>CM029517.1:44556255-45202175 GCA_017140615.1 Eucalyptus cladocalyx
TGCGAACATGACTCGTCGTCCTTACTCGTTAAGCAAACACGCGCACCTAGTTTAAAATCCATCAGCATTCGGACTACGAAAAGAGGGCCTTCAAAGATGGGAACGCGACAACCCACTCAGGTCCACTCTCTGCTTTATTTTCTTTTCCTTGCGACACTTCCTTCTTTTTGCTCTTCCCGCAGAATCGGTCTTTTGCAGGTAGACTGTCCAGGGTGGACCGGCTCAAGTCAATAAGCTCTAGGAAAGTCCCCTCTTTAAGGGTGCATTTGGGAAGACTTTTGGGAAAGTTCTTGAGAAAATGCAAAGGCCTTTGAGTCAAAGGTGTTTTTCAAAATGCAAAATGTGTTTGGTAAATTTATTTGTGAAAGTTCATTGTGAAGTATACTTGTGCAAAATAGTGTTTGGCTAAATTAAATTTATAAAATGCTTTTATTATTAAAAAAAAAAAGGAAAGTTGGCTGGCCAAGGCTTTGCTAGTGATTTGCCGACCAAGGCTTCGTCGATTCTGCCGGCGAAGGGTAGGCGATCCGACGAGGGTCGCTGCGACCCTCGCCGCGCCGTTGCGCAACCCACCGCGCCGCAAAGGTCACCACGAGGTCGCGGAGGATCTGGGTCGCGGCGAGGTCCTGGGTTGCCTGGGTCGCCGCGACCTCCGGCGACCTCCGCGACCCAGATCTGGGTCGTGGCGAGGTTGTGGGTCGCGGCGACCCAGGCGACCTCCGCGACCCAGATTTGGGTTGCGGCGAGGTCGTGGGTCGCCGGAGGTCGCAGCAACCGACCTCGCCGTGACCTAGGCAACCGACGCGACCCGGATCTGGGTCGCGCGGCCCGATCGGCGACGGTCGCGCGGGGTGCGGCGACGGTTCTTGGCCTCTCTCCAACCCGTTGTCAACCTATCGCCACCTCGCCGGCCGAGTCACCACCTCGCCTGCTGACATCCGATAATTCGACAAAGAGGAAGATTGAACAGTGCGATGAACAATAGAAGGGGGAAACAAATGCAAAGCCAAAGCTGAAAGCCCAAGGCACCCCAAGGGCTGCCTTGGGCTTTCAGCCTTTAGAAGGCCGGCTTTGGCTTAATGGGGCTTATAAAATTTTTGCCAAACACCTGATATTTGGCCAAAAGGCTTTTAGGTGTCTAAAGATACTTGGGAAAGCTGTTCCCAAATGCAGCCTAAGACCGACCTCGAGAATCTGCAAATGCTACAGGATTTTCCTTTTCCTTTTCTCGTTTTGCATTCCTGTAGAGTCGATTAAAATAAATCGTATTACCAAATATAGAACCAGATGGGTCCTCTCAAATTTTGATTGTAAGCAGCCTCTAGCGGAAGACGAGAGAGTATTGGACACTGTAGCACTCTTGACTTGACAAGGTCCAGTAAGAACAACTTGTTTCGTAGATTAAGGGCCCGTTTGGTTCGGCTTTTGAAGAATACATTTGCAAAAATACACATACTTTTGGGTGAAAGAGGTTTTCCGGAATGCAAATAACGTTTGGTAAAATTTGCATTTGTAAATGACTTTTATTAAATTAAAAAAAAAAAACAAAAAAATTGTATTTTTTCTTTTGAAGTCTGGTCACTAGACTGCCGGATCTGGCGGCCGGATGGCCAGATCTGGCCGCCTGAGGTCTGGCAACGGTCGCCGGGGTCGGGCGACCCTTAGGTGGCAATCGCTGGCACGCACGACCTCTTGACCGGCGATCGTCGGCCTCCGATCAGCTTTACCGTGTGTTTTAGAGAAGATGAACAATAATTGGAACTTGCATTCCGAAAATACAAGTTCCCAAAGGACCTTTAGACCTACTTTGGATTAAGGGCCCTTAGAGTCCTTTGGAGATGTAATTGCATCTTGCCAAAGTCATCCAAAAAATCGAATCACGCATTTTCATTTGGCCAAGAGACTTTAGACTCCCAAAGCCCATTCCCAAAGCTAAACCAAACATGACCTAAGTACAGGGCGACAATTCGCAGGTTGTAGCAAGTTAGAGATGCACGAAGTCCCCGTCAACTTCAATAACGGAAATTGATATGGTCTGTGATGAGCCATAGAAAAGCAAGAAGTACACTCAAAGTGAGTGATCCTTATTTTAGTCGCCGAAGGAAAATTACAGACTGATTCATAAGGAAAGCTCTTCGATTTTCACCTTTTCTTCTCTCAATAAATATCCAGAGAAATGTCTCGATCACTCCCTTTGGATTATATCTGACGGCGACATCTGCTTCTAGTTAACCTAGCAGGAGCATGAGGAGGTGAAGTTTAAGTCTCGTCAGACTTCTATGAGATGATACCCTGGCACCATTCAAAAAGAATTCGAAGCCCTCAAGGGTGCAACAGTGGAACCTGGGTGCTGAATAGTTGGCTGGCCCTCGTCCGTCCTACCATCATATGGATCACGGAAAGATTGACAACTTTTCCCCGAATTAAGCTAGCGACATTGGGCATCGATAGTTTATGGAACTCTTAGGGTTGATTGGCATTCGCAACATCTGACTTCAGGGAATAAACAAACGAGAATCACAAGATATGAGTCGAACAGAAGAAAATTCTTATTCCTCTGTTTGGAGAGATCACCACAGCCACCTAAACACTGACATGTTGAGATTTGCGATGGGATTTCGATACGTAAAATATCGAAATGGAGGGCAAAGGGAACCTTGTGAAAGAGGTGATAATATTGGAGAGGAACGAGTCACTTGGACTCTTTCTATGTCAATTGGTGAAGAAAAAGCAAAGAGAATAAGAACATAAGAGACCCATCCAGGAGGTGCTTGTGCTGCTTGGACCAGCACTATTCGCCTTTCACCCTTCACCTAGAATGAAATCCGGCAACCCACATTCGGGAAAAGTTGGCTACTCTTATGCTTTCGAATGTTCCCGGTTGCATGTGGGACAGCATATTATATTCAAAATATTGCCAACAGTACAGAAATAATATAAAAAGATATTGCATCCATCATCAAAGTGTTAGCAGGAGTAGGAATTTTGGTTTGCAATATATCAAGCAGTCCAGAAACGAAAGCCTAAAGAACTTTTTGTTTCTTTTCACTGCTGGTTCCATCTCCCTTTTCCATCCCATTTGATTCTCTATAATATGTCTCGCTTGACACTGTAGTATGACCCCACTTCATTAAAGATAGACATACCACACTACCCTTCCTTGATGATAATATATTTCAATCACCGGTTTACATCCACAATAACCTATGAAAACTGACCCAAGATACGATTCTATGTGAGCCGATATCGACCTCTGTTTTTTACAAACACATGCTCTTGATCTTAAAAGAAAACACCCACGATATGAGTCTGTGTCAGCCAATATCAACCTGAGTCTTCTTTAAGACATCCTTTTTTGAAAGGGCTTAAGGATCCCTTATATACAGATTTCAAGCAGATTTGAGTTCCCTCTTTATAAAAATCTACAGTGCGCCCACCTATGTGTCAAGATGAGTATTGTCTAAGAGGCATTTGGCCCTTGCCAAAAGATCAAATCGAGAAAATGACAGATAGGTTAGGAAATAACGAAGAAAGATGCTTGGCTTCTCAAGGGTAATGTTCCAAGAACTTTATTCATAGTTACTGGATTCCCCATGTATCAGCCTTAATATATGCTTGTTTGCTTCGATTGCAGGCAGGCTGAAGATTTTTAAGTGATCTAAATTCCCTCTAGCTGTGAGGGACCCTCCGTACTTTATGCTGTTAAGTGCATTATCAAATCCACTATTGATAAATCAAAGGCTTATATTTGCAAGAGTTGGAACAGAGAAGAGGGCGAAGGTCTTTAAATCACCTAAGCTCCCGGCACTACAGTAAACAAAGGGAGTTCTTGTGCTGTCCTTTCTTGCCATTCCGCCAACCACAGTCATGGGTTTCATCTTAACCAGAGCCCTTATACTGCTCGTATGCATCTTCTTCTTAGCATCGGACCTGGATAAAGTCCAGGGGGTAGTAAGTGTAAAGCTCGGTTTTGGAAGGGAAAAAGAAGTTCAGGGAAAAGCACCCCAGAGTCGACGCAGTTTGAAGACTGTCAGCACAGTGGGCATGAACACGAAGAAATCTTCCAGTGTGACGAAGACATTTGATCCTAACATGTCAAGCAAAAGAAAAGTCGGAGGAGGTTCGGATCCCATCCACAACAGGTCCTAAATCTATTCGAGTTTGTTCCGTTCGACTAAAAGAAAAGGTCAAGCAAGCTAATTAGACAGGTTGGAAGAAAAGAGTTTCCTCGGAGATGTGAAGGCATTTATAATTATCCTGCCTTCAACGGGAGGCTGTGTGAGGGTTGATTTGTTTCTCTTGAGTATTTTCTTTTGTCAGCTGTTGTCATGAAGCAACTTGTACAGGCAAGCTAAGCTATTGTAGGATTTGGTATTGAGAGTGAAACCATGACGCCGCAGTTCTGCATGCATCATAGACCCAAGAGACGGTCCACTGCTTAGAAGATGGCGCAAATTATTCTTCCTCCTCCTCCTTCTCTAAGCGGGTATGGTGCGAGGTAGACAAAGGGATTATTGCAAACTCTGTTCCTTTAAATGTTTCGCGCCCGGGAGAAAAACTAGTCTGTTCCTAGTAGTAAAACATCATTATGGTTTTTTTCTGCGGGAAAAATGACGTCAACTTTCTGCTGAATTAGCAGTGCCTCTTAACAGGAGTCCCTTCGAGAGCCTAGCTAAGCTTTAATTCTAACTAGGGTTGTATGTCATCCAAGATGAGTACATCTAGCCAATTATACAACATAGAATTTGAACTTCCTCCTGTTATCTCAGTCAACAATCTTGAGTAACTTAAAAATTAACTGTCACAGGCTCATGCAACAGGTAAACATGTTCTAAAATTTACAACTACTCAAATTAACTCCTTTTCAACCGAAAAAAAAAAGAAAAAGAGTTAACTCCTTCACCTCATAATCTCGGAAAATTTGGCTTCCTTCTTCGCTTTGTGTTCGATTATAAGAAATAACCACTTTGCTGGAGATTTATTGCATCACTCAAGCAAATACAGAATAAGATCGTAGAAACATGAGTTTGTGAAGGTTAAAATCACAAGATGAGGTCAATGAGAAAGGACCAAGGCATCTGCTAAAAATAACTCATGTAATCAATAAGTAAGCCATCTCTCCACCAATAGAAGTCACATGTTACATGGTAGTATACTTTCCCCCCATGCGTCATGCTTGTTATTTACAGTTATCTGCAATATGCCAAAAAAGAAATAGGAAATGCTGCAGCTAACATATTTTTAGCCGCAGATATAGTATAAAATTGGATTTGCCTACTTTCTTTAGTCCATTTGCCGATACCACAAGATCATTGTCCAGCTGAAACCTGGCCTTTTGCACTTCACCACATTCATCTTATGGAAGATTGAAAAGGAGCAGAATGCCTAAGAGCTCATGGTACAAAACCTATTCACAAAATGTCCCGTAAACAGTATACTATTCACTTTGTAAACGGAGTAGCCTGGCTGCAAACAACTCTTGAGACATACGAGACAGCAAATTTTAAAATTTTTATATATTTAGTATAGAAAGGTTAATCACATCATCCGCATCATCTTCTCGAGTCCCATCACTCCAAAACAGGAAATGCAGCAGCTAACATATTTTTAGCCGCAGATATAGTATAAAATTGGATTTACCTACTTTCTTTGGTCCATTTGCTGATACCACAAGATCTTTGTCCAGCTGAAACCTGGCCTTTTGCACTTCACCACATTCATCTTATGGAAGATTGAAAAGGAGCAGAATGCCTAAGAGCTCATGGTACAAAACCTATTCACAAAATGTCCCGTAAACAGTATACTATTCACTTTGTAAACGGAGTAGCCTGGCTGCAAACAACTCTTGAGACATACGAGACAGCAAATTTTAAAAATTTTATATATTTAGGATAGAAAGGTTAATCACATCATCCGCATCATCTTCTCGAGTCCCATCACTCCAAAACAGGAAATGCAGCAGCTAACATATTTTTAGCCGCAGATATAGTATAAAATTGGATTTACCTACTTTCTTTGGTCCATTTGCTGATACCACAAGATCTTTGTCCAGCTGAAACCTGGCCTTTTGCAATTCACCACGTTCATCTTATGGAAGATCGAAAAGGAGCAGAATGCCTAAGAGCTCATGGTACAAAACTTATGCACAAAATGTCCCGTAAACAGTATACTTAAACAGTATACTATTCATTTTGTAAACAGAGTAGCCTGGCTGCAAACGACTCTTTAGACATACGAGACAGCAAATTTTAAAATTTTTATATATTCAGACTAGAAAGGTTAATCACATCGTCTGCATCATCTTCTCGGGTCCCATCACTACAAAACTCACAAGATACCTTAGGAGGGGTTAAATGCAGGCAGTGTTCTACTCTATTTTCCATCCAGGCTAATCTCCTCTCAAAATTCAATACACCCATGTGCATACATCTAATCTCGACCTGAGCTACTCTAGCACAAGCACGAAGCAATATGTAATAATCAGCATGGGCGACGTAAGCTAATGCACCATGATCCCTCTTCCTAACATAATGAAGATAATCAAGTCTCTTGACCTTTACCCTTGGTGGAATGTAGAAGAACCTATTCTCTTCCATGTCTAATTTCAGTTGTCTAATGGCTCTGTCTTGGTAACTTTCTGAAGATGGGCGATTGCTAGGTTTCATGTTATCATCTGCTAATGAACTCTGCGAAGAAGCATCATCATCTGTGCTCTCCAAAAGGCTTTCATTTGCATCCGAAGTTCCACTATTAAGCCTTTTGTTGCCTATAAATGAATTCTTTGAACATCCATTAACATTATCTCTAGGCCTCTTTTGATTGAAGGCACCATCAAAGTGAAGCCCCGGCCCTTCCGTTTGTTCGCCATCCTGACATCAATAAAAAATCCCCTTAAATAAGAATAAAGGTAAGAGAATCAAATACAAAGACGGGCTTCTATCATAAATCTGTAAAAATTAACTTCATGCGCCAAGTAGGAATTGATGATGCAATTATATCATAAGTTACCTTGTTCTCCTGATAAAAATTCCACAGCTGCTTCATAACTTCTCCTTCCTCGTAGACCTCACAAGACGGTTCTAGACCAGCAAAAACAATATCTTTGCAATACTGGAGGTAGGTGGGCAAGTCTTTGCAGTACTCTGTCCACACAAAAAGATTTAACACAATTGTACACCAATCATTCTTTCATCCACATCGAAACTAAAAAACCTTTCAAAGCATGTTGGGAAAGAAAAAGACATTTTAAACAATCTTGTTAAATTATGAAAATGCAATTGGGTACCATATGAGTCATTGAAGTCATTGTATCTAGCATTGAGGTTTCGTAGAAGCTCCTTAGCATCAAAGTCAGACTGATCGCCATCTGAGGCTTCTGCTTCCAATCTTGTATCTAAATCATCCCCAGCACCAGAAAAAAAACCAGAACCATTTTCAACATCTTCCCTCATTCTGGAACCCCCTGTGTTTTCAGATCCAACTTGATCACTTGATTTTGAAGACATATCTTGGTGATTAATCAAGCTCTTCTCCCATTCACCAAAACCATGTATGTTATAAAGAATTCTTATTGCTACCATGAGTATAGACATGACGCAGACACGAGTTGGAAGCCTCAACTCATTTGCTGACAACCACAGATCAGGCGGCATTGACCATTCCTGTATTCGGCATGCATGTGGAAAAATCTTCTCCGCTGGTAGGCATAACTGATTGAGATAGCGTGAACAAATCGCATAGAAGTTCACAGGCGGCAAATCCAAACCTATGGACAGAGCAATGGATGCTGCCATAGCTTCTAACTTCTGTGATGGAACTGTTTGAGAAGGCCTAAACATAAGATTGGAAGTCAAAGGACAAGCAGCTGATGGTGGACCAATGTTCTTTTCGATGTCTTGGAAAGCAGCAAAATATGGAAGCTTCCCTTCAACTGACCACTTGATTATGTCAGTAGGGAGGATCGGTTCCCTCGCAACATGACAAGCCAAGAAAGAAATAGCTAAAGAACAAGATAATGGTATCTTTTTTCTCAAAGTCCTATACCATATCATCACTGCTCGCTTGCCATGCATATTGTGCGGTTCTGCACTGAACTTAGCACGAGGCCTAAAATCTTTTGGTTCTCCTGTGGCCAAATGTACAAAGATTATGATTCAAAATCAATTTAAGAAAATAGGGCAATTGAAACATGAGAAGCAAAAAGTGAGAGCACTATTGGTTGAGGATTTCTACCAATTTCACAATCAGTAGAAAAGAAAACTTATACAAACATCATCAGAGAGGCAGAACCATTGAAACATTTAGTTATGTAGCTAACTTGAATGCAAACATATCATCAGTAGACACCTCCCTCCCTCCCTCCCTCTTCGTTGTAATCAAAATGGGCACTTATGCTAGCAAATGGCCATTAACTGAACTGCAGACTAACCAAGAAGAGATAGTGGTCACCGAGCAGATAGACAATTATCTCCATATTTCATAGAGTAGGGAAGCCTACCTATGAGAGATTGAAATCCAACAAACATCTCCACTCGGCAGCCAAAACGAAAGCTATGTGAATATGGTATAAAAATAAGCATAAAACAAAAAAGTTCTCCGGTGGAAAATTCATTTCAAATTCAAGCAAATTAATTACAGCAAGATATCCATGCTTGCATGACACTATTGATATGAAGAAATATCTTAAAGGACAACCCCAGAATGCATATAAAAAGAAGGCACTCGGACCACTTCCATACTGGATTTCATACTTTTATTCAGTGCTTCCAAGTTGATGCTGTGTCAATGATCAACGGAATAAAACCAATCACTTCACTGCTTAATAGAGTGAGCATATTTAGCTCCACTACAGGTAAGCAAATGGACATTAAAGTTTCTCTGCACAACAGTTCTCCACAAATACTTTCATTTGGCCAAAATTCAATTTTTAGCCAGCCTATGTTTTGCCATTCCTCCTCGACCATTAAATTATGTGAATAGTAAAGTATACACGCTATAATTACAGAGCCACGAAAGATTACAATGCAATGTTAAAGCTACGAGTCATTGATCATAGCTTGGAAGACACGAATTCCTTAGGGCAAGATTAAAATACAGAAACACCGAGATCAGCGCACCTAGTTCCTGCATCTCGGACTGGTAAAAGGTCTCATCCGCCCACTCATCCGAGAAAACCTGAGTGCTCGCCACGAACCTCAGCCAAATCGGCCCGGAAATCCCACAAATCAGCGGCGTCGCGCCGAACTCCCTCACGAGAGCCTCGCACTGGAGCTGCACCATCGTCTGGAGCCCCATCACGTACCTGATCCTCACCTCGTTGTAGTAATCCTCGTAGCGGAGAGCCCTCGGCCCGGCCGAGCCCGAATTCGCAAAGTCCCGCGGCTCCGTCGGCCCGAATTCATCGTAACCGACGTCTCCCTCCTTTCGGGGCGTCTTGAGACGGGGAGTCTGGGTTAGCTGGGACCACAGCTGGGGCTGGGAGTGGTGGGGCTCGGGCTTGACGGCGGGGAGGTGGCGCTGGCGGCGGTGGCTGGCCAGGTAGAGGGCGCCGCGGGCGTCCCCGCCCTTGTCGACGAAGTCCTCGTCGGCGACGCCGGTGTCGGCGACGTCGTCGGCCCGGTCGCCGCAGTGGACGCAGTAGAAGAAGCCGTCGCCGCCGTCGGCCGAGCCGACGCCGCCGCAGCCTTGGCACATGATGTCGAGCGTCTCGCCGTCTTCTTCCATGGGAGGAGGACTCCGGCTTGACCTCAACCGGCGGCGCGACGGAACGCCGGAGAAATGGAGTGGAGCGAAACAGTTCCTTTTTAACCTACCGAGGCGAAGGCGGCGGGAACCGACGACAAAAAGAGGGAAGAAGGAGAGACGTTATCGATTTTTCGTATAATATCACGGAAAATTTCAGTCAGGTACGGATATTATAAATTTATTTTAAATTAATTTTCTGATTATCAAAAATTTGAAATTTGTCTACCTATAACTAATTTATCTTTATTAATTTTTGTTAAGTTTTGTAGTCAAATTATTGAATTTGATGAAACGTAGTTTGGTGATTTTTTATGATGAGAATATATTTATCACAAGTTTGGAAATTTTTTACAGTTAAAGAATAAGTTTTTGATAAATTTATTACAAGTATTAGCTTTTGGTTTTTGTAAGTTTTATTAAAATTCAATGAGTCTTTTTTATATTATTTTTATTTCCTTTTTTAAAATTGGGTCTTTCAATAAGGTGCTTTTATTTTTAGGTTAATATAAATGTAGATTCTAAACATGGCAGTTTTTGACCTTTTTAACATGGCATTGACTCGTCCTTTCGGGCTTGGATATTACAAGCCCGAAATCGAGCTCAGACCCTGAACAAGCCCGACCTTATTTGGTTTGGGCTAGGCTCAGCTCGAAATTTAAAATTTCTCAATACTAATTAATTAATATATTTCACTTGAAAAGTTTCGTGTTATCAAGAATGACATAATCGGTTCGATAATATAACACAAAAAATAATTCACTCATGATTTTTTTCATTTTTTTTAGTTAGGATGAAAAGTATTAATGAGATATAATTAGAAATATAAGAAAATAAATAAGCTGCCAATTCTGAGCTAAGCTGAGCTGGGCTTTTGAATTTTCATTTTAAGCCCTACCTGTATCTTTTTTTGAAAAGTTATAGGTTCCTCCTTTAAATTTTGACACCATTGCATAGTAACCCCCAAATTTTAAAAAGTTACCAAATGCCCTCCTGAACTTGAACTTTTGTCTGCATAACTCACCTCTAGTAGTTGCGACTTATTATATTTTCTTATGTGGTTGTGCGATGCCTCCTCTGTATTTCTCTAGTATTTGAGAGAGAGAGAGAGAGTATATACTTTGGTAGGAGCAAACAAGTCGTGACGGCAAAGATAGTGATGGGTCGGGGCTGAGGCGGTAACGGCACGAGGTGACAATGGGCGCGTGTGGCAGTGGGCATGTGCGAAAGCTTGCCCTATTCTGAAAAAAAATAAAACCTGTTTTCAAAATTTTCTAAGGAAATTCTATTTTTACGAATCAAACAGATATTTTATGAAATTATTTCATTTTAGTTAGCACGTATTTTCAATTGATAAAATGCCCCTAATTTGTTCGAACCTATATATGTTTGATTCATACAATATCAAACCATAGAAATATCATGGTTTTTTCTTCTCTTGAGCATGATTCGAGGGCATTAGTGGCTTAGTCTCGACTCTCGGACCAAAACCTCAAGAATTTCATAAGGAAAAGCTTCGGTCTTCGAAAACCTCACTTCACTGACCTTCGATGTCTCCACCTGTTAAGGATGTTGAAATAAATGGAGGACAGCTACCAAAAGGAGGAGAGAAGCCTTCAATCCATTATCTTCGACGAAGCACACATCCAATCTACTTTCAATTAAAGGCGTGTTTGACAATCGATCAAACAGTATTTTCATTTATTCTCAGAAATAGATTTAGAATAGAAATCCGTTTGGTAAAATTTTTATTTATGAGAACAAATTTCTATTTTGTTTCTAGAAGTAGATTTGGAATGTAATTAAGAAGTAAAAAAAAAAAAAAATTGATTTTTTGTTTCGAAAACAATTCCAAAATCAAGCCAACTTAATTTTTCTTTTTCTTTTTTCTCATTCTTCTTCTCTCTCTTCTTCTTCAACAGTTGCTACCGTTCCCAAGCGGGCCTCCCCTAGCCATTGGCGAGCCTCACCTGGCCAGCTAGGCTCGCCCAACCACCAACGAGGCGTGGCCTTGTCGAGGGCCGACGACGCTCCGACGAGTTCGTCATCGGCCCTCATCTCGGTTAGTAGCTGGTCATCCCAAGGCCAACGACCAACAAACTTGAAGAAGAAGAAGTGAAATAAAAGAAAATAATAAAATAATAAAATTATTAAAAAATTAAAATAAATTTATTTAGATTAGAAATTTTTATAATAATATCAAAGACAATTTTGTTCGAGAATAAAAAATTTTAAACGATTCTACAAACAAATTAAAATCTTAAAAATTGTTTCCGGAAAGATAATAAAAAATAATCATTTTTTATCAGAAATTGTTCCTGAAAATATAATGATTATCAAATGCACCTTATTACACTTTTGACAAATTTGAGATGGAAAATGTTAGAATTGATTGAGATGAAGTAACTTTGCCGACACCACGTGGGTGAATAGTGTCTAGATCGATTGGCAAATGGTATCGATTGACACGACTCAACTAGATCACACCCCAAGACGATGTGCTTTTCTCACACGGGGATGAATCACGGTACGATCTAAAGTGGATCCTACCTATCATATTTACATGCGCACACACGACTTCGAGTGCGGACTGGCAAAGTTCGACCAGTCCGCACTCGAATTTTGGTTTCCTCAAAACGCGTAAAGCGCAGAAAAGGCAGAGGGAGGGGTCAGTAACCGAGGCAGCCGTCTCTTCCGTCCAAAAATTTTGAAGTGCCGACAACGCGTTTGTCTCTATGTCTCACTCGAACGACCGAATTCCAAAGAGGCTAAGGCCCTGCATGGCTGCACCCTATTTCTGTTCCCAGGAACAAAAAAGGAACAGAACGCGTTTGTGTGCGTTTACGTTCTTTTTTTGTTTTGTTCCTGCGAACAAAAAGAAAAAAACAAAACACAAATTTTGTGTTTAGCCTTCTAACACAAATCGAACACTTTTTTTTTTCTTTTTTTCTTTTATTTTCTTGTTCTTCTTTCATGGCCGACGATCGGCCGACGAGGGCCGGCGGCCTCGCCCGGCCACGGCGAGGCTCGCCGCCCCGGCGAGGCCGACGCTGCTGTCCCCGGCGGCGAGGCCGACGCGCCGTAGGCCGGGCGAGGGTCGGCCTCGCCGTGATCTGGGCGAGATCGACCTCGCGCGGCCCGGGCGAGCTCGATCTCGCCCGATCCGGCGAGGCCGAGCCTTCCCCGGGGCCGGCGAGCCTCGGCCTCGCTGGGCGGTGGCCCGGCGAGGCCGCGCCTCGCCCGCCGGGCGAGCTCGGCCCTCGCCGCCGGGCGCCGGCCAAAAGAAGAAAAAAAAATGAAAAGAAAAAAGAAAAAAAGGAAAAATAAGAAAAAATAGAAAAAATAAAAGAAATAAAAAAATTATCCAAATTTACCAAACATGTTTCGTTTATTTTTTATTCCCCGGAACAAGTTTTTACTAACGCGTATTTTTGTTCAAAAATTGTTCCCGAACAGAAATACTTTTTTCTATTTCTTCGTCCTAACAATTTTTAAACAAAAACACAACCAAACGCGCTAAGAAACTCACAAAGGAAAGAGAAAAAAAAAAATGGAGTGACGACACCCTCGATGTAGAAAACGTCCTACCAGACCGAAGATTTTTAAATGATCCGAATTCCCTCTAGCTGGTAGGGGCCCCTCCGTACTTTATGCTATTAAGCGCATTATCAAATCCGCTGGCTGATGAATCAAAGGCTTATATTTATAAGAGTTGGAACGGAAAGAAAAGGCCGGGGATCTCCGAATCACCCAAGCTCCCGATATTGCAGTAAACAAAGGTAGTTCTTGCGCTGTTATTTCTTGTCCTCCCGCAAACCACGATCATGGGCTTCATCTTAACCAGAGCCCTTATACTGCTGGCATGCATCTTCTTCTTAGCATCGGACCCGGATAAAGAGCATGGTCTAGTAAGTGTAGCGCTCGGTCTCGTGAGGGAGCAAGAAGTTCAGGGAAAAGCACCCCAGAGTCGGCGCAGTTTGAAGACTGTCAGCACAGTGGGCATGAACACAAGGGAATCTTCAAATGTGACGAAGACATTTGATCCTAACATGTCAAGCAAAAGAAAAGTCCCATTTGGACCGGATCCCATCCACAACAGGGTCTAAATCTATTCGAGTTTGTTCCGTTCGACTAAAAGAAAAGGTCAAGCAAGCTAATTAGACAGATTGGAAGAAAAGAGTTTCCTCGGAGATGTGAAGGCTAGCATTTACAATTATCCTGCCGTCAACGGGAGGCTGTGCGAGGGTTGATTTGTTTCTCTTGAGTATTTTCTTTTGTCAGCTGTTGTCATGAAGCAACTTGTACAGGCAAGCTAAGCTATTGTAGGATTTGACGCAAATTATTCTTCTTCCTCCTCTTTCTTCTTCTCTAGGCGGGGATGGTGCGAGGTAGACAAAGGGATTATTGCAAACTCTGTCCCTTTATATGTTTCGTGCCTGGGAGAGAAACTAGTCTGTTCCTAGTAGAAAAACATCATTATGGTTTTTTTCTGCGGGATAAATGACGTCAACTTTCTGCTGAATTAGCAGTGCCTCTTAACAGGAGTCCCTTCGAGAGCCTAGCTAAGCTTTAATTCGAACTAGGGTTATGTCATCCAAGATGAGTACATCTAGGCAATTATACAACATAGAATTTGAACTTCCTCCTGTTATCTCAGTCAACAATCTTGAGTCCCTTCAGAATTAACTGTCACATGCTCATGCGACAGGTAAACGTGTTCTAAAATTTACAACTAATCGAGTTAACTCCTTTTCAACCAAAAAAAAAAAAAAGGGTTAACTCCTTCGCCTCCTGATCTTGAAAAATTTGGCTTCCCTCTTTGCTTTTTGTTCGATTATAAGAAATGACCACTTTGCTGGAGTTTTATTGCATCACTCAAGTAAATACAGAATAAGATCGTAGAAACATGAATTTGTGAAGGTAAAATCACAAGATGAGGTCAATGAGAAAAGACCCAGGCATCTGCTAAAAATAACTCATGTTATCAATAAGTAAACCATCTCTCCACCAATAGAAGTCACAAGTTACATGGTAGTATACTTTCCCCCCTTGCGTCATGCTTGTTGTTTACTGTTATCTGCAATATGCCAAAAAAGAAACAGGAAATGCTGCAACTAACATATTTTTAGCCGCAGATATAGTATAGAATTGAATTTGCCTTTTCTTTGGTCCATTTGCTGATACCACAAGATTATTGTCCAGCTGAAACCTGGCCTTTTGCACTTCACCACATTCATCTTATGGAAGATTGAAAAGGAGCAGAATGCCTCAGAGCTCATGGTACAAAACCTATTCACAAAATGTCCCGTAAACAGTATACTATTCACTTTTTAAACAGAGTAGCCTGGCTGCAAACAACTCTTGGGACATACGAGACAGCAAATTTTAAAAATTTTATATATTCAGAATAGAAAGGTTAATCACATCGTCCGCATCATCTTCTCGAGTCCCATCACTACAAAACAGGAAATGCTGCAGCTAACATATTTTTAGCCGCAGATATAGTATAAAATTGAATTTGCCTACTTTCTTTGGTCCATTTGCTGATACCACAAGATCATTGTCCAGCTGAAACCTGGCCTTTTGTAATTCACCACGTTCATCTTACGGAAGATCATAAGGAGCAGAATGCCTAAGAGCCTGTGGTACAAAACCTATGCACAAAATGTCCCGTAAACAGTATACTTAAACGGTAAACTATTCACTTTGTAAACAGAGTAGCCTGGCTGCAAACGACTCTTGAGACATACGAGACAGCAAATTTTAAAAAAAAAATTTATATTCAGACTAGAAAGGTTAATCACATCGTCTGCATCATCTTCTCGAGTCCCATCACTACAAAACTCACAAGATACCTTAGGAGGGGTTAAATGCAGGCAGTGTTCTACTCTATTTTCCATTCAGGCTAATCTCCTCTCAAAATTCAATACACCCATGTGCATACATCTAATCTCGACCTGAGCTACTCTAGCACAAGCACGAAGCAATATGTAATAATCAGCATGGGCAACGTAAGCTAATGCACCATGATCCCTCTTCCTAACATAATGAAGATACTCAAGTCTCTTGACCTTTACCCTTGGTGGAATGTAGAAGAACCTATTCTCTTCCATGTCTAATTTCAGCTGTCTAATGGCTCTGTCTTGGTAACTTTCTGAAGATGGGCGATTGCTAGGTTTCATGTTATCGTCTGCTAATGAACTTCGCGAAGAAGCATCATCATCTGTGCTCTCCAAAAGGCTTTCATTTGCATCTGAAGTTCCACTATTAAGCCTTTTGTTGCCTATAAATGAATTCTTTGAACATCCATTAACATTATCTCTAGGCCTCTTTTGATTGAAGGCACCATCAAAGTGAAGCCCCGGCCCTTCCGTTTGTTCGCCATCCTGACATCAATCAAAAATCCCCTTAAATAAGAATAAAGGTAAGAGAATCAAATATAATCTGTAAAATTAACTTCATGGACCAAGTAGGAATTGATGATGCAATTATATCATAAGTTACCTTGTTCTCCTGATAAAAATTCCACAGCTGCTTAATAACTTCTCCTTCCTCGTAGACCTCACAAGACGGTTCTAGACCAGCAAAAACAACATCTTCGCAATACTGGAGATAGGTGAGCAAGTCTTTGCAGTACCCTGTCCACACAAAAAGATATAACACAAAAGTACACTATGGGGCAGCATGGAAACACTTATGTCTTTTTTTTTTAAACGAAACAAAATAAAAAAAGTGTTTATGTTAGAACAATTTTTTGAATAAAAAAACGCGTTTGGTAAACTTGTTCGCAGTACCCTGTCCGCACAAAAAGATATAACACAAAAGTACACTAAATTATTAATTCATCCACATAAAGCCCAACAAACCTTCCAAAGCATGTTGTGATAGATAAAACATTTTAAACAATTCTGTTAAATTATTAAAATGCAATTGGGTACCATATGAGTCATTGAAGTCATTGTATCTCGCATTGAGGTTTCGAAGGAGCTCCCTAGCGTCAAATTCAGACTCATCACCATCTGAGGCTTCTGCTTCCAATCTTGTATCTAAATCATCCCCAGCACCAGAATAAAGACCAGAACCATTTTCAACATCTTCCCTCATTCTGGAACCCCCTGTGTTTTCGGATCCAACTTGATCACTTGATGTTGAAGACATATCTAGGTGATCAGTCAAGCTCTTCTCCCATTCTCCGAAACCATGTATGTTATAAAGAATTCTTATTGCTACCAGGAGTATAGACATGACGCAGACACGAGTTGGAAGCCTCAACTCATTTGCTGACAACCATAGATCAGGAGGCATTGACCATTCCTGTATTCGGCATGCATATGGAAAAATCTTCTCCGCTGGTAGGCATAACTGATTGTTATATAGCGGGAACAAATTGCGTAAAAGTTCACGGGCGGCAAATCCAAACCTATGGACAGAGCAATGGACGCTGCCGTAGCTTCTAAATTCTGTGATGGAACTACTTGAGAAGGTCTAAACATAAGATTGGAACTCAAAGGACAAGCAGCTGATGGTGGACCAAAGTTCTTTTCAATGTCTTGGAAAGCAGCAAAATATGGAAGCTTCCCTTCAACTGACCACTTGATTATGTCAGTAGGGAGGATAGGTTCTCTCGCAACATGACAAGCCAAGAAAGAAATAGCTAAAGAACAAGATAATGGTATCTTTTTTCTCAAAGTCCTATACCATATTATCACTGCTCGCTTGCCATGCATATTGTGTGGTTCTGCACTGAACTTAGCACGAGGCCTAAAATCTTTTGGTTCTCCTGTGTCCAAATATACAAAGATTATGATTCAGAATCAACTTAAGAAAATAGGGCAATCAAAACATGAGAAGCAAAAAGTGAGAGCACTAATGGTTCAGGATCTCTGGCAATTTCACAATCAGTATACAAGAAAATTTATACAAACATCTTCAGAGAAGCAGAACCATTTAAACATTCGGTTATGTAATTAGTTCAGATGCAAACATGTCATCTGTAGCCATCTCCCTCCCTCCCTCTTCGTTGCAATCAAAATGGGCACTAATGCTAGCAGATGGCCCTTAACTGAACTGCAGATTACCTAGTAGAGATAGTTGTCACCAAGCAAATAGACAATTATCTCCATATTTCATATCCTCTGACCAGCTTGAACTTTTTTAATCATCTAGAGAAGGGACGCCTATCTATGAGAGATTGAAATCCAACAAACATATCCACTTTGCAGCCCAAAAGGAAAGCTATTTGAACGTGGAATAAAAATAAGCATAAAACAAAAAAGGTCTCTAATAGAAAATTCAATTCAAATTCAAGCAAATTAATTACAGCAAAATATCCATGCTAACATGACACTATTGATATGAAGAAATATCTTAAAGGACCACCCAAGTATGCAAATAAAAAGAAGGCACTCGGACCACTTCCATATTGGATTTCATAATTTTATTCAGTGCTTCCAAGTCGATGCTGTGTCAATGGTCAATGGAATAAAACCAATCACTTCACTGCTTAATAGAGTGAACATATTTGGCTCCACTACATAAATTCTTTCATTTGGCCAAATTTCAAATTTTAGCCAGCCTATGCTTTGCCATTCCGCCTTGACCCTTAAATTTTGTGAATAGTAAAGTTTCTGAGATTCACACTCCATACAAACTAGTCATGCTAAAATTACAGAGCCATGAAAGATTACTACGCAATGCCAAAGCAACAAGTCATTGATCATAGCTTGGAAGACACAAATTCTTTAGGGCACGATCAAGATACAGAGACAACAAGATCAGCGCACCTAGTTCCTGCATCTCAGACTCGTGAACGGTCTCATCCGCTCCTCGTCCGAGAAAACCCGAGTGCCTAGTCATGCTAAAATTACAAAAGATTACTACGCAATGTCAAAGCAACAGGTCATTGATCATAGCTTGGAAGACACAAATTCTTCAGGGCACGATCAAGATACAATGACAACAAGATCAGCGAACCTAGTTCCTGCATCTCAGACTCGTGAACGGTCTCATCCGCCCACTCCTCCGAGAAAATCGGAGTGCTCGCCACGAATCTCAGCCAAATCGGCCCGGAGATCCCACATATCAGCGGCGTCGCGCCGAACTCCCTCACGAGAGCCTCGCACTGGAGCTGCACCATCGTCTGGAGCCCCATCACGTACCTGATCCTCACCTCGTTGTAGTAATCCTCGTAGCCGAGCGCCCTCGGCCCGGCCGAGCCCGAATCCGCAAAGTCCTCGGGCCCCGACGGCCCGAACTCATCGTAACCGTCGTCTCCCTCCCTTTCGGGCGTCTCGAGGCGGGGAGTTTGGGTTAGCTGGGACCACAGCTGGGACTGGGAGTGGCGGGGCTCGGGCTCGACGGCGGAGAGGTGGCGCTGGCGGCGGTGGCAGGCCTGGTAGAGGGCGCCGCGGCCGTCCCCGCCCTTGCCGACGAAGTCCTCGTCGGCGACGCCGGTGTCGGCGACGTCGTCGGCCCGGTTGTTGCAGTGGACGCAGTAGAAGAAGCAGTCGAGGCCGTCTTTTACGCCGACGCGGCCGCAGGTGTTGCACATGATGTTGAGCGTCTCGCCGCCTTCTTCTTCCATGGGAGGAGGACTCCGGCTTGACCACGCTCGGCGGCGCGACGGAACGCGGGGAGGAGTGGAGCGAGAGCTTCTCTTTTAACCAAACCGAGGCGAAAACGGCGGGAAGAGACTACAAAAGAAGGGACGAAGGAGAGATCTCATAGATTTCCTTTCCTTTTTATAATATTACGTAAAATTCCAATTTGATACGCCTATCAAAAATTTGTTCTAAATCAATCTTTTGAATATTAAAAATTTCAAATTAATATGACAAATTTATTATTTATTAATTTTCTTCGAATTTTATTATTAAATTATTAAATTAAATGATACGTAATCTTATGATTTTTTATGATATTGATATAATTTAACAGAAACTATATTTGTCAAAAATATATCTTGTTTCAAGGGTTAGTTTGAGATTTTTTTTTAGTAAAAAAATTATCTTGGTGTAAATTTGTTATGAATATACTAAATTAAGATTTTTTTATGATTTAACTCTTGATTTTTTTAAGTTTTATAAAAATTCAATGAGTCTTTTTTTTATATTGTTTTTTATTTCCTTTTTTAAAATTAGATCTTTCAATAATGTGCTTTTATTTTCAGGTAAATATAAATATAAATATAAATACTAACAAGGCATTTCTTTCCTTTTTTAACAGGGCACTGAGTCGTCCTTTCGGGCTTGGATATTTCAAGCCCGAAATCGAGCTCAGAGCCTGAACAAGCCCGACCTAAGAATTTTGGGACTTGTTTGGTTTGGGCCAGGCTTAGCACGAAATTTTAAATTTCTCAATATAAAATAAGATTTTCTTCGCTTGAAAAGTTTAATGTTTTCAAGAATAACCTAATAAATTCAATAGTATGACGAAATAAATAATTCACTCGTAAGTTTTTGATTCCTTTTCATTTAAGATGAAAAGTATCGATGAGATATAATTAGAAGTATAAGAAGTTAAATGAAAGCTACAGATTTTGGGCCGGACCGAGCCGGGCTTTCGAATTTCTCTTTTCAGCCCCACCCCGTATTTTTGAGAAGTTACAAATTCCTCCTCTAAATTTTGTCACCACTGCATAGTAACCCTGAACTTTCAAAAAGTCACCAATTGCGCTCCTGAACTTTTAACTTTTGTCTGTTTGCAAAACTCACCTCGAACGGTTGCAACTTCATTAGATTTTCCTTGTGCGCTGCGGTTGTGCAATGCCTTGTCTGTATCTCTCTATTATTAGAGAGAGAGAGAGTACTTTGGTAGGAGCAGACAAGCGCTGACGGCAAGGCCTTGATGAAGATAGCAATGGGTTCAGGCCAAGGTGGTGATGGCACGAGGTGGCAGTGGGCGCGGGTGGCAGTAGGCATGTGCAACGGTGAAGGGGGTTCCCCACCTCAGGTTAATTTTTTTTTTTTTTTGTCAATCCTACTCTATTTCTATTCTACACTCACTCTCGACTTTTCGCCGCCTTCTTGCAGAAAGCGTGGAAATAAACCCACTCCTGAAACTTACGCGTCCCCACCCCATCAGGTTAATTGAAGCGGGGAAAATTTGAGGGAGAGGTGAGAGAAGGATTGAGTGTGAGTTCTTCATTTGGAAAAACTATTGGATGGTGCTAGAGGATGCAGTAATAAACTAATAAAATGATAGTAAATTGGTATCATCTGCCGAGAAGTGGCTAATTTTTATCCTATTATGAAAATTATAAAACCTGTTTTCTAAATTTTATGAGAAAATTTCATTTTCACGAATCAAACAGCTTTTTTACAAAATTATTTTCATTTTAATTATCATGTAATTTCAATTGATGAAATGCCCCTCATTTATTTGAGCCTATATCTGTCTTATTCTTACAAAATCGAACGATAGAAATATTGTGATTTTTCTTCTCTTGAGCGCGCGACTTGAGGGCATTAGTGGCTTAATCTCAAATCAAAACCTCTCCCAGCACTTTTAGATTTAATTTGCTCCAAAACTCTTGATATGTATTTGCTAAACTTTTTGAACTGAATGGTAGTTACGTATTTCGGATAAATAAATAAAAATCAAAACCTCGAGAATTTTCGGAAGGAAAAGCTTCGGTCTCCAAAAACTTCACTTCACGGGCCTTTCAATCGGTCTCCACTCGTTACGGAAGTCGACATAAATGGAGCAGATTCCAAGGGGAGGAGAGAAGCCTCTGTGCCTCGCACGTGCAGTGAACGGTCCAGTTCGGGATTTCCACCCTTTATTTCAGACGAAGCAAACATCTTCCAATCTATTCCCAATTAAGTGGACTTTTGGACAAATTTAAGATGGAAAAAGTCAGAAAAGATCGGATGACATCGAGCGTCGACCTTCGCCGAAACTACACGAGTGAACGCTGTCTAGATCGATTGGCGAAACACAGCGTCGATCGACGTGATCAATCACATCACGCCGAGACAATTCGCTTTTCTAGCATAAAGGAGGAAGAAGAATCAGGGCGCGAACTAAAGTTGATCCCTTCCAATCCAATTTACACGCTCACACGACTCGAGTGGGGACTGGGGAGTTCGACCCGAATTTCGGTTTCCCCAAAACGTGTAAACGCAGAAAAGGCAGCAAGAAAGGAGAGAAGGGGGGGGGGGTCCGGGGTTGAAGTTGACCCGCCCATCGTCTACGCAACCTAGGCAGTCGTCTTTTCCGTCCAAAAATTCGAAGCGCCGACAACGAGTCTGTCTCTGTGTCTCGTTCAGACGGTTGAATGCCAAAGAGGCCATAAGAAACTCACAAAGAAATTAAATAAAAAAACAGAGCGAGGACACCGTCAGCGTGGAATATGTCCCGCCAGTCTCTCTCGCGCTTTTTACCCATGTCACGCCATGAAGCTCATCAAAAAAGTCTTCCGAATAGGCCGGTCGTCTACTTCCCCCCCCCCCCCCCCCCGCTCGTCACGGCACGGTTTTGGCCGGCTGCGAGAGCGATGGCCTAGGGGCATCTAATCGGAGTCCGGCTAATGGAGAAAGTTCAATGTATCGATGCGATGTTGCCTATTCAATTGAAAGTCACATAAAGGTAAAGGTCTCCAATTGGATCTACGAGCGAATATAGTGAAAAATTCAAACATGTGCACCCATATCACATTTACTTCAAACTAATTATCATGTTACGAAAAATCCCGAACTAATAGATCCAGAGAAATTACCAAAAGAGTCATAAACATATCAATTCAATTCAAAACCCCCTTTTTTTTTATCAATTGAATCTTAAATCTTTTATAATTATGTTAATTCAGTTCATCCGATCAATTTTGGCTGATCGATGCTAACATAGCATGATTGATACTAACGTGACACAGCGCGTTCTAACATGGATAATTTTTAACAATATTTTAATAGTTTGTTTGAATTTTTATTTCTTTTTCCTTTTTTTCTTTTCTTTTTGTAGGAATACATGTCGGCGGAAGACGACTTACCTGATTCCGATATGCAAACAGCAAATGACCCCGGAACGAATGTTGAATTGCCGATGAAACACGAACAACACTTCCTCACATTAGTCTTGATGCAATCACAGGGAAAACACCTAATTTCCACGGCGTAAATGCAAATTGTTCTTGCAAAACTGAAATGGAATGCCTTCTTCTTTGATGGAAAGGGAGAGAAAATTTTGGTGCGAATGATCTGCCAACCGCTCCAACAGTTGTGTTCGGAAGGCTTTTATACATCTCTTTTCATACCCCTTCATTAGTGTCTTTTCAACATAACGTATCAAGTCGATATGGTGCGATCCAATCGCACCCCATCATGAATGTACCAGCTAACTCTATCAAGAATATAAGACATTCAACATTTATCAACTTTACAAAATAATTCATACTGGCAAATAAGCCGTGCGACCAGTGAGTACACCTGCACTTGGGAGCTCAAATTATGCACCTGTTAGGAATGACATAATGGCTATAACCTCAAAAAGAAATAAACAATGGATGTCTTACAGTGCCCCAGATATATTTTGTTACATCAGTCAAACTATACCTATCCCTTAAAGGCTATACTTGACTATTCTCAAAACACCATGTATTTACAATTATATCCGCAACTACAAATGGCGATATAATTGATCGACCAGTAAATACATGTGATAGATGTAAAACAACAATAGTCTTCCTTCACACTCATGTCTCTCTCAATTTCAAAACAACTGCTTTCCTAGACATGTCTCATAGGCCATATATATTCATGACCGCTCGTAACATGCTAAAGTAACAATATTGATCTTTCACTTTGAGAATATAGTTAGAAGTAACATAGGGCACAAAATTGAGGTAAATTATAAATTACCTCAAGGGCTCACATGATGAGTAAATAGGGATAATTTTACTCATCTTCCCTTATTGGTCGTATAATGCACATGTAGTATGAATTATATGCTATAGTGGATTACTTTTTTCTATAAGAGCGTATGTCATTTATCAAATATATCCACCATATAGATTTTAGCCTAAACATAGTCACGTGCTTCTCACGTACTCATGTTTAGCTCGAGTGCTATATCGGCTCGCTTTCTATAGCACCCAATTAAATACTCGCATCCGGCATCTTTCAGGCATACATGATTGTGGGAATATCATGTTCGGTCTTGTTATAAACAAGTCACAGTCCTCATCTTGACTCCAATCAAGGCGACATATCTTATGTACCAGACTTGCTCTTTAGCATTTATTTGTATATAACGTCTCATCTCAACGTGCTATCTAAAGCACTTAAGGCGATTGCTCGTGTGAGTGAGCCAATCATTGCCCGTTGACATACTTTTTAATAATACATGTGTGTTTGTGTTAGTCTCATAGTAGATTTGTACTTATTGATAAAACATCAAATCACTAATAAATGAACAAGTACAATACATATGTCCACAAATGCATAAATTAATGATTCTCTACAATAACAGATATCACATTCTATGCAATCCTAGTGACATTCTATGGGTCAATAATATATCTCTAGGAATAGCCTTCGTAAATGGATCAACAACCATTCTATTGGTTGAAATGTATTGCAAGATCACTTCTTTCTGCGCTATAATATCTCTGATTAAGTTATTCTTTATGTCAATGTGCTTTGTCATTCCATGATACTTGGAATCTTTCACATAAGCAATGGCTGCTTGACTATCGCAATAAACTGTCACCGGTCTTGGAACTTCAGTGACAGTGGCTAAATTTTCCAAGAAACGTTTTAGCCATACTGCTTCTTGCACTGCAGCAGAACATGCAATAAATTCTGCCTCCATCGTAGACTAGGCCGTGCATGTCCGTTTCTTGCTATTCCAAGAAATCGCACCTCAATTGAGCAAGAACGCATATCCAGAAGTCGATTTATGCTCATCCAGGTCTCCACCCCAATTGGCATCTGAATAGCCTAATAAGCATAAATCATTCCTTTGATAACAAAGTCGATAGTCCATTGTGCCCTTCAAGTATCTCAGGATCCTCTTCACTGCTTTCCAGTGTGCTTGACCAAGATTAGATTGATATCAGCTCACTAATCCCATGGCATAGCATATGTCGGGTCTAGTACACATCATAGCATACATCAAACTTCTGACCGCACTAGCATAAGGAACAGTTTCCATCACTTTGATTTCTTCTGGAGTTTTAGGACACATCTCAGTACTTAGACCTTCACCTTGCATAACAGGGGTATCAATGGGATTACAATACTGCATATTGAAACGCTCAAGAATCTTCATAATATAAAACTCTTGTGATAAAGTAAGGAGTTTCCTCGATCGATCTCTTTCGATTTTAACTCCTAATATATAAGCAGCTTCTCCCATGTCCTTCATCTCAAAATAGAAGGACAATCATTCTTTTATGGTGATAACCAAAACCTTGTCATTTCCAGCCAATAGAATATCGTCCACATAAAGTGATAAAATCATAAATTTATCTTTGGACCACTTGACATATGCACAGTGATCTTCTTCGATCATCGTGAAACCAAGAGTTATTATTGCTCAATGAAAACGAATATACAACTGTCTAGATGATTGCTTAAGGCCATATATTGAGCGATGAAGCTTGCAAACTTTATGCTCTTGACCTTTAGCTATGAAATCTATTGGTTGTTTCATATAAATTTCCTCATCTAGTTCTCCATTGAAAAATGCCGTCTTTACATCCATTTGATATAATTCAATGTCCAAATATGCAACGATGGCTAGAATAAGGCGTATTGAGGCAAACCTTCCAATTGGTGAAAAATTTTCCTCATAGTCTATATCCTCTTGTTGAGTATAACATTTTGCCACGAGGCGAGCCTTATAATCCATCCGCCCTACGCTTAATCTTGAAGACCCATTTGTTTCCGATGGCCTTACGATTTGGTGGTAGATCAACCAAGTCCCAAACATGATTTTGCCTCATAAACTCCATCTCATCTTTCAAAACTTTTCTCCATTCTTCCTTATCAGAGGATGAGAGAGCCTCTTGAACAGTCTTAAGCTCGGCACCATCTTTTCGACAAATCATAAATGCTTCCCCTTCAATCTCAAAACAACGACGATGAATACTTTTACGATTACTTTTACGCAATTGAATTTCTCTTGAATTCAATTCATCAGGAAATGCAACACTCCCACTTGGTCTTGTGTGTTGAGGTAAATCTTCATTTCCCTCTACAATATTAGTGGGTGTGTTATCAGAATCTTTCATCTCATATAATTGAAAGTCCTTATCAATCTCACATTTACTAGGAAAATCGTTCTCCAAAAACGTGACATCTCGTGACTCCATTTCGGTCATACTTCCATCAGCTTGTTCACCTATGAACACGTATCTTTTGGAGCGCTCAGAATACCTTATAAAGATACATTTCTTCTTTCTAGGATCTAATTTGCCATATTTATTGGAAGAATCATGAACATAAGTTGCACATCCCCATGGACGTAGACTACTCAAGTCTAGTTTCCTACTAGTCCATAATTCATAAGGGGTGGAAGTGATCGATTTTGAGGGCACTCGGTTAAGTATATAGGCAGCAGTAAATAACACATCTCCCCAATAGGAGATAGGTAAATTTACTTGCGGCATCATAGACCTAACGATTTCCAATAGGGTTCTATTCCTTCTCTCAGCTACCCCATTTTGTCGATAGTCAATTGTCGTACAATTCCCTTTTCATCACAAAGAGTCTTGAATTGCTCCGATAGATACTCACATCCACGATCGGTTCTCAATGCCTTTATTGTTTTGTTCAACTGATTCTCTACCATCGCTATATATCGTCTAAAGCAATCTAATACTTCTGACTTATGGGAGATCATAAAGACATAACAGAAATGTGTAAAGTCATCTATGAAAGTGATGAAATATGAGGCTCCATGCCTCGCCCTCACATTCAAAAGATCACAAATGTCAGAATGTATGAGATGTAATGGAAATTCAGCTCTAGTCCATTTACTGAATGGTTTTCTAGTTGTTTTTCCCGCTAGACAATGTTCATATACGGATAAACTAACATTAGTGAGTGACCCTAAAAGGCCTTGTCTAGCTAATCTTTGCATTCTTTGTAATCCAATGTGACCTAATCTAGCATGCCAATTATTTGCATCCAGACAATGTAGGAATTCATGTCGGTGGAAGACGACTTACCTAATTTCGATACGCAAACAGCAAATGGCCCCGAAACGAACGTTGAATTGCCGATGAAACATTAACAACACTTCCTCATGTTAGTTTGGATGCAATCACAGGGAAAACACCCGATTTCCACGGCGTAAATGCAAATTGTTCTTGCAAAACTGAAATGGAATGCCTTCTTCTTTGATGGAAAGGGAGAGAAAATTTTGGTGCGAATGATCTGCCAACCACTCCAACAGTTGTGTTCGGAAGGCTTTTATACATCTCCCTTCGTACCCCTTCATTAGTGTCTTTTCAACGTAACGTATCAAGTCGATATGGTGCGATCCAATCGTACCCCATCATAGACGTACCAGCTAAAGTACAACACTTTTATTTCTCTTTTTTTTTTCTCTCTCTTTCTTCTTCCTTTGGTTGGTCGCCGGGCCAATACCATTGACCAAAGTAAGGGTGAGCTCGCCCAACCACTAGGCAAGCCCTCGCTAGATCTCTTCTATCTTCCTTTTTATCTAGCACAATTCTTTAAAACTAAGTTATGGTTAATCCCGATAGTATGCTATAAAATATTCTATGATACGAGTTAAAGAATGAAAAGGAATTTGGTATCTAACAAGCAACCCTAGAGGCCGGAAGATCCATGTGTGTAGGATAACATACCTGCCACAAATTCTATTTCGTTTTTCCTAGTCCATATCATAGGTCAATTTTATGGTGGGGGGGCAAGATCGGCCTCACCCTCCCTAGTGGCTAGGCTCACCCAGGGATGGCAAGGTCACCTCAATCCAACAACTGCCTAGAGGAAGAAGGAAGAAGGGAAAGAAAAGAGAAAGAGAAAAAAAAAAAGGAAAAGAAAAAGAGAAAATTAATTAAAAATATGAAAAAAATTATAATATTATTAAAAATTATCCACATCAATGTCGATCAGCCAATTTTGACTGAATGAACTAAATTGACATAATTATTAAAATTTTATGACTCAATTGACCAAAAAAAAAATTATAGCTTAATTAACATAATTACAATAAGTTTCGGGACCTTATTTTGTAATTCTCCTGATACACTCATGCTTCATCTTGCCCTAAACTTGTCCTTCTCATTTCATTTGTACATAATTTCTACCATTAATCCAAGTAGTGTTTGACATCGTTTATCATCTAATTTGGGCTAATTCCATAAAAAAAAAAAGCACGAACTTTAGGTATTGTCCTAAATCTAGCCCGAACTTAATTTTGTCTTTAAAAAAAACACGGACTTTAGGTATTGTCCCAAATTTGGTCCAAACTTTATTTTGTCTAAAAAAATAAACACAAACTTTAGGTGTTGTCTCAAATCTAGCCCGAACTTTATTTGAGACAAAATAAAGTAAGTCTATTACAAATAGGCTTCACATCTCTATTTAACTACAAGATACACATGTTTTTAATATCTCGCTTTAAGGCAATATAATCTTCTGCTTCCAACCCAACTTTTGACATTGCAAACAGGTTGCCAATTGTAACTGATCTAATAGCCCTAGCTATGTGTCTCGTCCCCTGGAACTGAAGATGCTGAATTATTTTTCCCATGAGAATCATCTGTAAAGTTCACCTCATTGGATGGCAGACTTAAATTTAACACTTCTTTCAAGCACTCGAATGCAACATCGTTTTGCTGTATTGGATATTATTGCTAACGTGATGACTGTAGAATGAGGGTTAACAGAGGGCCAGATTTGGGACACAAATAAAAGTTTGTGTTTTTTTTTTTTTTCAGAAAAAATAAAGTTCGGGCCAGATTTAGGACAACACCTAAAGTCCGTGCTTTTTTTTTAAGACAAAATAAAGTTCGGGCCAAATTTAGGACAACACCTAAAGTTCGTGCTTTTTTCTTAGATAAAATAAAGTTCGGGCCAGATTTAGAACAACACCTAAAGTTCATGCTTTTTTTGAGACAAAATTAAGTTCGGGCCAAATTTGAGACAACACCTAAAGTTCATGTTTTTTTTTATGGAATTGGCCCCATCTAATTTCATAACACCATTTCATTTTAAAGCGCTTATGCTAAGCTGAATAGCGCCATCTAATTTCAGATAACACCATTTCATTTTAAAACCAAGTAAGATAGAAATAAGGTTGTCCTCGATGACAATCAAATCAAAGTTCATTGTGCTTTTGAACTTGAACTTGATATCCATCAGAAGTACACAAAAGTAAAAGAGCTCAAGAGCTACTTGAGATCATGAAGATTTGTGCGATTGAATAACCATTAGTGAAGGGTTGAATAAAGTTTTCAAAGAGGTTTCGATGCATAAAGAGAAAGGGGTCAATTTATCGCGAGTCTTTTAATTTGAGATTTTTCATATACGAAAATTAATTGAGGATAAATATGACACGAGTATTTTAGTTTGAGATTTTTTTGAGATACGAAAATCAATTCAAAATAAATATAGCACAAATATATTAATTTAGAATTTGTGTAACCGATTCATTATAAGGAAGGTCATCTTTACACGTGAGATGAGTGAAATTTATTGTTGGATCAAGTAATTTCCATTTTGCGGTCGAAACATAAGCAAAATGTCATTTTTTACCATCACTTTCACTTTATCATCATCAATTAGGACAATTACCGACCGCCTAATATCTCGATATCAGTGTGATGGCATATCACATCTGGTTAAGTAAGCACGCTCCATGATGTCTTTCTTGATCTTGATTTCAAGCCCACATTTGGTGGCCTTAAAATGACTCGCACCGACAAAAATATAGACAAAAAACCAAATTATTTCAAGGCTGAATCATGAAAAAAAAGAAAAATCCGAACAACCCCATTCTTTTCTATTAATACTCCAAATTAGACCATCAAGTTAAGGCCCTCTCGCATCATCCATGACGTGTGTTCAATCATGAATTAAGGGACTAAAGAACTCATCACCCATTCGTGGACGCATGCCCTTCTTCCAAACAGATATGAATTGGCTACTAGAAATTAATTTAAGTGCACGAGCAAGTACATATATTAATTTAAGAGTGGCTAGGTGGTGGAGACATCGGCTACCGTGCCGAAAGGACGATGGGCCTAGCGATTTCAGTGGGATACGGACGGTAGTCCCATAAGTAATGTTAGCTCCCTTTGCGTCGAACCCATCCTTCCAACACGCGACTCGCATCCAACCGACTGAAATCGGATCGTACGTGTATTAAATTTTCCTATGTTGGACTGAATCCGTCCCTTTGATCCAGTCAAAGGCAGATCATCCTCGTCGTAATCAAATGATTCAAAGAGAATGCGCCAAGCACGCACGAGAGTTCAAGGTCTCAAGTTGACGAAGGCAAGGTCCCGATTGGTTTGTTGCTTGGCTAAATTCCATCTCATAGTAACTTATTACAAGTTTCGTCGACACTAGGCAATAAACAGAAGTAAAATCTACTCACTTTGGAGCCTAAAAATTTAAAAGAAAAATTTTAAAATAAGAATCCGAAATACTCTTATTCTCTCAAATAATAATCTAAAGTCTACATTATTTCAAATAAGAACCTAAAGTGACTATATTAGTCTAAAAAAAAGAAAAGAAAATAAAAAAATCATAAAATAAAAAATATATATACTTTGAATTTTTTAATTGAAATACATCTTCTTCCGATGGTCGAAATAGTCACCAACCAGCCAAAAGTCATTTTTTGAGATGATTTGGTCCACTTCACACCTTTATTCGAGACAATTTAATCACGTTAAGTCATTATTTAAAATAATATGTATTTCGGATCCTTATTTGAAAAAATTAGGTTGTTGCTCACTCTTATTTAAAATTTTCCTGTAGTAATGTAGAACGTAAAAAGATCTAAAACAGGATACCTCATCGCTAGTGGAGTTGAACCATCTTTTCGCCTGCGAAACGACCTAAACCACCAACTGGGTTGACCCTCTTCCTTTCCATCAGGACCAGAAAAATCGGTGGTGTCCACTAATCTCGGTTTGGCCTGTGACGGCATCGCGCACTCCTCGCCCTCTCCTGCTCCTCCCGTCCGGGCTACCGTACGCCACGCGATCGAAACACATTAAAAGAGGGCACGAAGAGCAAACGCCGACCGGAGGTCACACAACTCACAAGCAAAGTGCACATCGCCTTAACGCAGCGCGCGACTTCGACCGACATTTTCCGGCGCTTCCCTCGCGTCCCCATCACTCCCGAAACGTGTCGGTCCCGAGCGGATCTCTCCAGCCCAAAAGATCCCATATTCTTTTGCTTTTAACCCGGACAGGAAACGTCAAAAGAAAAAAGGAAATGAGAAATTAGGATTCATGGTAAATCTTCTCTTGGAAATGCAAAGCGACCCGAACGGGAAAGAAAGGGACGGCAGGGAGCCACAGCCAACCCCCCCACCCCCATTTATTTATTCTTGTTCCTGTGGGCGGTTATGGGGAGCTGAATGTTCTCCTCCTCCTCCTGCCGCAGACTCGCCCATTTGGTGGCCCTGAAATTCTCTCCTTAAATTTCGCTGTCTGCAAGTGGAGAGTCCACTTCGTTCCCGGGGAATAAGTAGAATGAATTGTAACGGAGAAAGGGACGAGGGGCTTGAGAGTCACTCCTGACTTTGCTTGCGATCGAGGAGAAAAAGAAAAGAAATGAGGAGAGGAACGAGCGCGGAGGTTGATTGAACTGATGGGTACCCGGGGACTGTCTTTCTTGAAAGCCCATCTGAATTTGGTTGGTACAGGATTGCTGAACCGGTTCCTGCAGGGAAACATGCCTGGGGTCGTGGCCTCTTTCTGGGTTTTGCTCTGCAACTTCCTGTTCTTCGTCTTTGGATCATTGGACAGATGCTTCTCCAGGTTTGCTATCGGTCCGTTTTTTTGGTGAATTCTCAAAGTAAGTTATGGTTTGAGATGATTCGTGTTAAAAACTTTGGCCTTTTTTTCCTGTAGATTTCAAGCAGCCGAAAAATCTGAGAAGAATGATGAAAGTTCCTGTTTTGCTGGTTCACATGAAGATGATGGGACGGATTCGGAGGGCAGAGAGATTGAAAACAGAGGACACAAGGAAGACGTTATTGGAAGCGATGGAGGCGAAGAGGGCTCTGTTTTTGTGGAAACCGCGTCGAGCAAGTATCAGTTCTGCACTGGGAGAGACATCAGTGGATTTGTGGAGCAACCAAAACTCGTGAGATTCACTGTCCAAGAGGTGTTCGAGGTTCAAGCGATGATTACACGATCCATGGTAAAGATCTCGTTGCTGGGCATTGTGTCGGCAATGAGTTTGGTGAAGAGGAGACTGAAGCTCAGGAGCCAACAGAGGATTCTCTTGAGAAAGATGGCTCTGTTCAAAGCATTGCAATGGATAAAGTCCTTGATAACAGGGTAAGGGAACCATTGATGGATCATCAGCTTAGCGAAAAGGGAGAGATTCTTGAATCAGAAGATGAGTTTTTGGAAGATGATGCTTTTCTTGATGAAGAGGAAATGATTTTGGATGATCTCTCGTCTCAAGCTGATCCAGAGTTAGAATCGGTTTGCTCAGATGATGGAATTGTTTTTGGGACTGATTCAGCCAATACTTTCCATGCCCATGAACAACAGCACCTGGAAAATTGCACGGTCAATGCTGGCGATGAAAGAATTCCAAGTTCCGAAGAAGATGAAATGCTCAGTGAAACTACATTAGACCCCGAATTAGCCTTCGTTGCAAATCAATCTAGTGATAGTGAATCGGAATCTGATGATGACCTCATAGACGTCCAGTTGCAGAACTGAATTTCTCCCACACAAATAAGTCGTCCTGCAAAAATTCGGTCGAGGACAATCACAACAGGGAAAGCCTGGTGTCCGACGACATGGAACCGATGATGGCTAATTCAGAAAATTCCCAGGAACTTGGGCAGTTTCAAGAGAATTCATCAGCATTGGATTCTGATGATAATTGGGACTGGGAGCATGATGACATAATAGAGCAGCTGAAGATGGAGCTTAAAAATGTGAGAACAGGAGGACTTCCCACCATCTTAGAAGAATCCGAAACAGACTCTCCGATGATGGGGGGCGATGACGATCTCAAGCTGAAGCCGCTGAAGATCGATCAGAAGCTCGAGCACAAAGATCTGCTTCAGGAGATTCAGAAAGTGCACAAGAACTATGCCGAGAAAATGCGGAAACTGGACATCTTGAACTACCAGACTCTACACGCTATCGGTAAGTTAATCGCCAAAGTCTCGATCCTTTCGCTCTCGTTTTGTTACAATTGTCATTCACATAGCAAACAGAATGGCACGGAGCAAACATTAGCAGAAGTCACTTCGATTAACGGGTGAATAATTCAGAAGAATCTCTGATCCTTTCACTCTGATTTTAGTACAATTTGTCATTGAACACAGTAGGTATGGACAGAGCAGAAGTAAATTCGATCGACCAATGCATTATAGGATTGAATTTGATTCCTATGTTCGCAACAGTTCCTGATATTCTATTCTTGGGAATCTATCAGACAATAATGAGGAGCTAATAATGGAAGACTTCCGTCACTGGTGGGATCTGATTGACTTCTTTTGACTCTGCAATGATGGCCCCTCTTTTTTTTTTTTTTTTTTTCTCTTGTTTTATTGTTAATTTAAATTTGAAGCGTGAAAATGGCGATTCTCTTGGCATAAACAAATCTAATCTTTATAAAGTAGGAGCTGAGTAGACCACACCAAAGGCGTGCAATTCCCGTGAGGAAGATCTTTTAAAAGAAGCATAATGGACGGTGGGTCTCCATCCCCGTCTCGAAAATCTTTATTCCATTTTTTTCAGTTCTTTCAAATCAACTGATGCTCGTGTAAAGCAGGCCCAATTTGCTGTCCACTCCTTCAACCACAAAAGCCTTCAATTAGTTAAACGTCCTTGTCACCCTTGTCTCTAAATCTCATCTTTTCTTCTTTCCCCTCCATTTATTTTTCATGTGAACAGCACAGGTAACTGGTACACCTAAAAAAGTTGCTTACGGTTCCTCTAATGATGCACCTAACTCGAATAGTGACCTTAATCTCATTGACAGACATCTTGGTCCTAATTAGTGTTGCTTGGCTGCAATCTTGACAGAAGGCATGTACTAGTTTCTGGGTTTAGGTTGACAGTGTCATGATCATCTGCAGGGCTGCTCCAACTGAAGGATCCGCTCAACTCGAACACAAACCGTAAAGCTCTCCTCTCGCAGAGCTGGACAAATAGACTGAGGAGGCCCAAGATCGACTCCGTGGCGGAGTCCAAGGTCGCATTACACGGCGACCTCGAAATGGTTTGTGTAGGACACGCCTGCCTCTCGTGGGAGATTCTCCAGTGGCAGTACGGGAAGGCCCGGGAGATGAGAGAGGTCGATCACGGAGGGTTCCGCCGTTACAATCAAGTAGCCGGCGAGTTCCAACTGCTCCGAGTGCTTCTCCAGAGATTTATAGAGGACGAGCCATTTCAAGGGCCGAGGATCGAGTATTACGTCAAGAACAGATGCGTCCTGCGTGGCCTCCTCCAGGTGCCGGCCATAAGAGGTAAATTAGAGGATGTATTGCAAACATAACTGAGCTATCGAACTCGACACGGGAATTCTGAGCTGAAATCCTTTTGTGGGCTTGGTTAGGTCTGTTGAACTGAGAAACGGACAACAAATTGGAGCAAAATCAAGTTTCAAAACTGACTAAAACCAATTAAATCGCATTACATTTGGTTCAAAAGGGATCTCAGTTTGATTGCCTACATGTTATAAACCAAATCAATTTAAAGCACGTTTGAATAGTACGTCAAGAAACGAAAATTGCATGTAAAACAACGGACTGCTAGACAAGTAACTGTTAAACTATTGCAATATGCAGACGACAGCTCCAGGGAGAACAAGGGAAAAGCGGCCGACGAGAATGCCATCTCAATAGAGACACTGGTAGAGACCATCGAGGAATCTATGCGAGTTTATTGGGACTTTATCCGTGCCGATAGATACGAACTTGACGTAGGTTCAAAGCAAAGTCAGCTCGACCAACAAGACTCGGCAGATTCGGTACTTATGACGGCTCTCAGGACTCAACTCCAAAAGGTTTGTGTATTCTGCCCCCCCTGGGCATTTCATGTACTTAACGTTACGTTTCAAGATATCAACCCAGCTAAACCGAGTCCTTTTTGCTTGCAGAAGGAAAGAAGGCTCAAGGACATAGTGAGGAGCGGAAACTGCATAGTGAAGAAGTTCCAGAAACCTCGGGACCGGCTGGATCTCGCGATTCTGTTCGCTCAGGTCGAACTGAGATTGGTCTCGAGGGTTCTGAGCATGCGGAAGGTCTCGAGGGATCAGTTAGCGTGGTGCCACAATAAGTTGGACAGGATCAACATCATTAGTAGGAAGGTATACGTAGAGCCGTCTTTTTTGCTCTTCCCGTGTTGAGAGCGGAGGGGCCAGGTTTTCGCGGCGGAGTTTTTGCTTGCAGACGGCGACATCTTACAGAAAACAGGATTAGGAGCATAGGGTGAGACTGGATTGCTGTGCTGCTGGTAGCTATTTGGTTTACCATCAGGATGTATTTTGCATGTTCCCTGGGGTGCGCACATGCATCTTTCTCACACACTCGTGTAATAGTTGTGATGTATGTTAGATATAATAAGATGCCAAACCCTAATACAAAGCTGGAGGAGAAAGGGGAGTGCTGTTATGACTATGAGAGACTAATCCTTTTGTCCTCTGCATTTTTGCGCCGTGGTCGAGTCGTCGTCTCGTGCCGTGCCTAGAACTTGTCATCCGGGGCCGCCCCTCGAAAATGAAAAGATGGAATAAGAATGGAAGAATCAGGATGAGCTAGCTAATGTTATTTACTAGTAAAACAAATTTCGACCGACCCTCGGGGAATTACTTGAGCGGTCAAACCTTTGTTTCGAATGGGACGCATTCCACATCCAAATCGTATTTTATTTCGTTCAAAGGACCTCGCGCGCCATTTCCTTGGATCCATAGAGACCAGTTGAGCCAGAGATTTAAACACTCCGTATTACAAAAAAATAAAAAAAAAAAAAAACTCTTTACCAAAAAAAAAAAAAAAAAAAATTCTGAATTGAGAATTTTATTGGTAAGTGAAGATGAATGTCCTTTACAATGCAAAAGGGCCCACATTCCATGTGCATTCCCAGCGAGTCGAATATTTCATCTGTTTAAGATTTACCTATTCCAATGATCACTTGGCATAAACATGTGAACATCGTTGGGCATGTCAAACGTAGCTCACAATTTAGTATAATAATTAACACAACGGGCTATGAGTGAATGTTGAACATTGCATGCTTCGACATTCACTCAAAGCCCAATCATATTGCTAGAATGTCTTGTCATATTCATCTGCACATTAAGCTAAAATCCCGACCGTCTCGATTTCATTTTCCTCCAACTTTAGCCCGAATCCCATAAACCCAATTGTCCCTGTCCGCGAAGTACATATTGTCTAACATCCGATATAGAGAAGCCAAGACATATGCATTGTCGGATGAGATGGAACCAATGAAAGGGGCCACCTCATTCAATGCAAATGTCCCCAAAGGACGACATGCCGACGCATGGGTGATTGAAGACTATATGTGTGCTTGGAGAAAATTACTAAAAATGTCTTAAATCTATTGTAATTTTTTCAAATCAGTCATAAATCTTATTTTTTGTCCATTCAATACTAAATATTTTATAATGTACTAATTCAATCCATCTAATCAATTTTGGTACCAAGACTTAACATAGATCTTGGTAAACACTAACATGGCAATTTTTAAATAATTCGTTTTTTTTTGAATTTTTTTTTTGAATTTGTTATTTTTTCTTTTCTTTTTCATTTTTCATTTTCTTCCTACTTTTCTTCTCCTCTTTGTCGACAGTGATCGACAAGGCTCTAGTGAGGACCATGAAGCCCTTGCCAGCCAATGTGGGGGAGAGAAGAAGAAAAGTAGTAAGAAAAGAAAAGAAAATCAAATCAAATCAAAAAAATTTAAAATCAAATAAAATAAAATACTAGTAATAAATTGCTACGTTAGCATTGGCCGGCCAACGTCCACATTAGCATCGGCTAGTCAAAATTGGTTAGATAGACCGAATTAACATAATTGCAAAAGATTTAAGATTAAATGGGTAAAAAAAAAGGTTTATGACTTATTTGGAAAATTTGTAATAGGTTTATGTATGACCAACAAACAATTTAAGCTTGATACTGGTTGGAGTTATACAAAGCGATTTCTTTATTCATAAATCAAATTTTCATTTAAATATAAAAACAATTGAGAGGATTGACCAAACTACAACAGCAGAAAGTAATAATTCAAGGTTTAATTATATTTCCAATTAAATTTATGTGCTATTAAATTAATTAGTAATTTTTAAGACTCATTTATTAATCTCATTCCTAATTTGTATTTGAATATATTTATTTCCAGTTAAACGATTTAAAAGCTACCGGGCCCGCGCACGAGCGATTTTTTGGATTCTCAAGAGTCCATGTAATGGGCCGGGCGGAGGCCCAGTTACCTAAACCAGTCCGGTAGGCAACGCGGGCCCATGTCATCTACCGACGCGCTGCCGTCAGATGGAAAGACGAAGGGTATATTCTCAGCCGTCGGATCTAGGGCGTCTAATCCATCGTCCCCAAGCGAGAGGCTCTCCCATATATCTGCAAACCCTAGCGGCCACCGCGACCCCCTCTCTGCTGCTGCAACTGGAAGCCGAGCTCTCTGCAAAACCCTAGAGGTAATAAGGAGGAGGAGGAAAGCAGAAGAAAATGGTGCAGCGTCTCACGTATCGGAAGCGGCACAGCTACGCTACCAAGTCGAACCAGCACCGGGTCGTCAAAACCCCGGGTAATCTCTCCTCCCGTTTCCTCTCTCTTCCGCTCGTTTCGTTTTGAGGTCGAATCGTCCTGCGCTGAGGGCTTGATTCGTTCGGGACCGCGAGTTTGAACCGAGATGCTTGCGATTTTGGGAATGTAGGTGGGAAGCTAGTGTATCAGACCACCAAGAAGAGAGCCAGTGGCCCCAAATGTCCCGTCACCGGCAAGAGGATCCAAGGGGTAACGCCGTCTCCCACCTTCCCTCTCCTTCGTTTTCCGATCGATTGATTAGTGTTGAACTGTTGAAATTGGCTGCGAACGGTGTGTTTGTAGAGAGATCTCGTGTTGTGGTGCGATTATGTGGATGATTGTTTCGGATGATTGCGGTGCGCTTGGCTCGTCGCTGTTGGATCGAATTGATGTTCTCACGGGGCGTTTCTTCTCGTATTCTGTCTCGACTTAGGGACATTGTTGTTGCTATTCGGGAGTGTTGTGTTGGTTTTGAGGCAACAGCTTTTAGTGTGCATCTGGAAATTTGTTTTGAGCTTGGATTTTACTCGGTTTGGTGCTGGGATTACTGAGACTGTGGGAACTGCCTTTTGATTAGTAAGGTGCATAGACAATGAGGAGCATGCGCACAGGTGGCTGAGGCTGTTGATTATACGTGCTTGACACGGTTCTGAAGTGCTGCCTTCTCTACAAGCTGGTATTGCCGGCGAGAGCTCTGTGCTCTATGAATGATTGGCAGTGTTTTACCTGATACCGTCATTCATGGGTTCTATTTGATCTAGGTTCTTGTTCAATGAGCGCGCTGCTGATGCTTTTTCATTCCTTCAACTTGCATCTGTCGTAGCCTAATTTCTTGCTTGCTTTTCATTCTCGTGTTCGCAAACATGTCGATGATTTATTCAGATAGTTATGATTTGTTGGGGTTTCTTGTGTCGCATTCATGATAGGCCTCGATCATTTGTGCAGATTCCTCATTTGAGACCAGCTGAATACAAGAGGTCGAGATTATCCAGAAATCGCCGTACCGTGAACCGTGCCTATGGTGGTGTATTGTCAGGAGGAGCTGTTCGTGAGAGGTCATTATTTTAACCCGATATCTGTGTATCTTTTTTTTTTGTTTTTTTGTTATTTAAAATAATCTTCTATGCTGTGTTGAGGAATGCTCATCTGAGTTTAAATGGTGTTTTTCAGGATTATCCGGGCCTTTTTGGTGGAAGAGCAAAAGATTGTGAAGAAGGTGTTGAAGATTCAGAAGGCTAAGGAAAAGCTAGCCTCCAAGAGCTAAGATTTGTAAAACCACAGTGAGTCTGGCGCTTTGAGAGTAATTTTGGTTTTGAATTCTTGGTAGTAATATGAGTTGCTGGGTTAAAATTTGCTTCTTGGGCTTCTTGGAACATCATATGTAGCGCACCTTTCATCACTTTGTCGACAAGTCAACTACTTAAATTTTGTCTTTTCCATTTGAATGCTTGCTGATGGTACTGAAAACATCATTTATGATATTCATGATGTAATATTAGATCCACGATTTGACAATATTGGTTCTGTTTGAGCTTGGATGTCCTTGAGGGTATCTTCCAGGTCATTTGTGCAATCAGTTGATAATATATTATCAACCAGGAGAATGCATCACTAAAGTCCTTTTAAACTTAGGTTTTGTTCGCAGTTACCCAGAATCTGGTTATTCAATCCCAAATACCTCAATATGTAATTGAGAAAACCTTCAATCATATTGATAAGTAAAACCACGTCCGTGACTTATTTTCCCACGAAGTAATGGAGTGTTCTACATCAGAAGAAGCTGTGTTATGGATTTCCTGGCTGAAAGAAAGATCTTTGGTGATTGAGTTTCGTGTTTCAACACAATGTCATTTGGTTGTACGGAAAAGTGAAGAGCAGCAAACATGATATAGATTTCGGGCAAACAATTTGCGGAAAGACAAAATTTGTCTCAGGTTTGTGATGATTTTGCAATCTGACTGCTTGGGAGTAGTTGCATTTGGAGAAGATGCAAAAGGTAGATCTCACAAAATAAGGTGCTACCGTAGCAGTGGCGTGTTTTATTAAACTATTTTACAATGCATAGCACAACGCCCTGCTAATTGCGATGGCCTTGATGCACACCTGTGAGAAGCGATACAAACAATACTGAGAAGACTTGCATTCTGGACTTTTGGAGTTCGGAAGAACTAGGCCTTCATTTTGGCAACCAGCTTGTCATGTGGTGGGAGATTCTCGCTCAGGAAAGGGTGTGCCCTCAATTCATCCACCCAAGAGAAGAACAATGCATTCCCTCTCGGTCGCTGATCTTGCCAGTGGCCTCCTCAAAGGCTTGGTAGTTGCAAGCACTTACACCGACCACTATGCCCAAGAAGCTCAAGTTCTCACCATTGAAGAATGGAGATTTTGTAGGAAAGTCCCTCTGAATGCCCTCCTCGAACACCCTCAGCTGCTCAACGAGGTCTTCTCGAGCCTTATCTTGATCCTTCCCTTTGGTCTGGAGGACGAGGTACGTTGCCCGCTTCACCTTTGACACCAAAACCATCGAACCGTTAGAACTCAAGCAAAGCGATTGCTGGCCCCTTCCTACTTCTTACGTAAATCATGGTTATTGTGTTTTCGAGTCATGTGATTAGAGAGTAAAGTTCCCAGTACTTTAGTTAGAATCATCGGAGTCCATGTTTTCTGTAGGCAATTGCCGAATTTAGCCCATAAAATGAGACTCCAGTTAATACCTTTTGATCGTAGAAATCCGCCCAAAAGCGGATTCGTGACCTAGTGTAAGGATCCTCAGGGAGGAGCTTGGGGGCATTGCTCCAGTACTCCTCGATGTATTCGAGGATGAGAAGCGACTCGCAGATCGGGCGGCCATCGTGCAGGAGCACTGGCACTTTCTGGTGGACGGGGTTGGAGCGGAGCAGCAAGTCGCTCTTGTTCTTCAGGTCTTCCTCCACGTACGCGAAAGGAACGCCCTTAAGTTTAAGGGCGAGCTCGACCCGCTTGCTGGAATTACCAAACGTTCCTAGCAATACGACCTCGCTGTTCTCATCCATCTCTCTCTCTCTCTCGGTGTGTTCTGCTGAATGCCAAGGCAGCAATTTATAGTCTTTTTGAACTCTTCCTCTTGATGTACACGCCAAGCACTCCAAATTGGACTCGGTCAAAAGCTCAAAAGAGGTGATTGGAGAGGATTAAGACTATTCGGTTAAAAAAATGTAAATGTTGGAAAACTGAGCAGAGCAGAGATCTTCAGAGATCTTGAATAGCGTTTTTCAAGTTAGGAAGACTTTTATATTCGATTGGCTTGGAGAGTTGGACCAGAGACTTGTCTGGTTGGGGTCAAGTGATTTGACCGAAGGAGATTGCCTCGTAAAGAAAACTTATCCGCACCGTGGCTCGTTAACTAATGGGGGACTTTGTCTAAATTGAGTACACAAACACAACACGAAATCTCCAAAATTTACTGTGATCTGTAAGGAACAGATAAAAACCATGGATGTATTCCATATCGTTGTGTTGCGGTGCCCGCCGCAGTCCGACCGCAGCGTAACCTTTTCCTCAACGGTCACAGAGGTGATGTGGAGTGGCGCATACCCTTGAAGAAAGTACGGTAAGTTTATGAGTCTATTGAGGGAACATGGAGTAACCAACCAGCAGAGAGATGGAGACAGCCTAGACAGCTCGGAGGGTAAAATTGAAGAATGATTTCATAAATAGGACACGTGCAAAACTAGTTTGCAACTTAATTTTTCATCGTTGATTCAATAAATAAAAAGGGAAAAAGTCACCAAAAACTTACAACTTTACCTGAAGTGACAGATTTACTCCAAATTTTTTTTTGTGACGTGAAAAACTTCGAAATTTGCTAACTGTGACACATTTATCCAAATTTTTATTTGTAACACAAAAAATTATGAACTTTTATTTGTATGACATATTTACCATAAATCATAAGGACATTTTGGTCTTTTTACTTTTAAATACTTTTTTTCTTCTTCTTCTTCTTTCTTCCCTCCGCCGGCCATGGCGGAGGGAAGCCAGCGTCCAGCAAGGCCCTCCCTCGCCGGATTTGGCGAGGGCACCCTCGCCCGACACCGGTGAGGGCACCCCTCGCTAGGCCCTTGCCCGACGCAGGCGAGGGTAGCCCTCATCGGCGTTGGATGAGGGCCTCCCTCGCTAGATCCGGCGAGGCACCCCTCGCCGGCGTCCGGCAACCCTAGCCAGACGCCGGCTTTCCTCCGCCAGCTCCGCCATGGCCGGCGGAGGGAAGAGAGAAGAAAAAAATAAAAAATAAAAAATAAAAAGAAAAAATAGAAAGAATAAGACAAAATATCTTCATGGTAAATGTGTTACAATTTGCAAAATTCGGGATTTTTCACGTCACAAAATAAAGTTTAGAGTAAATCTATCACTCCAGGCAAAGTTTTGGGTTTTTGGTGACTTTTTCCCAAATAAAAATAGAAAGTTGTTCACATTTCAATTCAGATTTTGACTCATGAACACTAAATGTTGTCAAGAAACTTCTCAGGCGCACCTACTGAAGAAATTACTCCAAGATGACGTGAAGCAACGCTCCATCAGAAGCGAGCTTGACGACGACGCCCGCCAATTCTCGACGTTCAAACTCTTCTGCACAACCACCGTCTCTCCTCCGTCCGCTCCGACCCTCTGTGCAGGCTCTGGCTGTAGGTTGACGAACGAGAAGGCGCAGTCTCCAAACACCGACGAAGGGAGGTTGAACACAGCGGAAGCGAGGTCGAGCGCTCCTTCGCCGGGTGCCGATGGCGATATTGACGAATGCGTTACGTCGGGAGAACGCATGAACTTGTCTTGCGGACATGGGCTGGGAATGTGGTGGTGGTGATCCGACGGAGGTGGGGTTGCTGATGGTGGGGAGAGGCAGAGGGAGTGCGAGAGGGCTTTTTGGGTGGTGGACTTGGGTTTCTTGAAAATCCTGCATATGGCCCATGAGTCCTGCAAAGCTCCAGACGTAAATTTAATCAGCAAAAGCTGAGTTTATGGCCGCGTTCTGCCCTTCGGCCTACTAATGAAAAATGGCCCGAGTTTGCTAACTACATCTACTAATATATATAGAGAGAGAGAGAGTTGGATTGGAACTCTTTTTTTCTTTGGCCGCTTTACTTCTTTCTCTTAAACTTGGAAAAAAGAAAAAAAGCTATTCCATAGTTTTATTTTTATTTTTTTTGTTTTTGATCGTGAGAGTGAGTCCATTATCCATTCGTTGGGTTATGAGTTTTTTCTCCTCCTCCTATAATCATGTTCCGACTTGCATGTAAAATTGTGCATATTTAAATACATATAGGAAAATAGTTTCCATGAAAATATCTCGAGAACGAAGAGAAGACAATGAACAGAGCAAGAAAAGCTCATGGAGAAAGATCTTCGGTGATTGAGTTTCGTGTTTCAACACAATGTCATTTGGTTGTACGGAAAAGTGAAAAGCAGCAAACATGAGATAGATTTCAAGTGAACAATTTGCAAAAAGACAAAATTTGTCTCAGGTTTGTGATGATTTTGCAATCTGACTGCTTGGAGATAGTTGCATTTGGAGAAGATGCAAAAGGTAGATCTCACAAAATAAGGTGTTGGATATATTATTAATCTAATCCAAAATAATATGTTCACATACAAGCCCAATAAGTGAAAGCATGGTTATTTGGGTTTATATAAGCTATAGCCCAATAACTTGTATATAAAAACTCTAGGGTTTTTCCTACGCTGAAGGTAATACTGTTAAACGTTCCAAATTTGACGTCTCTTAATGTAATATTTCAAGCAACTGCTTCTTCTCTTTCAAACTTATAACCTCAAACAATCTTGAAATATTATGTTCGTGTGTTGGATTTGAGCGAATAAGGTGTCTTCTTGAAAATTTCGTCAAGACGAACTAACGGGTGTAACTTACTTTCGATTTCAACAGTGATATTGGCCGAGATCTGAGTTTGAAGATTCGGGTGACCAAAATCTTTGATTCAAAAATCCAAAAATTATAGCCAATTTTAGAGGGTAAAACCACTTGGGTTTTGTTCTACTCGTCGATACGAACGTTTTTAGTGGTCACTTGTATCAATTGGAGGTCGGACGGAGAAGTTACGGCACCCGAAGTTTCCATTTGAATTTCTAGCGAATTTCGAAGACAAAATTTCAGCAAATTTTGGCAGCGGAAATTTCCTGCGAGTTTCAACAACAAGGACAGTCCATCTTAAGGTTTTTGGGTGCTCTAAATCTGTTTTTGGGGTTTATTTTGGCAAATTACATCTCTATAGAGCAATTTGATCAATGTTAAGGGAGTTATTCGACTTTGTGACTCCGAGGACTTCAAGGTACACTCTTTCTAACACTTTGCTTTGATTAAAATGGCAAAGCGTAATTCTTATGATATTATAAAGTTGGAATCATTTAATTTTACTGATGTTCAAATTTGGCATGAAATAACGTGACATATTATATACTGTATTTCACCCATATTTTTGTAGCAAAATTTTGCACCCATATTTTTCATAAATGGGTTGAATATGGGTTAATAGCCCATTACAACTATTAACCCATGTTCAACCCCATTTTTAAAACCCAAAAAGCTCCTCTTCCTCCGATAGAGCCGCTCAACGACAACCCTTCGACCTTCACCTTCGACCCACCTCCGCCGCTCACCTCCGAGCCGCCTCCGCCACTCGCCGCCGCGACTCACCTCCAAGTCGCCTCTGCCGCCCGCCTCTGAGGTTTGCCTCCGCCACCTGCCTCTGAGTTCAGCTTTGCAGCTCCATTGTCATGTGGGCTCTTCGCCAAGCTGCCCATCCTCTCAAGTAACGTTGCTCTCCCCCCTACGTCTCTGCCCCTCTCTCTCTCTCTCTCTCTCTCTCTACAGTTCGTCGCATGAATGCTTGCGCTTTTGCTGTTTCTTTCTTTGAGAGTAAAATGGATGGAAGAAAGGCTTTGGGTCTTTTTGGTTCTGTGGAAGTTGCTTGGAGTTGGGGGGTCTCTTCGTTTTATCTGCATGAAGCGGGCAATTGGGTTTAGAAGAGGGGGTTCTTGCCATTCATGGGTTGCTTGTTGATTGCGTTGTTTCTTGCTTCTTCTTATTCTTTTCCACGTGCAATATCGGAATGTTAAATTCTCGTTTGTTAATTTTTGTTGTCGGTCTTTCGTCCGCATGGAGGTGTGCTGCTTCATTTGATCGGCTTTGCTTGATGTTGCTCCATCGGGGCTTTTGGGTTTTTACCTGGTAGCCTTTTTCGGGGCTTCTGAGAGGTGAATTGGATGTGGCGATTTAGATGCGTGGTCTTAACATATTAAAATCATCTAGTAAGATTTTCTGAATTTGTGTCTTGAGATGAATTCGAGTGGTAGCTGAGGGAATTTGGTGGTCCATGGATCCTGTTTTAGTTTATTGTGTTGATAGGTCATGGATCCTGTTTTGGTTTTAATGTAATAAAGTATATATAAAAGGAACTACGTGTGAATTCACACTTGGAATTAAGATACGGCATTTGGTTGAGTTGACTGTTTTCTGAAGTTTCTAGACTTGAAAGCATGTTAGTAATGTTGTCCTTGTCAAGTGTTTAGATTGGGTTGATGATGTGAATGAAACCCGTTCATGTTTGAATGTGGTCATGACCAAAAATATTTCAGGTTGTGACTAAGTTGAGTTTAAATGTTAGTGGAGTTGGATTGACTCAAGTTACCTAAGGCCGTTGATCAACTTCATATGGCATATTTGAAGTATCATTAATTTGTTTTCAAAAATCAGAACTTGGCTGTCTCATTGAGGAAATACTCTCCAAGTTTGCCTTCATTCTTGTTCTTGAGAGATAGATGAAAATTACCGGTGCTTGTTGCATGCTATTACTCTCTCTGTTATTTGTGCACGTGCGTTGTTTGTTGAATTCAAAGTTTGTTTGCTTCACGTCCTTCTGCATAAAACAGAGCATAGCAACTACAATATTGTTAGCTTTGCCTTCATTTTGTAAGGTGCTATTCATTTTACTTCACCTGGTCCTTTTGGTTGTTCCTCATAGGACGAGTTTAGTGAGTACTTTTCTTAGCCGTTGTTATTTTGCTGCTTTAAGTACTTCATTGAGATAAGATACTTTACGGGGAAGAGATATGGTACTGGATAGGATGCAATGGTAAAAAAGAGATCTAGTGTTATCATCACATGGCAAAAACTCAATGCTGAAGTTATCTGATGTTTTCATAAATTGATGTTATTAACAATACTTCCTACATTATTTCGTGTTATTTGTCGATAAATCTTTTGTTGCTTTTCAAATTGGTAGAAAGATAGAGACCATGGGTTCAAAAGTACCCAATTCTCCTCCAGGGTTATTCTTCCGTCATGCTGGGCAGAGGTGCCAAATTTGCTTGCTTCTCTTAGGTTGATCAATAGTTCTTCCAACTTTGACCTTTAATTGATGTTCTTATTGCTTATAGGGACAAGGTTGTTGACTTCCATTGGAATTCGTTTGATCCCTGGACAATAGTTAGTGTTTTTGATGATGGTGAAAGTACTGGTGGAGGTGGTACACTGCAAGTAGTTTCACTTTCACACCTTTCGCATTTATGCAAACCATTGGTTTTACCCTTAAATGCATGTCGACAGCTTCATTCATATTTCATTGTCACGACTTGATGATACATTCTTGTGCTTGTGGTGGGTGGAAATTTGTTCTGAAATAAAGGATATATTTGTTGACTTTTATGCTGATAGCTAGCATTGATGTAGCCTTTCGATTTGGATATATGCTCTGCATCACAAATAAGTTATCTTGAACAGTCGTATGTTTGATTGGGTCCAAACTATTTACTGCAGATATGCCGGATGATTGATTTGATTTACAGACTTGAGGAAGAAGTGTTGGCTAAGCTGGACAAATCAAGTCTCACATTCTCTCTTGCACCTCTTGAACTTCTCATAATAAGAAGAAAGATTAGCAAGGTTAATGACTAACTTGAAGTGGGAAGCAAGTTAACCGTGTTCGATTGTTTTGTGTAAAAATGAGCTCATCATCCTCGAGTTTCATCCTTTTTTATGATGCTAGGGATTATTTAGTGCATCTGCTTGAGGTTTAGTTTTTGTCTCGGTGTGGACATGGAGTCTGACAAACTTATTCTCCAGCATTCCTTAAGGCCATGGCTAAGAGGCTCGTTTTGGTTGCTTCATTAGATTGTGAAGAGATTGCTTAATACTTAATCAATGCATCTGTTTTGTTTGCTGATATTTTGGATCATGAAAACTAGATTAGAAAATCAATTTGTAGGTTTTTTTAACAATTTTTATTTTATGTACTATTTGTTAATGTAATTTGAGGTTTTTATCCAATTAGCATATAGCTTAAAGTGAGCGCGGGTTTTTTTTAGAATATTAGTAGGTTTTAGTAATATGGGTTGGGTATGGGTTACTATATTTACATTACAAGAATATAGGTCAAAACGGGTTAAATGGGTCGAATATAAGTCGACCAATTTTCGACTCGACTCATACCCGACCCAACCCACCCATTTGCCACATCTAAACAAAGATGAAGATTTTTGTGGAGATTAATTGTTGAACTCTCTAAATCTTAATCTGGTTATGACTTATAGTGAGTATAAGACGGCGAAAGAGATATGGAATCACTTGAACGCTTAGTTCCAAAAACAAGAGGGGCTCTCTAAAACTCTCTTAGCGGATACATTTTTTGACTTTAAATTCACTACGGATTCAAGTATCACCTCTTAGTTAGTTGAATTTGAGAATATGAGGAACAAGTTGAAAGATATTAATTTTGATATGTCCGATAATCTCTTTGTCGGTCTTGTATTGAGCAAACTACCAATTGAATTGAGTTCTTTTAAGACTGAAATGCACAGACTGAAGGTACATATGAGATTGAATGAAGTAAAGAGGTATATTCACATTGATGATCAAAATATTACTAGGAAGAATTTGGAACAAGTTGGACAACAAAAGTCAGTTGCCAACTTAGTTTCACACTCCAATAAACCTTAGAAAAAGTCAAAGTCACCAAAAGGTGAATCATCTTTACAGTTAGAAACCAAAAATATTATATTCAAAAAGAAAAAGAAGAACAAGTGTCATAACTGTGGAAAGTGGAGTCACTGGGCAGCAGAGTGTAAGTTGCCGAAAAAGCCAAATAATGACACATCCCAAAATGAGACCAATATACTAATTAGAGGATCTGAGTCTCAAGCCTTCATTGGAATGATAAAGAATAGAAAGGCTAGCTCTGAGTGGTGGTTGGACAGTAGCTCTACTTGTCATGCTACAAATGACAAGAATTTACTCACTAGAAATGAAAGATACTGTGGAAAATTGCAATGGTGGTGAGGCAAAGGTGACTCATGCTGGAATTGCAAATTTGGTGCTTTCTTCGGGTAAATTACTAACTCTGAAACATGCTAGAGTAGTACATTTACTTAAAAGAAATTTGATATCTATGAGTTTACTTGATAAAACTGATATGTCTTTTTCAACCATGAATTTATCTGTTAACTCATATTATTTCGGTTATGCATTCATGGTTAATGATATGTATAGGTTGAGTTTAAATACTAATAACATAAATCATGTGAATTCTACTTTTATTGATCCAAAGTTACTATACAATAGACTTGGACATGTGAATTACAGGAAAATGCAACATCTAGCTAAAACTCACAACATTCCATTAGATACTTCTATTCGATTTGACAAGTGTGAAGTATATGCACACGCTAAAATCACTAGAAAATCATTTAAGTTAATTTTTAAAAGAACACAACTTCTTGAGTTAATACATTTTGACATTTGTGACTTTAGAAATTATATTACTAGAGGTGGTCGGAAGTATCTAATAACATTTATAGACAATTTTTCTAAATAGTGTCATGTTTATTTGTTGAAATCGAAAGATAAGGCTTTTGAAAAATTTAAGATTTTCAAGTTTAGAGTAGAAAATCAACTCAATTTGAAAATTAAGAGGTTTGGGAATGATAAAGGAGGAGAATATATTATATAAAGGTTCAAGGAATTTTGTGCTTCAGAAGGTATAATACTTGAAACCATTACTCCTTATTCACCACAATCAAATGGTGTTGCAAAGCGTAAGAATATAACGTTAACTGAAATGTTAAACTCTATATTACTTACAACTAGCATACCTTCTTCATACTAGGGAGAAGCTGTTCTAACTGCTAATCACATCTTGAACAAGTTGCCGCACTCTAAGTTGTCTATGACACCTTATAAGATATAGCATAAGCGCCCTTATAGATATGATACTCTTAAAACTCGGGGTTGTATTGCTTATGTAAGCATACCAGATCCTAAGAAACCTAAGGTGGGATCTAAAACCATTACTTGTGTATATCTAGGTGGTGCAGAAAATAGTGTTACAAATAGTTTTTTAGATCTATCTACTAACACAACGATAGAATCTAGAGATGCAGTGTTCTTCAAAATAAATTTCTCACAGATCAAGGCTTGAATGTTTCTGGATCCATGGATATGATTTCAAAATCTCATGTAGAATCTAAAGTAAGCCACACAGCTGGTTGTTGAACAGTTTCTAGTTAGAGTATCTACAAGAGAGAAAGTTCCCAAAAATTTTGGTGAGAATTTTGTTACTTACCATCTTGAGGATGATCCATTCTCCTATCAAGAAGCAATGAGATCTAGGGAATCCCTACTGTGAGCAAAAGCCATAGATAATGAAATGAGCCCTCCGCTACAAAACCACACTTGGCAACTAGTAAATTTGCCAAAATAGGCTAAAGTTATAGGCTGTAAATGGGTGTTAAAGAAAAAACTGAATAGTGATGGATCAATAGCCATATACAAATCACGTTTAATAGCTAAAGGCTATAAACAACATAGTGTAATAGATTATTTCGATGTCTATTCACCTGTATGTCATCTATCAACTATAAGAATTCTTCTTGCTTTAGCATCTATTGAATACTTTTTAGTGCATCAAATGGATGTAAAAACAACTTTCTTAAATGGGGATGTAAATGAGGAAATTTACATGGAACAACCGGAATGATATGTTATGAAAGGTCTTAAGGACAAAGTTTGTAAATTAAATAAATCATTGTATGGTCTTAAACAAGCACCAAAGATGTGGCATCTTAAATTTGACAAAGTGATAAAGAGTTATGGCTTTCGGTCTAGTTATTCAGATAAATACATTTACCATCGTTCTATGTCAAATAAGATAGTCATCATTTGCTTTTATGTTGATGACATGTTAATTCTTGATTTCGATAATTCTGTAGTAAGTGACATGAAAGCTACTTTAGTTAAAGAATTTGATATGAAAGATCTTGATATTGCTAATACCATTCTTAGTATGAAAGTAATCTTTAAACAACAAGTCATCTCCCTTAGCCAGACTCATTATATTGAGCAGCTACTTTCTACTTGGGGATACGATAAGTGTAAACCGAGTGAAACACCATGTGATTATAATAACAGACCGAGTCCTAATGAAGGGATCGGCGTGGATCAGTTAAAATAGTTGAAACTGCTTGATAGTCTCATGTATGCTATAAGTTGCACTAGACCTGACATAGCATTTATAGTTGGCATGCTGAGTCATTTTATTATTAATTCTAATAAAGAACGTTGGGAGGCCCTCGATAGGCTAATGAGATACCTTAAATGTACTAAAAATTATGCTATCTATTATTCTAGTTATCTTCTAACTGTGAATGGATATTCTGATGCCTCATGATGTTCAAATATTGGAAATAGTAAGTCCACTAGTGGATATGTATTCACTTTGGGTGAAGCTGCTATTACTTGGAAATCCAAAAGACAAACTTGTATTGCATTGTCGTTTATGGAATTGGAACTTTTTGCTTTAGCCTCAGCCGGTGAAGAGGCAGAGTGGATAAATAATCTGATTATGGATATTCCTTTTACTCGGCTAAAGATTAATCCTTTAAGCTTATTTTGTGATAATCGAGCAGTTGTCCAAGTCATCAAGAATGCTCTCTTTAATTCAAAGTGAAGACATGTGAAACTGAGACATGCGTTATTGAATTATTTGAGAAAACAAGGGGTTATCATCTTGATTGATGTGATATCGAAGAATAACATAACCGATACTCTCACCAAAGGTATGCCTAAAGATCTATTATTCAAAACAGTGGGGGAACTAGAGTTAAAGACTATATAGGCAAGTCTTAATTACCATTTACTTACTTTCTAATTGTATGTTTTGAATTATCAATTTTTTCTTTATTGGCTACAATGGCATAGTTTATATGTTTCATTGATGTTCACAATTGCTAACTAATATGAAATGGGTGAGTTATTTCATTCTAAACTTGATGAATATGACTTTAACCTAATTCAAATGTTCTATCAGGGAAATTGTGTCATTCCAAACTTGATAATACAATTCAATTAGGTTGGACTATCATTTCTTGTTAAATGATCTTATTCCAAACTTGATGTTAGATTATTTGACTTTAAGGAATTAGTAATTGTAACATTTCAAATTGAAACATAGAAACAATTATTTACATAAGAAGCCTGCTGGTCTTGTTCTTAATTGAAACTTGATATTACATAACTAAATTATTGTAGGTGACTTGACTATTGGTCATACTCTTTGAAACTAGACAATAGTTATTCTCCTACGAATAAACTTAAGTTGATGGCTCTTTGTAAATCACATTATTTAGGTCTTGTTCATAATCTTAATTGATGCTTATGAACATGATATTATGATGTTTTATGACATCAATATATATTCTTCTCTGTCTAATGGAATGTTACTTAGTTTTTATTCAAATGATTGAATTCATGATAATATGAAATTCATATTTGACATTCTACAAGGGATGGCAGAGATGGATGAGAGCTTAATGAGTGGGACTAACCAGGATAACCTACTTAATGAATGGATATATATCATTTAAAGCGTGTAGGGACTTGACAATTTACCTGCTATTACCTACTTTGATGAAGGCCATTTACTTGAGACTTGCGTTTTGCTATTTATATTTTGTGAACATTATTATGCTTGTTTTTTTTATATTTGTAAGGCCTTGGATTATTTTGATTGACCTACTTATACTTGATTATTATGCATATATTGGTTGTAAACTGAGTTTGAGATTTATTTTGGGATTTGGATTTTGTTAATCTCAAAACAAATTCATGATAAGAATAATGAGTAAATGATGATTTAGTTTAATACTTTACTGCTAAAATACTCTTTGACTGATCTGAGTTGATTGTCTTGAACTGAATGTGGATGATTCATGTTTGTGTGAACATTACATTTGCCACTTTATTGAATTGTGATGTATGGTGAACATATGAAGAGATTGTTGGATATATTATTAATATAGTTCAAAATAATATGTTTGCATACAAGCCCAATAGATAAAAGCATGATTATTTGGGTCCATATGGGCCGAAGTCCAATAACTTGCATATAAGAACTCTAAGGTTTTCCCGAAGTAACATTGTTGAGCATTCTAAACTTAACGTCTCTTGGTGTACTACTTCAAGCAACTGCTTCCTTTCTCTCAAACCCATAACCTCCAACATAAGGTGCAATCATAGCAGTGGTGTGTTTTATTAAACTATTTTACAATGTATAGCATAATGCCCTGCTAATTGCGATGGCCTTGATGCACACCAGTGAGAAGCAGTACAAACAATACTGAGAAGACCTGCATTCTAGACTTTTGGAGTTCGGAAGAACTTGGCCTTCATTTTGGCAACCAGCTTGTCGTGTGGTGGGAGATTCTCGCTCATGAAAGGATGTGCCTTCAATTCATCCACCCAAGAGAAGAACGATGCATTCCTCTCTCGGTCGTTGATCTTGCCAATGGCCTCCTCAAAGGCTTGGTAGTTGCAAGCACTTGCACCGACCACTAGGCCCAAAAAGCTCAAGTTCTCACCATTGAAGAATGGAGATTTTGTAGGAAAGTCCCTCTGAATCCCCTCCTCGAACACCCTCAGCAGCTCAACGAGGTCTTCTCGAGCCTTATCTTGATCCTTCCCTTTGGTCTGGAGGACGAGGTACGTAGCCAGCTTCACCTTTGACACCAAAACATCGAACGGTTAGAACTCAAGCAAAGCGATTGCTTGCCCCTTCCTACTTCTTACGTAAATCATGGTTATTGTGTTTTCGAGTCATGTGATTAGAGAGTAAAGTTCCCAGTAATTTAGTTAGAATCATCGGAGTTCATGTTTTCTGTAGGCAATTGCCGAATTTAGCCCATAAAATGAGACTCCAGTTAATACCTTTTGATCGTAGAAATCCGCCCAAAAGCGGATTCGTGACCTAGTGTAAGGATCCTCAGGGAGAAGCTTGGGGGCATTGCTCCAGTACTCCTCGATGTATTCGAGGATGAGAAGCGACTCGCAGATCTTGCGGCCGTCGTGCAGGAGCACTGGCACTTTCTGGTGGACGGGGTTGGAGCGGAGCAGCAAGTCGCTCTTGTTCTTCAGGTCTTCCTCCACGTACGCGAAAGGAATGCCCTTAAGTTTAAGGGCGAGCTCGACCCGCTTGCAGTAGGAACTACCAAACGTCCCTAGCAATACAACCTCGCTGTTCTCATCCATCTCTGTTTCTCTCGGTGTGTTCTGCTGAATGCCAATGCAGCAATTTATAGTCTTTTCGAACTCTTCCTCTTGATGTACACACCAAGCACTCCAAATTGGATTCGGTCGAAAGCTCAAAAGTGGTGGTTGGAGAGGATTAAGACTATTCGGTTAAAAAAAGGTAATTGTTGGGAAACTGAGCAGAGCAGAGATCTTGAATAGCGTTTTTCAAGTTAGGAAGACTTTTATATTCGATTGGCTTGGAGAGCACGGCGAGGACCAGAGACTTTGCTGGTTGGGGTCAAGTGATTTGACCGAAGGAGATTGCCTCGTAAAGAAAACTTATCCGCACCGTGGCCCGTTAAACTAAGGGGAGGACTTTGTCTAAATTGAGTACACAAACACAACACAAAATCTCCAAAATTTACTGTGATCTGTAGGTGACAGATAAAAACCATGGATGCATTCCATATCGTTGTGTTGCGGTGCCCGCCGCAATCCCACCGCAATGTAACCTTTCCCTCGACGATCACATAGGTGATGTGGAGTGGCACATGCCCTTGAAGAAAGTATGATAAGTGAATGAATCTATTGAGAGAACGTGTGGTAACTAACAAGTAGAGAGATGAAGACAGCCTAGACAGCTCGAGAATAAAACTGAAGAAACATTTCATAAATACGACACGTGAAAAAAGCAGAAGATTTGGCTCCAGTTACTGTAACGAAAATACCGTTCATGGTACTGTCGCAGTATTGTTCATCACTAAGTGTAGACCTAGGTTGGTTGCAACTTAATTTTTCATCCTCAATTCAATAAATATAAATAAAAAGTTGTTCACATTTCAATTCGGATTTCGGACTCCTGAACACTAAATGTCGTCAAGAAAACTCTCAAGCGCACCTACTGAAGAAATTACTCCAAGAAGACGTAAAGCAACGCTCCATCAGAAGCGAGCTCGACGACGACGCCCGCCAATTCTCGACGTTCAAACTCTTCTGCACAACCGCCGTCTCTCCTCCGTCCGCTCCGACCCTCTGCACAGGCTCCGGCTGTAGGTTGACGAACGAGAAGGCACAGTCTCCGAACACCGACGAAGGGAGGTTGAACACAGCGGAAGCGAGGTCGAGCGCTCCTTCGCCGGGCGCCGATGGCGATACTGACGAATGCGTTACGTCGGGAGAACGCATGAACTTGTCTTGCGGACATGGGCTGGGAATGTGGTGGTGGTGATCCGACGGAGGTGGGGTTGCTGATGGTGGGGAGAGGCAGAGGGAGTGCGAGAGGGCTTTTTGGGTGGTGGACTTGGGTTTCTTGAAAATCCTGCATATGGCCCATGAGTCCTGCAAAGCTCCAAACATAAATTTAATCAGCAAAAGCTGAGTTTATGGCCGCGTTATGCTCTTCGGCCTACTAATGAAAACTGGCCCGAGTTTGCTAACTACATCTGCTAATATATATATATATAGAGATATATAGAGAGAGAGAGAGAGAGAGAGAGAGAGCTCGTGTTGGATTGGACCTCTTTTTCTTCTTCGCCCGCCTTACTTCTTTCTTTTAAACTTGGAAAAAAGAAAAAAAGCTATTCCATAATCCACAGTTTTTTTTTTTTTTTGTTCGGGAGAGTGAGTCCATTATTCATTCGTTGGGTTATGGATTTGTTATCCTCCTCCTATAATCATTTTCCGTTGTGCATGTAAAACTGTGCATACTTATCTATCAAACATGAGACTAATACGCAGGAAAATGTTCTCGGAAATAATCATGACATCACTGTACTCCATTCTTGCAAGTGCGGGAAAATAAATACATACAGGAAAATAGTTTCCATGAAAATTTCTCGGGAACGGAGAGAAGACGATGAACACAGCAAGAAAAGCTCATGGAGAAAGAGTGCTTACATGGGCGGGGAGGCTCTTCCTCGATGGGAGTGGAGTTGCAGCTAGATCAGAGAGAGAAGGCAGCCGAAACTCGTGCATCATCCAGTCGGTCTTCACCCCTTTCCCAGCTCTGCCTTTGTAGAACACCAGCGATTTCTTCAGCCCTATTATGTTGTTGCCGCACTTGATGCTGGTGACATCGACGTTGCTACTGTTGAGCTGCTGAAGTGAGGAGTAGATGGGTCGATCGGTGCCCGTGGCTTTCCAAAAGCCACCCCTCGTCACTCTGTTGGGCCTCGCGCTGTTCCTGTATTTCCTGTCCCTCGGGCAGTAGAAGTACCACTCCTTTTCCCCGAGAGTCGTCGCCAACTCTAAATGAAATCACATGAAAATTGCCAGAAAGAATCAGTTTTGCAATCTAGTCATAGGAAAGTCAAGTATGCATCGAGGGGTGAGATGCAAACAGTGGTTCCTCAACGAGTTGAGGAAAGAGTAGATGAGAAAATTCTTACAAGTAGAAACACTTGAGATTATGCGCATTTGAACCAAACAAAAGCAAAACCCATGTCTTTTTTAGCCTTGACCATCATGTCTTTAAGCAGTTCAGGAAAGAGTAAGCTAAAAATTTCTTCAAATAGAAACTCGAGATTATGCGCATATGAACCAAACAAAAGCACTTTTAACCTCGACCATCCTCATGTATTTTTATCATATTTTCTCTCTCTCTTTCTCTCTCTCATATCCAAGCATTCGGCACATGCATCCAAATGATCAAACTCATCTTACTTGGGAGATCCCATGGATCATATTTGTAGATATCAAGTTGCTTGATGATCTCAACACAAATGGCTTGCTTTTGAATCTTCCTCTTCAGGTAAAACCCCACAAGCTCCTCATCTGTCGGATGGAACCTAAACCCAGGCATTATCAACTCCTCCATTGTCTCACCTTCATGTCTCTCCTCCATCTCTCTCTCTCTCTCTCTCTGTGACTAACTCTTAAGAAGATATGAAAGCAGATGCAAGGACTTCAAGGTGCTGCTTTTCAGAAACCCTAGAAGTTGTGCACCAAATGATGAACACTGACCAATAGGTCTCTCTCTCTCTCACTCTCTCTGTGACTAACTCTTAAGAAGATGTGAAAGCAGAAGCAAGGACTTCAAGGTGCTGTTTTTCAGAAACCCTAGAAGTTATGTGCACCAAATGATGAACACTAACCAATAGGTCGAGTTTTAAGAAGCGAAGCTTCGCCTGTATGAAGTACAAAATCTTAATATGAAGTGAAATTTAGCCCCATTAATTTGTTTCACTGACCGAGGACCGAAGGATGAGCCGCCAATCATGGCGGGGTGTGTGACTTTGAGAAGCAAAATTGTTTTTGCGAGGAACGTGGTGGATCCTCCGATTCCGTGAAGCTCTCAAGCAAAGCAAGCGAACAGGGAACTACTACCGAGAAAACTACTGTCTTGTAAAAGAATCTGAATTTTCCTTTTCTTTTTTTTCTTTTTGGTGAGTAATTGATACATCGAAGAATATTTAATCTTCTCATAGCTTGATTGAAGACCATCTCAAGTGGCTATTTTCGAGATGAGCACTTCTCAGAAGGCCTGTCCATCGAAGGAAAATCTGTCTTTATAAACTCTTTTGGCGTGTCAGCTTAACAAGTCTTCAGGGCATAACCTTGTTAATTTTGTCACTTCGAAGGAAAACAAGTAAGTGGTCATAGCATTACACACCCTCTGGTGAGGTTTCGAGGAGAATACATATTCAATTTTGGTCCACGCTTGGGACGGAACCAAGTAGATTGGATCGGCAATTTCTGGACCAAAAAAATAAATTTTCTGGGAGTTGATATGATTCTACATCCAAATAAAAATGGGGTTAAGGAAATGAAGGACCATTAATTGCTGCCTTCCACTTAATTAATTCATCAGGCAAGGGGGTGTCTGGTCTGGTCCAAATTGAGGAATCTCAAGAACTGCAACATCAATGTGTTACGGGGATATGGACTCAGAAGCTTGTAAAAAAAGCATGGTGTTCGAGACCAGTGCTACTCGGTTGATTATTTTAGGGTTTTCGGGTCGTGGGAATCAGGAAATGCAGTTTCTATTCCATTCCTCCAAGCTTCTATTCCACTGGACTTGTCAGGTTCGAAAATGCATTTTAAAATAAGTCGGAAGATACCATCAAATCGAGAGACCGTGCATTGTAGCTTGCTTGTGTTGGACTTTATTGCAAAGATTCGTTGACCTTGATGAATTGCATTAGTAATTGCGACTAAGGTCACCTTGGGTTTCCCAAAGAGAGCAAGACCAGTTTTATTAATTTATCATTTAGATTTGTCGTTTTTCCCTTTCTTTTTTCACGAGGGACATAAAAAATACGGTAACGTATGCAGAATAGTAGGTTCCAAACGTGCATATAGTCAAATGTCATTACATAGTGGTCAATAAAAAAGAGCCCACATTATAAAATTACCAAACAGGCCAGGGAGGATGGATTGACATTTGAGTTATGTCCATATTCAATTGCCAATCTCAACTCTTTGGGAAATTAGAGAAAAGAATCCAAGACTGCATTCAGGCTTTAGCTACAGATGAAATTTCCGAATTTCCGATGGTTCCTTATTGCACGAATCAATTTTATAAATAGTTTTGAGCATTCCCAGCATTTCTGAATTCACGAATCAATTTCCGATGGTTCCTTAGATGCTTTCACTTGAAGAGTTGGAACCGTTCTCTAACTTGGTCACCTCCCCAACATAGCCAAGAGATGGAGTTCAAAAATAGAAGGTATTAAGGAAGTTTCAAGGAAGGCTAGTACATTTTCCACATGGCTCGGATTGCTAAGTTGAGTTGTGCCAGGTAAATCTAACAGATTTAGGTCCACATGTCATGCATTTGCCAGTCGCCAACCAGTATGAACAGACAAAAGATCTGCAGCGATTCGTTTCTTGTATAGTAAAATCATAATAAGCAAACGATGTTTCCCAATTTTTTGCCACAGAATTAGACAAATGCTGTCCCTCGAAATCGGAAAAGGCAGCTTTAGTTTTACTCCTTTGATCCGAGCTTCTAATTCATCTTATCAATATCCTCATTTATAACGACTTTTAAACGTCTTGACCAAAAGGACTTATTATTTGCATCAAAATAACGTCACATGTGAATATCACATGACATATTTTTGCCAAAAAAGGGTGGGAAGATAACATGTAAGAGACCATGCATTATATCTCGCCTGTGTTCCAACTTGATTACAAAGAGTGTACTGTCCCAGCGAGAAATAGTAGTGATAGACATGGTTTCCGTCTTCGTTGCCATCAAGTATCGCCAACAAGAGGAGCACATATAATCACCTGTGACGATCTCACTGGCTGTTCAGACCCCAAAAAAAAAATAAAAAAAGAGGATCTCACTGGCTGTTACGGGACACAGAAATCAGCTCAAGTATACAACACCAGATATTATATCTACATAAAACACCGGAATGGCCTAAGCGTTTTCTTGCTGAGGAAACATTGAAACCCAAATTTTAGCTCTTTGCATTAACTACCGTATCCTTTTTTCATGGCTAACCAAATTTCAAGAGAAAAGCAGCGGACCTGCTCTGCATCAGTTGGCTATGATGTTGCCTTGCTCCACATATTGACTTAGCTTTTCATGGAACAAAGAAAAAGAACAGAAGTTGCTGATGGTGCACTTGGAGGAAACAAGGCGAAGAAATTATATGGCTTCATGGTCTTAAGAAGAAAACTCTATCAACTCGCCTGCAACAATTCCTTTATATCGTATCCTTGCAGCTATGGAAGAAGAATGAGCCAGGAAAACAGTTTTAGCACGTTGAAGAGGATAGAACAGGCTGGTTAAAACATCAGAGCCACAGCATGCCTGTATGTGCAGTACAAACATAAATGTGTTACCTGAAGGAAGGTAAGAAGTAGAATGACTCCAGAATTCCAAAGAGAATGGATTGTGATGGGTGTGATGAGGTTGCGAGTCTGAGCATAGGAAAGTCCTAAAGCCGTCCCTGCCACACCATGAAGTACAAAATTCAAGAGACCAAGATGAAGGAAACTGAGAAAAGTGATGCTGATCATATTTGAGCATTGAGCAGCCATGGTATGATTTCTTTTGACCATATCATAGAATATCAAATCACTACCTAGAACAAAGAGTTGAGGAAACTCTCCAGGAGTGAGGTGTGCAAGTGCAAACACAGCAGCACTTATTAGGACAGCCACTGGAGTAGGAACCCTGTGGAAGAAGCAAGGGCAACCCCAAAGTTAAAATTACTTCCACAATAAAGAGAATGAATATATAGTTTTGATTAATTTTGCACCTTAAAAGACAAGCATAAGAAACGATCATGCATTAGCAAGAAATCATTCATCTTTATACAAAACCAGCCACAGAAGTAAGATGAGAGATTTAACAATATAAGGATGAATTGTCAACTGACAAACCCGAAGAAAACACGAAAATTGGACAATCAGAACTAAGAAGAGACATAACAGTTTCCACTTTGAGACATAAACAAGCTTTATTGAGCTTTTAATCACACGAATGATGAGAAGTTTCAGACATGATAGGACCATTAAAAAAAAAAAGGCAAGCTTCATATTCTATAATCTAACAAACTACACGCAAACCCTGACAGAAACTAATACCATTTGGCCCAACAAACTTTCCAAGGTACTTCACCAGCCACGGTGAAACTTGTTAGGACCACAATGCATGCAGCATTATTGTTAGCTAATCACAACACGTCTCTCCACTAGACTGGGAAAAGCCCACCTCAATCTTTTTAAGAATATGTTAATGTGTTAATGAGCATCTTTAGCTGCAAATATCATCCTCATCCTGCCTTTGCTGTTACAGACTGTTAAGTTCCCACAATAGCAGTAAGAAGATCTACAAATAATTTTCTGCATGACCCTCTACAATGATATATAAAGTGGTGTCTTTCAATTTATAGGAATTCTTTGCTTCTTCAAGGAAACAAAGTCGAGATAGAACTGATGACAGGGCAGCACACAAAAAATCCAACAATCCAAATCCAACGTCTTAAGTAAATAAAAAAATAATAATAATAAGTTGTATATTCCTCCTTCTCTGCAGCATTATGGTCTCACAACACATGCTCTCTCATGAAACTCAGAGAGCTGAGAAATGAATCCAGAACATAGAACAAGTTATGGAATTGCGAAACCAAAATACAGCACTTTTGGAGAATAAAACAAGGTAATGAGGATTGAGAAGCCATACCATTTTGTTAGGGACACCATAAAAAAACCTCGGAATATAGTCTCTTCGAGGAATGGAGCAAGGATGCCCGTGATGCCCAACAGGCAAGCGGTGCTACACAATGGAATAAAATTAGCAAATTCCCAAAGCGCATTAAGGAATCTACCAGCTTATTCTGAAAGTACCTGACACCTGATGAACCAATCAACGGAAGCAAGCGAACCAGAGCATCTGTCTGAAACCAAGTAAACATGGTTCACCAACCCTCAAATTAGGAAGGAACATGACTGGAAGGAGAGACCAAGAACTTATGAAGAAGGTCCACAAACTTTTTTCATATTAATGAACCTTAATATAACAGGATTCTTTCGATTAAGTTATCTACTGAAGGAAATAAAGCTAACTCATCCACATTCCAGCATGGTATACTTAAACTTGATCTGTGAGTATATTGTCCTCTGCATCTTGATACAAATTATTTACACACAAAAAAATATAAAAAGCTTTATTCAGATTCTAACCTCTCTTTGAGGGGTCTCTCCACTAAACAAGGACATAGCATACCCTGTTACTGCTACAGCAACTAGGGCACCAATAAGACCAATTCCAGCCCACAAGAGCCAACCTCTCTGCAAATTGAAAGGCTCCTTCAAATCTGAAGCAGCAACATAAAATGCTAGTCAGTATTCACCTCCGAGTACACATATTAGAGACTCACAAAAGTAGTAAAGCTCCCAAAAAATATATCCACTGTACAGGTGGTCAGGCATTTCTGTTTGTAATCAGTGAATTTAAGCTTCTTAACATAATATAATAGCTTATGATGATGGATGCCAGTAGTGTATCTTGGAACAATACCATAGCGGAAAAGATCTTCAGGAACTGGTTGAAAGGTCCGAGTGATGCCATAAAGAACTCCAAGTACTGCTGCAGTTGTAATACTGCCAAATAACAATATTCAAAAGTAAACCTCCAAACCACATTTATAAACAACAATTTTTATTTTTATTTTTTTTCATGTTCGTCTCACATCTCTTACGCAACGGAAGAGCATGGATCACTGATAAGCCAGACTAAAAGAAAGTAATTTTCTCTCATGATTATGGAAATACTACGGTTGATCATGCCAATTTCTCAGTCAGCGGACTCAATTATTTCCATGAATTCCTATCCCCCTTTATCATACAGACAATCGCGAGCACAATCGCCAGGGCACCACATACAAGCAGAGATTGTGACTATTCATCACAACATTTGTCTTTTCCTTATCTCCTTTTATCATCTCAGTAACAGTTACCAGAAACAAGAGAATCGGAAAGAACGAATCAGTACCTTTGGTCAAGAAAGAGGATCTCTGCCTTCTCATCTAAGCTCAGCTCCTCGAGTCGAAGCCCGAGGTACGGTATCGCCGCGGTCTCCACCAATCCTGTCAAAACAAAACTGCCTGGGGAAAATGATCAAATTCAATTTCCTTACCAGCTCCTGCAACATTCCATCAACCGTATCATAGAACAGAAAATTCTTTGCACCCTAGACCAAAGTCCGATTCACCGAATGAACCAGCGAAAAAACCGAATCTCGTCATCAATGATACCTCTACCAGAATCTGGCTTATATCAAAGGAACTAATAAAGCCACAATATCATCAAAGATAAAAGAAAGAAAGAACGGAGCCAAGCACCTTACTCCGCAGGCGAGCGAGGTGAGAGAAACAGTCTGCCATTGCCACGGCACGTCCCACCGCTTGAGTATCGGCCAGTCCGGGCCACTTCCCTGCGCGCAAACCAAAAAACATGAGACCGGCTGCGGCGAATTCCGACGGGATCGGGAAGCTAACGCTCCACGATCGTATCACCTCTTCTCGAAAGCTGCCTCCGGGTTCGTCCCTGGCGTCCTGAGCGCGAACCGGAGAGAGCCTCCAGCGGTCGGAGAGCCCGCTCCGGCGACGGCGAGGAGAGAGGAAGAGGCGAGAGCCGGCGAGGAGCGAGCGGGCTCGGCTGAGCGGAGGAAGCTCCGGAGAGGTGGAGAAGAGACGGAGCGGAGATTGAGCTAGCGAGCTGAGAATAACCATCGAGGCCATTTCCAGGTGGAGCTTGAGAGGATAAGGCTTTGAGTTGCGAAAACAGCAGGCGGTTTGCAGCAGGCGCAGGAGGAGGAGGAGAAGGAGAAGGAGAAGCAGGTGGGCTCGGTTTCGGGCCTCCTTGTATCATGGGCCGGCCCAAAATTTTGGAATCCGATTGGATTGGATTTGGCTCCATTTGTGTTCACTGAAAATGAATTAATTTAAAAAACATTTTCTTTAAATATAATTGCTCGAATCGCTTATATAATTAGTTAATTTTTCCACCATGGACAAAAGAATATGTCTACACGTTTTTGTAGACAATGAAAATAATCTATGTTCATTTATTTATGCAAATGATATAAGCACTCATCATTAAGATAATATTTTCCAAATCATTCATCCTCCACAAAATAATATCGTAACTTCAATTTCTTTATTCTCAAATTTGGCATTTTTAAATTAGTGGATCTATGTAATCAAGTCCCCATACCAAAATTTGGATGGAGAGGGACCGAAGAGATAATGGTGATTGAAGTAGTAGCTGCATGCGATGTAAGCACTAAAGGCCCCCCTTGTCGACGGTGGTCTCAACCACTGCCTCTCCCTCCTCGGCAAAGTGAAATTCTTTTGTCTATCAACTTTTCGTTTCTGTATTATCAGAAAATGTGTCGAGGCTTATTGAATTTGCTATGAGAAATGTAGATTGTAGAGTAATTCAATTTACCGCCTTTTTTTGCCAACAATTGCGAAAGGGTATTCGTTATCGAGATCTTTATAGCTATGGTTAAGGTCATGTTAACATATTCTTCGAGGGTATTTGTCAAGCATTTTTTTTTGTTGGTAAAAAAAAAAGTTTAGGAGAAGGGGAGTTTACCTCATGCTAAGGCCTGGTCCTATGGTGGATTATAGGGCTGTTGGTGGCGGGATTCAAACCTGACATGATGCATAGAAAGTTCAAACTTTATCAGCCAAGCCAACTCGGGCTTGTCAAGCGTATTTAATGAAAGAAAGTCCACTTTTGTTCAATACATTGATTATAAATTATAACTGTGGCGAGAAAAATATTTAAAGGTCCCAATTCTGCTCAATCTGATTGATTGCAAATCAGAAAATCTCTATCGTCATTGCTATTTAGTTTTATTAGTAGACTTGATTGCAAATCCAGCTAGATGCAAACTTTTGCGAGGTAGAACGTAGAAAGAACTTGAAGGTCTACTTCTTCTTTTTTTCTCATTGATCAAGAAGAGTGTGTTCGATAATTATTTAGTTCCCGATAATAATTTTTGCTCATAAATGAATTTTTTTTTTTGGTTCATTGGACTAGTTTTTGAGCATTCAAAAGGCAATTGGTAACTCGCATAGAAATTTTATTTCCAAAATAAAAACGTGTTTGATACGATTTATAATTTTTTTTTCTAACTTAAAATTTCTTATAATTTTTAAATAATTTCATCACTTTTTTTTCTTTTTTTCCTTTTCTTCTTCTTCCTTTAGTCGATTAGGGCCTCGGTCATGGCCACGACTAGCTAAATCTAGCAAGATCGAGCTTGCTCGATCGCCGCCTAACTCGGCAGAGGAAAAAAAAAGAAAAAGGGAAAAGAAGTAAAGAAAAAAATTAATTATAGAATTGTTAGCAAGAACAAAGAAATAATTTTTTTTATTGACTCAGTTTCAAATCTATTATCAAGAACAAAAACACTATGAAACGAATTTCTATTCACTTTGGGCTGCATGTTTTTATTCCTAAAAAGTGTTTTTGGAACACTTTTTTGTTTTTTTGTTCTTTTGTTCCCGGAACACAAAAAGAACAAAAAAACTTACTGCTCCAAACAATTTTTGAAGAAACGTTTCTTCTTATCTCTCTTCTTCTTTTCTTCTTCTTTTTTTTTCGCACTAAATAATGCCTACGGCCGGGCCGACGATCGGTCGAGGGCCGGGCGATGTCGTCAAGGGTTGGCGACTCGCCGGATCTGCAGCAAGCCCGAGCTCACCTAGCCAAAGCAAGGCTCGGCCTCGTGCGCGGGCGAGCCCGAGCCTCGCCGTGGTTGGGCGAGGCTACCTCAAAAATAGAAAAAATAAAAAAGAAAGGAAAAAAAATGAAAAATAAAATAAAAAATATTAAAAAATTAAAAGAAACAAAAAAAGAATAAAATTTACCAAACGTGTTTCGTTCATTTTTTATTTCCTAACAAGTTTACCAAACCCGTTTTTTTATTCAAAAATTGTTCCTCAAACAAAAACACTTTTTATTTTTATTTTTGTTCCTGCGAATGCAAAAGAACATAAATAAAAACACGCGCGCCCTTTTTTTTTCTTGATAAAAAAGTAGGCATTATTTAGTGCGTCACCAAATAAACCCAAAAGTGCCATCGGCGATAAAGTTTCAAAAGCCCGACACGGCCCAATTGGGTACAAAACCAAGTTCGCGCGACCAAAATAAAGTAGCCTAATCCTTTCACATTGACGGGCAGACGCTGACAAATTAGGCTGGTGCCCTCTCAAATGATCCTCTCGGTTGGATGGCAATTCACTGCCAAACGTGCTGCCATGATGACCGTGATGGCTCCGGAAAATGTTCGTCTCGTCTGCGGATTTCTAGGTTTTGGAAGTGATACCGCAAGCCCAGAACACGAAACAACGTGCTGCCTTTGGGAAAGCAAGAAAACCAGCCGCGCCAACCCTCGCCCCCTCTTCAAATCAAGCGCGCCTCTTCCGGCCAATTGGCTTTGACTTTTCTCTATTCGTTTCTATAAATGCAAAACGATTTTCATTTGCTTTCCGGGATTTGTTAATAATTCTTTAGGCCGCCGAAATTTCACGTGGAAACACTTTCTAAGTACCCGTATACCAGATTATTATAAAAACAAGGGAGCAAAGAGTCTGTCTGTCCTCCCAAAACGACAGCCTGCACTGCACTGCACTTCCCCCATGTAAAGCAATTTAGAGACTATTTCTTCCTCTTAGAGAAAATAAATATACAAAAAAAATTTTGAGGATATTAGACGAGCGAATACTAATACATTAAAATAAGAAATGCAGTTTAATGGACTTGCTAAAGGTTATCTGGTATGTACGTTGGCTTTCGCTTTCTCTATCCATTTCTATAAATGTACAATGATATTAATTTTAGTTTCAGGGCTTTGTTAAGAAGGCTAATTAAAGACAAATTTGTCATTTTTTTAGGCTACTGATTTCTCTCACGTGGAAACACTTTCTAAGTACCCGTCAGCCAGATTATTATAAAAACAGGGGAGAAAAGGATCTGCACAACCCTGCATTGCTCTGCGCACGCTCCCTCCCAGCCTTCAAAACCCAAAACATCTTCCCTCCCCAAAAGCCTCCCCCGCCGCCGCCGCCGCCGCCGCCGGAGACCTGTCCTACCGTCGAAGCGAGACCCGACCATCCAACCCATTTCCCTTCATATCCTGCCCCCTTGAGTAAAGAAGGAACCTTGCGAGATCTCTGAATCTCAGAAGCTGCTTTCTACTTGGGCGCACATCCGCAATGGCCGCGCTGACTCGCATCACCCACAAAGCCCACCTCCCGTTCCCAGCCGCCACGGCCGCCGGCGGCGGAAGGAGGCCGCGCGCCGCCAGGATCCGCATGTCCCTCCAGGAGAACGGCCCCTCCCTCGCCGTCGTCGGCGTCACCGGCGCCGTCGGCCAGGAGTTCCTCTCCGTCCTCTCCGACCGCGACTTCCCCTACCGCTCCATCAAGATGCTCGCCTCCAAGCGCTCCGCGGGCAAGCGCATGACCTTCGAGGACCGGGACTACGTCGTCGAGGAGCTCACAGCTGACAGCTTTGAGGGCGTCGACATCGCTCTGTTCAGCGCTGGCGGGTCGATAAGCAAGGAGTTGGGGCCCATCGCCGTCGAGAAGGGGACGATCGTGGTGGACAACAGCTCGGCCTTCAGGATGGTCGAGGGCGTGCCTTTGGTCATACCCGAGGTGAATCCTGAAGCCATGGAGGGTGTTAGGCTCGGGACGGGAAAGGGGGCTCTCATTGCGAACCCCAATTGCTCGACCATCATTTGCTTGATGGCTGCCACACCGCTGCATCGACGTGCCAAGGTGAGGCAAAAGTCTTGTTTTGAATTTGATTGTGGTGTGTCCGTGTGTGTGTATCTGATGGGACGTGTCACCTGAAAAGTTTTCATCTTCTGCATTGTTTTTGAGTTCTAGGTGTTCAGGAAGTTGTGGTTTGCATTGTGAGGGTACTGCATTTGGTGTCTCGATACACGTTTTCTTTCCGTGAGGCAGAGTAGATGTGTGCGAATGGCCTTGTGTCTTTGTAGACAGGAATGGAGGAGCTCTCAGTGAGGAAATCAATGGGTATATGAAAGTTGAATTTGATGTGATGGAGTTGTTATAAGTCTTGTTAGCATCGATAATCTCAAATGGATGTTTAATAGTTAAGACGAAGCATTGATAAAATCTGCTCTTCGTGTGCTAATGTCCCCTTTACAATTGAAGGGAACATGGCATAAATACTATATTTCTGCTCATGCCTTGAGGTTTGTATAGCAGCATATCCCTAAATATCAGGTTTGCCTAGAAGGGCAATCAGACTGACCCTGTTTGTGACCTGTTGCAGGTGGTTCGCATGGTTGTTAGCACTTATCAAGCAGCAAGTGGTGCTGGAGCTGCTGCAATGGAAGAGCTTGAGCTTCAGACTCGTGAGGTCATCTGTTTTTATTGGAACCGCTCTCATTGCAGAGCATCAAATTTACCCTTGTCCTCTGGGAATTTACCCTCTCTCGTTCTGTCAGCAGGTTCTTGAAGGGAAGCCACCAACTTGTAATATCTTTAAGTTACAGGTTCATTTACAACATGTTTTCTATTATTGGAACTCTTTTGTGCTCCATTTGGTTGCTGGGATCATTTAATTAAGAGCTGTTTCTCCATTTTGTAGTATGCCTTCAATTTGTTCTCTCACAATGCTCCTGTTCTCTCAAATGGGTACAATGAAGAGGAAATGAAACTAGTGAAGGAAACTAGAAAAATCTGGGTAAGTGCGTGACCCGATCCTTTTGTAGTTATTTTCTTTGATAGTATATATTTATGGTACTCTTCATTGTAGTCCACATTTGAATATGCCATTGAGAATGGCATTCACTTCATTCTAACATTTCTTCATCCCAATTACCTTGTAGAATGACACAAATGTCAAAGTGACTGCTACTTGCATACGAGTTCCTGTCATGCGCGCTCACGCTGAGAGCGTTAATCTCCAGTTTGAGAATCCACTAGATGAGGTAAGTTTCCTATTCAGAGTAGTGCTGTGGCGTTTTGTTTAACCACTTAGTCCAATGTATTGTGTCCATGTTCAGCACAATGCAGCATATGTTTGGCTTTCCAAGGCTGGGCTTATTATATTGGTCATCTCTATGTTATGACTAAAGGTTCTTGTCACCTATTCTGTTGATGGAAGCTATCTAAGAAAATTAACTGTTGGACTGTTAACTTCTTATTAAGCTTCTTGTCCTTGACATGGAAGGTCTGCACGCATTATTTAGATTATTTAAAGTGAAGTAGAGGAGGCGATATATCCTAATAAGTTAACATACATGTGCATTTGTCTTGTTCTTTTGCTCTATGACAGGATCTTGCTTTTGCATCTGATATCAAGGCCAGAGATTTGATTCAAGATGTCTGATTAAGCCAATTAAACAAAATTACCACTATCTTCACTCCATTTTTACCTCGTCATCTAGAAGTTAAGAAAATCCGGTCATTAAGAATATGCAGTTTGTGACCTGAGGAATTTCAACTTAAGGGGATCATATCAGTATTAAAAATAATGCATAAGTTAGCATAGTAATTTTCCTACATTGCAGGGCTTCCAGAATCAGTTATGTATATTCTTCAAAATATGTTACTTTTAGATTCTTCTTTCCATTTGAGTCATGGATCTCTTATGGCTTATTGATACTGATGGAGGATCTGCATAGTAATGAACATTTCATGGTTTATAGGAAGTATACTCATGAATGACTTGATTGTGTTCATTTTTGCTAAAGCTGTTTTGGCACATTCAAAAAGAAACATTGGATCAAGTGCATCCCAATAGTAAGGTTTCCTTACATATGTACCTATAATACTTTCAAGTTGGGATTTTGCCACACCAGTTAAAATTCGCATATTAGCTGTACTTGAGAATGTTTTGGGTGAGTTCTGGTCACACATGGCAGTAATTCAGCATTTTCTACTGTGACAGATACGCACTAACTTGGGTTTATGCTATAAAGCAAATCTTGTGACAGCTTGATAACTAATTCCAGTTTGCAAATTTTCAATTGTCTCCTTGACTCTCACTGAAGCTGAACTATGCTCATTCTCTGTCCTTTGGTCATAAACATATTAAGTAAGCATATATTGTGTGTTCATGGCTTCTCCCTGTAAAATGGGGGAGCTAGATTTCAAGGTTGAATCAGGAGTTCTTATGACATTCCAACTCATTCTGGTAAACGAGGTTATGCAGAAATAGGACACTAACCTCTTCCATAGTTTTTGGGGAGTTTCTTGAGCTGACTTAGTCTTTTGTGGTCTTTTTTTTTTTCACGCAGGAGACTGCGAAGGATATACTCAAGAATGCTCCTGGTGTTGTGGTTATCGATGATAGGGCAGCCAATCACTTCCCTACACCATTGGAGGTGTCAAATAAGGATGATGTAGCGGTTGGGAGGATACGTCGTGATGTTTCACAAGATGGGAATTATGGGTGAGTTGGTTTTGCGTCAATTACTCTTTTTGTGCATTCATCTCATTTTTGTTGTTATAACGACTTTCTTGGAGTTGATTTGTCAACTGTGGAACTCTGTACAGATTGGATATCTTTGTCTGCGGTGATCAAATACGCAAGGGAGCAGCACTCAATGCTGTTCAAATTGCTGAGATGCTCTTATAATTTGGAATTTCTTCATGATAGCGAGGCTTTAGATCTTAGGCTTTTCAAGTACTCAGGTGGAGATTTTTCCTTGTGATATGTCACCGTTGTAAGAGTGCTGTTCATTCTTAGTTTGGAGTAGAATAAGCTGGAGTAGGAGTTTGATTTTGCCCAGCACGAACAGATAGGCTCATTAGATCATATTTAAAAACTCCCTTTGGGATTCTTTGCTATGACTGGCCTGATTGTTTATTTGGAATTTGTTTACCTTGAGTTCTTAAAGCTGTATTTTGTCATTCACATGTCGGCTGCATTCTCCTAACGAGCACCTCGTTCTTGATAATCAACAACCTTCTTGTTCCTTCTTTCGTCCTCTTTCAGCCCTATCTAGTTGTCATCTGGAGTATTATGGATCTTCATACATTGACAAGCATACGTGGGTGTGTTTTACCCGGGTATTATGAATCTTCGTATTTTTCAGGCAATTTATTCTACCGCATGGATTTCAGGGTTAGAGTGCTACAGCCATGAGCGACAATAATACAGTCACAAGAGACATGAAGAACTTACGAGTCCCCCCCGAGTGAAATCATTTTCCTTCATTTGTTAATTTGGGGATAGGGTTGGCGATTTAGAACACAAGGGGAAATATGATCACATAAGATTCACAGTTTCGGACACAATGTCAAAGATGCTCATATATGGTTCAAGGACAAGACAATTTACTGAGGTAAATGTGATTCCAGCAAGATTAGGAATAGTTCCTCCTGAAAGGTTGGAGATAATGTGATGCCAAGGCAAAATGGATTGAATCAGTGATGGATTTTTTACGAAGAAATGCCAAAAGTATCTAAAAATTAGATTCATAAAAAACACCATCACAGCTAAATCAAACGACCTCTTCCACTCAAAACAGCAGGATATTGGCACGATCTGCATCTTCATCACCTGTAATTTAATCTGTCAAGATGAATCGCTCTGTCGACAAAAGGACGTTCCAGATCTCAATTTCTTAAAGAGAGGTTGCCAGTTTTGCAAGAAAGGTTCAAATGGAGGACATACAGGTTCTGGAGTGCAGAGAGAGTCCCACGTGCTACGTGCTCCTCCTATTCCTTAGAAATGGAAATCGCTAGTTAAATACCTTCCCCTTAGCCATCTCCAATGTCCATTCTTCTTTCAGCATGAGGGTTAAGAGAAGATTAAAGAAATAGATCCAAATTGAGAGAGAGAGAGAGAGAGAGAGAGAGATAATGGTACCAATTGGGCAGCCAATTCTTTTTTACTTACCCAACGTACAACTTAGGACAGCCAACCAAAGCAAAGGGATCTCAAGATTTCCATAATATTTCCATTATCCAAAATAAAAATAATACAGTAGTAGAACAGTAAGACAGAAGATACAGCTCACAGCAGTATATATACACCAACTATATCGGAAGAGTGGCACCAATGGGGCAGAAAACATGGAACAACTCATTACAAATCAAAACGCTCAGATTAGGGAAAATTCAAATGTCCTTGTACTCCCTAGTCGGCCGTGCCTCAAAGCCACCGCCTTTTCTCATCTCTAATGTGTATGGCATATAGGTGCCAAGAATTCTATCCCACATGACGAAAAATGGCTGAGAGAAGTTGTACTTGTTACCATATAGTTGGTGGTGGACATCATGATAAGCTGTGTTGTTCTTGAAGAAAACATGGAAGAGATTCCCAGGAAGCCACAAACCACAGTGGTCGTCAACAGTTTTTATGGTTGCAAAAGAGAAGAAGAAAATGGATGCTCGAGGGCTCATCCCAGACAAGAGGAAAGACAACGCACCCCCGATTGTGTCTAGAAGAAGACCCTCCAAAGGATGGTTGTAGAGAGCGCCAAAGGCATAAGGCACAACAAGCCGGTGATGTTGAGAATGGATGTGCTTATACAGAAACTTGTTATGGTGCATATATCTATGCATGAAGTATTGCCAAGTATCCAATACCACCATTGCAGTGATAAATTGACTTGCTAATACAATCACGGAATTGTTCGAGCCTGCAGAAGCCCCAGCATCATCTCCAGTAACCTACACGTCTCAAAATGACAAGACAATCAGATACTATCGAAAATATGGACATGTTTTTATAATGAAGTGAACATCTTATAAACCATAAACAGATCAAATAAATTGAGCACAGAACTGGGAGAACAAACTACACAACTTGTGTTGGAACTAAAATGTGCCCATTCCATCTTAGAATCAGAATTCAATTCACATGGGAAATTGAGAATAGCCAATTAACTGATATCTCCACAGAAAGGGGATTTACACCCTTTTCCATGCATCATGTTGGACTCCAATATCCAGAAGCGACCTACAAAATGGCATGAGCCCTGCCATTCAGGGCAATGACAAGAACATGAGATTTGCACTATACTAGTCATGCATAAATTCATGATTAATCCATTGCCTGCAGCAACAAGCTGCACTTTACAGCTTTCTCGTTGATGGAAATCTGACCGCCAATTATGAAAATAACTTTCTTTCTCAATCACGTTAAAAGAAACAAAGTCTCAGACCATTTGTTACGTTCACACGTAGGCAGGTCAAGAGGAAGTGGAAAGGACAAGGCGTTTCATCGCGGATTATTTTTATTGGTATCAAGCAAGATCAAAACAGATTACCCCATAAACAGGTCATTTCCCATCATCTTAACTTCGTTGAGCTACCAGATTTTGCTTATAGGCGACAAAGCACAGACCAACCATTCACCACCCAATAACGAAATTGAAGAACACATGATTAACGGCTCGCAGAGGAAAGGACAATCCAAAAGTAAATATCATCCACCAGATTTAGCCAAGACCAATACTTCCGAAGCCTAACGTACCTCCGCAGATTTCTAATCTTAAAAAAAAAAAAAAGATTCACAAGGCGACAGGCAAACATATGCACAACCTCTCAGGGTCTAGAGGCGGCACATGCCGACAGCACTATCAAGAACAGAAAAAGCAGGCGACACGACCAGACTCGTCCATGAAAATTCTCTAATTAAAACACCTCAATCTAATTAAAAAAAAAAAAAGTCGCAATCAATCAATCAAATTAAACCAATCGCTGCGGGCGAGCGACCAACGAATTTCCCAAAATGGCGAATTCCCTGGCAAGAAACCACGCACCGTGAACAAGAGGATGGCGACGACAGCCTGAACCGCCTGTTGGAGGAGGACCCCCTTGACCACCGTCGCTTTGGACACCAAATTCTTGTTGTCCTCGTCCTTCTTCGAGTGCAGCCGGTAATTCTCGAACGATCCCAGGGAGATGTATATCCCGGAATACACCCAATACACCACGATCGGAACGAACGTCCCCAGCATCTCGTCCGACATACCGAAGGCCATGTTCAAATTTTTTTTTTCTCTTTTTAAGGAAAAAATTTGAAAAAAAAAAAAGGCCCCCCCACCGAAATTATAAAAATCACGAGGTGAACGCTGAAATCACAGAGATCGCACGAGACGAGAACCGCCCCGGGCCTTTCGAAACAACACGGACGGCAAACGTCGCCTCTTCCCCCGCCGAACCCCCTGCGTCCTCGAGCTCGACTGAAAAATCCTCACTTCCCTCCCGAATAAAATCAAACGAAGAACAGAGAGAGAGAGAGAGAGAGAGAGAGAAGCGATTAGGTCAAAACAAAGGAAATTAGGGCTCGCGACGACGAAGATTCGTCGCGATGGGGAGAGAGAGAGAGAGAGAGAGAGGCCGGGGCGGGGCAGAGCGTTGTTGACGATTGAGACGGAAGAAAAATCAAACTACCCTCTTGTTCCAGAACTCGGAGGAGGGCCGGGGCCCGCTGCATGCGGGCAGGTTTACTTTTCCGGTATTCGTCTCGCCACGTGGGCTTCTGCAGTCGGCTCGATCCAGGAGGGCCGTACTCAACGGACGGCGAATCTTTCGCGAGGGGAATGGCGAGGGAGCAGCCCGGGTTGACCTATTGTTGGCAACTGGTGGTGGGGCCCGCGGGGTTGGCGATGCGCTCCCAGAAATATCGCTGGTCGCGTCGCGGTTTTCGTGTTTCAGGGGGTCTCGGGTCGTCGTCCGCTTGGTCATCGGGTCAAAAACGACGACAGTCAAGCGCGTGGCGCTCGCCTGCGCGTGGGCGGAGCCCGACACGAGGGGGGAGCGAAAGGCGCTGTCGTTGGCCGAGTCGTCGAGCGCACGTGGAGGTGCTTTCGCGGAGCGCAGAGGATTTCCCCCTTTTTCTCTCTCTTCTGACGGCCAACCAATCGATAATCATTGGCTAGAGAAGCACGTCCAGCCACGCATTGAACTCGTGGTGTTCTCTTTATTTGCTTGAAAACCCGGGTTTTCAGTGATTGGTTATTCAATCTTCCCTCTCTCTCTATTTAGAGACTCTTCTCTTCATTCCGTGATTAATCTGCCTTTTTTTTTTTCCTTTTTTTTTTTTGTGGTAGATTCACTTATGAGCAATTTGCCCACGTGTATGGGAAGATCCTATAGATCCGAGACAACTAATCTCATAAGACCGAACAATCGAGTTATTCAGTATTTTCACCCCTCAAGCATCCGAGGATTCTGTGATAGAGAGTGAGAAAGCAGTGCAGACGTTTCCTATTTTTATACAAGATTTGATTATTGATTGAGCAAACTATGATTTTTCTGTATAATGAACCACTTTGCAATTGAGAACCTTCCGTTTGCCGGAATTTCATAGGCGGTCGTTCCAGCTCATGCAACTGATAATTTTAGCCTTACTGGCAAGAGTCGTTGACAGAAATCCAAAAGTGCTTGTATGATCCTCATGTTGCATCCAGTTCTTGGGCTTCCGGAACCTTTTTGACAAAGTTGATTTGCGCTTGTTTGGTCCGCTTGCATGAAACTAAGAAAAAATTAGAGATGTGATCAGATAAGACAGCCTAACATTTTCTGGGGGCACGGGAAGGGGAAGCTAAAAGATGATTCGCTAAACCTTCGCTCTTTTCATTAGATGCAATGACGGAGGATTTCCACTGCTCGTAATCCCGCTTCTCCATCTTCTTGCGCTTCTGGTAGCATGAAGACTGAACAAAAGGCGCACATATAGTTAGCAAACTCATGTGTCAACTCAGCTTCCTATATGCATTTTTGAATGTCGGCATGAATTTTGATCAGCTAAATTCCAGAGTTCTTATCACTTAGCAACAAGTATAACATCAAGCATTGAACGCTAATATCTGTAATGGAAGATTTCCCTTCAGCCACTTTCTTGCTATGGAAGCAGGGATTGCTGTGAACACACCTACAGGGTACTTTAGAGGTTTCACTTTTTCATTGCAACAGAGATTCGCTTTCGTTTGAAATCAAAACCAGAGGAGCACATGTGAACAAAAAGCAAGTACTAGCAAATAACGGAGGTTCATCTCATGTAAAGTCGGTGACCTCAATGTAGGTCAGCAAATTTTAGACTGGTATAGAGTTAGTTGGGGATGTTTCGTGTCCCTATGATACATCAATGAGTCCTACGTGCTAAAGTTTATGGACCATCATAAATCTACACATTGAAATGGCTAAAACGGTTTACAGAACTCTTCTCAATTTAACTTGACAGACATGACTCAATCAAAAGTGACTCTCCATCGCTTGAAGTCCATAGGCGAAAATATATTGACTGGAAAGCCACATGTGCTAACAGATTTAAAGAACTAGTAGTTGCTTCGGTGAACCTCTCTCCTTACACATATTAGCTTTGCATGTGGAAAATGCTGGTGCAAAATCTTGCACAAGCGAATTAAAGAACTCTAAGTTATATGACTTTTCGATGCAGCCTTGAGATTGAAATGATATAGAAGTCGGTCCTCCAACATGCAAACAAATGTGCAATCGTGTTTTTATGAGGTTTTTCTTTTGGCCTGAATCGGATAAGATTAAATACCAACGCTACAAAAGATTGAGCATAAAGGAGCAATGGCTGAAACGGTCATAATCCATACACTAGTCTGAATTCCGAAACCATAAAGAAATCTTCCACGAAACAAAACGAAAAGGTATGCCTATATCATACCTCTGGTCCCTCGTCAGATAGATGCCCACCATCCTCCAGTTGCCTCTTTTCAGGTACTACGTCAAGCAGATCTAGATGCCAAATGATAGTTGATCAGGAAAGGCTCCCAAACTATGATACAGTCAAAAACTAATCAACAAGAACGTTATAGTTCTTCAGATCAGGTAATTATAGGCAGGACTGGATATGGGTACAAAACAAATGGAGTGTTTTAAGAATGTTGAGCCATCATATTATTCACCTCGGTTTCCTTTGACCTCTCGTGGATCTTTCTTTTCCTTTGAGACACCAAAAGTGTCATGGCATAGATCCTTCATTGAATTGGCGACCTGAAAGAGCAGTTGAGCGTCACCATATGTCATAACAGCAAAACACAGGTGTCATTAGATTGTTCTGGAGGGCAAGGCATAGCAAGAATGAAGCTATCTTACAGAAGCGAACTCAGTTTCGGATGTCCCACAAAGTTCAATCAACTTGATCTTGTCTACCTTGAGCTGCAAAATCAATTTAATATTTCACTGGAATGTTTAAGATGTAACAGCCCATTACACAACAAAAGGTAGTAGCTATTCCGAAGATCATAGTCAAAAAATACCTTTTGTTTCTTCGCACATAAGTAGAATGCTACGGCAAGAAATACAGGTCGAGTGAAATCAGCAGTTGCCCTTCTTGAAGCGGGCAATGATGTGAGAAACCTGTCCTTGTATCTGGTAAAGACGGACATCGTGATTACATCTCAAGTCACAAAATATCATTTGAGGCCAAACAAATTGATAATCCTACTAAATCAAAGTCAGGGCTCGTTAAAACACGACAGCTCATGATTGCTGAGCACTGGAGAAATCACACGGCGAATCTTTCTACATCATCTATAATCAGTGTAATGCCGAGTGAAAAATGAACAAGGATGGCTTTTCTGCAGCAACACACTCGAAAACCTCTCACGGGCAATCCAGCACACATTTGGCAATGAAAAATCAACAAGTCTCTAGAGCCAATCAAGGGCAATGACAAGATGACCGAGCCTCGCAGCCTATATAGGACTGATATGATCGGAAAGGGAACCGAGCCTTACAGAGATAGGCCCTTCTTCACGAGCGGAATCAGCCTGACGCAACCGAACTGAATCGCGAGCTCTCTGATATCCAACGTATTCCTGTGACACCAATGCATCGGTGCCGATTAAAATCCCGGATAACGCTAGCTAAAATCAGCTCCTAAGGAGAACGAAGCGCTACTCACTTGAGGCCCAGTCCGTTCTGCATTGAAATGAACGATCTATTGTACGCTTTCTCCGACAATCCGCTCAGCTTCACCGCGGCCTGCCTATCGAATATCACCTGCAATCTGTGGAATTCCATAACATCCTATCAACACGACCGATAACTTAGAAGCCGGAATCGAAGATCGACCCGAAAAAAGGAGAGTCCGAGCAACCTGTTCGCGGCGATTTCCAAGCAGATCACGGCCTTGCAGCCCTCTCCCTACGAGAAACAAAAGAATCGAATCTCAGAAATCCGACCGCAGACGAACGCGCACCCGAACTTCCGCCGCCGCGCGAGGAGAAGGAGGAGGAGGGGAAAGAAAAAGAGAGGGGAGGATACCACGCCGATGATGGAGGAATCGAACTGGACGTCGCAGAGGCGGCGGAGCTCGGCCGCCTTGCGGAGGAGGTGCTTGGGCTCCGACAGGCCGAGCTTCCTGGCGATCTCGGAGAGGTCCATTCCGGCGACGGCGGTTCCTCCTCCCTTTCGAGACGAGAGCGAGAGCGAGAGCGAGAGCGAAGGGCTGCGGTCGAGGCGTCGCGATTGGAGAAGATGGAGGGAGGGAGGGAGGGTAGATTAATTCGCTTCTGAAAATGGCGGGAACGGAAGCCGGTGAATTTTTGGTTCGCGCTGCCGTTCGAGCTTTCCCTCTTTCTTTATTCCTTTTTTAAATTAATTTTCTTTTTTGTGTTTTTCACTTCGTTTTTTTTTGGTTTCGAACGGTTGGCGCGTAAAAGAGGTTTTTCCCCGGGAACTAAACTGGAGTGGCGCCAGAGAAACGAATCTGTTACGGCCCCAAAAAAAAAAAGGGGAGAGAGAAAATAGAAAAAAAATGGGAATTGTTTGATTTGGAAATTGTTTCCCTTTTCTGGATTTTCCGTATACAGTGACGGTCCACGGAAATTATTTTAATTAATGACTAATGTACAAGGAACAAAATTAAATGATCGATGCGTGGGAAGAGATAGAAAATTAGATGGACAATTGAAATGTCCAATTTCGCATGAAATTAAATTAAATGCGACTGACAAAAAAAATTAAATACAAAGGAATAAAGTACGTTTGTTGAAGAAACTAAGTTTCCACGACTGGTGAAAGCTCGCGATCATATTTGATTAATGGAAAATCAAAATGTCTTTGTTGTAAAATTGTATAGCTATGGAAATAGGAAAATATACAACATGTTCAAGCTTGACAAATTATATGATTCGCCAACTTTGGGCTTTTTCTAATAAAAAAACTCTCTCACGGCAATCAAATATAGGCCTGTGCTAATTTCTGAAATTTGAATAATATTTAAAAACTTTTGACCTAAAAAAAGGGGCACTTCCTTGCATTTTCCGTGGTTAAAACAAGATTCAGGAAATATTTCATGATAAAACCAAATACTAAAAAATTGGATTTTTCCTATTTAAGTTAGAGAATTCACTTTCCTAACTTTAAATGTACAAATTTTCTTCAACCAAATATAGTTTTTCGTTGGTTGATTGTTTTCAACAAATCAATGTGCAAAAGTTTAGAAAATTAATTTGTGAAAAATTTATTTCACTCAAATAGACACATATTGAATGTCCATTTGAAAGAGATGCCAAAAGAGTATTGAATAAAGGTGAGGATAGAGCAATTAATCTGTCTGGTGTAGATGTAGTCGAGTTGTGGCTGTGTTTTGCTTTAATATGGTTTTGCCGCGAGATGTCATAGCTAGTGAGGTCAACCGTAAATGTCCAAAAGTTATAATGTGAAAAGTAAGATGCAAATGCTTCTTGAATCTCTCTATTGCAATCTTATTATTTCCCATGATGAGAATATCGTCAACATATATCATTAGATAAATAGATGACGTACCTTGAGTCCATGTGAATAAAGCGTAATCATATCTCGGACTGTTTGAAACCTAAGAGAAATAAGGGCATCAGCAAATTTGGCATACCATTGCCTGAGGCTTGCTTGATACCATAAAGAGATTTACTGGAGACGACATACTCTATTCTCCCCCCGTCTCCGTAATCCTTGAGGAATATCCATGCAGATTTCCTCATCTAAGTCTCCATGCAAAAGCATTATGTACGTCCATTTGGTGTAAAGACCAATCATTGATGGCATGCAACGTATAAGAAGGATCTTACGATTACATCTTTGGCAACGGGAGAAAAAGTTTCATGGTAGCGAAACCTTCGTTGAGTAAATCCTTTGGCCACCAACCGAGCTTTGTAACGCTCAATAGACCCATCTCGTACCCGGTATTTAATATTGTATACCCATTTGCATCCAATAGGTTTCCTATTTGGTGGTAGAGGAACCGATCCCATGTTTTATTTGGTGTTGTGCTTGCAATTCAGCCCCCATAGCTTCCCCGCCAACTTGGAGCTTTAGCTTTCTTCATAAGTGGAGGGCTCGATGTCTTCGATATTCGACTCACACAACATCTATGTTCGGGGAAAGTCTATGGAACGAAACATAAGATGATATTGGGTAGTTAATACTGGTGAGTTGAGCGATGCACAAACATAGTCCGTTGTCCAAGCCGGTGGTCGTGTAGAACGACCAGTAACATCGAGGAAGAGTCTCTACGGAACTAGAGTTGAAGATTCTTCCGTATTGCCAATTTCATCGAAGATTCTTCCGCCATTGAAGAAGTTGGAGCATCAGAGCATCATTTCCGACAATTGCTGGTTCAGAATTTTCAGAAGTGTTTGGATTCATCATAAGCGTTCCTGGAGTTCTGTCACGAAATATTTTGTAGCTGAAACATCCTCCATAGATATTGGCTTACCGAAATATTTGAAGTCTCTATTGAAGAATCCTTTTCTTGGAAGGGAAAAAATGTTTTCATGAAAGATAACATCTCTCGCTGATGAAGAAGTCTAATGTTGTTTGGCATTTGAAAAGGCAAAAGAATGAAGCAATATTCTGTAAATTTCTACGAGTCATTGCAGCTTTGATGGTACTGTAACCGCGAGGAGTCCCTCAAACATTTACGAAAGCTCGTACCTCTTTTTCAAAGCTATGGCTTTTATAACAAAGCTAGATGATTGTCGCAGCAGCCTCGTCCTCTCGTGTGTTTTTGGCACTAGAATTTCTTGTATATTTCGTATATCTTCTGATGTACAATTCTCTTGTAATTATAGTACAGATGAAGTAATACAAGGCAAACAAATATTTATGAAATCGTATCTAATCTCAATCTAAGATCCTAACTAAATTGTGTACAATTAAGATCCTACTCATATCTTCCAACAAGCTGTAGCTGTGTTTTACTTTAATATGGTTTTGCCGTGAATGTCCAAAAGTCATGGCATTTGAAAAGGCAAAAGAATGAAGCAATATTCTGTAAATTTCTACGAGTCATTGCAGCTTTGATGGTACTGTAACCGCGAGGAGTCCCTCGAACATTTACGAAAGCTCATACCTCTTTTTCAAAGCTATGGCTTTTATAACAAAGCTAGATGATTGTCGCAGCAGCCTCGTCCTCTCGTGTTTAAGACAACGAAAGCTACTATTTTATAGCTATGGTGTCGACGTAGCCACGACGGTCGCCTAACTCAAACCTTGGCAAATCCCTAAAAGGCCCCATCTAGACCGCTGCACGTGAAAATCAAGTTGGATGTTGCCTACGGCTAGGCCGGCTAGGCCAAAAAAAGATTTGGTTCCCAATAAGGGATTAGGAATTGCGCATTTTTTTATCTAAGTCGTTGGCCTATATGTAAACTTATAATATTCTAGAATGTTTAGATAATTTTTTATAATCTCTCTATATGTATTTAACACACCCCTCGGACTAGAGTTGGTTGTGAAGACGGTAGCAATATCTATTGGGATGTGATTTATATCCCTTATCAATGGAAAGGTACTTGAGAAGTTGCCCAATAGGGTTGTAGGGTAGCACCCTAAGCTGCTAGATGATTTTTATAGTCGGAGCTCGTATTTTACTGGCAAATGAAGCTTAAGCACACAAATAGCTATTAGGAATATGCAATATTTTTCTTTTATAATTGAGGGTTGTCACAAAAAATATGCAATGCGTTAATTATAGTGAAATTTCCCGTTGAATGTAATCCTAGTTTAAAATGAACTGAAATAAATATTTCGTCTCGATTTCTCTCTCTTGTTCTTATTCTACTTTTCATTGTGTCTTGAACACCTAATTCTAGCTCTATGAAAAAAAAAAAAAAAACGCTAATCTGTGCATTTTTTGGATAAATGGTGATTTGACATCTTCGAAAGAAAAAAAAAACGTCGCGTAGGGCCCACCTTACATTAATTTTCATCTCTCTCTCCATTACTTTTTTCCTCTTTTCTCTCTATCTCTTGCTTTTTCCCCATATTCTTCCTTGTTTTTTTCCTCGGAGCATCCATAGACACATGCCCGAAGCTCCAATGGCTATGGCTTCCACAAGCTTGAGCTCAAGTGACACCGTGGCAGCAAGATGTCAAAGCTCAAGCAGCCATGGTTGTAAGCTCAAGATATATCGACCATGGTTGTGACCTCGTGCTCGAGTGGCCATTGCCACGAGCTTGAGGCCAAGGTTGAAACTCGAGCGGCTAAGGCTATCCCAAGCTTTTGGGTTCAAGGTTGAGCTCCATGGCCAAAGCAAGCATGATCCTCGGGCTCGGGCTCGGGTTTGAGCCATGGAAGATGCAAAAGGAGAAAAAAGGGCTAAAGAGATAAGATGATGGACCAAGACGATGAGGTAAAAGGAATAGAGAGGAGAGAGGAAAATTAATGTAAGGTGGGCTCGATGCGGCTCATGTTGTCCAATGAAATGGACTGGTAATTTCTTGAGTTGATCTCTCTAGTGTATCCAATATTTTATCATGCAACGAGGCCCTTTGTGAAGGACTTCGGATTGGAGTATAGGGGAAGAAATTGATTCGACAATGGCAAATGTATGTGGGTGAAAGGGTGTTTCTATCCAGGGCACTGGAAGAGAATTCCAGTTGAAAACATAGAGATAGAGATAAAATACATAGAATGTTTAATTTCGAGACGACAATCCATGGCCTAGTTATTGTTCTCAAACCATATAATTATTGATCCGATTAATTATGGAGCGATCAATTTCAAATTGGCTAAGTTCTAGATCCATAGATTTAGTTTCCGGTTTTTTGAACCTAAAGCCTACCCTGTTTGTTCTTAAACTAATCTTATAACCCACCCTGTCCTTTTCGGTTTAGTTTCAGGATTTACAGAGAACTTGTTTTTCTTTTATTGTTGATTTTTTTTATAATAAAATAATACAAATCAAAGTAAAAGATAAATGAGGGCGAGCAAGTAAAGGTGAGTTAGGAACGAGTGAGGGTGAGCTACGAGCTAGTGGAAAGGAAGGTGAGTCACGAGCAAGAGATAGAGAATCGAGGTGATTGAATGAGGTTGGGGAGAACACGGTAGCAAAAAAGAAAAAGAAAGAGACAAAAAGATGCCGAGAGAAAAACTAGAGTCTCTGGCTTCATGGAACCAGTTTCAAAATTATTTCGATTCTCAAACAGTTATTTACTCAAAACTGTGAATTGGAACAGTTTTAACATGAATCTGAAATTGAATCAATTTTTGGGGTGGTCTAGTTGAATGCACAAAGTTATGATTTACTGTATCATAATTGAACTTTTGTTCCTCTTGCGCGTTTAAATCACATTTATGCCAAAGTACGTAACTGGATTTGCAAAAGAGGAAAAAAATGCACATCGGTAAATGCTCCCCACTCAGATCAGATTTTAACACTTTACTTCAGTTGCCAAAAACAGCGAGGACGAAACCCAACTGAATCCGATCGATAGAACAAAATGCACAAAGAAAAGGAAAAAGAAACCGAACCGGTTCGGATCCCAAATCGCCTTTTCCCGCTCGGGAACGCGCTCGGTCCGCCCGCCAGATCTATCAAGCTCGGGCCTTAGCCTCGTCGCCGACAAACCGGGGAATCGCACGATCGGGTCGGACGCCGTCGATTCCGCGTTCTTCAATCTGCATTCGCGCGAGTTCAGCTGGACGGAGCTCCACACGCCGCGGCCAATCCCAAGGGGGCCTACGCCCGTCGCCGAATTCCGACGCAAGACGCGGCGGCTCGGGGGGAGAGTGATGCGGCGGGTCGGGGACAATGGCCGCGAGCGGGGACGGCGACGAGCGAGCGAGCTAGCTGTTTAGCCGAAGGGAGGAGTTCGCGATCGCCGGAACCGCGAGGGAGGAAGGGATAGGGATAGAGATAGTTCGGCGTCGCGATACGGGGAGGGGTTTTGGCGAAGATGGGCCTGGATAAGCGCGGCGACGAGATGTTCGTCGTCGAGAGGAGGGGTTGGATCGGCGCGTTCCTGCGTTCGTTGAGGCGGGGCCGGGATCGGCTCCGGGCCGCTCGCCGGGGGCGGAGGAGTTATAAGCTGAGATTCTCGCGCTTGGCGTCTCTGCTGGCCGCTATTTTCCTGTTTTGCCTCGTGGCTTTCGGCCTGAACATGTTCCTGCACGGTGAGGCATTTGCGCCCGCAGTTTTTTCTGATCGCGAGGAACGGTCGTGTAACTCCGTTTCGTTTGCGGAATCCGTGTTGATTGACGCATTGTTTTAGTTGTAGCTGGTTTAGCTTCAGAGCTTTGCCATTGCGCGAGCACCGAGCTAGGCAGACGGACTATTGTGCTTATGGCATTTTAAGTGCATAGAACATATGGCATGCTCTTTCTTTCTTTCTTTTTGTTAGTTTTGATGTTGGGTTTTCCTTTTCTCTTCGGGGCATGGGGGAGGAGTGGATTTAGTTAGTAGCAACAAGGGGTTCGTGAATGTTGGGATTCATATATTATCGTTTTCCAACTCTTGTCCTTTCCATCGTATTCAGACCAATATAAAATGTTTCTTCTCCATTCAGTGGGCTTTCCACTGGAGAGACTTTTCACGGTTGATGTGTTTCGAAAAGTAGTTTCACGAGGCGGCTTCTTTGTATTTTATCGTGAAACTCCTCTTGTAGTTACTATGGGTCTTCCTTAGTTGATGTGTTCGCATTTGCTATGCTTCTAGAGCTTGCAAGAGACCTCATCTTTATCGGCTTCGCTATTCACTATTGCTGAATAAGATCCCCTCTATCCTATGGTCATAATCTGTCAGCATTTGATTAGGCTACATATAACCATGCTGCTTAAAGAGGGGGTGGGTGCTAGGTGTTGCTTTCTTGTGTTCCTGTCCATATTACTTCCTTAACTTTAGTACGGCATGCAATGCAGGAAAGATGGAAGGCAGAACTTCATCTGCCTATAGAGTAAAAGTAGCAGATACAGTAAAAGAAGCGGACGTGGTGAAAGAAGCAGACACAGTGAAAGAAGCAAACTCAGTACAAGAAGCAAACATAGGGTCTGATGTTGGGAAAAAACCAACAAGCAAGCATCGCAAGCGGCGTAAGTAATTTTCTTGCATAGCTTAATCCTCTATTTCAGGCCTTCATACGGCCTTTACATGATTAGGTAATGGACACGACGTGTCGTCTTGCGTTAGCAGACATATTAAACTAAATCGTGCCCTTGCTTGTTCTAAGTAAAGCAGATGATACTCAAGCAAATACATTTTGATATCTACAGATTCACTCTTTGCAGCTTTGGAATGTTTGCACCTTTCTTGTCATCATAAATTGCGTTTTCAAAACTTTTCAAGCTTAAGTCTGATTTGATGCTTGTTAGCTGCCTTCATTTAAATATTGCACTGTATTCAAACCTGTGCAAAGACTAACATTGCTTATTCATTTTCCTGTCACATGCTTATTCTGTACTCTGTTTATATACCTTCATCATTTCTTTGTTGATATTTCAGATCTTCCTTGTGAAGTAACTTTATCAGAGTCAGTCAACAATCTAGTTGAACCCAGCAGTTTCAGGAATTTCACGCAGTTTTCACTGGATTACATTGAAAAGGAGGAAAATAGTTTTTCCATCCCTAGATTTGGTGGACATCAGACCCTTGGTGAAAGAGAGAACTCCTTTCATGCAATAAGCCAAAAACTTCATTGTGGTTTTGTCAAGGGGCCAGCGAGCACTGGATTTGATTTGGATGAAAAGGACAGGATATATATGAATACATGTAAAGTTGTGGTGTCTTCTTGCATTTTCGGAAGTTCTGATTTTCTGAGGCGGCCAACAACCAAGCGGGTACGTATACTTGATCGATTCTCTATTGCCACATACTAGAAAGCAGAACTTATTAACAACTTTAGTTAAGACATTCTGTTGTAATTAGTGGTTCTCTAAGTTTGAAGTTGATTTCTAAATCTGCAAAATTTAAATGATCAGTGGTGTTCCTTCAAGTTTACCCTTTAACATCGATTGAATGAGGCATAGGCAGTATTCCTCATCCAACATCTTCAATTTATGTAATGTCCTACCTAATCTGGAAGTTCTTGTGTTGCAGACAATATTACTTGGGTTCTTTTCCCATGAAACATTTGAATTCTAGTTGCTATCTCCCGCTCTGGCAAATTCATTTATATTTTGCATGCTGTTTGCCAGGAATTGTGAAATACATTCAGGTCTTGGGCCTGAGTTTTGCAAACTTTGGATCTCTAAGTCTAAGGCAAATAGATACTTGTATGCTTAGACAATATTTTTTATTGGCAGCACATATTTTAATTATCTGAGATTTTTAAAGAAAGTATGTAGGCAAATGTAAGATGCTTGCTATCTTATGTAGGCAAATGTAAGATGCTATCTTCCAAGTGATCTTATGTACCACACACATATACTGCAGATGACTGAGTATTCCAAGAAAAATGTCTGCTTTGTTATGTTTGTGGATGAGGAGACAGTATCAACTCTGTCATCAGAAGGGAATACTCCTGATGATACAGGTCATATTGGGCTATGGAAAATAGTTGTCGTCAAGAACTTACCATACAAAGACATGCGTCGAACTGGAAAAGTGCCCAAACTCCTATCTCATCGGCTCTTCCCTTCTTCCAGGTAGTATAGTTTGTTTATTCTATCGTTCTCTGCTGGAGGCATCTATGGGTTCTTCTAAATTGCGACCTTGTAAATTGCATTTTCTTTTTTCTTTTTACTAGGTATTCAATATGGCTTGACAGCAAAATGCGTCTGAATACTGATCCAATGCTTATCATTGAGTACTTCTTGTGGCGAACAAAGTCAGAGTACGCCATTTCAAACCACTATGATCGTCACTGTGTCTGGGAGGAGGTTCTCCAAAACAAACGCCTAAACAAGTACAATCACACAGCCATTGATGAGCAGTTTCTGTTTTACCAATCTGATGGCCTCACCAAGTTTGATCCCACTGATCCAAATACTCCTCTTCCTAGTTGTGCGTGCAATTCCAATTTTCCCTTTTTGACATTTGCATCCACCATTTCCCTTGATTCTCACGATAATTTTGTCTCTAATTTACAGATGTGCCTGAAGGCTCCTTCATTGTGCGGGCCCATACACCAATGTCAAACTTATTTTCATGTCTTTGGTTCAATGAGGTTGATCGATTCACATCACGTGATCAACTAAGCTTTGCATACACTTACCTCAAATTGAGGAGATTAAATCCTGACAGACAGTTCTATTTACATATGTTCAAGGTGATGCATATCTTCCCTTATTCCTCTGCATTTATCTGAGTTGCCATTATGTACTTGGAAGTAGTATATGGCTAGCAATTCGAGATTATACTTTTCTTTTTTTTTTGAGCGTGTAATTCAATATGATTGATTCAGTGCACCCTCTTCCCTAATACCAGTCATTCAAGCTCAAAATCCCTTCTTTGTCACATGATTGGTTTCTTGTGATACGCCTGAAAAACTGCAATGCTTCTGTTCATCACTGTTGGAAAACATTGCAAGCTGAAATTGGGTTACCTCCATGATCTCCCACTGACTAGAGGAAATAAGAAGTCACGGTTCTATTGTTCATAAATGACACTTACATCCAGAATTGTAAATATGCAGCTTCTTGAGCCTATGTAGGAGCTGTATAGCACTTCCTGGGGCTGGGAAACCTTTTGAGCCTGGCAATATGGTCCCCATGGTGACTTCCTAAATCCATCTTAATCATTCTAGGGCACCACTCAGATATCGTCGAGTTGATGTAACCGGTACACTGGTTCCGGCGACTGTTCTGGGTTCTGCTTCACAAAATTAGCTGCATATAGTGACAAAAAGCTATATGGCAATATGCAGCATGTCCGTGTGCAGTGCTTCCTTTTCTAGTTGCATCAATAAGCATACAGTATTTAGGGGTCGATGGTAGGTATAGGATGGTGAGGAATTTTGTGGAACGTAGTTGTCCTGTGTAATGGCATAATCAGCCTGAAGTTCCACCAGCAAATACTGACTATTGTATCAATTGAAACTTGTGCACATAATAAATTGGACTACTTTAATCTTATTACTGAATATCTTTTCTCCAGGATTGTGAGCGCAGAGCGCTAGTAAAGCTATTCCATCACAGGGAGCTTCCTCTTCCAGTATTACCTTGAGTTTCGCTGGTGTTTATACCTGGTAAGGTAGATCTGACTTATGCAAACCCGCCATTGTCTTTCCACTTTCAGAGTATATGACTTTGTCAAGCTCCCGAAATTTCTTCAAAATGAAAATTTTCATGGAATTATGCATCCACCCTAGCACTCTGTTGGAAATGCAATAGAAAATTATGTTGTCGAATTTGCTTTAATAGAGCTGTTCTGGGTTTTAACATGGGTTTTAAGAGTTAATCTGTCTGGTTCGTAATGGCAGGTTCTGCCAAATGTTTCCTGGCTCATTGCTCTATTTTCAATTTGTGGTTGGATGAAGATACACTCATTCTACAGTGAATCATCAATTGGGAATTGATCTCAAAGTCAATATGTTGGTTCACCAAGGGATCTCCAATATCTTGTGTGGTGAGTCTATGATTTCACAGTAATTGTTCTTGGAGTTCCTGGATCTGCATTGACTTTGGCTTTCTTTAGCGCTGGTTGATTTGCTTCCTAGTAAGTTGTGTAATTCAGAAATTATCTCTCTTTCACCAATCAGATGCTAAGATTGGTTCATTTTCGATATAGCTGGCATTACTTTCAGACAATTAGTCTATGTGAACTCTCGTAAAAAACAAGCAAGGACATGCAATAAAATGACAGAAATTGAAGGAGTAAAAAAAGGGTAGAATGGGGTTATGAAAGTAAAGATTCCTAGCAAAGTTTACTTTATCTGTTCTTGTCTGCAGGTGGTGATGCTTGAACAGTTTCTGCAGGGATTGTTGGATCCATGTAGTCAGATCTACATGAAGTGCTCTCTGTTTATCTTGAGACAGGAAGAAATAATTGGACCTCATTCGCTTGCTCAGTTCAAATGTATTGATTACCAGAAGTAAGCTGTTGAGAGTGAGCAAGGCTAGGTGACTCGAGAGTGAATCTCCCGTTCAATGAGGGTTTAGTATGAACTGTCGTAAGACCCAGTTCGCTGGTCAGATGAAATGTTTGCCCTTTGAAGTGAACAGGTGACTTTTTACTTTTTCTTCTATTTCCTGGAGAGGGAAAAGCTCATTTTAATTCAGCTTCTCGTCTCTCACTTGGTAACTAGAAGACTAAACTGTCTCGATAATGTTTTTGGAAGCAACAGTGAAAAGGCCAATTTACGGCGATAAGGTTGCCTTTCTATTGTCAATTTTTGTCATTCTTTTTTGGTGTTAAGGCAGAGAGACAAGGTTTGTGCTTATATTCTGTGGTGAAGTGAACTTCAGCTGGCATATGTTTTGATCCCTGGTTCTTGATCCGCAGTTCTTTCAACTTCACGGGCAAGAAGGATCTTCCTCTTGTTTAGCCACTTTTACCATATAACTAGAAGAATATATATGTTTTTTTTGGCCAAAATATGGCTAGAAGGAATTGCTATAGAAAGAAAAGATGTCATCATATCGAACAGAGGAAAATGTCGATGAAAAGCGGGAGAACTGCTCGATCCAGGTGAAAAATCATGGTCAAGGAGTCGAGAGAAGAGGCTTGATAAAGTATAATGCAGAGCGGCTATCAAATGGTCTGATTACGGTTGTAAGCGGAATTCAAAAATTCACTTTCGTTTTTCCTCCCCGACAATAAATTTGCGCCCGAGTCGTCGCCGAGGGCGTGCTGGCAAAGCAGATGGGCATGCTTCTCAAAGACCCATGCAGAGTGCATGGATTTCTTTTCAGATTCTATTCCTAAATGAAACTAGATTAGCCAACTTCGACAGAAACAGAACGAATGGAACAGGATGTAATGAATAACATCCGCAATACTGATAGAAAAGACAAGGCGGAGATCCAAGGACATACTACAATGAAATTGTCAAAGCAGCATCCCTCCAATGGCAAGAGGCCTAGTTCAGGGATTTGAAGAAATCGATCATTCTGCCAGTATACAAATTGGAGAGAGGAATTCGTACTCAACTTCAACAACCCCGCCTAAAATCTGGTAAATCAGCATAGAAACTTTGGGGACCACAAGATTTATGGTTGGGAAACTAACCTTCATAGGGCAGACTTTCCGATTCAATTTCTCCCGATCCAGCTTCCATGCTTTCATCCAAGTGAAAAATTTTCTTTTCAGAAGCATAAGGGGATTCCACAGTGCTCTTACAAGAATCCATGAAAAATCATGCGTGCCTACTTTTGATAATGAACCTTTGCTCTAACTAAATTTTAAGATACCGTTATCTCGTATAATGAAGGGTGAAAAAGCGAAAAGCATTAGCTACCCTGGAGATGCTCCCATAAAGTTCCAAACTCGCTACGTAACGTTCAATTCAATCGATAACCATAGCTTATTTGACAATTCAGTCGCTACCGCATCACAACCATGCTAAAAAAAGACATCCGGATATCAAGAAATATAACTCGAGGATTTGCACTTGTGGCAGAGTTTGCTGTTAAACCCCAATAGGAGTTAAACCTAGTTTGCTTTTAATTGGAATTGAGGAGTTGCAAACCCGGATCGATGTGTTCAGAGTTGGGTCCCAGAACAATGAATCAAATGAAACCATGGATGCTGCATTCACAGATTCTGCAAACTCACCCTATTTCTACCACATTTTGGGAGGTTCGTTCTCCACTATTTTGACATAGATGACGAACAGAACAGCCCCAGGGACACCTTCTTGACATCCAAACATGTTGCTGGTTGATCTGATATAACATGCCAAATGATGAAATGATGTCCCTACCATCAGCAACCATTTAGATGGAAACACAAAATTGTCAGACTTGTTGAAAAAGTGATGAAAGGAGCACTAGATATATGTTCCAACCAGCCCAAGAAAAGGCAAATTCAAATCCAACAACTCATTACTGTCAAGAATTCAAACGCCAAAATTACTCTCAAAGTGCCAAAAGCACTGTGGTATAACAATCTTAGTTCTTAGAGGCTAGCTTTTCCTTTGCCTTCTGAATCTTCAAAACCTTCTTCACAATCTTTTGCTCTTCCACCAAAAAGGCGCGAATGATCCTGCATGACAAATCATAATCAGGATGTGCAACTCTTAGTATAGCATGGAAGATAAATAGGAGATAATAACCCCAAGACACTGTGAAAGATACAGACCTCTCACGGACAGCTCCTCCAGATAATACTCCACCATATGCACGGTTCACAGTACGGCGGTTTCTTGATAATCTCGATCTCTTGTATTCAGCAGGTCTCAAATGAGGAATCTGCACATAAATCAGGATGTATCATGCTAGTGCACTTCACAAGTAAATGAAGACTACTGCACAAACATCAACATTATTTACCGACAAAAGACTTTGAAGCAAGCAAGAAGTTAAGACACTGACGGATGTGAGCACAGTGAAGAGAATTGCATATCTTGGATCATCTTTCACACTCCCTCAACTTTTACCACCCCCTTCAGCTTAAGGCAAAAACAAAACTAAAAATCCTCTGACAACTTAAGAGAAGCCTTCATGAGGCCAACTCAACGACAGCAATACCAAGTGGTCAGGAAGTTAACAAATGACATCTAGACCACATTACTAACATACATCACAACTGGGATTGTCTCAGAAAACCTATTTACTGTTTTGCCACAAGCCACCCTATTTATCCCACATAGGAAACTGGCAATGGACCAACAAGAGAGATTAAAATTTAGGTACACCTAACAAGATCGCTACCAACTTGCAAGAGTTTGGTCAGGCACGCAAGCCATCCTTAACCAGCAATTCAATTAAAGTTGGACTTGGCCATTTACGTGAGAAAGTGAAAGCAACACTACTGTAACAAACCGATGAATACTACAATCTGCAAGAACACAAAATACTTGGGGCTACAAATTATTTCCAGCAATGTACTTTCCCTAAAGGTACCAAATTGTGTTAAACCAGAATTTTTATCTAGGGGATCAGAAAACATTTTTCACATTGGCACTAAAATATTTCTCGAATTGTTCTAGCTTAACTCATATAATTACTCAAGAAACTTGCAATCAATCTGGAAACAATCACCAGATGACACTCCCTAGTCCTCCCCCCCTGGGACAAAGAACCCAGCACGAATACGATGCTCAAAACACGACAAGGAATCAGGGCGAAAAATGCTATAGCACTGCCCAACTGGCTCGTAGAGGAACATAAGAGTTGAAATACGCCCCAGCAAGAGATGACGAGCGTGCACAATCACCGCTTCATCCCGTTACATACGATCCTCTCACTATCAAACCACATTAGCAATCCAATGCAGCTCCGAAGAGGAAATTTTCCCATTCGCTATATAAATCAGCAGCCTCGCGCAGCAACTGTAGTTGCCAAAGCATGAACTTTATTTGACATTGACTGCTGGTGTTCCCAATTACCCGATCGCAACACGCATAGAAAAGTACGAATCGCCACATCTCAAAATCACACAGCTCGCCGCTAATCTCAACAGAACCCGAATCAATCAATTCACGAAAAGAGAATGGAAGAAGAAATGAGAAAGCAGTACCCCTTGAATCCTCTTGCCGGTGACGGGACATTTGGGGCCGCTGGCTCTCTTCTTCGTGGTCTGGTACACTAGCTTCCCACCTGCATCGCCAAAACCACAAAGCCACGCACACTTAAACTCACACTCCGAATCAAATCGCAGCAAGACAAGAAGAAGAAGGAATGGAGTGGAACGTAGGAAGGAATACCAGGGGTTTTGACGACCCTGTGCTGGTTGGACTTGGTGGCGTAGCTGTGCCGCTTCCGGTACGTGAGACGCTGCACCATTGCTCCCCGCTTCTCTCTCTAGGGTTTTCCCTCTCGTTCACCGACCTCGGCTTCCACCTTTTAGCAGAGAGAGAGAGAAGAGGATGGCAACCCTAGGGTTTGGGTTTTGGGTTTTGGGTTTGGAGAGGGAGCGTCCGCCGTGAATAGATCCGACGGCTGAAAAACGAGCTCGTGATCAACGGGGTCGGGCCCATGTCATGATCTTCTGTATGAGCCAAAAGCCCACTATCGTTGCTCGTCAGCCCTTACCGGTCGGGCCATCTCACACTTACGATTTAACCCTGCCTGGCCCAGCTATCCCGAAAAATCCCAAATTTGTATACCCGTGATAAATTTATTCAAAACTATTTTTTAATCACTAAAAATCTAAAACTAGTATATCTTTGATAAATTTATCATAAACCGATATATTTTTGACAAATTTATCCAAAATTGATACATTTATAACAAATTTACCTTTAATTAATTTTCGTTAAGTTTTACTATCAACATGTGATAGTATTAATTTGGTATTTTATGTTTTGTTTATCATAATTTATAATTTTTGTGATTTTTTTGTGATATTAATCCAATTTAGCGGATCAATTTGGGGTTTTTTGTGGTCGAATAAATTAATTTGGAGTAAATTTGTCATGAATGTCTTAGTTTATGATTTTTTATGGTTAATTGTGGTTTATGATTTTTTATGGTTAATTGTGATAAATTTATCAATGAGATGGATTTTTTTTTTTTTTTTTTTTTGACTGAAACTCCCGCACGCCAAAATGGTAAGAAAACTCTAGGGAAGGAAGGAAACCATCACTCACGCATCCTAGGTAAGTCGCCAAATGATCAGTCAGCCTCCCTGCAATTTACGTTGCAGGGGCTTCAACTTCAGATCTCTTGCGTGGAAGTGCTCTACCTCCTAAAGTAAGCCTACCCAACTGAACTACTGCGGTGGGTGATAAAGGGATAGAAAATATAATTTTGGATTTTTCATAATCAAAAAAATGATTTAAAATAAATTTATTCAAGTGTCTTAGGTTTTGGATTTTTTCAGGTATTAATCCTTAAATAAATAAATATATATATTTTTTTATTTTTTTTTGCTCGGTTTTCTTTTTCTGTGAGTTAGTTAGCATTAGCAACGCCGTGACGAGGCTTCGTCGAGCACGCGCGAGCAGAGGAGGGGAAGAAAGCCATGGAAGGTGGCTTGGCGAAGTTGGCTCAATCCAGCCTTCTCTCCTTCACCGCTCGGAGCAGCCTCGCTCTCCATCGCTGCAGGCGAGTTCGCGTCCCTTCCGTGCTCCTCCATTCAGGTCCCGCTCGACGTGCAGTCGCTCCCTAATTTTCTCCGCTTCGATCGTCGGCGATTCCCTCGATCGAGACTCGATTCGATCTTTCTTTCTTTCTTTGTTTCTTTCCCTTCGCGATTTCCGGCGGCTCGTGTGGATGCAGGGAGCGATGCGAGGAGAGCGGCGTACGACGCGCTGTTGCTCGACGCGGGCGGCACCCTGCTTCAGCTGGCGAAGCCGGTGGAGGAGACTTACGCCTCCATCGGAGCCAAATACGGTCGGTCTCTCGACTCCTCCGCCCCGCCGTTCTCGTCGGCTCGCGTGTTCGCGTGCTGAATTGCGGCTTTTGGGAATGTGGGCAGATCATGGTCAATTGCAAGTTTCGATTTTTAGGTAGGAATGCGTGTATGATGCGGTGATGAGCGGATGGTTATGCTCGCTTCGCAGGTCTTGCCGCGAGTCCCGCCGATATCAAGCGAGGATTCAAGAGGGCCTTTTCTGCTCCCTGGCCTGAGAAGCTTCGTTACCAGGTACATATATAGTTCTCTTTTTCTGGTGAGGTGTGCATTTGAATTTCTTTTCTCCCTTTTCCCAGGTTTTCGACATGCTCTTGCTCCAAGAGAATCCTTCTTCATACTTAGTTGTATATGCATTTTTACTGATTTTGTTCTGTTTATCAGGGAGATGGGAGGCCGTTCTGGAGACTTGTCGTGTCCGAAGCTACTGGTTGTGCAGACCATGACTATTTTGAAGAAGTTTACCAGGTAAAGTTTTTAGAGACGACAATGTCCAGCATGTTTTCTTCTATCTTTCCCTTCTTTCTTAGCATCTCCAATAGATACTTGAAAGACAAACGATGTAGGCCACCCACACCACATTGCATTCGACTTGAGCAAGAATGAGTTAACTTACATTCAAAACCTGTTGAGTGCATTACTTACTTCTCAAAGAATACTAGAAATATTTCTAGGTAGATTAAATAGCATTCGACTTGTATGGGAATTACCTTTCACTATATCAAATTTTGGTCCTTGTGGGTGATATCTAAATGAACTTGCTTCACAGTACTATGCAGACGGTAATGCATGGCACCTTCCTGCTGGAGCTTATGAGACAATGAGTACTCTGAAAGATGCTGGAGGTCATATTCATTAAGTATTCTTCTTCATCTTCTGCTAAGATAAGAACCATTAGCCACGATTTCTTGCAGCCTTCTTCACTAATGTGGTTGGTGGAATTACAGTTAAGTTGGCTGTCGTGTCCAACTTTGACATTCGGTTGAGGAAGCTACTGAAGGACTTAAACATTGTGGATCTGTGAGCATTAGTCTTCTCTTCATCTTTTGATTTTGCAATAACTTATTAAACAAGGTGGTTCTTAAGATTAGGTTATGCACTACTGTAAGCATTTATTTGGTTGATAATGTTTCAGGTTTGATGCTGTAATTGTATCCTCAGAAGTGGGATATGAGAAGCCAGATCCTGGAATATTCAAAGCTGCTCTAGGTATGTATCTAGTTGGAGAATTTCATTTGCAATCCTAGTGTAATTATGAAAGCAACAATTCATAATCTTGAGTAACAGTTAAGTAATCTTGTGTTTTCCTTTTTATTCTCAACCTTTAAACAGCACACGCAAGTCTTGGCTGGAAATTTTCAGTCATCTACTTTGCATTATGACCTTTTCTTGCCATCACATGACGTCTTAGTTCAGCGTAGTTATTGTCTAAAATGAGTTGAAGAAGTCAAAAGTCTTTTTTTTTGGGTCGAAGGATTGAATATGTTATCGAACAGTTCCTTTGTGGCCATATGAAGTGACTGTTCACGAATATCAGTGTGGCATGAATTGCATAGAGTTCCTGCTCGATTGGTAGTACTATGCCATAATGACAGTATTTAGTATGATGATTCGGCTTTTTAGTTTCTTGGCCTTTTGGTTTCACTCTAATGTTTGGCATATTATTTTTCCAAAAGGAAGAAGTCGAAATTGAAAACTGAATCATGTCGGGTTGTCTTCTTGAGGATGTCAAGGGTTACCATCTATTCTGTTGGCGAGTGGCGGTGGCTCCCCTTTTAGGTGTATAGGTATCTATGAAAACTTGCATGTACTGAAAACAGTAAAGTTTTAAAGATTGTAACTTTGTCATTGTCATTCAATCGACTTTTCTTACTCCTTGTTTCATGTGTGTGCTACAATTTCTGTATGAATCTCTTAGAAGTTAGGCTTTCATGAAACTCATACGCATTGTATACGCTGGAATTATTCTCTTTTACCATGGAATAGAAGTTGTGCATCTGGATCCTTATAATGCCTGATGATCTTTCAGATCAACTTCAAGTGGAACCTAGTAGAGCAATACATATAGGGGATGATGAAAAGGCTGACAAATACGGTGCTGCTGTCGTGGGGATTGAGTGCTGGTGAGCCTTCTGTGACTTAGTACAGATTAAATCATGCATCATTCTCGAAAATTTTCCATCCCTTTGTTAGCAGCTTTATTTTGTGTACCGATGAAACTGATGCTTATCATTCTCATCAATTGTTTTCTTGATCAGGTTGTGGGGCAGAGATGTGAAGACATTCTCAGATATATTAAACCGCATGCTCATTCACGTCTAAATGATATCAAGGAATTAATTGTTCTTCAACATCGTTCTAGTTGTACCAATCTTTTCTGTGCTTTTGGCTGCTGAAATGTTCCCATAACGAGGATGGCCATCTTGTTATTGGAAAATTGAAATACTTAGGAGCACGAGTGATGGAAGCATCAGAAGCTTGATATTTTGGGGAATGGCTTCTTATAAATTATGTGGCTTTTTGTCGCTCCCAACTGCCAATGGTCCTTTAACAATTTACGCAACGGTGTCTTCTTTTGTCGTTGGTGATTATGAATAAAAAGTTCGATGGCCTTTGGGTGTCTACCGTGTTAGACATGCATTTCGACAATTGAGCATTTGAGAAACATGGCAATATGCAAATTAAGATGCAGATGTTTTTTGTTTTGATACAGTTCAAACATTCTATTAGCTTCTTAGGAATCTTTGATACTGTCAAATGGAGTGAAGCTAAGGTCGAGACCGCAGCATGTGCCGTGAGCAAGGCCAAAAGACGTAGTTACCTTAATTGGCTGTGATTAATTTCTTCTCAGATTACAACTTGTATTCAGCCAATCTTACGTCTATGATCATTTTCATTTCATGGCGACTATCTCGCAGAACTGACTATTATCAGCCAACGGTCGCGACTGTGAAGACTTTCAGTGTTATCCTCAACTTCGGACTTAGATTGTTCCTCTCAATGACTAATCCATGTAGACTTGATCATGTCGCCAGCTCCATCAAGCGCAAAGCCTGGAGTTCTAGTATTTAGACCATACTCGGCATTGCCATGAACAAAGATTCAGCAGCCATTAGTACGAATGGCAGTAGGGGTGTGCATGATCCGGGTGGGCGGTTCCCGACCTAGAACTGGGAACCGTCTGCTAAGGACCGGTTCAGAAAAATTGGAACCGGGATCCACCGGTTTGTTGTATGGATCCGACGAACCTGGACCACTTGACGCGATCCATGGAGCAATCTTGACGCGGACAACAGATGCGGAGGAGCAGCGGTTGTGGTGGGAGGCGATTGGTGCGAGGGGGTGGACAGCAGTGGCGAAGGAGCAGCAGTGGCGGCGTCAACACTCGGGGAGGAATCAAAGACAAAGGGATTGAGCGAGGGGGCGGACAACAGCGAGGGGATGGACAGCAGAGGTGGAGGAGCAGCGGCTGTGGCGGGTGGCGACCGGCGCGAGGGGGTGGATAGTGGCGGAGGAGGAGTAGTGGTAGCGGTAGCGGCGTCGACGCTCGGGGAGGAATCGAAGACAAAGAGATTGAGCGCGGGGGTAGATAGCAGTGAGGGGGCGGACAACCGAGGTAGAGGAGAAGTGGCTGTGGCGAGTGGCGACCGGTGCGAGGGGGCGGACATCGGTAGAGGAGGAGCAGCGACGTGGTCGGTGCGAGGGGGCGACGCGGAGGAGGAGGAGCGACGGCGCGTCGACGCTCGGGGAGGAATCGAAGACGAAGGACACTCGGGGAGGAATCAAAGACGAAGGGACCGAGTGAGGGAGCGACAACGGTGAGGGGACGGAGGAGCGGAAGGAGGCGTGGGGTGGCGGCCGGCGCGAGGGGGCGGATAGTGGCGGAGGAGGAGTAGTGGCGCGGCGGCCGCGCGCGCGACGCTCGGGGAGGAAGCGAAGACAAAGAGATTGAGCGCGGGCGGATAGCGGTGAGGGGGCGGACAACAAAGGCGGAGGAGAAGCGGGCGTGGCGAGTGGCGGCCGTGGCGGACCGGAGGAGGAGGCGACGCGGCGGTGCGGAGGAGGACAACGCGAGGGAGGAGGAGCGATGCGGCGCGTCAACGCTCGGGGAGGAATCAAAGACGAAGGAAGAGACTGATGAAGAAACAGAGAGAGAATCGAAGACAATGAAACCGGAAGAGATGAGACGCGAATTAGGGTTTCGTAACTTTCGTTTAGTATTTTTTTATTATTATTATAAAAAAGGTACCGGTCCGGTCCGGGTGGGCGGGCGGATCCGCCCACGGAACCGGGAACCAGACCAGTTCCCTCAAGAACCGCCGGTTTCGGGCGGTTCTTAGATATTTTGCACACTCCTAAATGGCAGGACATGGGAAAGGTTTTGTATCAGCTTTTTAAACATATCTTAGCTAGACCGTACGGACTTGCATTAGGGCAAGCGATGTGGATGCTGCCTAAGAACATTGGTAGTGTATTAGGGACGGGGTGCCCAAAATCAAGCTCTTTGGGAGCTAGAATCCGAAATTAATCCCGAGGCGTTTGCATTGAGAGGTGACAGCCAGCGCACATCCGGCAGCAAATTATCACACAAATGAGCACACTACTCGTACAACACGCTGGAACAGATTGAGAGTCCGCCAAGATGCAGAACTCAAATATGGCAAAAAGAAGAAGAGATGCAGAACTCAAATCCCTTGAATTCTCGACGTTCTTGTCCTTCAGACCTTGGTTCAAATTATTGAATTGCAGTTCAAAGTAAAAACGCAAAACTACGCATCCATCAATAAAACTTAACCTCTTGGATGGGGCTGAAATCTGCCTTAGAGGTCACAGGAAGTAAAGTATTGCAATGAAAATGCATTCTTTTTGATTTCTACGCCTGGAGGGGAGAGAAAGGCGGAGGGGGGGGGGGGGCTAAAGTAGTCTGACCAAATTGAGCAACTCAAATTTTGAAACTAGATGGAACCTCTCGAAGAAGTTTCAAAATAATTTTTCCACTGAGCGAATAGAGTACAAACCATTTGCAAATTCCAGCATTCCCAAAAGCGAAAATGTAATCTGCCCAAACCACTTCATCTAAGCCAAGTAGCGGTACAGCTTCCTATCCACATTATCTCTCTCCAAGAAATCACGCTCGATGAGAGACTCGATCCGCTTCTTTATCTCAGTGGGATTGGCCAAAAACCTCGACTGCAGCTGCTTTGTCACCTCTGTTATTATATTATTATGATCCAACACCCTCCTTGATTTCATGATTCTCACTATTGCAGCCTCAATTTGGGGCTTCCGGTCCTCCTCCACTCTTTGTCGGGTTTCCTGTTTTTCAGGTTCTGACTCTTTCTGTGCAACAACTGTTCCTATCTTGACCTTGTAAAACTTACTCGCAAACTTATCATTGACGATGAACACATCATCCTCACCTATATCTTTACTCATAGGCTCCTTTCTTAGAACATTCTTTCCCTTGACACATGCCAAAGATTGCAGGCACCGCTTTAAGTCTGAAGCGGGGATCTCTGTAGCTTGTTCAATCTCTTTATAGCTCAATCGGTCAGAATTGTTGAATAACATCAGTACACACATCTGGTATGTGGAAACGTTCAACTCATGCTTCTGCCCTTTCCCAAAAGTTGCTTTTATGTCTGCAGTTCCCATATTTGTTTGCCAAGACAATCTCCGACCAGTGTGTGTCCCAAGGTAATATGAGCGGAACTTCTCACAGAGAGCCGACATCTCAGCTGGCAAGTTACACGTCACACTAGGTTGTGTAGGCCACGAGCCTGTTGTTAGAACCTGAACGGTTAACGTTGGGCCCTCTCCTAGCTCGGGGTGGCTTGTGTAGAAACCCTGCATTGTATCTTGTGAGGTTTTCATATCAGTGAACATGCCTTCTAGCTTTGAAGTGAATTGATATCCACATTCAGTCTTGAGCTTAACAATGAGACTCCGTTCTGCATCATCCGAAACAGTTTTTCCAGACAGAAGCCTTTTTGCCAAATGCTGTTTATAATACTTCTCAAAAACATCCTTTTCTTGCAAGTAGCGGAACAACATCATCACCTTATCAAGAATAACCTCCACATCCTCCTCACTGACGCCCTTCAAGCCTTTGCGTAATTTATCATCAACAAACAACGAAATGAATTCGGGAGAACGAGCATTCAAGTTGATGAAGTATTCAAAGGATGAATTCAAAGCATTCTGAAACGTCTTATCGTTGTTAAAAGCAGAACTTATGATCTTATCATACTTATCCTTTTCATCCAAAAGCCGCTGAACAAATTCAACAGGGTCTTTCAACCTCTCAGGATCGGTAACTAACTGCTTGCCAATATCCCTTATATGAGAAGTCATCACGTCTCGAACAGTTGAGAGACCATTGGTAACCCGACGAAACAAGTTGTACATCCTTCCCAAGTCTTCATACTTATCGTCAAGAAGCATGTTCACCAAGCCCGAATTCTCCATGTGCACCAATGCCAGCATGTGATTTGCAATCATCTCCTTCTCCACGACGCTTGTGATCTTAGCTTCACTCTTGGCATCCAAGTAGTGCGTTACCCTCTCCATTTCTTCATTAAGACGCCTCTCAGCTTTCTTCAGATACTCACCACAATCGCAACACTCGATAAACTTCTGGGATTCGCCTTTGTAAAACTCGGCTGAAACCTCAAGAAATGGCTGTTCGAATTCTTCTTGATAAACTGAAGAACCTAAATCCATCAGCATTTTAATTATATTCCTCATCAAACCCCGATTGATGACCTCGCCAGTCCGTTCTCTAAGTACTAGTTCTAGTAATGTATCCAGAAGCCTACTGCGGATCTTGCTGGAGTAGATAACGTTATCCCTCCATAGAATCAACCCGAGCTCATGAACTGGGGTTTTGCGGGTACTTTGGATGAAAGTTCTATCCATGTACATGAGAATGTCCCGGATCATTTGCAATGCTTTATTATGATCGTTCCATTTCCTGTTTAGTTCCTCCAGAAACAAACCTCCTTGGGCATCTTCGATGGATTTTGATATTACCTTTAGGTGAGCCGTCATGGTTGTCACCAGTCCAGAGTACAGTTTCTCACCAAACTTGTGCAGAACCATGTTGTAGGCGTTCCTATATAAGAAGGCACATCAAAATATTACAATCTCACAACTTTACGACCGTCACACGCACACAATGCAACTCAATACCAACGCATGAAAGAGGAAGAGTGCGGATGCATCATCACCTCGATGCCGTTTCCAAAACAGCACCAAACCAATTGGCATCAGACAAATACAAAAGGGGAGTTTCGTAACCCAGTCAAAAGGCTGCAGCCTATAGGGGGAGGCGGAACAAAGAGTTGGACAGCGACCGTTAATCCCGGTGCTTATCGTACTCAATAAAGGATAACCCTACAAAGTATATATCTCCTTTCAAAGTGCAACTTAGCAGATCATAAACCGAAAAAGTACTCCCACAACAGTACAGCTAACAAACAAACCAAAAACATAGCTGTGTTTAAAGGAGCATAATTTTCAGAGACGTCTAACTGGGAAAAGATCGCTACGAGGCGGAATACCAAACAAAAAGAGACCAGCGCATCCCGCGAAAAAATAGCGCAATCTCAGAGTCAATATCGCATCAACGAGTAAACGCACTAATCTTCCAAATATCGCATCAACGAGTAAACGCGCTAATCTTCCATAATAGGCCGCGAGGGGCTTTCCAAGAACACACGTCTAGCTCAACCTCGCTAACTAGGGAATTCCCACCTCCAAGAAAAGTAAACCAGTATACCCCAAACCATCCAATCAACCCATACGAACATACATCCGATTAACAAGCCTCGAGCCGCCGCCGCAAACCGAACATCCGATGCAGGGACGGCAGGCGGCAGGCAGATCATACGCCCCGCCGCAATCGGCACGGAACACTGATCGCAACGGAACCGATATGGACAGATAAATCGAAAGGCGTTCAAGAAAAAGAAAGGGAAAGGGGGGCGGGGGAGAGAAAGAGAGAACCTGTAGAGCTCCTCGAAGCTGAGGCCACTGGCATTATGATTGTAAATCTCGTGGATGGCGTGCTCCAGGATCTTCCACGTCTTGTCGGCGTACTTGGGATCCACCACCACCTTGTGCTTGAACGCCTCTATCTGGAAGTTCCTCTTCTTCTGCGGATTGCTCATATTTCCTTCCTTCCTTCCTTCCTTCTCCCACCCAACCACCACAACCCCGACCTCGAATCGGTGGGACCCACCCCAAGACGGTGAAGTCAAACCCCGGCTCGCGGCGCGAATCGCCTAGATTGCTTCGACGACGACGACGACGGCGAGCCCTAAAAATCGAGAGCAAGTCCCCGAAATCGGAACGGCGGATTCTCGATTAGGGATTGCGAAATAAGGAAGAGATTATAGAGAGAGAAAGGGGGAAAGAAGGGATTGGGGGGATTTGGATTTGGGTAATTTGGGGGATTTCAATTTCGAATGAAAAGGAGGATTTTGTGGGTTGAGGGGGTGTGGGATTGCGGGACGAGGAGATGATTAAGGGAAGGAGAGAAGCAAAGGAAGCGAAGGGAGGAAGGAAGCGAAAGAAAGATATGAGAAGGAGGAACCCCTTTTTCAATTATTATTTTATTATTATTTTATTATTATTATTTTGTTTATTTGCATTTGTATTTGTATTTTTCTTTTTTTGGTCGTCTATAGTTGGTATTGACATGTTTGGCCTCATCTGTGATAAAAAAGTCTCGTTTCCCGACCATAACTTAACTCGGCATCGGATTTGGCCAATTTGATCGGAATGCTGCTGAGTCCTTTGCGGACCGCCTTAATGTCGTCGACATGGATGGCCTGCGTTTGATTGACCCAGGGGGAGAGAGCGATGGTTTTTGAATGAACGCGAGACAAAGAACGAGAGAAATATAAGGTCGAGAGTAGCGAGGGCCAAATGAAGAAAGCGAAATGAATGTTTACCGACAATTTTTTAAAATCTTTTTGGAGATGGCGGTTTCGAAACTGTGAAAATTACGATGTAAATTGACTGTAAATTATATTGACATGATTGGGTATCTGTGATTTTCATTATATATATTGAGTCGCTTTTTATCAATTATAGTTGAATTTGGAATCGAGTTTAACGAATTAGTTGAAACATGACGTTTCGTGTTTGATTGAGCTGGGATAGACGGTTCTTAGTTGCTTCACGAAGTTCGATTTATATCAGAAGTAAGGAGATTCTTTTTCTTCCCCTTTTGAGGTCATGCACTTCCGGCTGGACGCCATTAATGGCAAGCGCAAGTTTTAATATGGCAGCATACGTGTAACGTCGTCGGTCTTTAAAAGTTCTACATATATTTGTATTGATTACTTTCTTTTAATTATAAGGTCCAACTGCACGCTGACTCATGACTCCTATAAAGATGCACAGTGTTGAAGCGTGTTTCTACAGTAGATCAGGATTTAGGGCAAAATGAAAGCTTTCATCCGTCAACTAGTCCTTTCATGGAATTACGAGAACGGGCCTCTAAATAAAGGATGGCCCGAAGGAGTTCGGGTGTGGGTTGTTAACCAAACGGTTACCGAGAATGATTTTTTTTTTTTTTTTTTTTTTTTTTTCGATCTCTAGGCCATCGCAAGCCAATCCGCTAGTTGATTGGCCTCTTGGTAGTAATTACTAATTAGGACTCAATATGTTGGACCGCCCAAATTGAGAATTGCTCGAACCGAACTGGATGGGGTGATTCGGTCCGATTCTCAAGGGGATGGATCCAGTTCCCGGTTCCATAAAAATGGAACCGACGATTGTCGTTCTAGTTCCTGGTTCTGAGGGGGAACCGAACTAGACAAGACTGATGGATCGGACAGACTTTTTAAAAAAAATATTTTTTAATTGCTTAAAAATAGCAATAAAAATTAAAATTAGTAACAATTATTTTCTTTTTTTTTTGAATTTTTTTGTTAAGTGATCGGTTCCATGGGATCGGACCAAACCTGTCGATTCGATCCAATTCCCGGTTCTAGGACAGTTTAATACGGTTCCTAGTTCCAAAAATTGGAAACTAAAATCAATCACCCTTGATAGCAATGGACAAGTTAAGCTTAGCAAAAGTGACCTAGTCAAATTTTCGGAAGAGTTGCGATAAATGCTTGCAATTGCAACTTCGCTCGTTCCTTCAACCAATGATCTGTTGATGTTTATACTTCAAGGAGCCTCTCTTCGATGGATTTCGCACGGCTGATAAGTCACCTCGCTCTTTGGCCAAAGTTTGTTACTTTGGGTGCATCTTCTAGAGTACTTGATTTTGAGCAAGGGTGGTTTCAATGATCATCAGCGGTTCTAAGTTCCAACGGCGAAATGCAAAATAATTCCTTGCTTTCCATAGATTCAAAGGATTCCCTTGATTACTTTCAGAGAAGGTGAATTTGAGTCGGATTTGTTAAATTGCATCTACCATTTCCTCTATTTTGATTATTTCTCTAGGCCGGATTTGAATTTATAGTTTAGGGTTTGACCATACTTTCCTTATCCAACAACACTAAAGGAATTAATGCTCTATTGACTTATGAAATTTTTGGCACCGGAGGCAAATTAGTACAGGTGTGACTTTTTATCGAACAAATTGTCTCTCGTAGGCATGACATTTTGCCACACACTCCACTTATAAATCCTAATATTTGAGAAGGTATTCACTTTCCAGATATATTACCATAGAGCCTTAGGAGCATAGTAGGAAGACAAAGCACGATGAATACTCCGTCGTTACTCTGTTTGTCAAATTCGATTATATACACTCTTCATAATGTAATCACCTAATTTGTTATCAGTCTAGACCAAGCAAACTTTTTATGAGTTCTTACCTTGGTAAATTGTAAGTATTTCTTCTACAATCTACTCATCGAAGAAGTTGTTCAACGTTGACTCTTTTCATTCCTTATTTTCCTTATAAGGTTCATCATAATTCTTTGGCTCACTTGCAACTCCTTTCTTTAGCCATCTATCTTCATGAACACGAATACTTTCTCCATTACTAACTGACCACCTCGCTTCCTGAGCCATGGCCTCCCTGTCTACAATTAAGCCTTACCATCTTTGAGATGGGACGGGAACTTTATCTACATGCCGGAAATTCCCATTGGGAAAGTAGATCTCTTTTAAAACCTAGCTCCAAATGGTAAAGGGTGTTTTTGCTAGTCTCCATGCATGTTTGCCAGACTTTACTTTGCTGAAAGAGATTGAGTCCTAAAGCGTAATCTGCCACAGTCTTTTCTCCTTTTTAGCACTTCCCACTTTCTCTAGTGCATTCTACTTTAAATTCATTGTTTTTCCACCCAAAGGATGCTGGTTGCTTTTCTACAGTCCTACAAGTGAAAATGGGGATTCTATATATCAACATTGCATATCGGGGCAAGGAAGGCTTGCCCCATTGTTATATTCTTATTTGGAACGAGTCGGAGTTTAAATCTAAGTGCTCAATTTCAATGTGCCATAGTATAATAATTTATTTTGATTAATTTTATCTCCATTCATTATGAATTAATCTCGATTTCTTCTATATTGTTTAAGTTGTCTTGTTTGTGTTAAGCAAATAAAGCTATGTTGGGTAGTCAGGATAGATAATTTATATTTAATCTCATGTTTGGTTGTTGTTAAAGATAGGATATAACTCGATATAAGATAGCTATAGCTCATATAAAAATATTCCATATGAGAAATAGGATAAAAGTGAATAGGTTTTTTTTATGTCCATATTATAAGCTTTTTTTATGAAGAACCTTACCTGTTCCTTCTCCTCCCTAACTCTAATTCACATTAATACTTTACGACTCCTTCATAACTCTTTGATTCCCATCGAAATATCATAGAAGTAGCAAGAGGGTCAAATCTCATTCTCCTTTTGTAACTTTCTATTTCACATGGAAGCCTCATCAAAACAGCAAGGGATCCTCCATGACTCTCTAGCTTGAGTTGAAGTTTCGCAAAAGCAATGAAGAAGTCAATACACTATATTTTTCAGAATTATGAAGGTAAATGATCATGCTATTTCTCTCTTGCTAGATATGTTATTCTTTGGCCAATCTATCCCATCGATATCATTGTTACTTGTTTACATTTCTTGTCATAGTCGAATTTGTGGCTCTGAAATGCTATAATAATCTCTTTTGCTGTTTAAGCTTTAGATCGTACAATAATCATAGATTGATTGTCAGAGTTTGTTTTTGTTTTCTTTGGTGGTGAATTGCGAGAGATTCTTACCATTCCCTTTTGTGCTATTTCTACCAAAATGGCAATTCCTAGCAAGTAATAGACATGATAGGAATAATTGGCTGTCATTGAGATTTACCAAACAATCAATAGGATAAAGCAAAATCCCAATTTTATATCTTATCCTATCTAGTTTTGTTTTTGTCACCAATCTTTCAATTGCTTTCAATTCGAAACAAATTGACAAGGCGACATGTGAATGATGAAATTCGATCCCTTTTTTTTTTTTTTTTTTATTGCTCTCTAATATGTCATATGGCATTTTGTACAATGATCACACAACGTAACAATAACGCGTGAAATAAATTGATTAACAATAAATGAAAATTTCAAAATTCAAACACGAAAGCTTCTTCGAATGCATATTACGCGGTCCATGCAACCCATTGCTACACTACACAAGCCATCTAATCTAAGGGGAGCAAAATGGACCAATCAAACTGGGAATTGCCCAGATCGGATCTTAAAAGTGGAATCAATGTCCAGACAATTTGATTCTTGGTTCTAAGGAGGAAGTGGACCGATTATTATTTATTTATTTATTAAATGCAAACCTCATATTCTAAAATCCTTCACACATGTCTCCTCTTGCTCTCTAATTTGGATCTTTTCGAATTCGCCCATGATGCTCATGCCTCCTCTTTAGATGAACTCACATTGGGGCATGTTTGACCAAATTATACGTTTAATTAGAGTAAGTTTATTGATTAGAATGTATTTTAGATATAAGCGATACATGCAAAATACTCGTTAATGAGGGAAATCCATTTGGGTAACATGGGATTTTGTATTACACATTTTAAAAAGTTTTCATAGTGAGATGAGAATATGGTGACTATGTTTTGGACAGGTTTGTTTATTTCAGGTGTGAAATTTCATCGCAAAATAAAGTGCTCAAAATGATTGGTTCCACTGGATTGCTTGGGAATCGGATCAGACATATCGGTCTAGTTAGATTTGGTTCCATGAATGGACCTAAACTTAGAACCAGGGAAGGAGAGTAAGTTTCCTGCAGATATGCATCCTACAGTGGGCGAACAACCTGTTCAAGCCCTTTAAGGACAGCCTTTTAGCAGAAAACCACTCAGCCCTTTAGTTTAGAGTTTAGAGACACCCAAAAATTTCAGGATGGAAACGTTTCTAACCTACCCAAGCTGCATTTCTCGAAGGATTCTACCAGGCTGGAGAATTCTTTTGCCTATTGATGGTATTTGTAATGGTGGGAGATTTTGCATAATCTCCTTAAGTTCATCGACTACTTTAGTCTGGGTTTTTCCCCAAGGTGGAGAATTCTTCTTTAGCATGGATTGCAAAGGAATTAGGAGCTTTGCAATGTTTGGGACAAAAACCCTGAGATAATTGATTATCCCAAGAAATTGCTGAACTTGTTTCGTCGTGAAGTTATCTTCAGGAAACTTTAGTAATTCTTGAGCAATATGTGACCCTGGATAATATGTTCCTTTGTTAAGATGCATGCCAAGAAATTCAATTTCTGTCTGGGCAATATTCATTTTTCTTTGAGAAAGCATAATTCCATGCATTTTCACGATTTCTGCAAACTGCTCAAGGAGTTGACAAAGTGGATCGCTCATCGGGGCTCAGAGCGAGAATATCGTCAATGTATACGATTGCACTTGATAAGATTGGTTGGAAAATTCGACACATGGCCTTTTGGAACAGGGATGGTGCTACCTTTAGGCCAAAATGAAGAACTATCCACTTGAAGTGCTAGTTCGGGATACATAATCATGTTTTGGATCTGTCTTCAGGATGGATATGTTAGGAAAATCTCTTATGATGTTTTGAAGATAACAAAATAAATCAAAGGCTACTAACATGTTTGATGGTTGAGTAATAGACCATGCAGATGATAGAACATGTAAATGATATTGTCAAAGTGCGAAGATGACCAGAAGACTGAACGTAACATATGTCCAAAGTATATTTTGAAGATTTTCAGACTTCTGTGTCAAAGTCTGAAGACTGCTAGACTCAAGACTCAGCCAGACTCAAGACTCAAAGTCTGAAGACTGCCAGACTTTAGTGTCAAAGTATGTTCTACATTAGAAGTCTGCTCACTCTGACAAATTCCAGACTGAACGTGAATGATGAACTAAAAGACAGACTCTATGCTTGAAGCTGAACCGGGTACAGACTTTAAAGCTAAATCTGTTCGAAACGATATGTTCGGACCCGAGTTGTAAAGTCTACGACTCAGTTGTAAAGTCTATTGCTCTCGAGACTTTACATCCGACTCAGACGATCGTAACTCAAGCCCAATCATATAACGGCTAGTGATCTGGTTTGGATTCCACATCAAGATTGATTTGATTGATTCAATCTAATTGATTGACGATTGGATCTTGAAGACAAGAACTTTCTATACGAAGAAGCTTTACTTATGGAAACCAAGATTTCGTTTGTATGAGCGATCGGAATCAATTTTGGATTTTACCTTTGTCACTCAACGGCTACCAAATCTTCTAGATACAGAGCTGTCCAATGAGTATATTGGAAGACGATTCTCCGGATCTTGTCCAACGGGTAGTTTGGAAGTGGATGAGTATTTAAGGAGATCATGGACCGATGAGCAAGTAAGAGACGGAGCGTAGAATTTATAATTCCAAAGTTTGAGCGACTTTCGATCATATACTTGTCTCTTGAGAGCTTAAACGTTTGTAATCGTGAGATAAATACCAAAAGAGTGACTTAGTGGGATAGTGTGATCTACTACTAAGTGTTTGCACTCGAAGTTGTAATCTCTTGTTGATTGCATAGTGGAATCCAGCAAAGAAGGCTGTTATCGTGGGAGAGTGGACGTAGGCTTAGATTAAGCCGAACCACTATAAATCTTGTGTTCTTATTCTCTTCCCTAACTCCTTTATTTTGTTCATACTAGCACTCTCAATTGGTATTAGAGCCAAGTGCTCGGTTTATAAAAGTGCTTTTACTTTTGAGCTAAAGATCTTTTATGGCTAGTATGTTGGCACCGGGACTTATGGAAGGGCAAAGCAACACAAGGCCACCATATTTTGATGGAATAAAATACAAGCAGAATGGCCAGAAAAGAAAAATAAAAAAAGATGATGAACAAGGAAATCTATGCTTGATGGCACATTCAGAATCAGAGTCTGACTCGGACATAGACTCGAATTAGAATCTGACTTAGACACAGACTCAGAACCTGATGAAGAAATCGAAGATTGTCCTAAAGTCTAGAGGCCTATCAAGAAAAAATGGGTACCAAAGAAAAGATAAGTTAATTTTGCAGGATATAAAGAAGAAAGAAGAAAGAGTATTTGGTAAGGAATTTTTTTATTCTCAATTTCTCATTATGCTTGATATTCGATATATCATTGGTTGATTGATATTTTATAATGATCATATTTTGCTTTATGGAAGAAAGAATCGTATGATTTGTTTTTTTGATTTGTGAGTTAAGATTTGATTTAGTACGTGTGATTATTTGAGATAATTCAGATTATTTTGTCTAATTTTATACTCTCAGATATAATCATATTTTGCAAAGTGAAAATCTGTTTTACGTGATGATGCAAGATATTCTTAGATATTCAAAGATTTCATTCTCCCTGATTTTATTGTGCTTTGACTAAGTGAGAATTTATTTTTCTAAATATCATTGTGCATAATGTTCTTTCTTTGAATACTCTGTTATGATGAATTAAAAAAGAATATTTGTTTATGGAGATTATATATTCGGCTCTAACGTCAAGGAATGATCCAAATTAATGGATACCAAAAAGGGAAATGAGTTGATTGCAGGAAATTCTTTAAGGGAAGGATGATTGCGAATCTACACAAATTTTGGTGCAATCAGAAAATATCTCCTGCGACAATTGCAACAATTGTTTCTATTCGCAAATATTGTCATGATCACAAGGGGAGAAATCAAATCCAAAAGAAAAGGGAAAGAATCGTGATCATCTCAAAAAGGCAACAAATTGAGGGGGAGCTTTGATCAATTATGGAAAAATCTTTTTGGATTGATCTTGATCTTATTATGGATGGAATGAAAGGTAAATGTGTTAGAATTTGTTCAAAAAAATCCGGTTAGTGCATCTTTTATTACCTTTTGTCATTAACAAATCTCTTACTGATATTATCATTTTATTATGACAAAAAGTGTACGTGAATTTCATGATGCATCTGTGATTTTTATTGGATATTTGCTGATATATATGATCGAAGTGAGCTATATTGCATATCTTTAATATTCGACTTGTTTTATAAAAGCTTATCTTTTTGGAAATTATATGTCATTTTATATTCTCTACGTGAATCTATTGTTATCGCTTTTTGATTATGACAAAAATGGGGAGAATATATGAATATGCATATGTGTTGATTGGTTGATATTATCTATGGCATAATATTGAGCTGCGATTATTTTTCTATATATTCTTATGTTCAATCTATTTGCTATCTTATGATATCCTTTGATTTAAATTAATATCTTTAAAAGTATGTTTACAAATCTGCATATTCAGAGATTGTTTTGTCATCATCAAAAAGGGGGAGATTGTTAGGGAAATCCCTTATGATGTTTTGAAGATGACAAAATAAATCAAAGGCTACTAACATGTTTGATGGTTGAGTAATAGACCATGTAGATGATAGAACATGTAAATGATATTGTCAAAGTGCGAAGACGACCAGAAGACTGAACGTAACATATGTCCAAAGTATATTTTGAAGATTTTCAGACTTCTGTGTCAAAGTCTGAAGACTGCCAGACTTAAGACTTAGCCAGACTCAAGACTCAAAGTCTGAAGACTGTCAGACTTTAGTGTCAAAGTATGTTCTACATTAGAAGTCTGCTCACTCTGACAAATTCCAGACTGAACGTGAATGATGAACCAGAAGACAGACTCTATCTTATGAAGCCGAACCGGGTACGACCTTAAAGCTAAATCATCGAAACGATATGTTCGCACCAGATTGTAAAGTCTACAGACTTAGATTGTAAAGTCTATTGCTCTCGACTTTACATCCGGATTCGACAGATCGTAACTCAAGCCCAATCATATAACGGCTAGTGATCTGGTTTGGATTCCACATTAAGATTGATTTGATTGATTCAATCTAATTGATTGACGATTGGATCTTGAAGACAAGAACTTTCTATACGAAGAAGCTTTACTTATGGAAACCAAGATTTCGTTTGTATGGGCGATCGAAATCAATTTTGGATTTTACCTTTGTCACTCAACGGCTACCAAATTTTCTAGATACAGAGCTGTCCAATGGGTATATTGGAAGACGATTCTCCGGGATACTGTCCAACAGGTAGTTTGGAAGTGGATGAGTATTTAAGGAGATCATGGATCGATGAGCAAGTAAGAGACGGAGCGTAAAATTTATAATTCCAAAGTCTGAGCGACTTTCAATCATATACTTGTCTCTTGAGAGCTTAAACATTTGTAATCGTGAGAGAAATACCAAAAGAGTGACTTAGTGAGATAGCTTGATCTACTACTAAGTGTTTGCACTCGAAGTTGTAATCTCTTGTTGATTGCATAGTGGAATCCAGCCAAGAAGGCTGTTATCGTGGGAGAGTGGACGTAGGCTTGGATTAAGCCGAACCACTATAAATCTTGTGTTCTTATTCTCTTCCCTAACTCCTTTATTTTGTTCATACTAGCACTCTCAGGATACCCAATTGCCAAAATCCGGCTTTGAGGTCGAATTTGGAGTAGATATGGGCCTTGGTTAGTCCACTAAAGAGAAAATCTTTGGATGGTAAGGGAATTTATCATCTTGGAGAAAAAGATTAAGAGGTTGATAATTTATCACCAGTCTCATTTTTCCTCTGTTTTGCTCGGCGCGCTTATTGACATAAAAGGCTTCACAAGCCCATTGAGAATTAGAAATTTCAATAAGGTCTTGTTGTAATAATTATGAGCATTCCCTTTGAGCTAAAGCCAAATGCTCTGGCTTCATTCCCATATGACTCGCCTTTGTTGGGTTGATATCTTCATTCTTTTTTAAAGGGAGGCGAACAAAGAATTTGAGATTTTTCCATAAATGATGAGAACATTTTTTAGCGAATTCTGAATGGGATTCAGCACAAGATTCTAGCAACTTCTGCATGATCGGATCTAATAGACTCATTTGAATGGAAAAGAGTCTCTGAATATTGACGAATTCGGAGAACTGATCTTTATATCTAAGACCTTTTCCAGAATGATGTGAAGCTGAGAGATTTGAGTCATAATGTTCCACCCAATTATCAGATCTTTATTGGGAAGGTTTGATCCAAAGATTTTTGCATTTATGGAGCACTGAGGAAAGAACTGGACAGTTACAGGAGTGGTCCTAACATTTGTGGAGAAAGTATCTCCAGAGGCAGAGTTGAAATATCGGACATGGGGAGTCCAATATTCTTCAGGCAGAATTTTAGTGTCTAGAATAGAACAACTTGCTCTAGTATCAATGAGGGCAATAACATTGATAGGTTTGGCAAACTTTGAAGTGAGAATTTTTACGGGAAATGGGACAGTGAGTTTGACTTGAGAATATGTCAAAATTTGGTTCTGAAGGTGTGGGGGATATGTGAAAAATATTTTTCGGATTCTCGAGCCCGACTCTCGACTCTCACCGGAAGTTTGGTAAGATGAATGATACAAAGTGTTTGGTCGATGGTTCTTCATCAGCGAGAGAATAAAGATTCAACATCATCATTTTCAAGAGAAATACTTGTCTCATTCTCAATTTGATGAATTAAATGATTCTGATCTTTTTTGGCTTGAGGACAATTTTTGGCAAAATGTCATTTCTTGTTGCAAATGTAGCAACGATTTGATTTCTTATGGCCTGTGCGATCATTCCTTTTTCGTAGGTATCGCCATTTCTTCTTTCTCCGGAAATGCTTGGAGCCATGTTTGGAACTCTTTATCGAATACTTCTTGTAGTGCCTTTTCTTCTGGGAATATTGGCCACAAGTACCATCACAGTCTCGCTTAGAGCATTTGATCTTTAGTTTCTGGCGTGAACAAGTTGCTTCAAGGCGCCTATCATCTGTGATGTAGGCACGGACCATCTGGCGTTTTAAGCATAATTCTTCAAGGCACAGATCGATTTCTTGTTGTATTTCTCCCAAGGGAATATCTTGTACTCTTCTTTGTTTTCCAAAGAAAAATCTTTCAACCATATGGGATAGTTCTTTAGGAACATATGTGAGGAAAACATGCTTCAGATTTGGATCTGCGCCAATTTGGTAAAAGAGCTAAAGCATTATTCGGTAATGCTTATCAAGATGCTTTTCTTGATAAGAGCAGCATCTTCTTTCGAAAAATTCTCTTCTTTTTATCTCTATGAGATTTCCAGGTTTTCCCACAAAAACATGATACAAGTAAGTAATGGCATGGCTGAAATTTGGTGACATCGAAACAAAATCTGATCTTGTTCTCAAATTGATTGCCACCGAGTTTAAGGCTTCCCGTGAACCTTGTAACAAAGTTGTAGAGGACATCATTCATATCATGGTTGGTGATGGACTGGGTATTCAACCAAGTATGAAATTCTTCAAGTCTTTCTAGCCATTTTGGATAAGGAATATCATCAATGGTGAAGAATTGCTTTGATGCCATGGACACATGTCTTATAGAATTGTTTCTAGCGGATTGCTTGTCGACCATATTCGGATCGAATAATTTGATTCCATTTCATCATCCGGAGGGTCACCATGAATATTTCGACGTTCTTTGGTACAATAGGGAGGGAATCGGTTGTAGGAATTGGGAAGGATGAAGACGAAGAAAGGGATACTAAATGTATCAAGGGAAGTTTGTTCAGCGGGAAACAGAATCTGTTTTTCTGGAATAGCAGGATCAGGTTCAGGCTGTTGGATAACAGGATCAGGTGCCTGAGTACTCAAATCCTTTAGAAATGATTCTAATGAATTTGATAACATCATATAATCTGGCTTTTCTCTTATAACAAGTGAACTTGATTCTGGAGATGGTTTTTTTTTCTTTCCCTTTTTCCTTCTGTAGGGCTTTAAGGCGATTCTAGATTTCTGCCATATCTGGTTCCCTTCTGTAGGGATCTTTTGGAATGGTGGCAAAAATAGACATCTGTGGTTGTGGGGGTAGATACCTAGTTCTGACAGGAGGTGCTAGTGGATCAAAGGGTCGGAATCTTCCTTCTTCAAGAAGTTGGATATGCTTTTTGAGTTTTTCTATCTTTGGCTTTGGACTTTCAAGATAATGATACCCAAGATGTTGCCCTGATTCCAAGGCGTGAAGCCTTTTCTGAAACTCAGAAAGTATCTTTTTGGTGCTTTCATCATACATTCGGAGATCTTGTTGCACATTTCCAATTTTGGAATCAATTGCCTTGAAGGCATTGTTTTGTGCTAACATAGTCTCTGATTGCCAATTTAGGACGGCTTTAGCAGCAGAGGTTTTTTTTTTGTCTCCCATGTTCATCCACATCAGTGGGAGTGGGAATTTTGGGAACATGGCGATATCTGCCATGGGGATCAATAAACTCTTATGAGGCAGGGAACGGGAGTTTAGAGTTTTCCTCGACAAGTGGAGGAAAATCAGTATCTTGGAACATGGCTATTGAAGAAGTGGGTGGTACTTCTACTAGAACTTCAAGTGGGTAAGAATGTTTCTTAGCCCATTTGAGGATTGGCTTATAAAATGGAGAGAGAGCTTGCTTTTTCTGAGGAGGAGAAGGTGGAGGTGATTGTGGTGGTTGATCTGGTAAGCCATGGGATGTAGTACTGAACTCTGGTGGTGAAGGAGGTGCATAAGAAACCATGAATTGGTATTTGTCACATTCACTAAGAGTATCAACGGAGGAATCTCCGCTAAGTACCTTTGGTACACCTTATCATTCGACTTTTTCCGTCGAGGTGGAGGTCTTGCGAGAGGGTCTACCTCGTCAGGGGAATTTGTACAGTGGGAACATTGGCAAAAAGATCCCAAAAACAATTACCATAATTGTCTTTATAGTAATAGACATGATGTCCATCACCATTGAAATGTCGAACATGCTTTTTTGGATCTGGTTCGGAAATAGATTTAGGAACACATGGTTCAATCATGAGGAGGGTCTGAAAAATAAAAGGACTTTCTTCATTTTCCTTGCCAAATTTGATGGAAACAGTTCCATCTTTTTTTCGTACAAACTCTAAGTCTGTGGACTGGAAAGGCTTGTTATACTGGTGTAACTTTTCATAATTGGTGATCCAGGTCTCTGGAAGGAACTTGGCCAACGTATCCTTGGAGATTTGTTTGGGAACATGGATGCATGACGCTTGGTCATTTTGCATAGAGATGAACAACGCATCTTCATTACCATTGTTGAAGTTAAGGTCGAGAGCATGGTTTTGCACTCGATAAACCATATGGTAATGTGCAGCTATAAGTTAGCAATTTGAGGAGCTCCAGTAAGCTAAACTTGAACTTTCAAAAAAGAAAGTAATTGGGGTCTGAAAGAGCGATGTTGAAGTTTAGATATAAAGTCACAAAAATTGTTCCAGCATTCAAAGTGGTTTGAACAAGATGCGATGCAAGCGTGCTGGTATTATAAAAACCTGGTATCTAATAACGCGATCCTTGCGACAACTGGCAAACATTTACGACCATGGAAAGTTAGAGCAAGACGAACAGCTCCATAATGGACATGAGAATAGTCTTGTTGAACCCATTGTCTAGGAAATTCTGGAGGGATCTGGAGAGTAACAAAGTACTCCTTTTCAGTAGCAGGAATGGGATGCTGGTCGAATTTGGAGGACTGAACGTACTCCTTTACTTGCTTTGGGGTTTGGTGAATAAGTTGACGAATGGAGCGGATAGGTGAAAATGATGTGGTGGGTTTAGCAAAGGCGGAGTAAGGGTTCATAAGGGGAAACTGGGTTTCTGAAATCTTGGTTTCATTGCTAAGAGAGACTTCATAAAGATAGTCTATCTTAGAAGCATTGGAAACACGAAATTCTAAAGAGGATGAAGACGAAGAAGCGGGTGCAAGAGAAACCGGTGCTTCAAGGATTTCTGGTTTTGTAGACATGATGAGAAAAGATCTTCCCAGCATTGGTTTCATTTATCAAGCGCATGAAATGGATAATATCAAAAACGAAACCATGGCTCTGAAATTCTGGACACTAAAATTCTGCTTGAAGAATATTGGACTCCCCATGTCCGATATTTCAACTCTGCCTTTGGAGATACTTTCTCCACAAATGTCAGGACCACTCCTGTAATTGTCCAGTTCTTTCCTCAGTGCTCCATAAATGCAAAAATCTTTGGATCAAACCTTCCCAATAAAAATCTGATAATTTGGTGGGACATTATGACTCAAATCTCTCAACTTCGCATCATTCCTGGAAAAGGTCTTAGATATAAAGATCAGTTCTCCGAATTCGTCAATATTCGGAGACTCTTTTCCATTCAAATGAGTCTATTAGATTCGATCATGCGAGAAGTTGCTATAATCTTATGCGGAATCCCATTCAGAATTCGCTCAAAAATGTTATCATCCTTTATGGAAAAATCCCGAATTCTTTGTTCGCCTCCCTTTAAAAAAGAATGAAGATATCAACCCAACAAAGGCGAGTCATATGTGAATGAAGCCGGAGCATTTGGCTTTAGCTTAAAGGGAATGCTCAGAATTATTACAACAATGCCTTATTGAAATTTCTGATTCTCAATGGGCTTGTGAAGCCTTTTATGTCAATAAGCGCGCCGAGCAAAATAGAGGAAAAATGAGACTGGTGATAAATTATCAACCTCTCAATCTTTTTCTCCAAGATGATAAATTCCCTTTACCATCCAGAGATCCTCTTTTTACTGGACTAATCAAGGCCCATATCTAATCCAAATTCGATCTCAAAGCCGGATTTTGGCAATTGGGTATTCATCCTGAAGACAGATCCAAAATAGGATTCTGTATCCCGAACCAGCACTTCCAGTGGAAAGTTTTTCCTTTTGGCCTAAATGTAGCACCATCCCTATTCCAAAAGGCTATGTGTCGAATTTTCCAGCCAATCTTGTCAAGTGCAGCCGTATACATCGACGATATTCTGCTCTACAGTCCTAACGAGCAGTCACACTGTCAACTCCTTGAGCAGTTTGCAGAAATCGTGAAAAGGCATGAAATTATGCTTTCTCAAAGAAAATTGAATATTGCCCAGACATAAATTGAATTTCTTGGCATGCATCTTAACAAAGGAACATATTATCCAGGGCTACATATTGCTCAAGAATTACTGAAATTTCCTGAAGATAACTTCACGACGAAACAAGTTCAGCAATTTCTTGGGATAATCAATTATCTCAGGGTTTTTGTCCCAAACATTGCAAAGCTCCCGATTCCTTTGCAATCCATGCTGAAGAAGAATTCTCCACCTTGGGGAAAAACCCAGACTAAAGCAGTCGCTGAACTTAAGGAGATTATGCAAAATCTCCCACCATTGCAAATACCATCAACAGGCAAAAAAATTCTCCAAACTGACACCAGTGATGAATACTGGACAGCCGTCCTGTTTGAAGAAATTGATGGTAAGAGACTCCTTTGTGCTCACAAAAGTGGAAAGTTTTCTCAAGCCGAAATGCACTACCATTCCACTTTCAAAGAGATCCTAGCAGTAAAAAATGGAATCAAAAAATTTGAGTTTCATCTCATCGGCCATCATTTCCTAGTAGAATTAGACATGTCATCTTTCCCACATATGATCAAGTTTAAACAGAAGCAAATTCCAAACTCTTAATTGCTTCGATGGGCCGAATGGTTTTCAAAATACTCCTTTGAAACCAAACACATTCCCGGGAAAAAGAATGTGCTTGCGACTTCTTGTCAAGACCCAAAGCAACAATTGAAATCAACATGTACATCAAGAGGCTCGCTTTCCATATGCTCAATCATGGTGTGAAATACAAGATTGAGAAGATCAAAGATTTACCAAGCTGGAAATATCTCCAGGAGATTATTCAAAGAAATCTAGAACGACAGTCTTACTGAAAACCTGGAGAACCTCATGTGGCAATGTCACACAGACCTATTCAGATTCAATGGAGGTTTGATTCTTTATCCTTTCGGGTTAAATTTGAATTATCCTTTCATTCATCCCCTTATCTGGAAAGATGATGATTTCCATGACCAGCTTAAGACGCTGTTATGATACTTAACTAATAAGTACTTAATATGTGACATCCCGATTTTCCAATCCTATTTTCAATAATTTGAGATGGGCATTTCGTTGGCACGCATATAGTTCTTTTCCTTGAGTCGGCCACTCATGTGAAAACTAGTCTGTCGGGTGAAGTCGTTAAGAAATTCTAATGCATCAAACTTGAGAATTTGGCCAAGAAGCAACATTTCGACCAAGCTAATCTGCAAGGGTCATTACGGTTCAAATAAAAAAATCGATTAGAGACCGGAGATAGGTCGACTCGATAGAGGCATGTGATCAGGTGTGAGTGATTCCACCAGATCGCACAATTTTTGTCAATCGTCACTGAACTGACTTTTCTATCGATTGGGTACCCTGTGTTCGTATTTGAAATCTTGAGATTATCCAGACAACCGAACGTCGCCAATGTTTCAAAGATGTACGTTGTGGCTTGAGATGATCAACCACAGGTCAAATGCATGAAAATTTCTAAAGGCTACCCGGTAGGTTGGGTCGCGCTAGTATCGTGCCAAAGTGAAATTAACCGTGAAATTGAGATCGAATTCAGAAATTGGAAGTCAGGGTGTATCACAAATCATTTCAGGATCATTGACTTATCTTCGGAAGATTTTTCATGTAATCAGAATTTTTCAGAAATTAAATCAGAGAATGGCTATTTAAGCTCGAGAAATTAGTAGGTCCGCCTTTGGTCTTACTTTTAAGATTTAAGTTGGTTCTATAAGGAAGTGAAGATGTGAATTGAAGTGTGGTGACATTGGATTAATTTTATGGATTTTAATTGGACTCAATTGGAATAGAATCGAGTGGAATTGAAGAAATTGTTGCACAAAGTTTTATCTTAATTTTATGGATTTAACGGAAAAATGAAATGGACCCATTGAAATAGGTTGTAGAGGAAAGGAGTTAGTGGAAGATGACATGAGATGATGTCATGGTGGTTGGGCCAAAGAGAATGAGATTTGGACAAGTGGATGGTGGATATTGGCTCTTGGAAAGGCACCTATCAACATCATCTTCAAGCTTGGGACTTTGGAGGACAGAGAAGGGAGAGCTTCGACCAGAAGCTAGCCGAGCCCGACGCCGCCCTCTTCGCCCGTTCGCCGGAGCTCGCCGTCGCGGTCGCTCGTCCGTTCGTCGCCGCCAAGCCAGCCCGCCCGTCGCCGTTCGCCGTGTCGTCCGCATGCCTCGCCCGCTCGCCCAACCGGCCGAAGAGCAGCGAAGGTTGCAGCATCGTCGGAGAAGCTGCTCGCCACCCACGCTCGCTTGCCGTCGCCGGAGTCGCCATCCTCGCCTCGCGTCGGCCGTTGCCGCTCGCCATCTCGTGCTCCGCCGCCGCCCGCACTTGTCCACGCTTGGCCGACATCCCGAGCTGTTGTCCAGCTCGTGCAGGAATCGCCGGAGCTCCCTCCGCCGCCTCCGGCTACCGTGAGACCCCGCCGTTGGCCGCACGGGCCGTCGCGACCTCTTTTTTTTCGGCGCCCGCATCGGGGCAAGCGCCTAAGGAGGCTAATGGCTCGGCTGAAATTGGTTAAGCCCGGACTCTCCCAAGTCCACCAATTTACGACTTAATGGTTCAAGTTTTTTAACCCAGTAAATCAAATTTTTAAGATGGAGTCGCCACTAATCAATTTGGGGTGGGTTGATTAAAACCCAAGTGAAGTATCGGGAGAAATACTCACTCCTCTGCGCAACCCGAGAAATTAGGATCGGGGACTTGATTACACTAGTTAATCACTAATGCCCTTTCTACTCTAATCTTGTTTAAACCCTAAGGCTTTTGGATGTTCGAGGATTTTCCATGCATTTTTTGGAGGAAAAACATTTTTTGAGTCATTTTCTAATTTTTTGACACAAAGGGATTTTTTGGGGTTTTTGGTAAAATACAAGTCTTTTTGGCTTTTTCTGAATCTTTTCGGCTTTTTCATGAATTTTTGGCCTTTTTTGGATTTTTGACATTTTTTGGAAAATATGAAATATTTTTGATTTTTTGATTTTTCGGAAAATAAAATACTTTTATCATTTTTTATTATTTTTCGATTTTCTGGAAATTAAAACATTTTCGGTTTTCTGGAATTAAAATATTTTTTGGATATTTTTGATTTTTTTAAAAAAAATAAAATAAAATATTTATTATTTATTTATTTAAAATAATATTTTTATATTAAAATAATAATAAAAACTGACCCGGGTCGGATCCGCGGTTGGTCCGACCCGGTCGGCGACCCAAAATGCGGGGCGGGCCCGCGTTGCGGGCCCGACTCAGATTTTTTCCTCTTTTAAAAAAAAAAAAAAACAAACCTAAAACGGCGTCGTGGCCGGTGTTCGTGGACACCGCCCGACCCGACAACCCGGCCCGACAGTCCGCTCCACGACCCGACTCCCCGCGAACCCTACCCGGATCCGACCCGAATCGCGACCCGACTCCCGCCGCCCCCCGAATCTCGCGGAACCCTACCCGATTCCGAGACCCGGATCCGATTCGACGACCCGGAAATCGCAAACCCTAGGGTTCGCGAATCCGCGGCGCCGAAGGGGGGGAACCGAGGTGCTTGGCGGCGACGGCGACTACGACGGCGACGACGAAGGTGACAACGGCGGCGACGAAGGTGACAACGGCGGCGACGACAACGGTGACGGCGACGACGGCTAGGTCAACGGAAAACGGCCCTTTTTTACCTTTTCTTGAACAGGAACGGCGACGGCGGGAGGACGGTTCGCGATGGTGGAGGTCGCGGCGAACAATGACGGTGACGGCGAGACTAGGCAACGACGGCGGCAACCCGGCTTCCCGATCCGCCACGGCCGGCGGATCGATCACGGCAACGGCTTCGCGGGTGGGGAAACACGACAACAAACCCTTCGAGGCAACGGCGTCGGGACTTGGCCGAGGCGAACGGCGTTCGGCGGCAACCACAACAAAAAAAAGGGAACGGATCTGCGGCGTAGACCTCGGCCGGACCTTCCTCGGCCTCGATCTTCTCTCACTCGTGCCGGTTCGAGCCTCCACCGGCCGGATCGACCTTCTCGAGGTCGCTTGCCGCCGCCTTCCCGAAGTCTCTCGGTGGAGGGTGGGTGAGCTCGCGACTCGAGCTCTCTCCTCGCTCGCCCTTCAATCCTTCCCGATGTCTCTCAGTGAAGGATCTCCGAGCTTGCGATGCCGATCGTCGACGGAGGTGCTCCTCTATTTATAGGCGACGAAATCCGGTCGACGGAGCTTCGACCGCCGGTCCCCTTCGCGCGCCGAGCGGTTCTCCTCGGCTGAACCGGCGTCCCATCCGAGCTCATCCAGCGAAGCATGCTTGGCATTGATGGCGCTCGTGATCTTATCTTCTCCGGCCGACGTCGGCCTACTCTCCTCGGCCGTAGGCCGTCCTTCGTGTGCATCGTCGGTCTTCGTGCGCGTGAAGTACGGGCGGAGAAGGAAGGTGCAAGGAAGAAGAAGAAGGAAGAAGAAGGAAGTGAGGGGCCGGGCCAGAGAAGAAAAGAAAACTGGGCTTGGGCCGGCGAGAGGGAGAAAAGAGGGGGGCTGCCAATTTTTGTTTTTTTTCTTGTTTTTATTGTTTTTTCGGTTTTTTGTTATTTGCTTATTATTTCGAAAAAGACAAAATAAATAAAAACTTTATTAATAAACATAATAAAAATTGAGGTGTCAACAAAGACGGCACCGCCGCAGCTCCTCCGCCGTTCCTCCGCCCATTCCGTCGCCGGAACCACCCCATCTCCGCCCGCGACCAGCATCCGAAAAATGGGTTTCTCAGCTCGGTTTTGGCCCGTTTTGGCCGTCTTCCCGAGCTCGGATGCTCGGCCCGCTTTGGAGAAAGTCGATCCCCTCGTCGTCCTCGTCGTTTTGGTCCGCTCGGTTCGTTAATCGGGTGAGTTTAACTCACTAAATCTTGATTAGAGTGTTAATGATGCCCTAAGTGTGCTTAGTTTAAATTAAGTAAGTTTAGGTGTGTGGATTAGTGTATTTAATGATAATTTGGATTAAGAGGTTGGTCTATGTTAAAGTGTGTTTAATTAAAGGTTAAAAGAAGTTATTTAAAGTTAAGCCTTGATGGGACATAATAGGATTTTAGTTTTGAATTATTTAATTGCTTTGAAATTCTAGAAAAGTATAATATTATATTATAATCCGAAATTATTAAAATATTATTATTTATAAAAAAAACAGAAAAATTATTTTTGACCTCGGTTGCTCGTAGAATTTCGTGCTTATTCATTGCTTTGTGTATTCAGATTTTGAAATTGATGGTTGGATATTATAAATTGAGTGTGGATTGCGAAAAATATGGATATTATTATTTAATTAATTTTCGGAATAAAATTAATTATTTATTAGAATTCGAAAATTTCGTCGGGACCCTAAACTCTCGAACTTCGTGCCGATCATTGCTGTGTATTTAGAATTTGAATTGGATGATTGATTGTAGTAAATTGAGTGTCATTGTGATAAATAGGGATTCTTTTTATAAAGTCCCAAGTGTCGAAATTTATGGGAGAGTTGGCCGTGATTAACCACCTATTAGAGGTCGTGCCCAGTGAGGCCGTGAAATGCCACCTGATAAAGGTCGCGCCCAATGGAGCCGTGAATTGCCACCTATTAGAGGTCGCGCCCAATGGGGCCGTGATATGCCACCTATTAAAGGTCGCGCCATTAATGGCCGTGATATGTCACTTGATAAAGGTCGCGCCCAGTGAGGCCTTGAATTGCCACCTGATAAAAGTCGTGCCCAATGCGGCCGTGAATTGCCACCTATTAGAGGTCGCGTCCAGTGGGGCCGTGATATGCCACCTATTAGAGGTCGCGCCCGGTGGGGGCCGTGATATGCCACCAAAAGGTCGCGCCCGCCCAGGGGCGTGAATTGCCACACGATAAAGGTCGCGCCCAACCGGGCCGTAATCTACCACATTTTTAAAGGTCGTGCCGAGTGGGGCCGTGATGCCACTGATTCTAATTTTGCCGGGTGGGCCGTGATTAAGAGTAATTATTGAATTGCTGAATTGACATGTAATCGGCCAAGTCGATTGATCGCTGAGACGATCCAAGTGGTTGAATTGTTTTGATGATGTGATTGTGCCATGGTTGTTTGGTTATCATAATTGTACGTGGTTGAATTATATAAATTGTGTTAACTTGCAAATGAAGGCTAACGCGAGATAAGTCTTCTGTGTGATGTGGCTAGGCCACCCTGGCGTATTTTCTTTCTAATAAGGGTTTAGGGGTTGAACTTGCCGAGACATCGTCTCATCCCGGTTGTGGGATTAAAATTTCGGTCCCTGTGGACGGAGCGACCGGATAGCTTTGGTTGGCCTTGAGGAGTTGCAGAGGTGAAGTCATAAGATTGGAGAATGTGTCCGACTTGTAGGTCGTAGGACAATTCCTTTTTAAGAGCCGGTCCTTTTGTAGACTTTTGGCCGTAGACCTCTGTTTGTAATTCTGTTGAATTATGAAAGTATTATGTTGTGGTTTTGCTTCCTGCTTTTCTATCCCGTATTTTATTGTCAGTGGTTTTATAATACGTTCCGCTTGCTCATTAATAAATCAATGGGGTCGGCGACACTACCTGTGAATGTCGCATTTGATCGACCGTAGTGGGATGTGCGCGCGCCCGGGGTTCGGGGTGTGACATAATAGCTATTGAAATTCCCACCAAAAGATTCATTGCTAATCTCACCAAGATATTCTTGCTCGGAAGAAACATCGAAAAAGAATGTGATAGAAATCTTTTAGATTTTCTAAATTGGTTCTATCATCATACATGCTGGAAACAAGACTTGGAAAAGGAACTGAGAACCATGACACCGAATCCTGAAGTCCATACCATCCTGTTTTTCCGACGTCCATGGAATTTCTGCAGAAATAATGGTAGTATTCTCGATGCACTACTTGAAATAGGAACCACATCCTATAAGCCTCACTTGAATAGTCGAGAAGCCCAGATTCACAAATCTTATCCAAGATCTGTTAGATTTTGTGAAAACGAGTACCGAGAACTTCAAAGAATCCTATGTCAGGAAAACAAAACCATTCCTGAAGACGTCTGGAATAATGCACCCATTACGTGGGATCATTATGACCTAGCACCAGAAGCTAAGGAAGCAATCAGGCAATACAGACAAGCTGCATCGTCCCAAGAGCATGAAATGACAAGCGAAGATGACATTGTCCAGTCTACTCAAGACCCCTACGCACGCTTTGGAGGTCCTCTGTCCTAGAATCCCTATGAACAAGGACCTTCGTCCTCATTCTAAGACATGGACACATCTTTTTATGCACAGCCATCCAATTGGCCGCAGCCAAGCATCCCTGCCAATACTACCAGTGAAAATACAAACTGGGCAGAAGAAGAAGCATCCCATTGGGCTCATGAAGCATCCTCATCTTGAAGGCTAAACCAAATTCTCTCACCTCAAGACCTTGAAGCCCTCCAGTAGAAATATGAAGCACATCTCCTAGACGACAGCTTAGATGATGACTCAGTGTGTAGCTACAATGATCGTGACGGACGAGACCGTTGAGTTCGTACAAATTCACTGTAGCAAAATCACTATTCACTTTTACTGTAGCACTAGGCTAGGGAAAGTACTGTTTACAGTACAGTTACTGTTCATAGTGTGCTAATAATTCCCTCCCGAAAGTTTTCGGTGCCTTTGTTTGTATCTGGATCCGTGAGTTGGTCCCTGTGTGTGTCCTTGTATCCTTTCATTACCTATATAAGGCAATGTGTGTGTAGTGTTTTGGGCAGAGTACCCTGAAGTAAAGTGAGTGCTTATGAGAAACCTCTCTATGGCTTTCTAAATTTCTCTTCTTCTCCAGCCTAGTAGAATCCTTCGAGAAATGCAGCTTGGGTAGGTTAGAAACGTTTCCATCCTGAAATTTTTGGGTGTCTCTAAGCTCTGAACTAAAGGGCTGAGTGGTTTTCTGCTAAAAGGCTGTCCTTGAAGGGCTTGAACGGGTTGTTCGCCCACTGTGGGATGCATATCTGCAGGAAACTTACTCTCTTTCCCTGGTTCTAAGTTTAGGTCCATTCATCAATTTGGTCATCAGTTCAGGAAATTGGAAATCGATCCCTTCGATCCGGTTCCCAATTCTTGGATGGGATCAGATTGGTCCAAGAACTGATCACCTCTAATTTAATTGATATACAAATATATTCTTTCTTACTTTCATACAAGCTTGATTTCAAGGTCAAAATTTTCACTTCAGTTACAATCTACATGTGTTATTAAAGTAATACTCGATTTTTTTTCCTTATCCGGTGGATAATAATGCAATATCCTATAGAATCATCAAGAGAACTCCTATATGATCACGTCTCTCACATTGATAATTAGCATTTCGGTCAATTTCGTCCCACAGCTATTAATAATTTTGTATTTCACTTCCCAGGGGGCACTCGTTGCGATTTATTTACTAATTTCTATCTTTCTTTTTGGGCCGAAAACATGGCCTCATTGCATCAACGACTAGACGCACAGTTTAAAGAGGCATTGCCTTCAAACCGGCCCAAAAATAACCTTTCATTAAAAAGTGAAATTGAGTTTTAAATCTTTAAGTTGATGTAATTTTCAAACGTTTATAAAAACAAGAAAACTTCATTGAATCCCGGACCCACATCGTAAGAGCGAAATTTAAGACGGTTCAATTAAATAAATTTTCAGCGCAACGGAAAAAATCTTTAGCGTTATTCGCTAAAAATGCGTGATTGTGTCTTTTCAAAATAGGTTATAGATTTGATTATATTAATAAAAAAAATTAAGAAATTCGTTTAATTATATATATAAGGTTCAAGAATGCGGATATACTAATTTCCTGTATTAAAATAGGAGGAGTCGTCGGTATTTAAATCAACTCATGGAGACATCATCCTCTTCGGTCTCATTTCCAAACATGGAAGCCCAGACGGATATTTTAGGTATATAATTAAAAATTGAGCGACATACAAACAAGAATCAGAGTGGCGCAGCGGAAGCGTGGTGGGCCCATAACCCACAGGTCCCAGGATCGAAACCTGGCTCTGATACGAACATCAGAAGTGGCTTCCCCACACTCCTTTTCCTTTTTCTCCTTAAAAATTTCATTTTACTTATTTGTTTTTCTTTCCCTAAACTGCCGAGTTTGCCCTCGCCTTCCCTCTCCGAATTTACGAAGATGCCCCCCCGGTTTCCTTCCTCAAATTTCATTTTACTTATTTGTTTTTCTTTCCCTAAACTGCCGAGTTTGCCCTCGCCTTCCCTCTCCGAATTTACGAAGATGCCCCCGGTTTCCTTCCTCTTCTCGATGTTCCCATTCTGCCGTCTCGCCAGAAACGGAGTCAGCTTCGATATCAAGCGGAGCGCGCGCCATAGATAAGCCGCGAAGCTTCCGAAACTTACGATTCCGCTCTCTCTCTCTCTCGCACTTTCTCTCTCGATCCTTCAGTCGCTCGGCGATTTTGCTGTGGTTCAGGCCTCTGCGCTTTCCCGGCGGCGCGATTGTCGGCGGTCCGAAATGCCGGAGGAGTTGTGCTCGGAGCGGCCGTTGTTCGGCGGCACAATCAGCAGCAGATTTCCGAACATATTCGAGGTCTTTCGTTCTCTCCAATCTCGCCGCCGCTTCCGATTATTTATTTATTTATTTATTTATTTTGAATGCGGAGTGAAACGGCCTTTGCTGAAATATGTAGGACGTGGGCAACATCAGGCAAGTCCCTGACCACCAGGTTCGGATTTATTCAGTGTATGAAGCGTCTCACGTCTGGGTTTAAGTTCGATGTCGATAAGGTTACCGAGTGATTTTGTGCTGTGGAAATGTGTTTTTTTTATTTTTATTTTCGAAGGAGGTGTTTGTGGACCCGTCGAGGGATGAGAGCTTGATTTTCGAGCTCTTGGATTTCAAGCATGAAGTGGGAGATAGCGGAAGTGCGGCGTGGTTTCTACAAGACCTTGCCACCGAACAAGACGCGGAACAAGGCATGGTATTAGGCTTCCTGTGCTTGATTTTTGTATTTTTGCCCTCTTTTGCACTCGGTTGATTATATATCAGGCTGCAAGTTATGACTTTTTGTCTGTCTCTCTTTTTCCCGCTGCCGCTCGATCACAGTTCTTGGTCTTACAGTCATATACTGATTCACGTCATAATCATTCGTCAGATGTTAGAGAGAGTGCACAATACCTTTGGTTTATATAGATCTTAGCATGAAGTTTCTTGGTACGATTCAATTCAACATTTTGTTTGTTCGGGTTTGATTGTGTTGTAGTTCTACAATGTGTGTGTGTGTGTGTGTGGTGTCAATGTGCTCTATGCCTGAAAAATTCAATTTAAAATTTCTATTCATGGTTGTTTTGCTTGTCTATATTAGTTCAGACCAGACCAGTCAGTCGGTATCTTCCGTCCATGTTGTGCTAGTGCATTTAGTAGTCATAATGCACACATCCAATGAGAATGTTCTGGCATCTCCTTTACTTGCTCTTTTTCCACCTCAATGTTCATCAGGTGATCGAACAGTCGGGAGTGGTTGAGGCCCCTGGGTTGACTTACAGAAACATACCTGCTGTTGTTACCACTGCAGTTGGACAGATGGTATAGTTTTAGAACTCTATGTTGTTTCTTATAACCCACTTTCTTCGTATTCACAAGGGCCTAATATGTATTGAATATCACAAGTTCCCATTGGAACATCTCCTCTCTTCTGCATGGTTTTTGATGATAGGAAATTCCTTGTGGAACTAATCTCCGCTTGAATCGTCAAGTTTTGGAATCACAAATATTTAATTGTTTGCTGTAGTATTCATTTGCTTTTCTTTCAATCATTTATGTTTTCTACTTTTGTCTATCTTAGGTGGCTTTTCCTTTTGTTTAAGAATTGTTTCACCTTGCTTTTGTCCTCTAATTTGTGGAAACCCATACAGGCTATCTCCAAGGGACGGCAGGGAAGGGAAGCGCAAAATATAGTGAGGGTCAGTCTCTTATCTCCACTATCCTTGTTAGATGCTGTTTAGGTCTCTTAGAGGGGAGGGTCACATTGATGTGATGATTCTTGTACAGGTCTATTTGGCCAATTTGCGCCTGAAGGAAGTTGGGACAGATGTATTAATTGCTGCATATGAGCCTATATTAATAAAGTAAGTATTAAAAAAGACCGCCATCAGTATGATCATTTTCCTGATATTTTTTGTTGAGACGGTGTAGTTAAAAGCACTAAGATCTAACAAATTATGTGCGATAGGAAACTTGCCATTCACTGCTTCTAAATTAAGCATCCTTTACTGTGTAGCTAAAAGCTAATAGATTACATGTGATAGGAAACTTGCCATTCACTTCTTCTAAATTAAGCTTCCTTTACCATGCATAGTCTGGGCATCTCAATTAGTTTTTTGATGCTACAGTTTAAGAGAAAACTGGAGGATTATATTTAGTGGACCAAATGAATAAGCATAGACAGTGTCCCATCAGCTTCTTGTTGCTTGATATGGAGATTTTTAGATTCTCAGCTAGAAAGGCCGGAATGAAAGAAACTGGTTAGAACTGAAGGCTGTAGAGATCTTGCTTGAGGAGTGATTCCAACCTTGGATTTGGTGGATCTATAACTTGAGGGTGATCAGGTTCTTTTGATTGTTCTTTAATGGACGTGATTTGCTGAACCAACTGCTTGTGAGATGTCCCTTTGAGTTTGCTTGCTGGCACTTTTTGTAGCTGGAAATGTAATGCTCATGCTGATGGGAAGGCGTTGTGACCTTGACTGTCTTTTTACCTCCTCAGATCTTGGATGTTCAGATAAATTCCCTAAAAATGGTTCTGAGTGCTGGTTTTCTACTCCATGTATATTTCAAAATTTTTGTTTGATTATATCTGGTAATTAGTAAAAGTGAGACAGGAATATTCTCACTTTACAATTTACTATTTAATTGTTCCCTAGATCTCCTTTTCCTTATTTCTCCAATCTGAACTTGACTTATTACTTAACACAAGTCTGTAGTTGCATAGTCTAGGAGATATTGGACTTAAAGATTATGTTGCTCCTCCTCCGGTAAGTTTCTTCCACCCCAGCATTGGCATGACAGACCTTTTGGCTTTTCTTTTCTGGAAGTTGGCATGAGGGAGCTCGATTGCCCTTGAGACGTTTTTGGTGAGAGTAGCTGTCAGAATGGATGAAAACATAAAATTGCTTTGGCTCAGTTTTCCTTAGAAAACTTTTGTTGATGTACTAACTTTAGCAGTAAGATACCTAAATCTGGCTGAATCCTTTCATTAATGGGTCATTTTGTACTTGTGCTAGTTGATTGTGTATGTACCTTTCCCCTTTTTTCTTGCCGTGGATTTGTTGTTTGGAAAATCTGACCCGTCATCCCGCCCATATTTTGGGGCCAAGTGCCTAACACATCTGCACATGCATAGAAAAATAATACTCAATTTATTTTTTTAAAGTTGCCCTGGTTCACACAAAAACTCAATTTGCTTGCAGCCCTTTGAGTGAAAGTGCAAGAACAGTTGGTGCTGGATTAACTGCCCCTGCATCTCAATCTGGATACATGCCCATGGCTGAGGTCTTTAAACTTGCAGTCTCTAGCTTCAAAGTCAATGATTGGAGCCTGTTTGGTCCTTCTGCTTGAAATCATACCCATGCATAGTCTGTACCAAATTGGCATTTCTGGATATAAGGTAGATAAATTGCCGGTCCCAGTACTTCTTCGGAGTCTCCTGACTTTATGGCTAGTTTTTGTCGGGAATATGTGTCCATCAACTTATGGCTAGAATCTCTCAAATGTGTCTACGAGAAGGGTTTGCAAAAAGCATTGTTCGATGATTTTCCCGCCGAGGCTAGTTGGCCTTGTTGGTTTTCCTTTCATCTGGTTGATATTCATTGGGAGGCACGCAATTCTAGTCAATGTATGTCCGGGACAACTCGATCTCGCATGCTAAACATAAGACTATATCTTCGAGTTGCACTGTGGCGGCGGCAACCAATTCATTTTTTTATGTGAATTGTTGAGCTTATGACGGTGAACATGTCTCGAGAACCCCTATTTTGATAGAACAACCGAGAAGGCTAATCCTTATGGCATCTGAAGTGGCTGAACCCTGAAGAATATAGGGATCTGTGCTTTCGGCTCCGAACTAAAAACATGGATCTTAGCCCAACCTCAGGATACGATATGAAAGTAGTGCATCTCGTTATCAGCGAACTATATATCGACTGAATTGGTAATAGTTCTGCAGAAAGCGGGAGGACGATGTCTGAAGCATAGCCGAGGATGTTCTTGGTTCCTAATCTCTAGAGACCTAATTGTTCATATTAATTATCATGATGTCTGAGCGATCCATTCTTCATGTAAATGCACGAGGTCATATTATCCGTTTTGAGTGTCATGAGTTGTGAACATTGCGATGCCCATCTTGTTTGTTTGATTAATAGTGTTCGAGTCTTCTATGGGCCCAAGCCCCGAATAATTTGGTTGGCCGTTGTTGCGCATGTCAAACTCCCCATGTTCAATTCCTCATCATCCTTTCGTTCATACTCTAGTTTCGAGGGAAATAAGATCACGAAATTATCGAAGAAAAAGCACATCCATTCTGAGAATAGATTCTGTCTATCGAGACGATCTCTCTTCTTTTATCACTATCGTTGGGGTAGCAAGAGGATCAAATCAGCTTAACTTTCTTGCGCAGAATGTTGGCTCAACTAATTTTAGGGTAGTGGGGGAAATTACTTAAGTAGGAGTAGATGACGATGTAGATAACTAGGCTTGTCAGTGACACTACTTCCGTGAAACGCTATTAGATTGATGGAGGTGCAAGATTTGAGTAGACACAGTCAATAGTAGAATGGATACTATAATGAGGAGATCCATTTTGATTAACGTTGAGACGTAGTATATTCTTTGAGAGAGTTTTCCACATATTTTTGGGATAGTTCCTTATAGAGAAAACTGCTGTTTATGTGACTAACGACCTAATTTGACAAACGGGTCAATTTCTTCATAAGGGAAGGATCGATTATGGGTTGGTTGGTATTGAAACCCGGGTAGGTCACAGGTCATCGTCACCTCTCTATCCATTTCCATCATTGAAGCAACAGGGTCTTTTCAATTGAAGCAAACGGGTCTTTTCATATTGAATCCCAATCTACTCTCTCTCTCTCTCCATAGTATGATGTTGCTTGAGCAGGTGATGTATTCTAATTTCACGCATTGTCTATTGGAGTTCGAATCCAAGGGGATCTGGAAGATCCTAGGCTGTGTGACAACGAGCTATTCTTGACCCCATGGAGATGGTGGGGTCATGAAGATGCTGTGTGCATATTATGTAATCGTAGATAATGCACACAGATTATATATATATATGTGCATATTTATAAGATCTTTGTCCACTTACATTATTGAGGAGGACAGCCGCTTTGGTACACCATTCACATCTTTACAGTGCGTTTCATTGTCAATCTCATCGTTCGCGAGTGGAACTTCGATATTATTGTCGTTGTTTTGCTATCAATTAACAATTTAATAGTTGTAGTGTCGGGGCTGTCATGATCTAGCTGCTCTCTTGGCACGTTGCTCCAAGATCAGAGGTGATAACGAAGAGTGCCAAGACAGTTTGAAGATTCAGATTCACATGTTCTCCAAGATTTAAGGAAATGCAGTGGAAAGAAGCCATGGCTTTTCGGAGTGACTGGCTGTTTTCAAGGCCCGTAGTACCAGTCATTTCGCCACGAGGAATCGTTTTTGGCTAGCTAATCGATGGTAGGCCGTACGCAAGTGTGTACGTGTCGAAGTCTTTTTAGGATGAGCTGATCATCCTGTTCTTTTACACGAGACGCTTCTTCATGTTGCGTCTGGGAGCCGTCGTGCAACAGTTTTTTGCATCATGCTAAGTTCACTTCTCTAATTCAATCGAATGAGCATTGATCCTTATAAGAAAATCGATCAAATTATCTAATCGGTTCTAAACTTATTGTGCATATGTCATTTCAATGATAAACATTTTAAATTTACCCATTTAACTCTAAACATTTGCCCGAAATTTCAATATAATATTTTTAGTCAATTTTCAACGAAAATCGTTAATGTGGCAATATGCCACGTAAGACAGCCAATGATGAATGAATTGAAAAATCCGACCAAACCAACCTACATAACCCCGCCAACCACTTTGCAACATGCCACCACCTCGAGCCACTCGTGACCCATCTGGTCGATTGTTGCACTGCTCGCCCAGCAGTCGTGGACTCCTCTTTCTCTTTTCCCCTCTCTTGTCATCTCCATCTCCACGCCAACTCCCCCAACGAACTTCCTCTCTCTGCTCACTCGTCCCTTCACCACACGCAATCCTCCATACTCCCCTCGTCATCGTCGACCCCTCGCCCAAGTACTCCAGAGTCGGGGAGGGGAAGAGTGGGGGAGAGAGAGAGAGAGAGAGAGCGAGGTATTGGCCTTAACAAACCCAAGGACATCCGTCCTTCATCGAGGTGAGGCGACAATATTTGGGTACAAGTTTGAGCACAATACCGCCACTCCCACCTAGAGGGGCCAGTATCATCGCTAGATGTTCACCAGCATTCTTTCTAGGATTTTATTATCAGGCGTAGGTTTCGGGAGGGAGAGGGAGAGAGAGAGAGAGAGAGAGAGAGAGAGAGAGATCTTATGCAATTAGGGGAAAATGGGGCAAATGACCAAAGTCTCGATATGTCTAGAGGAATGTCCCTAAGGTATCTCTTTTTAGTTATTCTATCCATTCTTTTTAACGGAACGATTGGTAGAGGGACGCCCGCGATTCATATTGCCTCCAAAATCAATCTCCTCTGAAATCTTCATTTGCATTGTTTCATCTATTAAATTAATTACCTTGACCAGCAAACCTCTAAATGCCTTTTCTCATACGTGTAATACTAACTCCTAAGATGGTTACATCTTTATAATTTTTGTACTTCCGATCGTGGGCTGTCGTGGCATGACTATTTTGCATTAAATGCGCCAAGACCCCATTCAAGGGGGGTGCAGTTTCTGTCGTCCTCCCTTTTTCTTTCGGTCTCTCCTTCTCGAGCTTTCAATTTCATGCACGGACACTCCCATGTGTGTGTCTACGTATGACCAAACCTCGATAACATGTGATTGGTGAGGGGATACCACAGTAACAACGAGGAACGGTCAATGTCAATTACAGCCTTTAGAATTGGCTATCCCTGATGATGACACCCCCTTCTCTCTCCCTACTTTAGAGAAATATATATGTGCATGGCAACCTGTCATTCCTTTTTACCATCTTCTGGGTCTGATCTGGCTATGGAGTATAAGCGTTGATCTTCATGCCATTTGGGAAGGTGGGAGTTTGGCATTCTCTCTCTCATTATCGAGGTGGAGATAATTCATCTGAAGTTGATGAAAACATGGAAACTCGCAACTTGGCAAGCTGAACCTTCTCGCCATTCCTAGTTGGAATTGTTTCCGATTGATTGTTGGAAGTTTCAAATATAAGTCACACGTAGACTTACCTGAAAAATACAAGTAATTAGTGCCCATGTTCGCAATTTACCATTTAGAGTTATGGTTCAATGAAGGTTGCCTTCGATTGGGGATTGAAAATACCGGCTTTATTCGCCAGTCCTAGTACACTCAGCATTGTTCTTCCTAGAGACCCAATAATGAGAAACTTTGGACCCTAGGTCACAAGAAGAAATTTGATCGGAGAACATGTGAAATGACGAGGTCAAAGACACACATATTGCGATAACTCGGGTTACAAAGCACAATGCCCAAACATATCGAGAGCAATATCCGGGTATGTTGGATATATGTGCACTTAATACAGCTCAACCGTGGTTTCTAATGGGACTCATCTAATAAATGACTTGTGCTTTAGGTGCACATGCACCTGACATATATGTAAGGAAACAGATCATCCAAACGTAGTGATTCAATTGGATTGAAACCGTAATAATCCGATTTATATAGGCCGCTCCATTTATTTCCCAAAAGATATCAAAGTTGGATAGAGTTCCATAGTTCACATATCTATATAAGCGAGCTTTCGAGTTTTGACAACTGCTTCAATTATTGATAAATCATAAGAGTGTATCTGAATCGAAGAACGTAGCTTCCCTTGAAGTTTGTGTTTAATTTATCGACCTTACTTAGTCTAAGCATTGGATGCCACATAACTAGAGACATCGTGTTTGAATATCAGGTGCCCTCGAGCTCTCAATCTAGTAATCTCCTCCATGCTTTAGATGAAGAAGCAGAACGCCAGCCTTCGAGGCGGAAATCATTTGAGGTATGCTTAGGCAATTATTCGCATTTTGATTCTTAGTTTAAACTCTCGTCGGTTAAGGACAATTTTCCACACTTAATTTTAGCAGATGGAGAGTTTGAATCCCTTTCTAATCTAACCCTTGGATGTAGCAAAGGTCGCAAAGTTTCAACTAGCTAATTCGTTTGAACGCAGAAGATCGAAAATCTTAGGGTTCTAGAAATTTTCTCAAAGCGTGATGGCTTACCATACACGCAAGAGCGACACTAGGCCCTTGATTCTCGAATCGGTCTCTTAGCTTCCCCACATACGACACATAGTTCAGGAATCCAACCGTACCGCAGGACCACAAGGACGGCCTGCAAACCCCCCACTTGGATTGCAACAAAATGGTTAGAAGAATAGTAAATGAAATTGAAAAGTGACAGTATAGCTTGGCCTAAAAAATGGTCGTTCTTTACCTTATATATACAGCCCTAGAAAGCAACAAAATTACGACAAATTGTTTGTATGATTAGCATAAAAGGATGGTGAGCTATCTTCTTCGCTAATCAAAAGCATACATAAAAATTATATAATATGGATATTCATATATGTGTAAATCCTTAGGTGTCAAAGCACATGATATCTAAGCAAGTGGAGTGGGCGGTTCTAGGTTTCAAGTGGAACCTCAAATCCGTCAAACAGGTGCCTTAATATTTGAAATATTAAATCTATTATGCATACCTAAGAACTTGTAACCTATCCTATCACAGGTTCCAAGATCTACTCAAGTTTTAACTATATTCTTAATTGAATGATTGCAATAAATCAACACTTCTATTGACCACAATTTGCTACAATTTATCGACCGCAATTCATATTTAAACATATTAAGATTATTAAATATTAACAAAGTAAAAATCTCAATCATGAATATTGTCGAAAATTGAAATATAGACTAATAGCTTCGGATTACATAGTCATTATTGGACATCATTGAATGCCGTAAGATTGCCTGAAAATAGAGAACAAGAAAAATATGAAAGTTTATTCTTAGTTCTACTTTCTATGTTCTAGGTTTCCATTTGAAACCCGACACCTATCCGTTGAAATAGGTTCTCTAATTTTTGAAAGTTGAAACCTACCCAACATGTCCTAGAACTTGATGCTTACCCCCATTAGCAATCAAGAGCAGAGAGATCCAATAGCAAAAGGTGGGTGTCAATTCTTTTGTGGCTTTTCCATTATTGATTCCGGCTAGGGGTAGTGGCCAAAAGGTGTGGACGAAGCTCTCTCTTTTCCCATATTACTCTCCATTCTAATTGGGTTTTCTGATAGAAGTTGTATAGGTAGATTCAAGTAAGGGGTATCGATGTTTGGCATGCGGTATTTACGTCATTTATGCTTTTATTTAACTGAGATGTGAAAGTTTAGAGATCCATTTTCGCAATTGCCACGTGTTTGAATCGTGGTAATGGACACTCATGCAATAATCAATAATTACGTCAGGTTGATCTCGCATATGATACAAATCAAATTTTAAATTCACGGAAAAAGTGGAAGGGAAGCGGAAGAACTACATAGTTCATTAGAGACAACGTACATTACAAGGATTTGATTAACAAGCCAACACTGAAAAAAGTACACATTACGGTTGGCCATACTTTTATACTTTTTCTAGTGAAGTGCCTCGTGCATGATCGGTATTCCGATCATCGATACTTTCGTTCTATGCATAAGCTAACAAATGCTTCAAAGGCACTCGTTGACAAATTGTCTCGTGCACGGGACGGCAGCCGGCGTGAGCTCATTGGCTTCTGTAGAGCCCCTGCGTCGTATCTTGGGAGATTTTCGTATCAGCAAGCATGCGTTCCAGCTTCGAACTGAATTGACATCCGCATTCAGTCTTGAGCTTGGCCACGAGACTCCTCTCTGCGTAGTCAGAAACAGTTTTTCCGGACAGAAGCCTTTCCGCCAAATGCTGTTCATAGTACTTCTCGAACACATCCTTTTCTTGCAAGGAGCGGAACAACATCACCACCTTGTCAAGAATGACCTCCACGTCCTCCTCGCCGACGCCTTCCATGCCATTGCGTAGTTTATCATCAACAAACAACGAAATGAGTTCAGGAGAACGAGCATTCAAGTTGATGAAGTACTCAAAGGATGAATTCAAAGCATTCTGGAACGTCTGATTGTTGTCAAATGCAGAACTTATGATCTTATCATACTTATCCTTTTCATCCAGTAGCCAGTGAACAAATTTAACAGGGTCTTCCAACCTCTCGGGATCAGTAACAGACTGCTCGCCAATCGCCCTTATATGAGAAGTCATCACATCTTGAACAGTCGAGAGGCCGTTGGGGACTCGACGGAACAAGTTGTACATCCTTCCCAAGTCTTCATACTTATCGTCACGAAGCATGCTCACCAAGCCCGAATTCTCCATGCGCACCAGTACCGTCATGCGATCTGCAATCATCTCCTTCTCCACGACGTTTATGATCTTAGCTTCGCTTGTGGCGTCCAAGTAGTGCGTTACTCTCTCCATTTCTTCATTAAGACGCCTCTCGGCTTCCTTCAGATACTCGCCACAATCGCAACACTCGATGAACTTCTGGGATTGGCCTCTGTAAAACTCGGCTGAGGCCCTCCAGAAATGGCCGTTCGAATTCTTCCTGATAAACGGAAGAACCTAAATCCATCAGCATTTTAGTTACGTTCCTCATAATCCCTCGATTGATGACCTCACCAGTTCTTTCTCTAAGCACTAGTTCTAGCAATGTATCTCGAAGGCTGGTGCGGATCTTGCTGGAGTAGATGACATTATCCCTCCAAAGAATCAACCCAAGCTCATGAACTGGGGTTTTGCGGGTACTTTGGACGAAAGTTCTATCCATGTACATGAGCACGTCCCCGATCATTTGCAGTGCTTTATTATGATCGTTCCATTTCCTGTTTAGTACCTCCAGAAACGAACCTCCTCGGGCATCTTCGATGGATTTCGATATTTCCTTTAGGTGAGCAGTCATGGTCGTCACCAATCCAGAGTACAGCTTCTCACCGAACTTGTGCAGAACCATGTTGTAGGCGCTCCTATATATGAAGGCGCATCAAAACATTATGATCCCACGACCCTACAACCGTCGCCCACAGACGATGCAACTCAATGCCGACGCATAAAAGAGGACGAGTGCAGGTGCATATTATGGCCTCGATGCTTTTTACGAAACGACACAAAAACCAATTGGTGGCATTAGACCCATACAAAAGGGAGTTTCGTAATCCAATCAGATGGCCGCAGCCTCGACTGGAAACATCATTGTCAATCGTACTCACAAAAAGATAACACGACTAGATCTATACCTCCATACAAAGAGCCACTCGGTATAAAACAAAGAAGTACTTCCCCAACAGAGCAGCTGAAACAAACGAAGGGCATAGCTCTGTTCTAAGACGCATAATTGTTAAAGATTTCTAACCAAGGAAAGAAGCACCATGAAGAACGACCAAAGTTCATATACACGAGGTGAAATACCTAACATTAAAGAGTCAAATTATTGTGCGTAACATAACAAAATGGAAAGCTTGTTTGTTTCACAAAAATAAACAATTTAGAAAATATTTTTTTTAAAAGCAATTGTTTGAATCGCTCAAAATAATTAGGCAATAACAAATATTTGACAACTCGTGGATAATAAAAGTATTTTTCATTCATTTATTTTTGTAGGCAAAATGAATAATTATTTTTAAGAAAATATTTTTTAGATCATTCGCTCTTTGCAAAATAAATGGAGCAAAGTCACTATCCACTGCGATATAGAACATGAAAGAATTGAAAAAGCACGTCTGAACTGGGAAATCCTTAGACAAAAAAAAAAGAAAAATTAGAAAGGAAATCGAAATCCGCAGTTCAAAGGAAAAGAAACGAGGCTAGCAGTTATGAGAGAACCAAGATGGACAGATCAGTCAAAAGCCAGATGAACTTCAAGAGATAAAGAGAGAGAGAGAGAAAGAGAACCTGTAGAGCTCTTCGAAGTTAAGGCCACTGGCGTTGTGGTTGTAAATCTCGTGAATGGCGCGTTCCAATTTCTCCCACGTCCGGTCGGCGTACTTCTGATCCACAGCCACCTGCTGGAACGCGATCGCCTCCGTACTGCACATGCTACCCGCCGAGGAACACCGACAATCATGCCCCGAAACGGGAAGTTTCTGCACGCTGATCGCGGCAAAAGCTAGCAGAAAGACCAGACCCAATCGCGAGATTGGACGACGAGCCATCCAACTGAGGGAAGTCGCAACTGAGCAGAGATGATTCGATTGGTGATAATCATTTGAAAACGTGGATGATAATCATAGGAACAGAAGACGCGTAGTTGGAGGTTAGACCCTTGCATTTTCTCTCCTTATTCAGTGCAGCCTTAGACGTCCGTGGAGTGGATTGTAGATTGCTTTTGGAAATAGTTGGGTGCTGAACGGCAACACGTCTGCTGGTTGTCTTCGGTGTTGGACCTGTTTTGTGGTCTTTGTTTGTTCTTTCTTTTCTTCTTTGCTGGTTTGGTTAGTGTAGGAGTCTTGGCTTTCTCCTTTCTCCTCTGTTCCTTTGCCTTATATTGGCTGTTTTGTGCTTTGTTCCCTGCTGGTGCAGTGCTTCTCTTGCATCCGGTTCACTTTCACTCACGCTGACTTGTTGTCTTGCTAAGTGTAAGTTTTGTGGCGCCGGATTTTGTAATTATTGGTTCAAAGCTATATTATTAATTCTTACCAAAAAAAAAAAAGAAACGATGGCTTTTGTTTCGTATCTACTAGCGCTATTGGAACGGTAAAGACGAGTTCTTCGGATTAAACAACCAGTTTACCAGGAAGGGCTTTAGTTCTCCAGGCCTTGGCGACCGAATCTGCCAACCGGACGACTTGGACTTCGAGGAAATGGGGGTAGACGCGATCTGCACTGTTCGATAATGGCCCGCAACTCCCACCGGGCCTGAACAGAACCCGCAAGAAGGCCTCCCAGCGAACTGCAGAGGAAGCTATCGGTTTCCGAACACACCTGCTGATCAATTCTAGCTTCCAAGTACTTCAGCGACTCTGGCAAACTCAGGGCTCCAGCATGAATTGCAGAGGCAGCTTGACCGATACTTGCTGTTGCACCTTCCATCGTGTCCCTCCAACGAACGATCCATTGAAAATTTATCTTCAGGGAGCCTCCTCGTCGGTGGACTCCATATGGCTGGTGAGTTACCTCGTTCATCATCTGAAGTTTTCTTTTTTGGGTGCCTTTTTATGAAGAATCTGGTTCTGGGCAAGGGCTTGTCTCAACAATATCGCCAGATACGGGCGCCGAGGGCGGAAAACGAAATTGTTTCTTGCTTTCCATAAATTCCAAAGGATCCCCCACAAGTGCTTCCAAGGAGGGTAAGTTCAAGTTGGGTAAGCAGTTTCCATATTCATGTCCATGAAGTCCTAGAAGTCTGGTAAGAAGATGAACCTTGGTCGACATTCTGTCACTGTTCTGTATCTCGGATTCGATTAAACCCACTATTAATTGACTAATGTCCTGATTTATTGTCAGTCCAGACCAAGCTATCCTTCTGGGAGCTCATACTTAAGTGATGCAAGTATTTCATCTAGAGTTCGCTCATCGAATAAACTCCGTAGATCTTGCTCTTTCCAAGTACTATACTCCTTATTAATCAAGTCAGCTACTGTCTGAGGTTTATCACGATTCGATGGCCCTCCTATAACTTCTTTTTCTTTTTTACGATCTATCTTCACGAATGGGGATATTCTCCCCCTCACCACCTGCTGACTAATAGCTTCTGTACCCACGATTAATCTTTGCCATCCCCAAAAAGGGCAGAAGCCCTTTCCTGCTTGCCAAATATTAGCATGGGGAAAATAAATTCCCTTTAATGCCTGAGTGCATATAGCTAAAAAGGTCCATTTATGTTTACGCAACATTCTCTTCTTAAAAGAAATTAAGTCCTTTAAACCTAACCCCCCACCATCTTTCCTCGTTTTCTGCAGTTTCCATCTCATCGAGTGCATATCTAATTTGGGTTTACTATTTCTCCATTTAAAAGAAATTACTATCTCTTTCATAACTTTTATTGACACATAAATTTTAGAGTGCGAATGATAATCATTCTGATCGAAATTGATTTATGGAAAAAAAATAGTTTTTTCTCTTTTATTTCTAGATAAATGTCTAATACATGTCTAAAAAAATTTCTACTTTAAAAATAAAATTCGTTTGATAACGATACAAAATTTTTCTTTTTCGAACGGTAGTGACAAGCGGATGGCGGCGGCGGCGACAACCATCAATCGGCGGCAGATGGCAAGTGGTGGCAGTGACCATCGACGAACGGTGGTTGGCGGTGACGGATGGACAACCGGTTCGTAGTAAGACGACGAACAATGAGAAGAATTTTTATTTCTCATTTTTTTTCAAGAAATAGAAAAGTAGAAATTTTTTACTTCTAATTTCTATTCCAAATCTATTTTTGAGCAAAAATCTATTTTAGAAATAAAAAATTTGTTTTTGGAATAAAAATTCTAGTTTGTCATGCATCCCCTTGGTAACTGCACAAAATTTCTACTTTTGGGAAAGAAATATGTTTAGTAAACTTGTATAATTTTGTTGTTTATTTTAGTTTTTAATATTTTTAATATTTTTTTATTTTTTTTTTCTTTTTCTTTTCTCTCCTTCTTCCTCTTTGTGGCCGGTCGCCGGGCTTCGGCGATCAACCGGGTGAGGGTCGGTGAGCTCGCCGGAGCCTCGCCAGGCTAGGGTGAGGGCTAATGAGCTCGCCGAGCCTTGTCGGTGGCCTCGATGGCTAGGCGAGCCTCGCTGGCCACCGACGAGGCTTGGCCTCACTTGGGCTGGGCAAGCGCGAGGCTGACCTGGCGCTGGCCGGCGAGGCTCGACCTCACCCGGCCCACCGGCGAGGCTCGGCCTTGCGGGTGGCTAGGCGAGCTCGGCCTCGCCAAGCCCAAGTGAGGTCGAGCCTTGCCATGGCGTGGTGTCTTCGGAGGTCGGCAACCCTCCAACAAGATCGCCGCCCTCGTCTCGGCCGGTCACTAGCGCTAGCCATGGCCAAGGCCGGCAACTAGCCAAAAGAAAAAAGAAAGAGAAGAAGAAAAGAAAAGAGAGAGAAAAATTGTTTCTTGAAATTGTTCCCTAAAACAAAAACAACTTTTTTCTACTTCGTTTTTTTTTGTTCCAAATGTTTCTCGCCAACAAAAAAAATAGATTTTTTTGTACCCAAAAACTAAAGTTTTACCAAACATGTTTTTGTTCTTTTTTTGTTTCCTGGAACAAAAGAACAAAAAAATTTGTTCCGAGAACAGAAACATTTTTTACCAAACAGGGCCTTAGCAACCTTGTTTATTGTAAATTAGAGTTCGATCCCAACCCCTAAACAAAAAAATTGTTAAATTACATACGCAAATTTGGGGCATTGTTATATAGTAATTATAAGCCCACATAAACTGCACTATAATTGGGCTGAGTTAAGCAAGTATGCTTTAAACTTAATTGGTTAATCTGAACTATGCTTAAGAGAATGCAATATTCGGCCAAGCCCATAGCAGCCAAAAATTTCACATAAGGGATGCACACGAGGAAAGTTAAAGTAGAAAAAAATTGCGCTCTTTAATAGAAGAACAATAAAACATATTGAGCTCAAAATTTCAGTTATTGGATCGGAAATGAAAGAGATATTTTATTTTCCTATCTTGAATATATCACACAATTTTTTTGTTTCAATTTAGAAAAGAGATATCTCAAGAAAAGTTTTAATATTTACCTATATAAAGCACATTGTTCTTTTGAGGTTAAGAAAGCTGTTCACGAGAGGGCTTCACAATATACAATAGAAAAGAAAAAGGACCCAGGAGAGCACAAAAAATAAAATAAAACATATACGCACGAGCTCGTTCTCTCTCCTACGGCCCCCTAAAAGGATTCCCGTGTATCGTTGGATCACGCTCAAATTTTTTGGAGAGTTTGGTAATACGTTGTTCTTGGATTTGTCTAGTCAAGATGGTGAAATGATATTTGAAAGTATGTCTATGAAGGAAAAAATAGACTGGTTGGATTGCTAGAGAGTCCAACGCGCGATCGTTCGAAATGGTGAATATGCATTTGTTCTAAGTCGAAATGTGTGGAAATTTTAACGAGACCTCTTTGACACCTGATTTTTCAACTTAACCAAAAGAATCAAGCATCAAGGGTCCAGAAATCCCCTTGTGATGTCCACAGCCTCCTAAATGAATTAAAATTTGCATGTTTAATTAGTTAAATTCAGAACTCCAAAATTGCGATTGGTATGGATTTGAAAAAGTTCATACTAAATGTTTATTTAGTAATCCATTAGGTTTCTCTTAATAGTTCATCTTTGGGAAGGTCGCAGCAAGCCTTATAGATGGAAATTGGGATTTTGAGTATTAACATTGTGTATTGGGTAAGGCTCTCACAATTGCTTTAATTAATAATCTATTTCTTCTATTGTCTGTAATATGATGAAACACCCAAGTATTTTCCTGTCTTTTCTATATTTGAGACTCTTAATTTATAAGCCATATTTGGTTTGAGAAATTGTGAACAACCACTGCTGAAAAAATTCCATATTTGTCAAGATTGATGGCTTGGCCTTTAGCAAGACCATATTGATTCAAAACAACAGCTAGCTTCTGCCACTCTTTAATCTTCCTATCAAGAAAGAAGATAAAGTCATCTGTAAATTGATGATTAGACAAAGTTGAGAAATGTCTATTCAATTTAATCTTTGTAATGCTTCCATCTTTCACTGCTTTGTTCAAGAAATGAAGCAAAATAATCAACCGTACTTCTTGAAGGTTGGGAAATAGAGGCAAAAATTCAGCATTAAGTTCACACTAAGAAGACAAAGGTGACAATACATAATTAATAAAAGCCATTCCGTATGGAAACCCATTTTTAACATACAAGCCCAAATAATCACATGACACCCTATCATTTGCCTTATGTATGTCCAATTTCTACACTGCTCGGGACTTTTACCTTCTTTTTGTAACCCTCAACTGATGCAACAACTCTTGAACAAGCAAGATGTTATTTTGAATCAATCTACTACTCACAAAGGCACCATGCTCCAAAGCAATCAACTCAAGAAGCCAAGGTTATGGCGATTAACCATTACCTTATAAATAATCTTGTTATCAAAGTTGCATAAACTTATTGATCTGAATTGGATCAAGCTTTTCAGGTTTGACACTTTTGGGATAAGGGATATATGACATCTACTTAAATTGGGATAAAAGATAACTGAATCAAAGAAGCTTCTTACCATGATTGAATATGTCTTGCTGAATTTCATCCAAGCAATGATGATAAAATTGATCATTGAGTCCATCTGGTCTTGGAGTCTTCATTATTCCCAATTGAAACACTGCCTCCTTTACTTCCTTCACATACACTTCAATTATCAAAATGATTTACATCATCCAAAACCCAATTAGGGTATTGATCTAGAACTTGTTGAAAATTTCCCGATTGAGCCGTACAGGGACTGAAAATAATCCATATTGTTTACTTCATTAATAATATTCGAGTCTTCGATGGGCCCAATCCTTGAAAAATGTTGCTTAATTATTTAAGGAGAGCGCATGTGTTAAGAATGAAATATACTTATTGAAACGGTCTATCATATTAAATTATTAGCGTTGTTGTTGTTGTTGCTGCTACTAAGTATTATTCTTGCGTGGGACGTTGGTTCAATGAATTTAAGGCTAGTGAGGGTAACAACTAAATAGGCTTGTCGTGGGAGCTATTCGGCGAAACGCTATTAGATTGATGGAGGAGGAGGATTTGAGAAGACACAGTCAACAGTAGAATGGATGCTCTAATGAGGAGATTAATAATGATTAACGTTGGAACACATTACATTCTTGCAGAGAGTTTGCACACATTTTTTGACATAGTTTCCTATAGAGGAGACTCTTGTTAATGTACTTTGACAACCTAATTAGTCAAAGGGGTCAATTTCTTCTTTAGGGAAGGAAGTTGTTGGTATTGAAAGCTGGGTAATTCCCCCGGTTACTGTCACCTCTCTACCCGTTTCCATTATTGAAGCAAGAGGGTCATCCTATACTGAAACCCAATCTCTCTCTCTCTCTCTCTCCTCCCCCCCGAAGTAAGGTGTTGATCTCAATGTTACGTGTTGTTTATTAAGGTTCGAATCGAAGAGGATTCGGAAGATCCTACGCTGAATGACGACGACCTATTCTTGACCCTATTTGAATGGTGGGGTCATGAAGATGCTGAGTGCATATTATATAATCATAGATAATGCGCATAGGTTTTACAAATATTTGCGTATTTAGAAGATTTTGTCCACTTACATTATTGGTGAGGATAGCCGTTTTGGTACGCCATTCGCATCATAATCATGATCCCCTTATCTTGATAATAAAGTCCTATGATGGAGACACCAATTTCCTATTTGAATATCCAACCCTATCTGAGGTACTTGACCTGCGATTTCTTCACTTTCCCAATATTTCAAGGCCACCCAACCTAATTCTTCATCTTCCAATAGACGAAATTCTCGGGACTTCTTCCTACATCATGTCAACGTGGATCGTTTTGTCCTAAAGGGTCGATTTATCTTTACATGATGACAATGGAGTGTTTCGTTGTCAATGCCATCATTCTCGAATTGAACTTTGATATTATTGTCGTAGTTTTGGTATGGGTTCAATGTAGTTGGATCGGGGCTGTCATGACCTGGCAATTTCTCTTGGCAATCCATGGAGCTTTTACATGACAAAAACCTATAATGGACCATAAATAATGGCTAAGAGTGCCAAAACGTGTCGTGATAGGTACTGTTCCCAGATCATGTGACCTATGTACCATCACAACATGGGCCGTTGAATTTGCGCCACCTATTCATTAAGACCGAAAAAGAAATATCTCTCACTCTCTCCTCTCCTCTGGCTTTCGGTCTCATACCAACCTGCAGAACTCCGAGGACCACCATTGCATGTGCGAAGCCAACTCAAGCCACTCGAGGAAATAATCCAAAAGGTCATAAACTTTAATATAAATCTTAAACCTTTTTTAATTGTGTCAAATTTAATAATAAACATTTTGATGATAACCTTTTAATTGTGCTAATTTAGTCCAAGATATTTCGACGATTTGTCGATTTTGGTTCTAAACATTTTGATAATACGTCAATTTAGTCATTTCAATCAATTTTAGCTGAAATTGCCAACGTGAATATTAATCATCCTACGTGGTATGATAGGCGCCAACGTCTACTTTTTTTTCAAATTTGTATGATTTTTTAAATAATTTTTTGAATTCTTTCTTTTCCTTTCTTCCTCCGCTAGTTGTTGTCCATTGCCAAGGTCCGATGACCAGCGGAGAAAAAAGAGAAAAAGAAAGAAAATAAAAGAAGTTCAAAAATATTTTAAAAAATTCTAGAGAATATTTTAAAAATGCAAAAAATTATCCTAATCAGCCTCGGTTATGCCATGTGATTTCTAGCAAAAATAAATTGGCAAATCGTCAATAAGTTTAATATTAAATCAGCAAATCGTCAATAGATTAAGAATCAAGTGGTACAATTGAAAGATTTAGACTAAACCAAGAATCTTTAATGTGTTTAAGATTGAATAGGTAAAATTGAAAGGTTTTATTAATGAATTAACTATTGCACAATAAGTTTTAAGATTTCTTGTACTATTTTTCCCAAGCCACCCATTGTCGTCATTCATCGCACCGCCCATCCTCCAGTTGTCGAAGCCTCTCTCTCTTCCCCTCATCCCCTCACTTGGAGTCTCCATCTCCACTCGAAATCCCCTGACCGGCGCCCTCTCTCCGCTCACTCATCTCGTCGCCATGCCTGACCAATCCAAGCTGCTCCCCCGTCGCTGTCGCTGTCGCTGTCGACGCCTCGCGACGAGTGTGCCACAGGCGACACAGAGTGACTGGCCCTGGCAACTCCAAGGACATGATGCGTCCTTCATCAAATTGAGGTGATGGCATCCGGATATGGTTCCGCGAGTACGATACCACCACCTCCACTTTGAGCGGCCAGCAGCACCGCGAGATGTTCACCTGCTTTACATGCGTTTGCAAGATAGAGATCTTCTCTGATTAATGATAAATGGGGTTGTGCAGCTGTCCTCAAATATGACCGAAATGTCCGTAAGTTCAAAGAAATGTCCCCTAGATATCATCAGATCTCTTCTTACGATACTATCATCTGCTTCTTCATTCATATATGTACCATCAGATCTGATTTAACCACCGGTCCCCAGAGCTCTAAATGCCTGTCTCATACACGTAATATGAACTACAAAGACGGTCGTTTACATCTCATGATTCTTGTACTACCGACCGTGAGCTGTCGTTTCATAATTGTCTCGCATTAAGTACGTCGAACCCGTCAAGGTGGGGGCAGAGTCACCTTCGTGCTCTCTCTTTCGGTCCCTCCCCCTCTCGAGCTTTCGATTTCATGCACCCATCATATTTGCTCGGATGATCTCGGAAGGGCGTGACGAGCGGACCTTCAATTACGTGTGATTGAACCCCTCGCGGCGGTGCGGTACCACGGTATAGAACGAGGAAAGGTCAAGGTCAATTACAAAAAAGGATGAGAGAAGTAAGGGGAGACCGCACCAACTGTCGCTGCAGAGACATTTTTCGTAAAATGAATATGAATGCATTATTTTTGGTGCAGTTTGCAGGAGAGAGGGTACAAAAAAGCGATAGCCTTTAGACTTAGAAATGGCGAGACCTGATGACTCGCCCTTTTGTTTACCTCTCTCTCTCTCTCTCTCTCTACTCTGAAAAAGCATATAAGGTGCATGCCAACCTGTCATTCCTTTCTATCATCTTCTTGTTCTGATCTGACTGTTAAGGGCGCGTTTAACGTTTCGTTTAAAAATCGTTAGCGAACGCAAAATAGAAAAAAGTGTTTATTCCCTTTAACAATTTCCGAACAAAAAAACGTGTTTGGTAAACTGTTCTAACAAAAATAAACAAAAACATGTTTGGTAAATTTGGATAATTTTTTTATTTCTTTTATTTTTTCTATTTTTTTCTTATTTTTCCTTGTTTTTTTTTCTTTTTCATTTTTTTCTTCTTTTGTAGGGCCGCCGCCAAGGCCTTGGCCGGCGACCGGCCGGCGAGGGCCGAGCTCGCCAAGGCGGCGGCGAGGCGCGGGCCTCGGCCACCGCCAGCGAGGCCGAGGCTCGCCGGCCACCGCCAGCGAGGCCGAGGCTCGCCGGCCGCCGGGCGAGCTCGGCCTCGCGGCCCGGGCGAGCTCGAGGCCGGATCCGGGCGAGATCGAGCTCGCCCGTGCCGGCGCGAGGTCGGCCTCGCTTGATCCGGCGAGGCCGAGCTCGCCCGGGCCGGCGAGCCGCGGCCTCGCCGGCCACCGCCAGCGAGGCCGAGGCTCGCCGGCCGGGCGAGGTCGGCTCGCGGATCCGGGCGAGATCGAGCTCGCCCGCCGGCGCGAGGTCGGCCTCGCCATGGCCGGGCGAGCTCGAGCTCGCCAGATCCGGCGAGGCCGACCTCGCCCGGGGGGCCGGTGGAGCCTCGGCCGCCGAGCCACCGCCGTGACGCCGACTGGCGGGTTCTCGGCGAGGCCGAGCCTCGCCGGCCGCTGGGCGAGGTCGGCTCGCCGGATCTGGGCGAGCTCGAGCTCGCCCGCCCATGGCGAGGCCGACCCGCCCGCCTACGGCGAGCCTCGGCCTCGCCGGGGATCTGCGAGCGTCGGCCTCGCCGGGCCGGCGAGCCTCGCCGTGGCCGGGCGAGGCCGCCGGCCCTCGTCCGGCGGGCGCCGGCCGTGGCCGAGGCCGGCGACCGGCCTCGCCGTGAAAGAATAACAAGAAAATAAAAGAAAAAAAAAAAAAAAAAAAGTGTTTCGATTTGTGTTAAAACAAGAAACAAGTTTTTTTTTTTCTTTTTTTTTTTTGTTCCTGAACAAAAGAATAAAAAGGAACAATAGAAACGCACACAAACGCTTTTGCTCTCTTTTTGTTCCTGCGAACAAACAAAAATTTCGCTCCTTTAACAAATAAAGGCCAACCATGCAGGCCCTAAGTATAAGCAGTGATATCCATCTTATTTGGAGGTGAGAGTTTGGCTCTCTCTCTCTCTCATCGTTCGGGTGGAGATAATTCATTTGCAAGCTAATTTTTTTCTCCATTCTCCCTCGAAATATCTCTTGTTGGTATGAATATTACTCACTTGTAAATTTAAATAATAATTGATCGGTTTTCATGTTCATAACTTACTACATAAAAATATGGTTGGATGGAAGTTGCGATCAATTGCGGATTAAAGAAAGCATGATCCCTTTGTGATTTAAGCTAACCTTCAATGAAATTGCGGGAGGGGTCTTTGAAGGTTGTCCCATTGTATAACGTGACAAAATTTAAAGTCCAAATGAGATATTTTCAAAAATCTAATGTTTATTGGGATCGAATCTGACCGTACCTCTCAGTACTGTTATCCAATTATGGCCTAAACAAATAATCTGGATATATGGAGTGGGTTGTTTCGTCCAAAAAAAAAAGAGAAAATTTTATGGAATTCCAAATTGTAAGTTTAGAGAAGGACATGGGGTCAGGGAGGGAGGAAGCAATGGGAGGCACCATGCCCCGATCGTTTAATTTTCTATCTCAAAAAGAAAAATGGGCTAGTCGGGCGAAGAATTTTTAGGCTCGGAACACAACTCCCCTCTCCCCCATCGTAAGATCTACAATAATCACGACCACACTGTCCCATCAATCTAGTTTTTATTTCTCTTTCCAATTCCAAATATTTTGATCAAAATTAACCTGATCCCACGAAATCCTACTACTCATATGATTAGAACCATTGACTCCTCACATCATGTCCGGTGTCATTTCCCGACTAGTGTCTAAATGTCTGGAGGTAGCATGTGAGAAATCATATCTTATCTCATTGAAATCTTTTTGTTTCATCCGACCAAATAATTTGGATAACAAACTCAATTCTCACATACGGGCTTTATTCACCAATCCCAGTATTCTCAGCATTGTTCTTTCCAGAGACCCAACAATGAGAAACTTTGGACCCTAGTTGACAAGAAGAAATTCGATCGGAGAACTTGAGGAACGATGAGGGCAAAGACACGCACACGTTGTAACAACTCGGTGTACAGAGCACCGAGGCCAAATACAGTGAGAGTAATATTTGGGTATGTTAGATGTATGAGCACTTAATACAACTCCACCGTTGTTTTTAATGGGGCTCGCTTGATGCACACGCAAGAAAATATATTATCTAAATTAAGGGTAATCAATTTCAGGTGGATTGGTTCCCGTCAAGAACCGGGAACCATTCATGGAGGGCCGGCTCCACACATTGAGAATTGTAAACCATCCACTGATTCCAAGACCCAATTGGGAACTGCACCATTGGCTCGGTCTAATTCTCTGATGGGTCTAAAAAACCAACGTCCACCACATACGTAAGCTCGGCGATTCTCCGTCTTCATCATCTACGGACGCCGACTACTGACGCAATGAAAGGAAAGCTTGAAAATTTTCCATTTCATTTACCAAAAACAAGCTTCTCTCTTCTCTTCTTTACGTGCGCGAGCTAGTTCACCATCATTACCTTATCATCGTAGCATTCACCTTCCTCATGCTCGCTCGCTTCCTTCGGTTCGCTCTCTCTGCGAGAAGTCAAGCGGCTGGAAAGCATCCAAGCCCCTCTCTCCTATAAGATATCGCTCTCAAAGTCACGTCTTACCTCAAGATATCAGAATAATTCATACTCGATTCATCACTTTTGTGGCTGTTATCTTGTCAAACCGATCAAGAGGGAGACATCAAGCATGCGTTGTGACTAATTAGGGTTTGTGAATAATGGGAAAACTAATTAGCATTTTCAGGCTTGTAAGGATTAAAAAAATAAAATTGGTCCGATCCAAATGGTTAGAATGGGTGGTTCCACACTTGAAACTGAAAATCATGTCAATATTCACCGGTTCCAATTTTATGGAACTGGAAATCGGCCGATTCGGTTCAGTTCAAGCAATTCACAATTTGGACAGTTCCTTTTACTCATCTCTAGCCAAATATATTGATCCACTTGGACTAAAATCATGTCAATCCATTTTATATAGACTACATTTATTTCCTAAGACATATCGATGCAACCAGTGACAATATTCCAATAATATCAACCCTAAACCAGTAAATGTAGTGCGGAAAAAATACTGTCAAAGTAGAAAAACAACACTCACAAATTTTATATGAAAAACTCAATGCAAGAAAAATTATAGGACCACAAAATATTTTTCACTAATCACAAAAAATAGTAGGATATATTATTCATTATACAAGTAAATGTTTAGCATCAACAATATCTCATCACCACAAAAGTGGATTAACGAAGGGACAAGAAAACTCCAACCGACGTTAGAGAAGTTAAAGAGACAATTTGGAAAATGATTTCAAATAACAATGAATAACATACAAAATTTCGGTCACTTTCAATAACGTTTCGCTGACGAATCCGGACTACCTCTTCTCCTATGAATTGTTGCTCTCTGCCTCTTTCTTTCTTTTTTCTTTCTTTTGTGTAAACGCTCCTTTTTCTTTCTTCACTGTGAAGAATGTCCAGCCCTCCTTTTCTTTTCCTTTTGACTTTTCTTCCCTTTTTTTTTTTTTTTTTTTTCAAGATGTGCTGGGCCCAAGAGGCGGACCTCGCGCATTAAATCTCCTTCCACCTCGTGGCAGAAGCTCCATCATGATCCTTTATCTCTACAGATATCAAGTTGCACCGTGGACAAGGTTTTAGTCATTATATTGATTCCATTGTCCTCCCACAAGGAAAAAGAGTTTCTTCTCTAATCTCTTTCCAATCAAATGATATTTCACATCAATCTACTTCAACTTGAATTCAACACTGGGTTTTTAATAATATAGATAGCACTCATATCACAATACAAAACAAAGTTCTCTTACTTCAAAGCCAACTCTCGTGGGAATTTCTTCATCTAATACCTTCTCAATAATAGAATTGTACTCTGTTTCAGTTGTAGACAAAGTAACATATTTTTGCAATCTTGATTGCCACTAAACTATTCCCCTTGCAAGAGTCATTACATAAACCAATGTGGATTTTCGAGAGTTAATATTATTGACATAACCTGCATTTGAGCAGCCATTCAACTCGAACTTCCCATTTCCATGGCACAAGCAAACTTTAGAAGTACCCTAAGATACCTCAAAATCCATTTTATAGTGACTCGATACTCTTTACTTGGACTTGAAAGAAACCTGTTCACAACACCAACTGCATGAGTAATATCCAATCTTGTAAGGGATTTTTATCATCTCTTCCTTTTCTTTCTCACTTGTGGTACACTCTTTACTACTCAACTTCAAGTGGCTAGCAAGTGTAGTGCATATTGGTTTGCATTTGCTCATATGGAATCTCTCCAGCACTTTTTCATTGTACTTCTCTTAAGATTGTCAAAGGTTCATGCTCTTATTATCATGAGTGATTCTCATGCCAAGGATTTTCTAAGCGAGCCCTAAATATTTCATTGCAAAAGCTTTACTCAACTCATTTTCAAGTTTTTAATTTTTCCAATATCATGACTAATTGTCAACATGTCATTCACACAGAGTATGAGGATAAAATTGTTATATGAAAATATTCTCAAAAGATACAAGAGTCAAAAAAATTTCCACCATATCCATGATCTTCCATGGATGACTTAAACTTTGTGTACCATTACCTTGACACTTGCTTGAGACTACACATGAGATGCTCCTTACCTTTAGCTTTAAAACCCTATGACTACTCTATATATATTTCTTCTTCGAGGTCTTCATAAAATAAAATTTTCATTCCATCAAGCTGCTTAATTTCTGAATCCAAGCTACTTGTCACAATTCAAATAGAAAACAATTTTACCACTAGTGAAAAAACTCTCCTTTTTTTTATTACAAAAGCCTTTCACACTAAGCCTATCCTTGCATCGAGGTTGCAAGTTATTTTCTTCCATCTTTAACCTATACACCAACTTTTTTTTTAGTGTTATTTTACCCTTAAGCAGGTTCACTAATTCAAATGCGTGGTTCTCATGCAAGGATTTGTGCTCCTCTTGCATGGCTTCATACCACTTGACTAACTAAATCAGTTGCATGTTGTTTTGCCAAAATTGAATTGATGACAAAATACATTTCGATATATCCAAAAAGATGTTCCAACGGAATTTAATCAACAATGAAATACCTTTCAATTGTATCCGGATTAATGAGTGAATTGACAAAGGTTGTAAAGGGTCCTTTGTCGATTTTGGATAGGAAAGTGAATGACTAGAAATTTAAAAGTACTAAGACTGGAGACAATCGTGTCAAGCAATCTAAATTGCAGAAAATTAAAATATAGAAAAGTAAAGATAAAGATAAGGAGGTTGAGTTTTGTGATGAAATGGGGGCCTTGCAAAGAGTATAAAGTGGCTATTTAAAGCCTACAATTGATGGTCACAAACAATTATTAAATCTAAAAAGATAACTTTTTGTTCATATCTTCAAAACAAATAACTTCCTAATCATATCTACATTTACAAGAAGTCATAACAACACTTATCTACAAGAAGCTAAGTTACACATTGATTCATTACTTCATCCCTATATAACCAATGTTCATTTTTGATGACTTTCTTGGTGAGTTGTCAATACTCTTCAAATTGTGGACTATTATTTTCATCGACTTTTGTTGTTCACCAAATTTTGCCACTATTGACCAAGTCTACCATTTGTTGATTATAATCAAAAGTTGGTAATTTTTTTGTGTCAACATATGCCCTCTTTAAAGGAATTGAATGATTCATCGATCATTTGATTCTTTTAAATTAAATAATCAAGAATCATCGTGCCCTCTCATCATAAGCATAAATAATTTATATCAAATTGCCTCTTGATGGTGATGAGATTTGGTGCAACTTCTCTCGACTACTCTTTAGTGAGACATTGAGAAAGGTATTATCCCCTTGTGTTGGCCTTCTTCTGGCATTCCTTTAATGCTGATTTAGAGTCTGCAAAAAATTGGTCACCAAATTTTTGCACTGGATTGTGGTTGCTCATAGCATTATCAAACTTTTGTTGTTTTGGTTCTTTTCATTGTAGTCTCCTCGAATTAACAAAATGTGTCCCACTTGTGGGAATTAAATCGAAGATGCAATACCTTTTGATTATGTAGATAGATCGATGAGTAAATCGACAAAGGTTACAAAGGGTCATTTTCTAATTTTAGATAGGAAAGTAAATGACGAGAAATTTAAAGGCACAAAAATTAGAGATAAGCGTGTCCAATCATGTAAATTGCAGAAAATAAATTATAGGGAAGTAAAGATAAAGATAAAGAACATTGAGTTATGTGATTAATTGAGGGTAAAACAAAGAGTACGATGTAGTTATTTAAAACCCATAGTCGACAATTACAAATGGTTGTCGAATTTGAATAGATATTTTTTAACCCTATTCTCAAAACAAATAACTTCTTAATCCTATCTACATTTACAAGAAGTTACAAAAATACTTATCCACAAAAATTACGAATCTAAAAGCATTGCTATTTGGCAGTTACACTTCGATGTCAATGACTTCATCCCCATATAACTAATATTCAATGTCGATAACTTTCTTGACGAGTTGTCTATGCTAATCGAGTTATAGACACTTCAATTTATGTACTATTCTCTTCACCGAGGGCTTTTGTTGTTCACCAAATTCTGCTACAATGACTAAGTCTATCACTTGTAGATTATAACCAAAAGTTAATCAATTTCTGGTGTTGACATATGCCACTTTTAAAAGAATTGAATGATTCATTGATCATTTGATTTTTTTAAATAAGATAATCAAGAGTCATCATGCCCCATTAATGAGTTGTTGATGCTCTTCAAATTGTCGTTGCTCTTCAAACTGCCGACTATTCTTTTCATTGATGACTTTTATTGTTCGCCAAGCTTTACTACTCTCAACTAAGTTCATCATATTTTTTTATTTTAACCAAAAGTTCGAAATTCTAGGGTTCTAGAAATTTTCTGGTTCTTATCAGGTATCTTCAAAAGCGTAATGGTTTACTGTATAAAATGTAAGGTTCATATCTACCCCATAAATTAACTGTTGAAAAAATTTACTGATTTTCCATATGGCACTTTGTGTGTGTGTGTGTGTGTGTATATATATATATATATATGAGCCCAAGATGCTTGAATCGGCCTCCTGGCTTCCAGACGTACAACACACAGCTTAGGAATCCAACCGTACCAAAGGACCACAAGGACGGCCTCCAAACCCTAAATTGATGCAAACCCCACATTTGGATCACAAGAAAATGGTTAGAAGAATAGTAAATGAATTTTAAAAAGTGACCCTATAGCTTGGCCTCAAAATGGTTTTTATATAATTTATCTAATATATAGAGCCCTAATAACCACCAACATTCCGACAAAATTGTTTGTATGATTAGCCCAAATGGATGGTGAGCTATCTTTATCAATAAAAAACATACAATAAAAATAATATATATTGATATTCATATATGTGTAAATCCTTAGGTCACAAAGCACGTGATATCTCAGCGAGCAAGAACAGTGAGATATAAGAGCAAAAGGTGGCTGTCAATTCCTTGGTGGCTTTTTTGGGTCCATTATTGATTCCGGGAGATTGTGGCCAAAAGGTGTGGACGGAGGCTCCCTCTCTTTTCCCATTTTGCTCTGCATTTGAAGTAGGGTTTCTGATGAAAGTTGTGTGTGGGGGTAGATTCGACTTGGAAAATTGATGTTGGGCATGTGATGTTCATGTTAGTTGTACTTTTGTTTAATTCAGGATGTGAAAGTTTAGAGAGCTATGATGTATAAATTTTCGTGGTTGACACGTGTTTGACTTGTGATAATAGACATGCATGTAGTTATCAATAATTGTAATATATCCATCGGGGTGTGATCAATACTCTCCATCAACCGGAAGGTACGGAATGTTTTATTGTGCCACCTATAGATAATTTCTTTCTCTTGTAATTGAGTGTGGTAACATAAAGGTTGGAAGTGCTAATTATAATAGAATCATCAGCTGGATATAGCATTAGTTAAAGGTGAACCAGAATGAACTCTGTGTCTCAATTTTTGTTTTTTGCCTTACTCTATTTTGTTGTGTTTGTACGCCTAATTCTAACATTATCGATCTCATATATGCATACAAACCCATTTTCAAATTCACGAAAAAAGTGGATGGTAATTGGGAAATTATTTAGACAATCTCTATTCCAAGGATATGATTAACAAGCCGAACTAAATAAAGTACATATTATGATTTTTCATACTTTAACTTCTCTTGTGAAGTGTGCGGTGCATATAATATCTCGAGAGCAATCATCGACATGTTGGTAATTGGTCATGTAGTGCCACATTAATTATGATGTGATTTATAAACGATGATCATAATACGTTGCACAAATAGTTTTGTTTCGAAAGACTTCGCGCGTTGACAAGTCCAGCTGCCCTTGGATGATCTTTTAATGATGCATGGTCCAGAATTGCCGAAGTCTCTGTCACCAAACATTGGCTACAGCAGCTCTAGCAAACTCTTATCGTCCCTTGCTAGCCCGAAATAATACAATGGAAAAAGGAAAATCCCTATTATACTTCTTTGTCCCCATTGGTTCGAGTAGGCAACTACCCAGAAATAAGGAGATTGAGATGGTGATACTAATGTGAACTAGGAAAAATTCCCTTTAAACTATCTTTTTCAGAAGGATCTCTCAGGTCCAAAAGTATGGCAGATAGAGACGCCCACATATAAGAGAGACGAGACCCCTAGTCTCTATAACGTAGCCCAATTATTGTCTCGATTTTTCGTTCGATATACTAAATGGCGACAAACCATTCTGCCAGCACAATTCGGATGTCGATACATTCATATAATTTTTTATTTTAGGGAAACGAATTCGTTCCGATTGTAGATTAAAATTTCCATCGATGTTGATCGGTGCCGACTAGCTCGATCTTTATTTCATTTCATTTCATTTTGCGAGCAAAAAGAGTCCCTTCAGAATTCCAACCTGGGCTGTCACCATCTTTGCAAATACGGAAAGAGCGATCCCAATCGAGGACCATGGCTCACACATAGTGGCAACATATCCACAAGCACAATTATTGCCCGTCCTCCAAAGGCGATTGTAGCGGAACGTGATCGTGTCGCTGGCTTTGGTGACATCCCACATTTGAGACAACCACCCCTATAATTATTTGCCCTCCCTCTCGCAATTATTTGTGTGTGGGGGGGGAGGAAAAGGAGCTATATACGAATTTTCAGCAGTTCGGACAAGCTACAACAAAATTCGATCGATAGATTGTGTCGTGCAAGTTCGGACGAAAGAAGCAGCATGACGCACTTTGTGCTAATGCGCAGGGAAATGACGTGACTAAGTGTCACTTGAGATCAGCTTAAGTACACATGTGAGGGTTTCCCTAATGATATAAGGTGGTTATCGACCAGCTCCCGACGGGCCGACTAAGTGTCATTTGCGCTATAATGATTACGGATGTTCCCAAATTGTTTTCATCATTGGTGCGTGCGCTTTTTATTTATAAGTGTCGGTTGTTGGAAGTACTTATCGAAACTGTTCCTAAGCTGCACGAAGTTGCTCCCACATGTTTATCGTTAATCCTCGTCAATTCATGACAAAGTTGTTGGTAAATTAGAACTTCCGTCGAGCTTAGCTTTAAAGGGTTTGATTGACGAAACGGTTTGAAAACGTGGGAGATCCTTGTATCTTGCCACGGAATCGTGCCCTCGACGTTGGAGATCCTTCAAACTGTAACTACGTTGTCCGAATAAATATCAGTCAAAGATAGTTTAATCGAAATGTGACCGTGTCTTGCTTTTGATGGATGAACTGCAAAGAAAAGTGGCATCGCTGGCCGATTGATGGGTCTTGATTGAAAAAGGGAGTGTCATCATGATCTGCACTCGGTGCATGATGCAAAGAGAACCCTCGCGACCTTATACGAATTTGTCAAGGTTAAGGTTTTTTCTTGTTCCTGCTCAGCTGAAAAATTCCATACCTGAAGACCAAATTTTTTTTTTTTTTAATTTTTATGTAGCATGGGGAATTCTTTTGCATTTGAAGTAAAAATCTCGACCGACCAAAAAAAAAAAGGTAAAATATCTCCACCGTGTTTTTCTTGTGCTTTTTAACTTTGCCTCTAATCAAATGATTTGGCTGATCAGCTGAGTGGTGGATCTAAGTGGATTAAATAGGGGATATTCCTCCAGCAACTCAAAAGGTGAAATAATAATAATAATAATAATAATAATAATATTATTATTATTATTATTATTATTATTAATTAATTAATAACGCTGAGATATTCCATTTTTCGCATTCTCCTGAACTAACTACTTTTACAAAACAAGCTGGAATTTTTTATCGCAATCTATATTTGGGTGTAGATGGTGGATCTTTTACAATTAAGAGGTAACCAAACATTATCTGAAATAAATTTGCTCATAAATAAAACTCACGCAATGTCCTATGAAACCCTAACTCTTTCCTCTGTCACCCTCTTCTTCCTCAGCTATTCGCCTGACCGGCCATCTCTTGGCTCGTTGTCGCCGCTCCTAGCCGCCATCCTGAAGCAAATTCTCTATATGGTCTCGACCTCAGGGAGGTAGGGAGAGAGAGACAGATTAATGTGGTAGTCTAAATCATGATGGCTGGCGCAAGACGTGAAGAGCAATCGGAACGGTGGCGCGCTGGCATATGGAGGCGGAACATAAAGGAAGAAGGAGCAATAGGGAGAGAATTAATAAAAAGGAGAAAAAAAAGGAAAAAGAAAATGAAAAACTACCACATCTCAATCATCAAAAATCAATGTATATTCTAGTCCATTCGAAATTTCTCGTTATTCTTTTCAAATACAATAAATACATATGATGCAACGACCAAGGGAGAATACGAATCAAATTTTGTGATACACATATGTACAAAGGGTCAAAATCATAGATGAAACTCTTAACTTAGATCTATTCTCCACTCGTCAATAAACAAGATATCTGATAAGCTAAGCACATTAAACTTGGAAAACTCATGGAAAACCCTAATTAAATCAAGCAGTCACGAGCGCAAAGTAAGATAGTTGTATGTAAGCTCTAAGAGTATTGAAATGAGAAGAACATAAACTTTTCTATGGCTTATGTATCATGCAAAAGAGAAACAGAATCCCCATAAACCACTACAATCACAATACCGACGAGGGATGTGCATCGATTCCAATCCAATAGGGGAATTGAAACGAACCAATCAAATCTAGGTGTTTCCCATGAAATAGGTTCAGTTTCAAATTTTTAGAACTAAGAATAACTGGAAATCATATCGACTAGATCAAATTGGCAAAATGGGTCCAAATATATATTTTTATTTTTATAGCAAAAATCATTAAAAAAATTAAAAACAGAGTATCTATAGTAAAATTTAGAAAAGAAAAAATAACATCACTGGTTCACAATCAGTCTAATTTCAAAGTGAACAAGGTCATTTTTCCATTTAAAATATTAATATTTATTTTCATTTGATCCGACTTTTGATTTAAAAATAGAAAATCACCCATTCTCAAATCGATCATTCTTAATATTTCCACGTAACTCACGTTCCCACGTAACTCGTGAGAAGGGTAAGTGAGAAGGGTAAAAAAGAACAACAAAAAGCAATATGTCTTCTCGGAATGAGATGGGAACCCACTTCATCATCCTTTTTTCTCTTTTCTTATTACAATTATCTTTTTTTTATCTGAATGATCATCTCCTCTTCTTTTTATTTAATTTATTTACCAAAAAAATCATTTGGGAAATTTCCATTTTCTTTCTTTTTTGACTTGTGGGGAGGGGGGGAGAAAAAGGCGGGGGGAGGATGGGACCCACGCGCTCAGGGTCTCCACTGTCTTTATAGCTTGAATGATAAGGAGCACCGCACGTGGATTCTGAACCGAGGGGCTCTGTCCTCAACCCCCACACACGTTATCAAAGCAACAGCATTAACCCCCCCAAAAAGAAAAACGATAATAATAAAAATAGCAACTTTAGAACATAAATAAATAAATAAACCTACCCAGGAAACCGGGAATTTTTTTTTTTTTTTTTTTTTTTTTTGGTGGGGGTCGGAAGGAAAGCGGAATTCCCCCAACGGATCTTCCCACCAGCGAAAGAGAATTTTCTGTTTTTTTTTTTTTTTTTAAAAGAAGAAATAATCATTTTTCCCCTTCATGATTCTCGTTCTTGCGTTTTGGTTGAATACCCTTAATGATTCTTTCTCATTATGTATTTGTTGCTTCAAGCTTTTGCCCTCCCTTCTCTCTCTCCCTCTCTCTCTCGCTCTCGCTCGCTCGCGCCCCCTCCTTATCCTCTCTCTGTAGACAGAGAAAACAACTCATTTTTGCCAGCTCCCATCTGAAAGGAACCTTGTATATCCCTCTGAAAGAGAGAGAGAGAGAGAGAAGAGAGAGAGACCCACTAGGGCAACAAAGTTCACTGAGTAGCTGGGTCATCTACAGATACCCACACACACACCCACACAGAGCAGAGAGAAAGAGAGAGAGAGAGAAGAGAGAGAGAGAGAGAGAGAGAGAAGTGGGGGAGAGAAAAAGGGGAGAGGGGGAGAAAACAGTCCAACATAGCGTGTGTAGTATAGTCCACCACCACCGCCATCACCACCATATTATATTATTATGATCCAGACATGGATGATGATCATGGCTTCCGCAGACCTAATTTCCCCCTCCAATTGCTCGAGAGAAGCAACGACCACCACCGCCAGCAGCCCCCTCCCCATCCTTCCTCCGCTCCCTCCTACGCTTCCCTCGCCATCTCTGGCGACGGCGGCGGAGGCGAGCCCAGCACCGGTCGCCCCAATTCCAACCACCTCCAGGCCCCCGACCTCCCCAAGAAACCCCTCCCCAAGCGGACCTCCACCAAGGACCGGCACACCAAGGTCGATGGCCGGGGCCGCCGCATCCGCATGCCTGCCCAGTGCGCCGCACGGGTCTTCCAGCTCACCCGTGAGCTCGGCCACAAAACCGACGGCGAGACCATAGAGTGGCTCCTCCAGCAGGCCGAGCCCGCCGTGATCGCCGCCACCGGCACCGGCACCATCCCCGCCAACTTCACCTCCCTCAACATCTCCCTCCGCAGCAGCGGCTCCAGCATGTCTGCCCCTTCCCACTTCCGCAGCGGCTACTTCAGCCCCGCCTCAACCAGCTTCGCCGCCGCATCCCCGCACCTGAGGAGCATGATGTTGCACGGCGTCAGTCAGTGGGAGCGGAGCATGGCCGCCGCTGTCGACGAGCCTGTGACCGCCTCCCAGCACAGAATTCTGTTCCCTGGAGTTGGCCTGTCGTCGGATAATTCGTTTAACGCGAACAACAGCGCCATGTCGGAAGCGAAGCAAGAGCTGCGCGACACCGATGCCCCGGCAGTGGCAGAGGAAGAGGGAGAGGAGGCGAGCTTAGGGAGGAAGCGGAGGCCAGAGCAGCCGGAATTCAGTAATCAGAGCATGATGATGGGGAATTATCTGTTGCAGCCCCCAGGCGCCGTGGCGGGATCATCGAGCTCTGCGGGGAGCCCGACGACGTTTTGGATGATGCCGAATTCAAGTAGTCAAGTGATAAGTGGCGATCCCTTGTGGACGCTCCCTTCTGGAGCCAGCAACAGCAACGCTTCCATGTACAGAGGCTCCATCTCTAGTGGCCTTCATCTCATGAACTTCCCAATCCCAATGACCCTCTTGTCTGGCCAACAATTGGGCCAGGGAATCAGTGGCAGCGGTGGAGTGACGGTGGCCGACAGCCACTTGGGCATGCTGGCGGCGCTGAACACCTTTCGGCCAGGCGGCGGAGGTTCGGAATCGCAGGCCAGCGGTTCACAGCCGCATCATCATGGCGGTGATCAAGATGGCCGCGACACAGCCAGCCATCATTCTCATCACCATCACCATCAACATTGACGTCATAATTAAAAAATGTATGACCTTTTGATCTTCTCTGGCCTTTTTCTTCGCCCTACTTTTCTTATATATATGTATGAGCATTTTTTTTTCCTTTGGGGCAAGGCAGACGTCGGGATATTTGTTTCTGATTAGGGACTGTCGAGATTGATGTTCGATTTTTTGGTGTGAGACCGACTGTGAAATTTAGGGTTTTTAATGCATAAGTGTTAATATGAGTATCGATTGGTTTTCTTTTTGATTTTCTGATGAAGTTTCTTGTTCAAGGTACGTATGTCTTTGATCTCCAAGTCTGAATGATCGAAACTGCTATAAAAGTTTTTGTTATCTGTTCCATTTTGAAGTTTGAACTATCGCCAATAGCCAAGACATATCTTTGAATTGAAGAAGAAGACTCGTATCATGCAATGTTAGTGCATTATCAATGTCCTCTAACTTGCACTTTGATCAGCTTAGATGCAACAAACACCTAATGATAACTCTCTCTCTCTCTCTCTCTCTCCCTCTCCCTCTCCCTCTCCCTCTCTCTCTCTCTCTCTCTCTCTCTCTCTCTCTGAACCACATTAAATTCTTCCGTGTGGAGATCATCATGTCCATGGCATTATTGCGCTTTTCACATATCAATGCTCCACATTTTGTTGGCATTTTTTATCTTATATATGTCGTCTTCCTCAATCCAAAACTGGTGAAAGGAAAAAAGAAAAGGTTGTTCTTCGCCATGAAACATGCTATATAGCTGGGGATGATGAAGTATCAGATATTGACAGAGATTGGTCGAGATCTGATCTTTCAGGTGACCCTCATATGTTAAATTTAATAGACCCACCAACGCACTTCAATTTCATCAGTCCTCCTTTCCTTGCATAAGTTGTCGGCTCTCTTGCAGAACTGAATGAGAAAACTGGTGAGTTTTCAGGACCCCACACAAGAAAAAGAAAAATTGCTTCTTTCTATCTTCTATTTTATCAACTATTATATCAAAACCCACCGAAGCCATTTGTTGGTTTGCCATATATTAATCTCCATCCACCATCCCTAATTAGTGTCCTCCAGCCTGTGTTACCGCATTCATGACAGATCAGAAACCATGACATATATACCATTTGAAACAACGTTTGAGATGAACATATGTCGATTTTATATTCCCGGCACAGCCGAGTTCAAATTCACCCTTTTCCTTGTTGAAACAAAACTGCTTCGCGACTAACAAATTCAGCTGAGTTCTTGTCGAGCGTTAAGAGCAACGTTTGCGTTTTCATTCATGACATCTCTCATGCAGATTCTTGTAAGTTTTCGGAGACCAGTATAAAAGGCACTCAGTTTCTGTGACTTCGGTTGCAAATGAGATGTTAAATTCATTTTGAAGAAAAAGGACATCACGTGCATCTGCCCCAAGTTCACCGACCGGGTTGATCAGACTGCGCATCAGAACTGTTAATGCACTTCTGAAGCGCTAGAAGTTACGTCTTTCCTTTCATCGTCATCGTCGTATCTCAGTCGTGCTTCATGCAACGCCTGGAGTTGTCATCGTCGACACGTGCTTAGGGTCCTTCTGATGCTGCAGATTGTTGGGTGAGTTTTCATCGCTCAGTTTCTTGATGATTTTATGCTGCGACTCTTCCTCGAGACCTAGCTATCATCAGAGACTGTCTGTTCTGAGCATGTGTATGTGTGGACTAAAAGCCATGTTCACGTGATCCCAAGTTGTATGAGCAGAAAGGCGTCTGTAGCTGTGCCTAGATTGAACTGGTTGATATGGTGTTTCGGTTTATTGTCGTCGAGCAATGACCAATCATCAGGAGCTGAAAGTCATTCGCGATTGCTTGAAGTGGACTTCGTGCACTCAGTCATTGACTTAGCTTTGTTCATGGAACTATATTCCTTTACTATAGGGTACTTAGTAGAAATTAATTCTATATGTTTGAAAAATAGCGTTGCACAGTTTCAGATGTTAGAAAATGAGGGGAAAATATTTATAAAAAAACATATGTCTTCAAACTTAGATATATACAGCAAGAAAATGTGAAAAATCATAAACTAGACTCCCAAGGTGCGTTTTTGGTCTATCGCTACAAATTTTAGAGTCATTCTTACCAATATTTTAAGAGGTTGTTGATACAACTTTTTTTTTCAACGTTGTCCCTGTGAAATCCTTTCTACTAACTGAGGATTCTTCTTAGCATAGCAGGGTTGCAATACAGCTATACAAACTATCATACCAAGCGAACAGGAGGGTGGATCGAGTGTATCGATGATTCACATGTTGCGATTGATTTCTATAGATCAAATCAAGAAAAAGTACGTGGGAATGTCCTAAAATTATCGTAACACAGAGTACACATATTGGTCCTACAACTTTTCATGTGTAGCGTTAGATTTTTTTCATATTTAAAATGGGTAGCATTGGCAATCTGATCTTAAAATGCACGAAATGATATCGTAGAGGCTAAAATTTGATAGAGTGCACAGAAAAAAATGATGCGAATTTGGAAGATAAGATAATGTTTTTTCCATCCTTCATTGCTCAAGTCTTCGTTGCAATGTCCAAGATCGGAAGATCAAGCGGAGCCTTCATCGTTTCGAGTGTATTATTTGCTTTCAATGACAAACAATCGGATCACTCGATTGAGGTGATCTTGTTGCACTCCTGCCCGCCGTTAGAGATTTATATCCAATTAGGAATTAGGATTTGTGCATGAAATGATTTGCACTGAAATATCTTCGATTTAGGACAACTCGAGGACCAAAATATACCATGTTCAGCCGACAATTCTCCCAACGAGATAAATAGTCTGAAAATACTTCATTAAGCTACTTTAAAAAATTTTGGAAGTCAAATCATTAGAGAGAAATTTGCTTCAGACCTCTTTCTGTCAAAAAATTTCCTTAACTTTCGCTCAAGTCTCAAATCTGTATGTGCATCCAAAAATTGCAACTTGATTTCTTGAGATCATCAACATCATGAAGCAACTATTATTTTATGTAAAGGTGAGAGTGTTGATAAGAACGTGGGTTTTAATAAAGAACCTTTGGCTACTCTAATATTGATAATTTTTTTTACAAATCAATGATGATATTTGGATGCATGAACAAATTTGGGTCTAGAGTAAAAGTTTCAAAAGTTTTTTTAGAGAAAAGAAAAGTTAGGGACAAAATTGGGATTGGATATAAAATTAAGGGTTTTTCAGAAAATGAGGCCAATGATTGATGAAAAAGTTAGTATACTCTGCCGAATAGTTCTGCTTAAGACTTTAATGCACTTTTCCCATTTCACGTGCGAAGGGGGAGACAATAATCAGTTTAGTAAATTAAGATTCGCTTATGCTTCAGCTGAGAACATAGACATAAAGAGAATCAGGAAATTTCAATACGTTCGTTTATGAGAGAGGAAGTGGGTATACATAGCGAAATGAGCAACTTTAGGAATATCAATTGAGACCATTTTATGAAATCAACTTTCAAAATTATGTGATAATTAGCTGCAAGTGAGCGTTTAAACAAGTGAGCGTTTAAACAAGTGAGATCATATGCCCGATATTCAATAAGAGTACATAGATTATAAATCGGTCCTGGAAGTTTATTATTCTAGCAGAAAATGGAAACAAACCCTTAAGTCCTTTTGAATCAGAATAGCTCATTTGCCTGATGAGTACTAGCTCTTATGCATCAAAAGGGAAAGCACTAGAGGATGGCCACGAGCTGAGTTCATTTCTTGGAGGAGGAAAAAGGACAAGCAACCGTGTCGAAGTCTCCTCTTTTGAATTCAAAAACTTAGCGCTGAGAATATGTGCAGAACAGTGAAACTCTTCAATCATCCATTTTTGAAAATATGTCAAATGGAATGGGGGGGATCCGGGTCCCGTGATGGGAACTTTATCATTGTTATAATTTGTCCTTATGATCAGAACATGCAAAGGAGGAAAAAGAAAAGTTGAATTTTTTTTTAGAAGAATATTAAGCTGATATCGCGTAACACTACTGGTAGATCGCCACGAGTAACCCTCGTGGACCCTGAAATTTACGTTCTTGTCTCGTCATATTCACCACCAACCATCAATACTCTTTTCTTTCTAGGGTAAGTCAAGCATTGAAAAACATGGGGCAAACCCCGCTACAAGCCCAGCAACCTTGATGCCACGGAACAAACCGTAAACAACGCTATTTACAGCCCGGCAACAATTGGCTACACCAGCAACCAAACGATGGATTAAGAAACGTCTCAAGAAGAATGCTCCAAGCAGTAGATAATTAAGGAGACCATTAGAGGAAGCAGTAGGGACTACTTTGTCAGCGAAGAAGTATTTGGCGATAAGGCGAGCGACTTGTACAGCAACAAGTTCTTCTGATCTAACAGAGGGCCAAGTCTAAACAGATTCAGATAAAACAGCAGCCAGTTTTGCATTTGGAGAGAGAGAGAGAGAGAGAGAGAGAGAGAGAGCTGACTCATAAACAACCCTCTCAGGATAAGCTTCAAGAAGAATGCCATGGGGATGCCAATTACCAAACGACAAGTAGGTAGCCTTAACATCACCAACTACATACTTGATAAATGGTTTGTAAATGCTCCTGACCTTCAATAACTTTCTCTGGGCAAAAGTAGATGTACAAGATGCTTGAACAGCCCAAATACTACCTTTGCTTATGAATGACTGGGCAAACAAGCAATCCAAGGGAACCAGACATTGATTAACTGTCTCCAGAGGCATTTAAGAATACAAGCAACATTCCAAAGATGCAATCTTCGAAGACCAAGTCCTCCTTCCAGTTCAGGAAGAAATATTTTGTCCCATTGAAGCTCGACCTAGGGCGTTCAAGAAACCTTTCAAGAGAAATGACAGGCATTTTTGCTCTACTGCTATAAAATCACTTTCTTAGGGAGAAGACAGATATGGGACCAGTAACTGAAAATGCCTTAGGTGACAGATTTGATCGACTTTAATCTCCGATAATAGGGAAGCTTATTCACAGTCCAGCCATTAAACTTTGAAGTAATCCTTTCGATAAGTGGTTCACGCTCTTTGTCTGTTAGTCTACCTGAAATAAGTGGTACTACAAGGATATCAAACAGGCAATTGTCCCCTTGCGAAACCACTACTGTTCGCCAACTCAGCCACTTGATCAACAGAAGAGCCAGCAATGAAGATTTCTGTTTCGAGTGGATTCACTTGAAGACCAGAAATAAATCTGAAAAACTGTAAATCGGAAGAACCTCGTTTAAAGAGGCGGGATCACCTTTAGAAAATCAACAAAGCATCAACAAAGCATCAGCAAAGCATGACTGAGCTAGACTGATGATGGTGAAGCAAAGAGGGTGGTACTGAATTCTCACATTCGTTGCAGCAGAATTTAGCAATCTTGAGAGCAGACTTCCATGACTAAAACCTACATATTGTTTTTGACCCACAGTGATTATATGCCCTACTTATTTTATTACGAAGAAGGTTTTCCCTTCTCACTACCTTTTAATCGGACGCTTGACCCCCTTCGGATTTGTTTTTTGTCCCAAAAGTTCATGATCTGAAGTATGTGAGTTGGCTTTGCTGGAAAAACACATGTAGAAAGCGAGAGATGCCTAACCTTTTTTCGTATTGAATTGACGTAGTACTTCGGTAGCTTATTTACATTTATAGCACCATGAAAGGACGACAGAATGAGTGTCAGCCTGGCCGGCTAATTAAAGCACGTACAATAATTGATTTGATTCCGTCAGGACTAACTACAAGGGCGTCGAACCGATTAAGTATTTAGGGCGCGTTTTTTTTTCAATGAAAGTATTCTGTTAAAATTAATTTTCCCAACTTTCATCCATTTAATTTATCAAAAATAACTAATCAATCGAAAACACTTTCCGATTAATAAAATATTCATGCATAATATTAGAAAAGTGGACTCATAAATCTAAAAAAAGGTGAAAACACTGTCCGAAAAAAAAAAAAAATTGGTGAAGGGTAAGAATATACTGAGTTTTAACCAATAATTACAAAAGTCCGGCGCCACAAAACTTGCACTCACCAAGACAACAAGTTAGAGTGAGTGAAAGGAAGCCGAATGCAAAAGAGGACCGCAAGAGCGGGCCTAAATAAGCGAAACAACCAAATAAGGCAAAAAGCAGTGGGAGGCCATGAAAGGCCCGATGAACCACAATCTACGCACACATCTGGCAGCAACAAAAGTGAAGAACCATCAAGGAAGCAGCCATGTAGATGAAGAGTATCCATACAGCTAACACTAGGCTAAGGCCCTGCAGAAGTAGAAGAGTCCCCAGCTAAAAATATTTTCTTTTTCTTTTTTTTCTCTTATTTGTTCCTTCTTCCTCTACCAGTTGCCATGCCTCCACATCATCTAGCCATGGGCACAACGAGACTTGACCTTGCCAAATCCCAACAAGGCTTAGGCTAGCCTGCCTACACTTGTCATTGGTCGTTGAGGCTTTGGCGAAGGAAGAACTTAAAAGGAAAAAATAAAAAATATTTGAAAATTCGAATTTTTTATGGCTTGAGAAAAATCCATAAGATTAAAATCATTTTCCAAATAAGATATAAACACTAGAAAACATTTTCGGTCATATATCACCAAATAAAGAAAAATTAATCATTATCCTAAAAAAGGATTTCCCATAAAACATTTTCCTTTATCATGAAGTTTTCCTCAAAACAAACGCACCCTAAAAGTGGGTTTGTTTTGCAAAAAAAAATGATTTGATAAAGAAATTTCTAATAATGACCATTTGTATTGCAAACAAAAATGAGCAAACAAAAAATATATATTATCCATGAAAATATGAAGATATGGATTTATTTCTATAATAAAAATATTTCTTATTGACTAATTATTTTAACCGATACAAGCGGTCATTTTTAAGAAAATATTTTCCAAATCGCTCATTTTCAATAAAATAAATAGAACCTTATTTCATTGCATCGATTCCCCAAGGCCATCACAATTGGATAATCTCTTAGAGGGGAGAGAACTTAAAAGTGACCTCAAAAGAAGTTGTCTTCACCAAGACTTGAAGCCATGATCCGTGCAATCCATCGCGATTGCTACATGCATCGAAACAAGTATAAATCTGATTTTAGTTAAGGAAATGAAAAGGGAATAAACTATTTTCAACATTCCAACTCAAACGACATTGAATGGCTTCTTGACCTTTTGCTTAGCATATGTTGTCTTTTGAGCAAGTACGAAAGGAGAATGCACTGTGAGACTTGTAATTAGGGGTGGGCAGTTCCACGTTGCGTATAAGTTTCACCTGAATTTGGAATCCACTCCTTGGAACATGTTCCTTATTTTTTGGAACCTAAAACCTACTCGACAAACTATGGAACCTATAACTTATCTTATCACTTGTTCCATGATCGGTTTCAGATTTTACCTAGATTCCACCTATATTATTAATTGAACTATTGCAATGAATCATAATGTTTAATGATCATCACTAGCTGCTTCATTCCACTTATTATAACTTATATTTAGACACATAAAGAATACAGTCATCAAATGGAACTTTAGACTAGTAATTCTAAATTATACAATCATCATTTGACGCCATGAAATATCGTAAGATCACGCAAAGACGTAGACCAAGAAAAACACAAAATCTTATTTTAAGTTTCAAGTTCAAGTTCTAGGTACAAGATTCCATAATTTTTTGAACCTGTAACATATCCTACATACCTTAGACACTAGAACGGGACAGGTTCTCACCGGTATGGTTATTCGGTTCCAAGTTACATTGACCTCTACTTGTAATAAGAACTTTTCACCTTGCCAAAAATTATTGTCTAAGTTTACCCAATCTTTCTTATTATAGCATATGAAAGTTTCAATACTCATGTCATGAAGCAAAAAAAAAAAAAAAATTCATAAGTTTAGATCAACGGAAATTAACTGAAATACGCATTAAGCACGTCAATGCGTGAAATTTAGATCAACAAAAATCAACCTTTAACATACATCAAACCCTTCAGTGCATGAAACAAATAAACAAACAAATAAATAAAACTCTATTTTCGAGATGAATCTTTTTTGTTTATCCTACAACCCCACATCCAAAATTAAATGTTCCTACCCTCAATCGGTTTAAATTAAAAACGTCAATATGGCAAAAAACGGACTATTGTGTTACAAACAAAAAGACATTCTAGTGTGCACCAGCTAAAACACATGCCGTTTGCCTGAACTAGGAAACATGTAAATCAAGAGAATTTATGAAATCTTATGACTTATAGATTACCTTAATCAGAAGAAAACTAAAATGAGTAATTACCAGTAAAAGATCTCTAGAGCTCTAAAGACAGCAAACACCCAAAAAGGAAAAATAACTAAATCTCGAAAACCAATCACCCGTACTTCGAATTATCACCATATAACTTCATAGTAAATATATACTTTCCAAACGTGTGGAGGTGTGCAGTCAAACTGACCGATACCGACGAGGCCAAGCGGGTCGGGACGGAGGGCCGCGAGCTGACGTGGCGCGCAGCGATTGGGGAGGCCGTGCGGGTACGCGGTAGGCCGTCGAGCAGCGGATTAAATTTCAAAAATTCGGTGCCCCTCTCGCTTCGTGTACCCTCGGCCAAAGATTCCCCGGAAAATCAGCCTCGTTCGCTCTGCATCACTTCCCGCCTCTCTTTCCAAGTGCTCCTCTGTTTTTTCTTCTTCTCCCTGCCTTTCTCGCTTTTCGAAGTCGCTTTTTTCGCCTTTTTCCAGCTTTCACTGTTCACTTGAAAACTCGACCCCTTTTTTTCCTCTCCGTGTGGAGAAAGGAGGAGCCCCCGAAGAACGCCCCCCGGAGCAGCTCGCGGCGGTAGCGGAGATGGGTTCCGGGAATTTCCTCCAGGTCGTGGCCAAGAACTTCGATGTCCTCGCGCTGTACGTGTCTTGCTGTTTCCTTACGTTTCGAGCTTGTTGGTTGCGCCGTGTGCTTTGCTTTCGAGGAAGTAAAAGTTGGGTTCTCTTTGTGCTTGATTTCGCAGGCCAGTCGTCACTCTCGTTTTCCCTCTGTAAGTTTGGGTTTGAGCTACATTACTTTCGGTTCGAGGGTCTTTTGATTTCTTTTCGGATTTATGGAGCCTGGTTTCATCTGTCTCTCTGCTTCTGTCTCTGTCTCTGGCTCTCTTTTCTTTTCTTTGTTTTTGGGTTTTTTTACTCAGGTATGCTTCGATAAAGGCGATAGAGACCAGGTCTCGCTCGGATGATCAGCAGTGGCTCACTTACTGGGTTCTCTATTCCTTGATTACCCTCTTCGAGCTTACTTTTGCCAAGCTCCTCGAATGGTAATCCGATCTTGCTCTTTCTTTTAACCTTTTCACGAAGATAAACACGTGTCGGTGGCGCAGTCACAACTTTGGTTGTCGTCATATAATGTTAAAATAGAGGAGCGATTTTTTTTTATTAGGTGTAGTATAATTTCTATGTACACGAGTGCATCCGTACATTTTTCATGAAAAATTAGATGCAGTAATCTCCATTCGAACTCTCTTTATGGGGGGGGGGAAAGGCAGTGAACTGAAGAAGTCCAAAAGGTCATCCCCGTTTTGGCTCAGTGATTTCTCGAAAGATCTGGGCTTTAACTTTTAATCTTATTTTAATTTTTTGGTCTGTCCTATTCTATGCTCTACACTGTCGCTCTCTCGCTTTTGCGATTTCCGGGACTCGAACACCGGACCTCTTGCGAGTGCGCCCCCGCTCGGCCCAGTGTTTGGGCTTTAATTGATCTAGCACGCTTTTGACTTGGGCTTTTTGGAAGGAGTGGCTGCTATATAGCAAACATAACTGAAATAACTTCTAGAATAATGCAATCGAGCTTGCGGCACTTGGCCAACTTAGGACCGGTGCTTTATAGTAGCATAATCAGAATAAGTTTTACTTTGGAAATGCTAATGTGCATCATTCATCGCCAATTTAACACGAGCGGCATATTCATTTATGTATGGAAGCAATATCCTTTCAAACTAGAATGGTGCTGTTGCCACATTCAACTCAGACTTGTTCATTATTCATCTATGCTCTGATTAATGATGATGATATGGGAATGATACGTGATAATCTGCTTATTAGGAAAAAAGAATCGAATATATAGTTGCGTCGCCTAACAAATTTTCATCTTGTCCCTTGCTAAAGTGTCGCCGAGCCGCCGTTGCACCGGAATATGCATCTGCTCGCTTGCATCTTTCTGATTGGTGTAGTTTTCTTCTCCATTTCAGGTTTCCTATATGGCCTTATGCAAAGCTGATATTTGTCTGCTGGTTGGTCTTGCCACACTTCAACGGCGCGGCTTATGTGTATAAGCACTACATCAGACGCTTTTATATGAATCCTCATGCTACCACAATGTGGTATATTCCGCGGAAGGGCCTTTTTCAAAAGCAAGACGATGTGCTCACGGCTGCTGAGAGGTACATGGAAGAACACGGGACCGAAGCATTCGAAAGGCTCATTTCCAAGGTACGCAGGCTCTTACATGATGCAATTTTAGTTTTGGGACAAGACCTGATCCGCTCCTCTGATATGTCAAGCCAACGTCGTGTGAATTGCTAAGGCCTCATGGTCCTGTCTCTACATTTTACAATTGATTCGAATATAATATCTCTTATCCATGCTAGGCTTCTTTCTGGAACATAAGGATGAGCACTTGCATTGGCATTTAGGATTTACTCTTTTAATCATTCGGAACCGAAAAGATACACTTCAAAATGGGATCTCATGGGGGTGGATGACACTTTGTATAGGGAATTTATCTAAGTATGCTTTACTTGTCCCTACTTGTCTATCATGAATGTTTATGATGTGGTAATTTGCATTTCCAAAGTAGTCCAACCAAGCAGTTTGTCGATCCTCCACGGTTCACTTTTCCTACATTCGAATTCGAAGTAATACCCAGGTTCAACTTTATCCTCACGGTGGTTCATGCTCCAAAAATATTTGCCTCGATACATTTAATCGTGTATGATTTGCAGGCTGATCGAGAAGCTCGAGCTAGAAGAAAGAACAACCACATGATATATGACGATGACTACAGATATTGAAGAAGAACGTGGCTTTTTGCCAGCCGAAGATGTGAGGAACCCGGATATCAACAGAGTGGGCAATTACAATCCCCCCTTCTGTCCATCTTTTTTCTTAATTCGTGTTGCGGTAATTCCTCGCAGCTGAGAGCCGAACATGATGCTGAGATTGTAAAGAGTTGCCTGTGTACTGGAGGAGTTTGATGCTACTTTCCTAATGATATGCTTGTGAATACTAGTTTCTGTGATCTTCTGGATGGCGTAATGAATCTTTTGAGCTTGTTTGACACTGCAATTCTTCTTTTAGTTGGCAACTTGATGCTTAAAGCTTATGGAGAAAGTTTATAAGTTGAATCATTCTCAGATCAATCTATTACTTTGTCATATTATAGCAACGACTACTGAATAAATAATTCTAATACTTTGTTAAGTGGTAAACATGATTGGAAGCTTATAGTTTTAGTACTGTCATCTTCACTCATAATACAGTACTATTATATAAACAATTTAAATTAATTAAGTCAATATAAGTCAGGTTGTTAATGAGGTCGAATGACCTATTTAACCAAATAAGTCAAATGGATCGATTTCCAGTGGCACAAGTTGGAACCCGAATACTGTTGATTTATTAATCTTATCTTACAAGATGACCCAATCACGACAAGAACGCGATTGACTTAAATCCAACCCCGTTAATCTATCATCATGTTTTGAGTCGTGATATCATGTTGTGCGGATGATTGCCACCCACTAGCTACAATGTGTCGTAAGTTAACTCGTGCACCCCGCATGCTTCAAAACCGCAACGCATGCTTAACCAGGGGCAGCTCTCTAGAGGTTGCCGTGCAAATACCTTACGAAGACACCCGTCCGCACGGTGAAACTACAACGAGATTGCGGTGCCAAACGACCTCATAGCATAAGATATAAAACACGTTTTGTGCAACTCATAAATATCACTAGGGACCTAAATCAAAACCAAACAAAATGAAGCTAAGTATATGGCATGAAGTATGAACAAAATGAAACGAGCGACTAAAGTTATTGACATTGGGCCTCTTTCTTTTTCGTGTAATGTCTGCAAATTGTGTTGGTCCACGGGCTTCGCCTATGACAAATGGGCTATAAACAAATGGCCTTCGATGAAGTCCAAAAGGAGGGACGAAAAAATTTAATCTTGGGATGAATGAAACATAACAATTGACTATCGACGTCGGGAAAAGTCAAATCTCAGCTTCACAAACTGATTCGAATGAGTATGTAAAAAAGCATCTTGGAAGCACTTTATCTTCGTGGTTGTTCCCCTAAATTGCACCACGGGATGGATAATTGCAAACTCTTCTTTCACGAGAAAGCCAACTTTAGGTAGGTGAAATGTCGAGCTTGTGAAATGCCTAACTGATATCGTGAACCGGGTAAAACACAAGTCAAACCTCAGATGAGTAAACAGACGGTGAAATTCTCTAATGTTTTACAGTGTTGGAGACTTGGGATCAATATTGTGCACCTAAACCACACGCATGAATTCGCTACTCAAATCATTAAGACACTCGTGAGGTTAATTACTTTTCTTATTATTAAGCATAGATATAGATGTTGTGCACGTTAGATTTTGCGAAGGGTTATTGACGGAAAGGAGAGTAGAACAAGCAAAACCTTGCTTGAGTCGAACATGGCTCGATAATCTTCTCCCTCGACGACCCAGATGCGATGATAAACAATGGAGAAACTTAGAGTGAATTTTCAAATTTTATTTTTTCCAGCAGTTGCCAATCGCTGGTATTTGCGTAATACTTGTAGTAACTTCTATTCCCTTCCTTTCTGCTTATGTTGCTTTAGATATACGGCAACTTCGCCATCGTCTTCCCATATAGACAGGCTGTGTTTTACGAAGTCGATTGCATATGGACGAAGTCAATAACCATCGTACACGTACTAACTTGGGTCCGTCCGTCACGAGAGCTTCGGATATGATGCGGACATCGAGCCAATCGCGGTTTCTTCGAGTCAATTCTTCTGTATTATTGGCATAATATATACAAAACTAGTTGACGTGTATTGAATTGAATTCACCACAAATTTCCGTCTATCATTGCATGTCACTGTCGATCTCCCTTTTGATCGTATGGTGTGTTTGGAGAATAATCAAACGTTCGAGATGTAATGCTTAGATATTATTGTGGGTTGATTCGTGGGCCAGATTTATTGATCAAAGCCCTACTTGCTTGAACGATTACCTGGAACGGCCGGTGATCTTGCTCGATGACGATGCACACCGGCTGAGGGACGTAAAACCCTAGAATAACGTTTGCTTCTTTTCATGCACAGGCTAGGACAACATCTTAAGCGAAAGACTGGAATACAAGAAGGGCGTGGAGTGTTGAGTAAAGAGAGACGTGGATGCGAACTCTTTCTTGGACGGCGAAATTCAAACACTCATCCATTTCTTTTTCTGTTCCTACTTGGTGAACGAACCGGACTTACTTTCGGGTCATGATATTGGTGTTATGAATTTTTTCCGGTACCTAAGATTTCGAAGCAAATTATTGACATGAACAGAGCCTTGTTCGTCTTTTATATGGTTCTACCGATCAGAGACATGATTGGTGGGAGCTTCGGAAACATGGCCCTCTTCGAGATTTCGAAGCAAATTATTGACATGAACAGAGCCTTGTTCGTCTTCTATCTCGTCTTCCATCTAGATATGATTGAAGCCCATATCTGTTACCTTCTTTTGTTTTAATAGTTGGTCTCGACAATACTTTCCGTCTTAAATGTATTCGCTCTCAATGATTGGACTCGTCGACTCCTTTGATTTTAAACGTCCTCCTCCTTTGTCTCTTCTTTGGCTTTACTCTTTTTCTACCATTTGTTCACACTAGAATCATGAAGGTTCGCTGGTAACGCAACGAGCAAATTTTTTTAGCTTAATCTTTATTTCTTTGACTAAGCAAAATTATATTGGTGTAAAATAAATTACCATATGTGTAGGACTCTGTGAAATCGCTATCTACTGTTCTAAATATCTAAACTAACAGATCAAGTCATGACGGTATTCCTTTCACGTATGTGCATCCACCCCACCAGTCAAATTGCACATGCCACTGTCAAAATTTCATATGCCGCTTTTGATCCAACTTGTAGGGGATGTTGAAAATATTTTCTCACATTGTCTGGCAACAGGTTTAATGTGCTCTTTATATTCATTTAGTTTTACTTCACCCTTAAGTTTAGGTTATTCAATTGGACTTCCCAACTATAATAATGAACTTAACTTGTAATATCCTTCAACGTCATCCACTCGATTGATAAGACATCACTTATTCTTATAGTCATCAAAAAATATGCAATTGAATATTTTATGACTCATCCATACCTCTCCAAATAAGGAAAATAACTCAAGAAAACAATAATTCAAGAATCACAAGATTAATAGAAGAAAAAAGTAACTCTATGAACACGTTATAACTTTTTTTTGCCACAGTGAAAAGCCAGCGGCATTCTAATTAACTATATATGTGAAATTCATTTCTTAATTAAAAATTATAAAGAAAAGTCCGCGCAACACAAGGACAAGCAAGCTAGCTTGGGTTTGATAAGCAATCTCGATGTTGCCCACCTGTTCCCAGTGAATTGCGCACCGAATTTACAAATCAAACAAAGTCTTATTGATTGGTGGGGTTCCGCAATCGATGACCAAGTTGCACCTAGAAAAACCAAATAGACTATTCAATTCAAGATGCAACTTGGTTTTTCTAGATGCGAAATTATTCAATTCAAAAGCCAACAAATTTGAAAAAAAAAAAACAAAAAAACAAAAGAAAGCAATTGCGGATGAGGCACGCCCGCCCTTTCGCTTTCAATCCCCATTAATTTCGGTCAATCTCTTTCTTTTAAAAAAAAAAAAAAAACAAAGCTTTTAATATATAATACGAAATGGAGCCGTTGAACTCGATAGGGACGCGTCCGAACCCAGGTCAATCGAGCCGGCTTCGAAGAAAAAGCATATGGCCATGGCCCCGGCCCCGGCCACGGCGGAGGTATACTATTTTGAAGTGAACTCAACCTCGCATCCTTTTTGCCCTTTTCTACGTCTTTAATTTGCCGAGCTTTCCGACCAAAAAAAGAGAGCTTCCCAAGCTTTTGTCCTTGCCAAGGCATCTTTTCTCATGCTTACGCCAAACATCGGCGGCAGTTCATGTTGTCTTTTCTTACGAGGCAAAAGAAAAGTCTTGCACGGCACAGATACGATGAAAGACAAGTCGGTTCGTGACTGTCGATTTCTCATTTTTCCATAAGAGAGAATCACTTATTATTTTCGACTGAGAAGGTTACGAAAACGATAATGGAAAATGACTATTTCTTGCGCATGATGAGATGGAAACCTAAGCATGAAAAAGACTATTTTGATTAAGGTCTCAATTCGTCGTATTTGCCTAATCGAAACTAGTTTCACGAGCCGAGTTGAATGTATCTGATATTACCCAGAAGTCAAATAACTTCTTTTTAGGGGAAATCACGAGCAAAGAGGGTTCTCAAAAACAGTGCCTTCCCCTCCTTTAATTGATTTCAAGAGAAATTCTCTCTTTTGGCCATGCCTATCCAGGTCGATTACACAAAAAATATAAAACAAAATAAAAAGGAGTAGCTTTATCGAAAGGACCAATTCGTTGCATGGCGGCATCTTCAATGTCGAAAAAAAAAAATCGCCTTATCATCTTCGAAAACAAAAGGAGATGGAGATGCCATGTTTGCTTATTTATCCGTCCCACGTTGCACGTAGGAAAAGGCTATTGCTTATCCAACATTTGTGGCCAAGCTTTCGTATAGAATTTATTCTATAATAGGTGCCGGCTTTCTTTTCTTCTTTGACATTCTCATTTAGCATCACACTTCTTACATGGCTGCTTCCGACCGCCCATGTCGACAACCGACGACTTTAACCATATCATAAGAATGAAAAGAAAATTCCTCAAAAAGATTATAAAAGTATTGACTTGACTAATGTTAATTGCGCACATCACTTTTTTATTTTTCCCTATAAACTTAATGACCTTCTTAGAAACTACAACTATCAATTCTAGTTAGTCAATCTCTTGAATTCCTTAAATTTGTAATTTCAAGGACCCTCCGAGAAACTACAACTCTCCATCCTAGAAACTTACCCTGTTTTGTTTATAGGGTTAATCAATCTTTAAATTCCTTATAAAAAATATGGAAACTTAATGACCATCCTAGAAACTACAACCATCCGTAAAATAATTTTTAATTCCACGATGTTATCAAATTAAATTATAAATGGAAAAAAGGTACAAGGTCATGTTAGAACTACAATCATCGTGTTCTAGAACTCTAATACCAATAAGATGATATTGAGTCCGGTGACAATTAGTGATCAACTTGATCTTCAAAAAAGTCAGTAAAATCAATGCTCTCTCAATGAAAGATCCACTAAAATTCACGTGAAATAGGGTGATTAGGTCCCTAATCTACTGCCTATAAATATGGAAGTGACTTCCATCGAATTGAGGTTTTTTTGAAATTCCCAAGACAAACCCTTATCTATATGTTCAATATCTCACATGGATAATTCATATGAAACATTCATCTTATTGACTGTTTGAATATAGTCAAGTCAGCAAATTTTTTTTTTTTTGGTGACCCAGGAAACCCCACACAACCGACAACCACGCAAAGAAACCCCTGGGAGACGTGGGAAACCGCCACCCACGTACCCCGAGTATGTCGCCAATGATCCGCCTACCTCCCTGCAACTTGCGTTGCAGGGGCTTCGAACTCCAAACCTCCAGCGTGGAAGTCATGGAGCCTACTAGCGGAGCCACTACGGTAGGTGGTATCAAGTTAGCAAATTTCATCAACTCAAATTAATGAAATGATGATACTAAACATGTAATAATTTTCACGGTATTGCGACAATAATAATTATTATAAATCATAAATTCTTGAAAAAGTGATCTATAATAATTTATAATTATTTATGATTTGATTCTTTGTGATCCATAATAGATTATCATTTTCGCAATACATTAAAAATTACCGCACAATTAATATTTTTGTATACTCCATGAATTATATTGAACATTGAAGTTTATTAAAAGTTCAAGAATGATATTGCATATTAAACTAAAATTCAAATACTACATTAAACACATTAAAAATTTAAGGACTGCGTTAAATATTAAGTCAACAGTTTAGGGACGGTTTGTGTCCGTCTTTCTGTGGGGAAGCTTGTGGGAAACGCCGGGTGCATATTGGGAAATTCACAGCTGGATGCGAATCCGGGGACGTACCGTCAAAACACATGGCCGACAGCTCATAGGATGGGTGATGAGGAGCTCATTATCACGTGGCCCCCATCCTCGGCGTGTCCATCACGTTCTGATTCGACCGGGGGCACGGCATCTGGGTCCCACCTCTGGACCCCCCCCGCCAAAAGGAAGCACGCCCGTACACGACCACCATTATTCCTCGCTCTCGAAGCAGCTTACTGTACCGCTTTTATTTTTGTCAATGGGGGTCGGTTTTTGTTTATTTATAATTGTTCAGCGGAAGTCTCCCGCTTTAAGAAAGGTTAGAAAAAAAAGAAAAAGAAGAAGTTAGGAATTGCGCCCGCCGCAAAATTTAAATTAAGTTGCGGGCAAATTGCATCCGAAATGAGATCTGGTTTTCGTCCGACTTCGATTGGTTAATTTTGCCAAAATCTCTTTCGCTATTAAATATATAATAGAATCTTGTTCTTATGAAAATTCAAACGATGAAATGATATTCGATATTTTATTAGATTCCATTGTGTTGTTTAGGATATTAGCATTATGACCTAGTTGTGTTTATCCTAATGTTATTCGAAATCGAAAGTGGATTAGAATCTCTTTCATAATTTGTGTTTCTAAAAGTCAAAAGTCCGAACTGGTTCATAGTGGATTGAATCGAACTTGAGCCAAAAAAAAAAAAAGAATTGAACTGATTCTTGATGATGTCACTTCAAAATTAATTGAGCTCGAGTTTATCTTCTATCTAATGTGCCGTGAAATAGCGCTAGAGTTATTGGATTTTATGATTTAACATCAATTGCAATAAGAGGAAAACTAGAGAAATCAACAAAAATGAAAAGGACATCAAGGATTTATGTGATATGATTCAAGTGATGATATCTATTGTCACAAGAAAAATCGGTAGCAAAAAAACCCCAATATAAATCTAGAGAATTATAATTACAATTTCCCAAGGGCTTCATAGGTTATACTAGAGCCAAAATTAATTTACAAGTATCGTCTTACAATCTCTTAAAGAGAACTCACTCGAGAAACTCTAGAGAAAATCCTCACACTATTTTTATTTGTTCTCGAGAGGAACTTATGAAATCGGGTCAGGAATGAGTTTTGACTCTTGAGTTTTCATGGGTTGGTTCTCCCAAGCGTTCAGTAGATGGGCGAAATCGAGAGCCCATTTTGACTAATCATAGAAAATCGCACTAGAACCATATATAGTCCCGACCAATTGAAACGCAAGAGATCTTTACTAGTCGACAAATCCGGGCTGCGATTTTTTAGCTTGTCCAGCCGATAGAAAAAATATATGGGGGCACAACATCCACGCGACCGTAGACTCGTCCACCATCCAGTGGGATCGTCTCACCATCTTAGAAAATTCTTATTATAATATTTATTTGATTAGCAATAGAGAATAAGGTGACGTAGATCCGAACTGTTAGGTTTGGGCACAACTTTTTTCTGGGCCAGCGTGGGTTCAATCTCCACTTCCATGCTTTCCGACAACCAAGGCAAAATATCCGACAGACGAAAAGAAACAGGAATGCTTCCACACACCGCACTCCCCGCAAATTTAAATCATTTCCCATGGAAATGTCCATTGTCCAACATAGACATTGAATAAAGTCAAATCTGGGAGCCGTTTGGTTCGAGAAATTTAACCATAAAAAAATTATAAAAAGATTTCCCACTCGTGACGGGGGTTAAATTGTAAGAAACTGAACAACGAAGGTGATTCTGCTAATTTCTGTCTTGCACTTAAAACAAATTTCAATGATCTTTTTTGTCCATTCACAGTTCATGTCTTCTAAAGTCTAAGAGTTCCCCAACAGCTTCTCCTACCACTAAGCTTTTAATCCACTGCAGAGTGCACAAAACGAAAGAAAAACAAATATCTTTTTTCCCTTCGCTTTGCAGCAACCCCCTCCCCACTAATTTTTTTTTTCTTTTTTCACTTCCACCCCACACGGTGCAGTCTAATTTTGCAAATTCGCCCTCCTACATGAAGAGCTCGGACTGCAACAACGTGTAGTAATTCGCGGCCTCGTCTTCCAGTTCCCACAGACCGTCGTAAGACAAAGCTCGACGCCGAACGCCCCCGCTTCCGGTCCTTCGCCGTCCTCCCTGCTGGGCAGGCCGAGCTCGTCGTCGGAGGCCACGAGCAGGTGTCTCAACACCTTCTCCTTGTCCTCGTCGCCGTCGCTCTCTTCCTCCGGAGAGGAGGAGGAGGAGGAGGAAGGCGACGCGAGGAGCTCCGGCTCGGAGGAGGGGGGGAGGCCGGGCTCGGAGTCGGAGGCGAGCTCGTCCTGGAGGGCGGAGATGAGGGAGGAGAGCTCCTGGCTGGAGATCTGGCCGTCGTCTAATTGGTCGTCGAGGAAGGAGAGGACTTGGGGTTGCGGCGACGGCTTGAGGCGCTTCGATTGGTCTTCCCCCAGCCCGTTGACATGGGTTTCTTCCGTTTCTTCTCTTTGGCGCTTCAACGGCCCATCCGCCATTGTTGTGCTTCTAGGTTTTTCTGAGCTAGAGAGAGAAAGAGAGAGAGAAGGAAGTAAGAAAGGATGACAAGTGCACGAGGGTTGAGGATGAGGAGAGAGAGTAGGGGCTCGAGAGGATTATATAGAGGAGAAAACCAAAGCGATTTGGGTTGGGGGGGGGGGTTGCGGTCAAAATGGGGTTCGAAGAAAAAATAAACAAGAGAAAATATTAAATATATGTTTATTTAATTTTAATAAAAGTTATAAATTGTTCTAGTGCAGGGTTCATGTCGGGAAGAGAGAGAGAGTGACAGAGATGCTTGGGAAAGAGAAAGCAAGGAGGGTCAGAATCGGGATTTCACCACCGGGCACATGTGGGGGACGGTTCCACCCCATCTTGTTTCGACCGTTGGATTCGCCTTTCGTGGGAGATCGCGCTGTGATCGAGCGGCTCGTGGCCAGAGGTCGAGCGCATCGGGTGAAATGCGAATGACAAAATTCGTTTCCGGGGGAGATGTATGATGAGCACCGTTTAAACCGTTGATCACGTAAACTCCATATGATGGACGGCCTCGGTCAACTACAAATCAAGCAATTTTCTAGCTCGAGTAAATTCTCCATCGGCAGAGTGCTATCGAAATTCGCGAGATTTGAATCGAGGGTCTTGGGACAAGTCATGGGTCATTTCAAATTAACATCCCCAGCGAGGACCCTAACGCTATTCTCCGACAAATGGAGCCTAAGTCATCGCCAACCCATTATCGAATTTAGTCGGTCGCATCCAGTTAATGCATCTGACAGCACGCTCCGGCCTTTGTCCTCCCTGCTGCTCCAACTAATACTCGCGGACTTCAATAAATTAACTCCTCGACCGATGATCAAACCCGATGCGCGACGGACGGCCACGATCGTCCCGATGACGGGGAAGAGAGAGAGAGAGAAAAGTAGAGGAAAAAGGTGGAGGGTGGGAGGCGTGAGGAAGAATCAAAGATCTAAGAAGATGGGGGCAAGGGAGGAGGGATCTGGCGTTGGAGATATTGTCCTGTTTTTTAATGACAACGGCATCGGCTGCCACGCACGACCGTACAGGTACAGCCACTTGCTGCTCTCTCCATTATGGGCGTGGTCCGAATCGAAACGAGAGACCCTTTTTTCTTATTTTAATTCGAATTTTGAAATTTCCTCGTTCCTGTGTGTGAAATTCCTAGCAAGTTGTAGCCGAACTGCTCCCCCCGCGACGGAAAAATGAATGATAATAATTATAATAATAACTGGCTCGATGCGGTCCAACCTCATTCATCCATCTCCGCCTTCTTGTCGTACGAGCATTTCGGACGTGGCATTTTCATGGGTCCAGCATAATTAGGGGAATTATTCTGTCCTTATTTCGTGTTGACCCCCCCCCCCCCATTCTGTACAACAAGAATCTATCTTTCCTCTCTGCTTTATTCATGCCCCCTTTCCCTTTACAACGACGAGGAAGCGAATTTATAGGCTCGAGTTATATCGACGTTTTGCACCGTTATAATACACCCTAATTTATTGAGCTTATGAATATAACCCCGGAGATTATTAATTTGATTAGGACGGGAATTGAAGATGTGAAAGTCGTTATTCATTGAAAAAGTGGAGATCGCATATTGTCGTGAAAGTATAGAGCCATATGTGTTTATCACGATAATATTATTTTGTGCCTTTGCCTTTTGTTATCATCCGCTCATTTTTAAACAAGCGTCATTTTTTTCTCTCTCTTGTACTCACTAGTGTGCTTGACCTAAATTCCATTGAGGAAATTTGGAACGAGTTTGAACATCGTTCGTACTCTTTGTTGATTAACACATGCCAAGTCTTAGACCCCCCCTCCCTCTCTCGTTGATTTTGTTTATGATTTTCTTTTCTTTTTATTTTTATATTTTCTTCTCTCTCATCTATGTTTGAGAGCTCTATTCTCCTAGTCTATTTTTAGATCTGAGAGTTTGAAATCTCACGATCTAGTTCTAAGTTTTGGGGTTATCTTCTCCGATTTAGATCTAAGATTAGTTTAGTCGTTCGAATCTCTAATCAGAATAGGACTAATTGAATATGATAGAATATGAAATCCATGACATTTTCTTATATCATATCAACTGTTTAGTGATTACAATAATAAAATCGGATATATTTATAATATATATATATAAACTCCTATATGAATCACAAATTTTACAAACAAATATGATAAAAATTTATTGGGATACTCTTGTTTGCTTTATTTTTTATTTTTTTCCTCTTTTTTAATTAATTTATTTTTTATTTCTTTCTTCTCCTTCCATCATTCTCTAATAAATTTTTATTAAATAGAAAATTATATTAATATACCTAAAATACCGAAACACATAAAATATGCAATAAAAATATTTATATGTTAAATTTATATTATGAGATAGAATTAAATTCGAATATGTAAATAAAGATAAGATTAAATTAAAAAACTAAATTTTTATTTTTTATTATTTTGAATTTCTTATACTAGAATTCAAATGTTATTTATATTGAAATATAATTCTAATTTATTAATTTAAGAAATTTGTTGTTTGAGAAAAAAATTATATTATAAATATTAGAAATCCTATCCACCTTCCATCTCTCCCATAAGATAATTTTATCTGATCTATATCCTCTTTATACCCAACTTTATTTTATGTTGAAGAAGCACCAAATGCAAGATATGATAACTTTTATCATATCTTAAATTTTATCCTGACTGCTAAACACAGTATAAGAGTTCAATAAATATGCTTTTAAGGATTCCATATCCCTATATTATGTCCCTATATAGATCAATTGCCTCTAGCTTTAATTTCAATCGCAAAAACTTTGGAGTTTCACTAAAACGCAAATATTTGCTTTTCCAAATGTTAGATATGTGTTTGTTCAACATGTTTTGATTGTTTCAAGTGATTGGCCAATGATTATTTTGTTTGATAGATCCATTTTTGTGGAACGAGATCATGCTCTTGCTGTGCTATGTTAATCCACAATGTTTTATGAATTAGGCCCCATTCTGTAGTATTATGAGCTTTACTATGCTTCAATAAAAAGCTTATGTAGTTCTTATGTATCATTTTTAGTAATGAATACAATTTTTTTCGATACAAAAAATAAAATAAAATATGCCAAGTCTAAATTATAATTAGAAAGAGTATGCAACTTCAACCCAAGAATTCCCTTCGAGATAAAATTTGAGCTAAACAACTGCGTGCGACAATAAATTGATAGATATTAACTTTAGAGAGAGATTGTAAATAAAATCTCTAGACATCGTAGCTTTATTAACATTCATTTAAAATAGAATTCCAGTCATTAAATTTACTAAAATACTAAAACATTAGAGGATTTCATTCAAAAACAATGAATTTGTAAATTTCTCCGATTTGAATACATAAGAAGAGGAAACGACAATTAAGGAAATTTGTATAAAAGCGAGATCATTGATCCACATTAAAAGTATGTTTTTTTTCCTCCTTCATCAATATTACCATTGATACTACACCAACTAAGGTTTTTTTTGGATTATTCAAATTTTAGGGTGTATCCAAAGCCATTCGAGAATGACAGTACCACGAATCAAATTATATTGTATTTGTGAATACTTTACCTTTATCTTTTTAATAAGAAAAAGACATGAGCTAGAATTTAAATAGTCGATATAAATGTGGAATGGTACAATATGATGGTATGATTAATTGAATCTCCATTTAATTCGCACCATGTTAGTTCTTCGAAATTTCAAATCGTTATTGGTTGTCAAGTTTACGTGCATAGTAACATGTGCTGAGACATTCTTTATCTGACTTTTAATTAGTAAATAACCCGTGCATGTTATGGTTATTTTTGTGCGTGAGAACATTTATATTACTGACCCTCAAACACCATTCGAGCGCGCACAAATGAGGCCTCGTATGACCATGATTCCGAATAATACGAGGTCAATCGAATATATCTTTATTTTGAAATGCTGCACTTTATATTAGCACTTCGCCTCTATCTATCGAACTTGTTCCCATTTTATATTGGGTACCCAAAACTTTTGTGTCTTTGATGCGATAATAATTAGTTAATGCAGAGATAACATGGAATAGATTTTCCTTTTGTTCCCTCAATATTTTAGTGATTAAGGACATGTTCATAGTGCAATTCCGAGTCAAGTCATGAAAAGATTCCTCCTTTCAAAACAAAAAGCTTGATAACATGTCAAGGCTCAAGGAGACCTAGACCGAAATAGCAGCAGCAAATGTGGTGCCGACAATTGGAGTTGTGCTTTTTAGTTGGAAAGCAGCACGACACTTTTCATGTTGACATGGAATTTTGACATTGGATGATTTTTTTTTTTCATATAATTAATCAAATTAGGCCTAAGATTTTTTCAATATATATATAATATTCTCCAGCATTGTAAGTAGACTTTAATATAGAATTGCACAAGCCTCCAACCTCGGATTCTATGTAAAAGAAAAAGTTTCGTCAAAAGCTAATTTAATTCATGGGTGTGATCATTCAAAAGCACCAATTGCATAGACCGACGAGAAAAAGTTAAGTGCGCATAGGGTAAAGCACATGAGGCGACCCTCGATTGGCAAACTAGGCCAACATGACCAACCAGTTGATTATAGCGAAATTCAGGCATGAATTTCGAGAAACTTCATGACCTAAAGTACTCACATAAATTTCTTTCACTGCATAATTATTTATAAGAAAAATTGCCAAGTTGTCGTGACATAAAAAAAAGAAAAAATTCTAAGTGTCCTAGAAAAATCAAAAGCTTCGCGACAAGAATAGTCGGTTTCTTAGACGGAGTAAATTGATTCCTATGGGAGAATAAGTTGTGTTGTTACCGAAATGTCCATGGATTGGACCAATTGAGCTATTTTTATCCTTTTTATCTTGCCGTACTTATGAAGAATAACTTAAAAAATCCATAAATTAAATAATAAAAAATAAGGTTTTTGTTTTTGTTTTTTACCATAAAACAAGGAGGTCCTCGAGAGCAACGAGGAACTAAAGAAGTCGGTCCACGAGCTCCAGCTAAGAAGACAAAATTGAAAACTCGATGCCGCTTTTAATTGCTAAAAAAAGGGTTTTAATCATATATTTTAATTCTATTATATCCGTAAGCTGACACGACTTGCCTGGCTTTAAGGCTTCTAGGCTTTTAAATTAAATTATGAAGTTTTATAATCGAGAGACTAGAGATCTTCTAAATTAGCGTCTTGATTAGTGTTTCCTATTGTCTTGTCTGTGTGGTTTTGAAGAAACCGATGGATGCATCTGCTGACCGAGACCATGAACATAATTTAGCTTTAAATCATTTTAATTAAATTAGATAGTTAATGTGGGTTTGGGATCTATTTCACGTGTACTCTTGGAAAATCAATGCCCTAAAAATTCAAAAAAACTTTATACCACCGCAAGTCACGGGAAGGAAAAAAAAAAAAAAGACGCCGTGCACTCGCGAAGATGTGATTTTATTATTATTTTTTTTGGATTTTTTAATAAAGAATATTTAGGTTTTCATAAATTATGAATTTTTACATATTCGAGGGAGAAGTACGACCCCCGGCCCCCTCTAGATACTTGGGACATCAAAATGCGTGTGACTGAAAAATTCAATTATTTACAAATTTCCAGGCTCGACAAATGTAGGATTTTCACCTTTTAAATCAATTTTTCAGTTCGCAATTGCATTATACAAATAGTGCCGGGTAAATTTCTTTTATAACGTAGCAACAAAACCGCCCAAACACATTAAAAACATTTGGGATAAAATCCAAATGTCATTCGCAATGATATACATATCTCGCAGATTATATGATTGACCTTAGATCATATCAATAGGGGTAACTATCGCATAAAATAATTTGTCCTCATGTGGACCTCCTCGAGAAGGAATCTCAATCAACATCTCCCTTTTTCGCTTTCCTAACACATCAAATTTGGGGTCCATACCACATTATTGATAAGTACCATCTTCCTTGTGTTTGTGTATATATATAATTGCTATTGACTTAGCTTTTGAGGGAAAAGAACCATTCGGTTTGTTAAATTATGGCCGTAACAATAATTGACAGAAAAGAAAGAAAGAAACACATAGAACATTTTTCACTGGTTCAATAATTGCCAAGAGCACAAGGTCATGTGGATCATGATTCAAAAGCAAAGACCATTATCTTCAATCATTTACGCACGCAAGATAAGATGGAGACATTTCCAACGACAAATCAATCATGAATTTTTCCAGGTAATGAATAATCCTTGCCACTAAAACAGAGGAAATAGCAAAACTGTCCAAACCAATCAAACCCTAATTCGAGACTAGGCTAATTAGTCAAAATCGAAGATTTAAGGCCGCCATGGTCTATTCTTTTAGACACACTACATAAAAATAGTCGTTTATATTATAGAAAAATAGAAATCATGCTACATGGGAAAGTCTATTCTATCTATTCATTGCAGGTTGGTCCTGCTTTGCAACGGAAGAAACCAAAGAAGTGTCTGCTTTGAATAATGGAAAAGGAAACTGGAAAAAGTGAAATGTGGGGTCGGGAACTGTCGATTTCTCTAGTGGTTGGCTTTGCCAGGATCACATCATCATTATTTCACATTGGCAATTTCAGAAAATAAAAAATAACGAAAATATATAAAAGACTTCCTTGATTCCTGTGAATTAAATATTGAATGAATAGACAAAAAAAAAAAAAAAGTAGAGAAAAGAGCATCCAAAGTGACAGTGGACATTATATAAAACGACAACACGCACTGCATCTGCCGAAGTTGCAGGTATTGGATGGATTTTGCTGGGATCCTTGGTTCATGCCGACTCTCCAATATTATTTATTTTTTGCTCCTTTTTTTTGTCTTTTTTTTTTTTTTTGGGAAGATCTTTTTTCTTTTTTGATTTGTTGTGTGGATTCCTGCCTTTTGTTTGACCGCAAAGCTCGAACCTTTGGTGAGAGGTAAGACTTCCCCAACCCACCCATGTTCTAGGTGAGATCGAGATGTACATTATTTGATTTTTATCGAGAATAATTAATTTTAAGTATGCCGAGATTGGTTTACAAAATAAGTACATCATAAGATGAGACAAAATCTTATCGTATTTAGAATTTAAGTAGTGTATTTAACATTTGGATATGTCATACCAAGTCTACATGTTGATTTTAATGTACCTGATATTACAATTGTTTGTTATCAGTGCCCTTTGATGTAACATGCCATCATCAATTAAAGAATTTAGTTGTTGATTGGTCTTTAGATAAACACAAAAACATCTCTCTTTCTAGACGCTTCTAAGTGGTTGCCCATCGACTTCGCATTGAAGTCATTTCTGAGGCAAATTCATGTGGGAGTTGCTTGATCCTCAAACCAATCTCGAAATGCAATGGTCCTCGGATTATTCAAGTGGAAGTTGCTTGATCCTCTCAAGTCATTTTCAGTGAACATGCCGTCTATATCGAAATAAAAGCATTTGAATGTAAGATCTCACGTCGATCTCGATACAAAGTTCTGAACGCTTTATAAATTATGTAGAACTCTGATTTTGATCGGCTATTCTATATACATTGAGTGAAAAACAAAAGCAAGAGAGAATGGAAGAAATAACACGTCTCTCTTGAAATCCCCCCTAAAAAATTTACCTTTTAAGTAATTCACAGAGTCGTGATTTTTCGGTGAAGATTACTCTTCCAGAAATCACAAAAAACTAGGAAAATTCAGTCTAATATAAGCATAAGCAAACTAATAATCCATAAACAGAAGTATTAATAATTCTTTTTTGTTTTTTTTTTTTGTTTTTGGTTGACGGAATATTGAGTGCCGTGAGTGAAAAAGAGCATTGGCTACTTTCATGGAAGAAAGGACGCTGGGAAAAACAAAGGGAAAAAAGAAAGAAGTTGAATACTACCGGGCCACGAAAGAGTTGCATTGCCAATTTTCAAACTTATTAAAAAAAAAAAAAAAAAAAGTTAAGAATGACGTTTGATTCTTCCATACTGTTTATACATCACAGAGCTTTGATTCCATCAGTTTTCTTTGTCATTTAGTTCATGTGTGGCTTGTACGTATCTTAATCCCCCTCAAATCGCTTCTAGAATGAGAACTCCTGCTCTTTTTTTCTTTTAAAAAAAAAAAATTTCCAAAAATTTATTATATAATAGAGATAGAAGCAATTAGTTACATATTAAATATCTTGCGGTCCACTCGAATTAAGTAAGATTCACAACAATTTTCAACGTATATATTCATCAAATTCTGCTTATAATGTCTTGGATATCGCATGACAAGTCCAAGAGAGTTTTCTCCGGCATTATTTCTTGTAAAGGCTCGTTTGGTAATCGATCAACTCTTGATGATTCATATTCTTTTGTTCCTCGAAACAAAAAGAGAATAGAAACTCATTTGATAACGTCATTAATTTTTCTACTCCCAGAAATAGATTTATTCCTGAAAATATATGTGGAATAAAATCGGAAGTAGAAAAAAGTTCTTTGGTCCCGCAAACAACTCTAAAAGCAAGCCATTTTCCTTTCATTTTATTCTTCTTCCTCCTCTAGTAAGTCGCCAGAATCTCATCATGGTTGGGTGAGGTTGAGCCTCGCCAGTGGTGGCTAGGTGAGGCTCTCTCGAGGCTGGCTAGTCGTCGCCTTTAGAGGAGGAAAGAAGAGGAGAAGGAAGAAAAAAAAATCTCATAAAATTATTTAAAACTAAAAGAATTTATATGTCACAAAAATATTGAGGTTCATATCGACGTATTCTTATTCTTTTTCTATTTTAAAAATGGAAATTTTATACATTTTGCAAATACATTCGAATGCTCAAAGATTCATCTAGTGAACACAATTAAAAAAAAAAAACTATTTCTTAATAAAAATTATTTTCGGAAATAAAATTATTATCGGACAGGCCATAAGTGATAGCCTCCTTATCACCACCTCATATATTACATTTATATGGCAAAAGAAAGATAGGGCTCCCTCCTAGGATATAACATTTGAAATAAAACCCAGAAAAAAGTAAAAATAAAGAAATAAGAATAAAGGGAGAATATATTTTTTTTTCTAGGGCATCGAATCCGAATAACTTTATATGAATTAGTCATGTGCATGCGTGGCCTGAAGAGGAGCATGTGCTCATACCTAATTCTGATGACCAATCCGCGATGCATGTGGAGGGTGGCCATAACTCCTCCTCCACCTTTTTTTTTTTTTTTTTTTTTTTGGGGGGGGGGGGGGGGGGCATTAGTGGGTAAAAATATGAAGTGGCATGCACGTGGCCAGTGACGACTCGATGCACGATGGATTTGGATCCACGCAACACGGATCTTCTCCAGCACATAATTACATGATCTTTTCTGGCGTTTCAAAAAGCAACGGGCTCCATTTTGCTACCTTAAGAGCCAATAATTCGAATAATGTTTTGGATATAAATTATTATCAATAGAAAAAATACTTTTGTTAGTTAATTATTTGGAGCGACATTATTTCTTTAGGAGTCGACTGAATTTGGGTTGGTTGAATGATGAGAGGAGGGGCAATCATGGCGGCGCCTCAACCACAAGGCACGTGGTCCATTTGGGACATCATGGTTTTTGGTTTTTTGCATGGGGGGGGGGGGGGGCCGTTGAGGGTTGGGCTCGATCATGTTTGCTTGCGGGGGTGGTTTGATGGTGTCGCCATCCCGAGGTGTCGGTTTTTTGTCCTTGTATCGTGTGTTCGTGGCTCGGCCAATGGGAGGCATTAAAGCTTTCGTGACGCTTTGATTAAGATATGGTTGAGATCTTAGTGCTTTTGATCTGACTTTTTTTTTTTTTTTTTTAACGAGAATCTGGACGTGGAAAGCCAGCTCGGAAGATGAGAGCCTCTAAAAACCCTACTCTGATGTGTGGAAAAGCCAGAAGTGAGGCTGGCTCTGCCCAGGGAAGCTGGATTGTTGATGAAATGGAATGGACTGGAATGAGAAATGCGTTGAAATCAAGTATCTTAGCTGCGGAATATTGACTTTTATCTCGGCCCTAATGTGATATTTCTAAAAAAATGTTTTAAAGGAAGTTATTTTTTAGGAAAATAATAATATTTTTCAATATTTTAGTAGAGATCTGAGAATGAATAGGAAAATATTTTCAGTGATTTGATAAGGAATATCTCGTTTGGTTTGAAATTGTTAACATGGATACCAACCACACTAACTTGGACAATTTTCGTAATTAAAAAAATATTTCTTTTTCTTCTTCCTTCGCCAGTCATAGGGCCTCAGTGATGGCTAGCAACAAAACACAGGCAAGAGTTGACATTGTGACCGGTGGAGGAAGAAGGAAAAAGGAAAGGAAATCAAATCAAATCAAACCAAAAATATTACAATATTTTAAAGAATTGGCCTTGATGGACCCAAGCATCAGCATTGAGGACTTGAGCACTCTTGATATTATCAGGCTTGACATCTCGGGCACAGGTGTCGGAGTCCTAGATTCAACCTCAATAGACTCAAGCGCGGCAGGAAGGGTGTTGAGTGTGACCTAGATGGAACTAGGCTAAGGTGCTAGAGTCCTAGGCTCAACCTCAATGAATCCGAGCCTGAGCACTAAGGACTCAACCCTATTACCAAGGGCCTAAGAATGAGTGTTGAGGTTCCTATTTTCAAGTGCAAAATTTATGATCCAAACATCGATACCTAGTCGTATTTGGAAAAAGAATTTGTGAAATTTAAAAAAAGAAATCATTTTTCTAAATTTAAGTTCTAGGAGGAAAACCCTTTACATTGACCCATTTTCCTCAACAATCCAAACACTGGAAAATGAGGAAAATATTTTTTTTTGCATAACAAATGGAGCCTTGGTACACTAATAGTGTAATAATATAGTTATACGAGCAAGGTTCAAGCATTGACGTGGGTATAGTTCTTAACTTTGATCAATGGATTTGTCCAATTGGTAGATGAGAAAATTCATTTCTTTAGATGAGAATTTCCACTTCCTAACCTCTGGTATAAGAAATACTTTATATTGGTGACTGTAGGAAAATCTGACTTAAAAGTTTAAGATAGGTGAAGAAAGACCGTATATATATATAAAAAGATCATGTAAACCTTATTATCAAGTGACGTGAAAAATTTTCTACATCTTTTTTTCACATGCTGGACTAGGAATAACACGTAGAACTTGAATAATAGGATGGACACACACATAAAAGGGGCAAAATGCGAAGGTTTTGTGAGATCTAAAGACCTAAACTTTTGGTTTAGATTTTTTAAAATGTTATCGAGTCAGGTTCTATCCGTTTTGGGTGTGCTTCTACCCTTGTTAGTCAAATTCCACGTCCTGCTCTTAAACCAACTTGCACGTACCTCGTGTCACTTGATGACAGGATTTATATGCTTTTTATATATACGTGGTTTCCCTCCATTCAAAAATATAAACTTTGGGGTTTGGCTTTTTATCGCTGGCATGCCTAATGATTCCACAAAAAAAAAAAAAACCTTGCTCGTTTGAAGCCACGATGAACAATAGTTGGCGAAAACCATACTTCCAAGGACAAAGATGGCGTCATAACCCACTAAATGAAGAGCTCATCCTGATGATAAACCTACAAATGCATATAAATGTTAAACGCACAATTGGAAAATACGAGAGAGAAAGGTTGGGGAGTGGGGGGGAGACATGATAGCAAAAAAATTTGTATCATTGCCTAATGGGAGCGAGATATATTATTTGTTAATAAAACAAAAACATAGTATATACTCACCATATATATATATATATATACACACCAAGCATTAAGCGCCTAAAGGAGGGACAACGGTCCCGCAAACCCACCCCTTCCACATTGGTTAATTTGATTATAGGATCTTTTTGCGAATCGGAACCTCGAAAGTTACAAAGTAGAAAGGGCGAGAAAAAGGAAGGATGCTCCACGCATTAAAATGGCGTTTTGATTGATTAGTGGGATGCGTTGGATCACCACACTTTGCTCCAAAAGGGGCGGCTCGCAGATCTCGCGATTGTCCGCATTTCATGATCTCCGAAGTGACCAGCCAACTAAACTTAGGAAAAAAGACGCACCTTGCTTTATCTTGGGCCTCGATTAGGGGCCGATAAAAAGGAAAGTTATGCCCCATTAGCGAAGCACCCAAGGTGCAAGATATGGTCGTACAAAATACCCATAATTCCTAATCAAACATCGGAAGCTTAATGCGCCACCTTCTCCAGGCACTTTGCTCCGACCAAAGGCCGAAGAGAAATGGAGGAGAAAAATCAAAAGAGGGTATCATGAGAGTCGTGATGGGATTGGATTCGATGCGAAGGAATCGACGGGTGGAACCGAAGATTTTTTGTGCGCTTTTGATTCGACAGCTTTGTCTGAGTCGGGTGTCGTTCGTGTATTTTAGTTAGTACTCCAAACATGCGTTGCTTTTGCCATGTTTAAATGATAGTGGAGACCACGCACTCGTTTGTATTGCCGTCGCTTTCCGAGTTCTGGTGGTGGTGGTGGTGGTTGCTCTGTTTCCATCCCTTCTGTGGAACGACATGTCCCCAAAATGTCTCGTGGATCCCATTTGAGGTACGAGGTGGGGGCAAATCGATCACGTTGTCCGAAAGATCTGCTCGGTCCTACTGTCACTATGTAAAATTCAGCGTATCAAGAGGAATAGAAACAACTTTTCCCCAAAGGTCCTTATGGAATATGTAGAAGCATCACGAGACAATGAACTGCATTAATTCGATGCCGGCTTCTTAAATGAAATTCTGTCCGGACTAATTTCAATTTGGCATTGTATTTCAATCGGAACTAAAAGTTCGTACCCGCGTTGGGCGTAAAACTAGCATCCTTGCACGGGCACCCGACAGTGTGAAGATTGTACTACGCAAAATATCGGGTTTCCCTGGATCAACACAGTAGTAGTCCGTGGATGAAGAGTAGGAACATGTGCAGTTATATCACCGATTCGATAAGAGCGAGCAGCTAGAATAAATAGAGAAAGCGAAGATTTGACAAGTCTAATCACCTGACGTGATACCATGAGATTCAACTAATACTGCAGCTTCGACCCAAGTACTTTGAATCAAGCAAAGGAAATAGTCAGGTTTGAGAACGTCACACCGAGAAACAAAAGAATAATATATATATTTTTGGTAAGGTAAGCAATATAGTGACTTTTAACCGAAACTATACGACAGGGGATCATGGCACCAAAACAAAAGAATAAATATTCAAAGGGCGCACGTACCAGAAACCAAAGATGACTGCCAATCAAATGCCCAGTTGACAGAAAATGCACACCGCAGCACAAAAGACTTCGGCAACAAGAAAAAGGAACGAGCAAGCACTCTCCTACCTCCGTTCACACTGCCTAAAACATCGACACAGACCTATTCTAGTCACGTGAGGAAACCACCTGAAACGAGTTCACATATGAATCCTTTCAAACCTAATCAACACCGATGCATCAAATGGTGCAAACTCTCTTTATTATTACAATGACGATAACAGTGACTAAGCCTTTTTCCACAGGCGTAGGCAAGAAACCTAAGTAAGGGCAAAGCAGAAACTGAGAAACCCGAGTAAGGGCAAAGCAAAAACTGCACAACCCTAATTGAAGAGAATCTAAAAACTCTCATGCCATCTAAGAACTTTAGCTAACCTGGTTACTCGATCATTATATCAAGCCAAAATTTCACCCATGTGATGCTACATGACTTTCAGAGATTGATGTCAATGCTCCTAGCATGATGGCTTGAATAGGTAGTAAACCTCCTCGTGAGGGTTTACCATCCTCTTATGCATAGCGCAACAATCAAAATTGCGGAAGCTTTCTAAAGCTTTGCTAGCCTCAATTCATAGGGGCAGGTTTGTCTGTCCTCTGATAGATAAGAGAAATAACCACAAAACTAAAAGCATAACCAAAAGAAAGATCGTATGACAAGAAAAACAAAAATCACCAAAAGATGATCTATATCTTATAGCCAGACAGGCCAAAATTTACACGAATACTTGAGGTAACCCAAGAAGAAGACCAACCGAAGCTATTGGGTAGACAGCAGAAAATCAACACGCTATTTGGAACCACCAACTTCAGGTCAATCTAAATGTTGCGAATCCTTTGGCCAAAGTCTAGCATCAATGCATTGACGCAATCATAAGCCAACTACCCAAAGAGAGATTATCAAACTGCTGTTATCAGTTTACAGCACTAGCAATGGCAAGTTAAGCCCAGTAAGAGACAGAGAATGAAAGCTATTTGCCTACATACGACCCACCTACTCTTGCCTTGATCTAAAAAGTAACTACAAGTAAACCATAAAATAAACTCAAGGAAGACAGCCAATTAGCTTTCCAGAGGCATAAGCCCAACAATTTTTAAGCTTGTGTGTAATAGATGTTGCAATTTTATTCCTTTCTATTCCCCCTGCCACAATCAAGCACGAGTCACAATTTTGTGTCCCCACTCATCAATTGCAAAGGATATTTACTCCTCAGCCACCTCAAGTTAGCCCCTCACCTTGTCTATCCCTAGTAAAAACCAACAGTATGAGTTACAAACATAGAGAACACAACCAATCTGCTCTGTTGTAAAGATGCAATACAATCCCTCAGGAAAAAATTGCCATAAAATCCAAATTCCTATGGCTCTGACAATCACTCCACACAAGTTTATAATGGATGTTACATACCCTGCAAAAACTTGGTGCTCATTGCATAAGGTGTTTCCACCAGAACACCACAAGGGCAAGCACAATATCACTAGGGCAAGGACTCAATAGGGACGACAGATACTTCTCAAGTTCATATCAATGCACAAGTGAGCTCTGTCACACATACATACAAAGCCAGAGCTTTTCAAGATACATTCAAGAGATTTGCCAACAAACTCATAACAGCGCACACCTCTGAAGGAATAATATTAGGCATGACCAACAGGGTTTATGGAGAAAACTTAAGGCGTTAAGGATCTCTACCTTTAGCTTCTGACTTTTATTTTAGGATTTGTGTTTGGAGGGTGTTTTGCCTTTCCCATGTCACCTTTACTGTGTTTTTTATTCTATATAGCGCCGAATACTTGAAACCTCTTAAAATGTATGAACATTGACCAATACAATCAGTTAGATATTTTTCATAATCTACATATGCAATTTTTTCTTTCAATTTCAAAATTTAGGGAAGGAAAGCAAAAGGCACTTAGAGAAAGACAGGACAAACTAAACTCAAATAATAAAATTTAAGAATCACAGTTTTTGTTAATATTGAATCCTAAAATATTTCAAAAACAATTAAATATCAACATTTCAGGTCAATCTAAAATTTGTTAACCTTTTGATTTTAAATACTTCTTTTGGTTCACGCCAAAAACGTTTATACCCAAACCAAACAACCCTAGCACTACCAGAAACAAACAACCGTGCTCAATCAGAAAATTCTACCTACTGCTGAGAAAGCCAAAGTATAACATTGATCATCCAATCTTTTCCAATCTCAAAGGAGAACAGTAGGCACTGTCAATGACATGCTCTTCCTGTTTACATATGTATATAAGACAGGGCACTGTCATCCATGTCACGATATTATTAATGTCCATCACAAGAACTTTGCTGTGCACTCTACTTAAGGGAGCAGCCCCATTTATGTTTATAAATGAGAATCTAGTCACCATTTGTGTGCATAATAAAAAAATGTGAGTTTTAGCAGGGAAACCTATTCGACATGGTGAGCCTCTACTCCTGCCAGGATGATGAACATCAATAACATCAGAGGTACATTGTCATGCATACTGCTTAATGGATGCAACAGCCAAAAGTAACTGCCAGTACTGTCAACGCCTAACATCGGATTCCATATAATACCTCACCCACAAGTCATTTCTCACACAACTAGACACCTTTCCAGTGGAGATCCATTTACAAATCAATTATCAAATATTGGAAGAGAATGTAGAGAGATTTCCAAAATCAAATCATCAGGATCCATATAGTATTTCACCCACAAGTCATTTCTCCCACTCTAGGTGACATCTTTCTTGTTGGACTATTATCATTAAACCAATAGCCCCATTATCACCTCCACTAGTAGTTGACCGCAAATACACAATATCTCTTAATATTGATACTTTTCAACCAAATTGCAGACATGCCTGGCATAAAGAAATTTCATTAACTGTTAGCCTGAAACTTGTCCAGTTCAAAAGCATCTTCATCCACGGAGTTTTGAATATCTCTGCAGTCGTTCTTTTCGTCTCACTCATATCAACCCGGACATCTTGACCTAATACGTGAATGTTGCCCAACTCAGCAAAGGAAGTCTGCTATCATGTTAACATCCTCCACAACTGGATTTCTCAGCAACAATGATAAATTATAATAAATGACATATTGAAGCTTATTAAACATTTTCTGCAATTATCTGATTTTGTGAGATATTATGGCAAAGAAGTGCCCATTATGACCAATACGCATGCACAAAACACAAAACTAGAAATAGGACAATTAAGTTGTTCCAGATTAAATTCTCAATTAACTTCGCGTAGACAACTAATTATATACAAGATTGTCAGGATTGGGATGAAAATCATAAAATCCTACAATTTCAATTATTGAAGTCCAAAATGTGAATTTCATTTTGCTTTATTCAATTGCATATGCATTAACGTGAAAAAGAGAGAATAAACCTGAACGTAGTCCAACTTAATAGAAGGTCATTACTGAACTTTTGCAGTCTCTACATTCAACTTAAACATAAATAATATCTTGTCATATTGTTCAATGTTCAAACAAAGCAGTACTTTAAGTGGGCCAATCAAGTTTCACATGGTAATTCGACAAAACACCCTGTAACATCACAAGAAAACATGCAAACATCCGCTGATTAATAACCATCCTTTATGGGCACATCCACTGTGACCCTTACCCAAAAAAGAATCCACATTCCATGCTGATCATCACTCTCATTAACTAAGCTAATTTTGGTTGAACGAAGAAGAAAATTGGGCCCACTTTTAAGTGATTTATATACTGAGTGGTCATACTATCACGACCCTACAATCTGAGTCACTGTCCTGAAAGCTATCACATCCTATAGAAGATGTGAAGAGCCAGTACAAAGATGTTCTCATAGTGTACAGATCATTTTATCAATGAAATAAAGGACAAAATGTTGGGAAAAAAATTCTTTTTCATCAGTCAAATGAATATTACTGCCAACAGAACTCCAGAAACGCTTGCCCCACATCAATATTAAAGCTACATCTGATTAAATTCGAGATCGTCAAGCACAAAGATCCCCTCTCAATGCAACATATTGTACTGCTGTACTCATCTAATTGACTTGAACGATACCCGCTACAGCAGAATTCCACAAAGATATACAGTATAGAAATGAAGAGAAACAACAAACCAAGATCTGAGAAAAGCTCTGCTGATCAGCGCAACACTAAAGTCAACAAATGACATGCAAGTGAACCATTAAGAATACCGAATAAACCCACTTTTTAGTGCCTTTTTTTTAATTAAAGCCAATTCCAAGGACGGCAAAGAATTTGACACTTATGTCTGGTCTGTATCCTGAGAAAATAAAACTCAGAACTTGTTGCAGCTAAAAGATTGCCGACAATTAGATGTTCCAATCTTTACAAGAAAGGAGGAAAATACCGACTCAATGGTGGAAATGAAACTTAATGTATTGAAGATGAAAGTGAAACCATGACCTCCTCTTTTGGGAAAAAAATTTCTATAATTCTTGAAGAAGGAAATCTGAAATTATTCCCCGTTCTTCCCTAGTCCCAATGGGGAAGAGAAATGAAAAGAAAGAGGGGAAAAATACCCGTTAGCAAGAATCCTGTGTTGAAGGAGAAGCCAATCTTGTACAATCCTTGGGAGGGAGGAACTGCTAAAGTACACAAGATGCTAAAATACCCAACTGTTTAGCATCCCATCACAGCACAATTATACACAAAGTTACTCGAACTCTTTCTGGCAAGCATGTTCCAACGCGGAGGGCCTTCACTTGGAACCCATGAATTGATCTCTATGAAAACTTCACCTGGCGTCCTTGGTCCACCAATGACGATAAGACTATCTCCACAAGCCCTGAAGGCAATACCCCAACCATTCATTGAGTCTGCACGTTCAGGTAATCTCCCAACTGTATACCACACCCTCCTTTCCTTATCATACTTTCTCACCTCCATGTCAGCATAATCAGCTGCATACAGCTCATTGTTGACCACTGCAACTAGAGGAGGTGCTTCCGCCGCTGCAGGCACCTCAGCCTCCCTCGCAGCACCTCCCCTCACAGGCGACATATTAGGAATTACGGTCCAAGTTTGTGTCCTTAGATCATACTCCTCCCCACATGTGAGAACTCTTGGCTGACCCGTTTCGCTTCTACCAATACCACCGATGACATAAAACTTGTCATCCATAAACACTCCTGAGCACATCTTTCTGGGCGTGTGCATGTTACCAAGAGGCAACCACCTTTGAGTCTCGGAATTGTACATCTCTGCAGAGCTAAAAATGTTCCCCTGCGAATCACAACCGCCGGCTAATATTGCTATCTCCCCAAGGCTCGCAGACCCAAATAAGCATCTCGGAGCATTCATGCTCATTCCAGAAGTCCATGAATGTGTTAGAAGGCTATATTTGTATATCACATGCGAATTTGTCATATCCTTAGTGAACACAAGAAGCTCTGTACCCACTGCTAAGGATTCCTTATCAGGAAATATGACATATTCGTTGGAGATCATTCTGGGTAAATGCATCCACCGACTGCGAATAGGATCAAAAGCTTCCCATTCGAGTAAATGGCAAGAAAAATAAATCCAGTGCTCAATCACACGATTCTGCTTACGCAATCTATAAAGCTCACCGCTCTTGATCAAATTCCGAAAGCTCGAATTCAACAAGGCTAAGGAACCATAATCAGATCTCGAGCAGCGGATGAGACAGCTGATCGAGTTGTCCCTCCCAATGGCACCTATGAGGGATTCCAAATGCGAATTATCCCCAGCATGACGTTGATCACTGGATTGTTTTCCCGAATCCTGAGCGAGCTGATCTATTTCTTGCAACTCAGAGGCTTCAGAAAGCCTCAATGACTTCCTGCGTGGTTGATCTTCATTGCTGTCAATATCCCGAGAATGCTTGCTACTCCCGATGTCGATTTCAAGCCGGAAACTCATGCAACCTGGCCAACTGCTTTCTGACTGGCAAGAGTTTGCAAGCACCCTCGGGATCAGACAGGACCGACCTTCCAACATGTCTCTGTTATTCTACTGGGGAGAACCCAAAAATCACTAAAACACTCACTCGCCCTCTGATTTATCAGCCCCGCCGTTCTTTCTTCGTTTCTCTCTCTTTTTTTCGCCCTTACACCCAGAAAAATGAAGACGCCCTAATCAAAATTGCGACTTGCGAGCACCGAATGTCCCAGCAAAGTCTGTTGACACACAGAAAGCACCTGTGTTAGGGGCCAAAGAAAGAAGAAATTGAAGTCGATACAATTCAATCCAACTAAACTAGTCCTATCGATTTCGCATGGAAGAATTTGAAAAAAGACGGAATCCTCTTCTCCATCGCGATCTTTTGTTGATAAATGCTATGCACCAAAACGCGATTCAATTCAGTAAAAGAGAAACCAGAGAAACAAATCGGACCGGACAGCAAACGTCGATTCCGTTTCAAAAGAATCGAAAGAACCTGCACACGGCAATCCACGCCGGCTCGAAAATTCGATTGGAAAAAAGGAAATTAGCTGGGGCAGCCCGCCCGGTATTCCGAAGACGAAGCTGCAGATCTATTTCGCTTTGCGCACCACGAAAGGGACGCACATCGAGATTGAGAAAGACGAAGAAGAAGCCGAAACCCAACAAAAAAAAAAAAAAAAAAGAAGAGGAAGAAGCAAAAAAAAAACTCACGAGAGCAAGAATTAGAGAGCTAGACTAGATCCGCCACTAATCTCTACGAGAAGGAACACAATGCTTCCTCCCTAAACCCCACACAAACAAAAAGAAGAAGAAGAAGAAGAAGAAGAAGAAACGAAACTTCAGAGGGGCATCGGAGGAAGAACACGAACCAAAAAAAAAAAAAAAAAAAAAGGAGGAGGAGGATTTGGACGAAAGCGAGAGAGAAAAGCGCGGCGAGGGAGAGATAACAGCAAAACGGGAATGGAAGGGAGAACTTACAGGGGATTGGATAAGGAGCGGCGGAGGAAGGTGAAAAGGGTAGCGCAACTTTATTGGGCGGTAATTATAATTATTAAGTTCTTAGGCTCCTCCAAACAATCATCAATCTCCCTCCCTCCCTCCCTCTCTCTCCTTCCCTCCCTCCCTCTTTCTCTCCCCCTCTTTCTCTCTCTAGGCAGCTTCCGTTCTTCGCGTTCTCCGACTTCTTCTCCCCTCTCTGCAAATCAGAGCAAAACTTTGGCTTCGCCTCTGGCTGGAGCGAACCGAAGGAGGACCCCCCCCCCCTCCCTCACCTCTCTCTCTCTCTCTCTTCTCTCTCTTCACTCTCTCTCTCTCTCTCTTCTCTCGCTTGGCTCGCTTTAATATTTTAATCGCGGTCCTAACAATGTATAACCACGACAGAGGCCTCGCAAATCGCCGGATCTTTTTTCCTATTTTCCTCCTCTCTTTTTTTCCCCCTGCCTTCCCCACACCACTTTTCCTTGATATAATAACGAGAAGAAAATAGAATAAAATAAAATAACCCGCAATCCGCCAAAATTTACCTCGATTAAATCCCTTCGGAATAATATCTATAACAAGAAGAGAAAAAAAAAAAAAAAAAAACAAAGAAGAAGAAGGAGAAGAAAATCTCTCCCCCCGCCGCCCCCGAAATTCATCCATCATCGCCTACGTCATACCTTAAGCATCGTTAAAGCCGCAGAGCCTCTCGATCGATCCGATGATGGACGATGCGCTTCTCCGCCTTCTCGAATCGGAAGAAAGCCGCCGTCGCCGTTGAGTGGCTCAGCAAAGCTGGTGGCGGGAGGGGAGCGAAGAGTTTGTGTGCGCGCGTGTTTGCGGGGGAAGGGAGGCTCTCTGAGGCCAATCGAATTCGGATTTAATAAACGATGCATCTTGGCTCGCCTTTTTCCATTTCGGCCGAATTATTCTCCCCCTTTTTTTTCAAATTGGATTTTATTTTATTCTGTTATGCTATGCCTTTTGGTTCTCCTCGGTGATCGTTGACGTGGAGGGTGGGAGAGGAGGATGTGGCGGGGTGGGGTGGTGGTGGCGGCGGCGGCGGCGACGGCGGGAGCGGGACCTCTTCCCCTCGTTGTCTTGTTCGGTTTTCCCTCCGTTTTGGCTTCCTGCGGGCGCCGTTTTAGCTGGCCACCGGTGGTAGCCGGTGGTGCGGACACGTGTTGACCGGGTAAATCGAAACTGTCCCTGTCGCGATGGAAGACCCCCCGCGCCCGGCTGTCCCGTTCCCAGGGCGCCTTTCGCGCCGTTGGATCATCGACTGGTCCAACGGATCGTGCGGTCGATGTCCGCCCCCCCTCTCTCTCTCTATCTGCTTTCTTCGCTTTTTCGCTTTACGGTCAGCGGTCAACGGGCGGAGGGGGTTAACAGGTTCGTATCGGCTTCTTAGGGGAAATGATTGTGTGCGACGCGGCGTAGGTGAGGGTTTAGTTTGTAGCTGTTGCCGCCCTTTCGGGCCTTTCGGTACTCGTTTTGCGTTGCTGTAATGATGCCCGTGTTGACCGGTCAAATTCATATTTCCGTAATTGTTGAACATGAATCCCATGATCGTTTTTGATTTCCCTTTCGCCGACTTCGAGTTTTCTTCGAATTTTCTTTGCCTAACCCTCCTAGAAAAAGAACATATGCCCATTTTTTTAAAAGAAATGCTTGTGGAAAAATATATAATGATCCGTATCGATTTTTTTTTTCTAATTTGATAAATTTCTAAATATTTCTCATCAATTAAAATGCAAAACGTTAGAACTGTAGAAAATTGAAAAACGATCTTTAATCAAACATCGGTCATTATAAAAGTTTATTAGAGCAAAGTTTTCGAATGCTCAAATTCAAATCTCGGACGGATATTGTTCTAAATCAAAACAATGACATATGTAACTTTCATAGCAAGTGAAAATGGACAATTAGTTATGTCAGAATCTTTGCATTGTTTTAAAAGCACCGTACATTTTCAATTATGTGAAAAGGAATCGATTTCGAGACATGACCCGACGGAAACAAGATGCTAGACAATCCATGCGGATCAAGCTCATGATCTTCAACACGCATTGAGCCCATCATCTCAAACATAAGAATCTCACGCGCACACGTAAGACATAATCCTTCTCCCTAGAAAAACTCGAGAAAATCTCGAGAGACATGCTCGGAGTAGGTGGATAGAGAAAGAGAGGGATCGTAATGACAACAACTTCAATAGTGTTATCTAGTGGCGAAGAGATTCTACGCAATAATGTGATCTCCCCCTCGCTCCACAATTAGGCATTGGTCTGGCTACACGGGGGATGGCGCGGTGTGTAATGTACGTGGTATACTTATCTGAGTCGGAGATGGGGTCGGCCACGATACTTTTCAGCCTATCATCATGGAAAAAACTAATCATATCACCCCCACCACCACCCTATTACCATTTCGTCTCTTTCCATCGCCCACCGTGGGACCCGCCGTCTCTCTCCTTCCGATTTTCCCGTCGAAGCATATTAGTTGTATAAGCTCTCGCGCTTCCGCGTGTGGACGCGTTCGTGTACTCTCGTCTGCTTATTTCAATTTGAAGATGTCAACGAAGAGGAAAATCGGTCCGGTCCGTGAGCCACGATCCTCCGCCGTCGCCTTGTTATTTTATGGGTGAAATTTTGTGATACCAATGCTAATCAATCTAAAAACTCAAGTTATTATATAAATATGAACTTTGATCCGATACTAACATGAAAATATGTGATGGGAGTGGTAAATAGGGCTTAAAAAAAATTGAATTTGAGACCAACTATTCTAAAGATTTGAAATATTAAATAAATGTGTGATTTGATATATAGTTGTGCAAACATAACGAGAGCCGCCGTAAATATACCATAAGCTAATGAACTCGAATTGGGTAAGGTCCAAGATCTGGTACGAGCATGAGCTACTTTGAAGATTGGTCCAGGAATCATATCCTTGCCCATCTCTTCTTTGCATGACTTCCATTGGCAGATTCCCAAAGGCTCGAATTTTCAAGCTCTCCTCAAAAGTGAAAAATCATTGCAAAAGCATAAAATCACGTGTAATTCATGCTCGATCTTTTTGTACTGCTTACATAAATTTCGTCATATTCCCTCATGTAATCCGACACGAAACGACATAACATAGATTTTGAACGTCAAACAACTTTCTCTCATGCGCACTTCTAATACCTAGTAAAATCGAAGTATTTGACAATCGCATTCGGAAAAAAGGACCACCCTAAAAATAAGAAAACAAGATAAACAATCCGTTAAAATATTTACCCAATAATTTAATCAGCTAGAAGATCTTCACAAGTGTGGTCAAATTATTTTAATGCCAATTCACAATCACAACCGCGGGCACGCCCGTACGGACGGTCCCCGTGGCGGTTATGGTTCGCGATACGATTACGTGTGCGGATTTCGGTCGTAACCTTTGAATGTTTTTCGACGCGAAGGAGGCTTTACGGTCTGGTCCAAAAAGACGGGGGCCCCCACCCGCCCTCCCGTGCTTCACAGGGGAAGAAAATCGAAACGCCGTCCTCGAGCGAAATCCCGAGAATGCCCCCCGCGATCGCCCCCGCCGTAATCGCCGTCCAATTTTCCCCGGTGGAAAAAGGACCCGCTCGCCGCGTTCCGTTTCGCGGGGGCGGTGGCATGCGGGGGACCCACACCCCACCCCCCCGGGCCGTCGCTACTGACCGCGTCAACACGTGCGAAGCCCACGGTCCCCCCTTTCGATGATCTCAAAAAAGAAAAAGGCATTATATTATATTGTATTTTATTATATGGTCTATTCACATTATGGAAACTATAATTTCTTTTCAACGGGGAGGTGAACCGATTAGATTTTGGGGACACGTCGAAATCCGATGGCTGAAAACGACCCCCTATCCTCTCAGTCGCCAATCACCGTGCATCGAATGATAAGGGACCATTTCTCATTTTTATATTCCTCTTCGCTTGTGCTGTTTTTATCATCACTATTATTTAAGCCTACACTTAAACATAATACTATGGCCAAAAAGACTTTCGTAGCACCACACCGCAGCACTCGCATAAATATACGTCGAAGAATTCTAAATTAAAAGAACGAAATACAATTTAACGATTAGTCGTCACCTATCCCTCTTTAAGTTAAGTTTATTGCTATGCTTACGGGCCTAATAATTGTTACTATACATTTTCTTTAAAAAGATTGAATGAGGACCTATTAGTTTCGAGATAGTTGTTCAATTATTAACACTTTGAATACAGTAGATTGGAAAAGACATATGGCTAATCTATGATTTGAAAACGAAAATAAAACCCAATAATTATGGTCTGGTAATTTCCCTTAATGGTTTGATTTTCTACGGATAAGATCACGTGGCTTAATGGAGCTTGTGGATGTGGTAGCCCGCCGGGCGACTTTTTATGGAGTCCTTGATTAATTGGCAAGCATTGAAGTTTACGTGCGCATCGAACTCGTTTACTGATGAACGGGCGGATGCGGCCCAGATTTAGTCGGTGGTCCCCACCGGCTTTTGCTCTCCCATTACGTCTTTCCCGATCCGAACCAACGGCCCACGATCCGCCACACCATCCCAGTTTGACCCCTCGACCCCATCACCCCCAAGAAAAGGAAAAATAAAAAATAAATTAGAAATACCCACTATTTATCTTCTCCTCCCCTAACCCCCCCCAAAAAAAAAAAAAAGGAAAAAAGTCTTTCTCCTCCTCTCTTTTCACTGGAGAATAAAAACGTGTCACCAACAGAAGGACCCGTTCATTTCCTTAATTCATCAAGACAAGACAACATGAGAAAAAAAACCCGTCCCTTCGTTCTCTAAAACGGCTAAGCCACATTATTTTATCAATTTGCCCGTCGAGTAATATAATAAAATGCGAGGGGGAGAATAATAAAATGAGTCAATTTTGATCGCATTATCGGCGCCGTCGTATGATTTAGTAAATTGATTTCGATGAGGGGACGGCCATAAATATTTAAACCCATAGGTCGATCCATCCATCCATCGTTATCATTTGAATATACAGTAACCTAGCGATCTAATGACGCCCCGATTAAATTAGTAGGGCTCAATCGATGGGGATGCGCATCGCACGTGCTGCCTAGAGGCGTGTGTGCGTGTGTGCAGCGAAATGAAGACACCCGTCTCGGAATCCGAGTCACGTGTCCGTGCACGTGGGGAGCTATTCATGGCACGGCGCATGGTTCCTTGTAAACAAAAGAAGAGTTAAAAGAGAGAGAGAGACATTGATAGATAAATAAATAAATTAAATAAATAAAAAAGGAAAAGAAGGAGGGAAAAGAAAAGGAGAGCGCACTTCGTTTTTCGTCCAAAGGAAGGCGGTATTAATTAAAAAGGAGATTAGGCAGCCGCCTAAGCTGCATGAGCGAGAAAAGAGAGGGGGGGGATTAATTTAGTCGGAGGGATCGATGAGCGCGTGCCACGTGGAGGGATGTCCGCCCGTGCCGGCTTTTTCCTTCCAATCGAGATTGAGGTGATAATCTAGATTAATTGGCGGTGACATGATTCATGTGCTTATGTTCTTAACTTTAGCTTTTGGCAGTATTTATTGAAAGGGGGGGAAGAAGATCGAAAAGGTGGTGGAGAGCCAGAGGGCATGGGATTTTGGGAAGACCCAATTCATGTCGGTAAAAGACCTTGTGCTCCATTGGGAAAAAAAAGTTGATCCAATGAGCTGGCCTTTTCTTTCTTGATGGGTGTTTTTTTTTTTTTATTCATTTACTTTGCGAATCCTCTCGTTCTTGGTCAAATTAAAATTAAAAAAAAAAAAAATTTCATTTTTAGTTTTGAGTCGATGCCCGGTTAAATTTCCGAGATGAATGTTTTTCTCGTTTAGAAAATTACGCCTAGTCGGGTGCAGGTTCCGATGTCATTTTTGAATGAATTGAGAAAGAATCGTCGGAATTTTTCATCGGTACTTTTCTATTTTAATAAATCCCTCTTTTACCTCTCCTTTTTGCAAGACAATGATTCCGAAGATTGATTCGCACCTGTCTTGTAAGTGCTGGCCAAATTTTAATATATCGATCTCGGGTGAGTCTCATAATGAGATGATTTTATCTTTAATCCAGTGATTTGTAACCTAATTCTACTTAGACGTGGCCAAATGACACTAGGCATATGCATGGAAATTGCTCGTGAAAGAGATTGATCGGACAAGATTCCCTCTTGCCTTTTTTCCCCCGCTCCCTGTAAGCCCATTAGAAGGAAACTTCCATATGAAGTATAAGAAATTAGCAATATATTCTTTATTCTTTTTTTTTTTTTTGGTCGGTAAAGTATTCTTCTATTCAAAATAATGAAAAATATCTATATTATAAAGCAAGTTTTTGAAATCTCTTTCTAAACTATTTGAAAAAGTTTCAACAGAGCTCATCCTTACAATGAAATCGCCTGTAGCAATGGAAGGCGAACAAATGACATATAAGATAATCATTTATAAGTTCCAAATACAGTCTCATATTATTATTATTATTATTATTATTAAACAAACTAATATTATTTGGCATGGGAATTACATGTCGAAACTTTTTGAAAATTTTATGAATATTTAAAACCGCTTCATCACTCTTGCAAATGTAACTCATATGGAAATTTAGCATTTTAAAATTTATAATGATAATCGATAAATTCTATAATCAGAAAGAAACAGTCACTTGAAATAGTTTATTTGGAAAATAATTGAATACTGCGAGTTCATTTGTCTTGTACATGTAAATTCATTTTACCATTTCACACATATTCTACTTCCCTTTTCACAGAAAAATTGAACTCAGCACGGGCCATTTTTATTCTCCTCGATTGTTCGATCATTTCTTCTAAATAATTATCAGCTTTGAGTAATACTAAATTAAATATTGCATATTACTATGCTTTGTATCGAATCAAACCAAAGCTACACTAATCGTCTATGATGTATTGTCTCGTTCTCATAAAGTTGATATTCATACTTATAATCCTGAGATATTTCCTCTACAACTTTTCTATTTTCCCTGGCAAAACCTTAAAAAAAAAAAAGTTATTCCAAGAAGCCATTTAATTAAAATTCGCCAATAAACACGAGAAAAGATTCTGGCGTGCGATAAACACCACAATTATATTTATCTTCCACCGGTCCCACTTCAGAACTGGGAGGCGATGCCTCCCCCAATGATGTCTAGACACGTGTTGACCGCACGCGATCGAGGCCCTGCGATGCCGCGAGGAATTATTTTTGGACGGCGCCACCTGGCAGCGCCCATTACACAAGTGGCAAAATCACAGCTGGTGCGGACACCTCCATGATTCACATAAAAAAATATTAATTACAAAAAAATAAAAATAAAAATAAAAACAAAAACAGAGAATAATTCGGAATTCAACCGCAACTAGAAAAAGCAGCCACAAGCTTCCAAAATCCCATTTAAGCCGAGACACGTCATCCCTCATTGACTTGTAATTTTTCTATTGCAACGTAAGGCCTTTAGCTTGTGTAGTACAACGCTTGCATGTACGTATCTCAATAATTAACAATTTACAAAAGCAATTGGGGGCGATTCGCTTTGGATCCGATCCGAATCCGATCGTTGTTTTTCGCCGTATTTTATTTGTTATTTATACGGCAAAGATGAACTTCCAATTTCTACCGATTCCTCGGATGAAAAACGGATAAAATTGGGGGAAATTGCCTCTTTTTTTGCGGCTCTAATTAATTTCGTCTAGGTGGACAGCTTGCGAGAAAGCATTGCACGCAAAGGTTTCTCTCTCTCTAAACCGGACACAATAATTAAGAGAAAGAAGAAAGGGGACATTACGCACATTAAAAGAGCGTATGCTTAAGACAACAGGAATTGCATTGTGTCTCTATCGTACAATTAAAGTTCGATTCTTTTGTTTTTCTCTTTTTCCCTTTTCCTTTTCCTTTTTTTCCCCTTTCTCTTTTCTTTTGGGTTTTTAGCGGTGCTGTTTTGTATCTTGCTTTGGATTTGCTAATAAGGCACGGGGAAGGGGGGGTGAAATTGGGAGAGGACTTCCTCACCCATGCGACATGTATGTTCTTTCAATTGCATAAATGTCTGCTTTTCTTTTTTCGCACTTTGGAAAATATAGGGTTAGAGGTCCCCATTCCCCAATGACAAAGTGGGTTCAAATCAAATGAGAATAAAAATATGTTCTAATGCTCTTTTGCTTTATTAGTTTCCACATCAATCACATACTTAGGATCAAAGCATAAGCATATAGTGGAAAAGGATAGTTGAAGACCAATTAAAGTCATCCCCACGAATTCAGGAGAAATTATCCCATCAGTCATATGCCTATTGTGCGAATGTCACATCAGTCGTAAACTGTTCGTAAAATTCTAAACGCAAGTGAACATGTCGAATAAGTAATATAATAATAATAAAAAGTATCGTCATACGAGATCGATAATTAATAAACTAATTAAATACTAAAATAGATTAATTCTAAAATTTATCTAACATATAAAAATATAATTGATAATAAATTTAAAACAAAATTTGGAGACTAAATGCAATAAATTAATTAGATAAATATGTTAGAACATTTAATTTTACCATAACTACTAGATATGAATTTTAGATTGTCGTGGGTATAAGAACAATATCAAACATGTGATAGCGGAATTTCCTAATTTATTTACTATCCTATCTCAAGATATATAAAATTTACTCAGTTTATTAATGCACTTTATATCTATGTGAATTAAAATAAACATAAGTGCATTAAAAAATATGAATATTATCGGCTTACAATGAGTTTTCTGGATCACAAATAACGCAGATATCTATATCCATATTTAATTCATGATTATATATTATAATGAGTAATTACACAGTGTCATTTCTCAATCTCAAACATGCACATCAAATAATTCAAGTGGTGCCAATCACTCAAAATCATTATGCACAATAATATAAAACTCATATGAATGAAATCAATTACAAAATATAAATATCATGAAATTCACATCATCATGATTAAGCTATATGATAGCCTTAACAAAAAGAAAATTAGAACACAATAGAATAAGAAATAAAAACATAAATCAAACCCAACATCTTGAATCAAAGAATAAGAATTTTGTCACAGCTTTTATCTTTTCTTCAAAATACTTAAAAAACTCTCAAAATAATAAAAAACGATCTAATAAAAACCTAACTGCTATCTCAGGCTCTTAATGTTCTCCTATTTATAGGATATATCCAAGATCCTTATCTCTAAGCAATTATGGAGTAAATCAGAGGATCTTTGATTTGATATCTCTCACTGATTTTTGATTTGAATTATTGATTTTTGCCTTTCTTTTCCTTATCTTCTTAATATTTTATTATTCTGCATAAACAAGGAAAATTCAAATAATCAGAAGAAAATCCAAATATTTCTCATATATATTGCATTATTTATTGCCTAAAATAGATAAAACAACTTTATTTTTATAGAGTTATCATAAAATTTTCAGTTTTTACCAATTTAATTTTATCATTCTGCACGAAATTCTAATGTGCTAATGTGGTAATGTCTCACGTAAGATGACCAGTGGTGACTGAACCGCTAAGATACAAAGTGGAGTAGCCGTGAAATCTATAGTAGCTTTGTGAAATAAAGGCCGACTACACTCCCGCTTTCTTGAAAAAGCACAAGACGTAAATCCATCGGTTTCGAGGTTCTTATCATCCATTATAGACCACAGAGCTAACTTAACTTCAGCTCCAGTAACAGGGGCCAATAAACAGCTCACGTCTTCTTCGGGAAGATGGAAAATTGAGGCACGTTCTTCAAGCGTTCAATGGAACTGCCATGGCAAACGGGGCATTATGCTACCCAACATGTGTTGATGAGAAGATACTGCTTTAGTTCTAGCAGCATCAAACTTTTCTAACCTTCCACCTTTAGATAGGTCATATGGTGGGTCTATTTTTCCTACCGAAAAAATGTCCAAAAAATCAAAATCTTTTATATGATGACTTATTCAATTTTAAAATTTTCAATTGTACAAATTTAGTTCTAAGTATTTTGATAATTTTTCCATTTTCTCATTTCCATTAATTTTGATTGGAAATCAATGACGACTATTTTATGTGACATGAATGGTGTTGACTTGGGCAAATTTGGCAAATTTTTATTTTTTAAATATTTTATTATTTGTTTATATTTTAGTAACAAACGAGACATTTCAACCTTGAATGTTATGAAGATATCGAGTCCATTGCTGGTGAAGAAAATATATATATATATATTTTATTTTTTTTAATGATAATTTGTCCCGTGGCTAGAGGGGGTTGCCAAGGCTGCTAGCCCTTAATGGTAAAAAAAGAGTAAAATCAAAGAAAATAATAGTTTTAGAAAATTAAAATTACACACACACGCACGCACACGCACATGCACACGCACACACGCACGCACACACACACATCAGTGCAGACCGTGTTACATAGGACGATCGACATCAACGCCAATAATTTTTTTACCAAATTTGGCCAAGATGACTACATTAGCAAATTATTAAAATGTTTATTACTAAATTGATATACTTAAAAAAGTTTTGAAATTAATAAACCATCATAATAAACCATCGTAAATCACTAACGAAGATGTCAATTATCCTATGTTATATGATCGGTATAGACAAAGACAATATTTATAGTTTTTTAAATTATTATTTATTATTTTGTTTATCATTGTGGCTGATGAACACTAGACAAGGGCCTTCCGGCTTTTGCCATCGTTAACAAGGGTTGTGGCCCTCACTTAGGCCCTCACCACCCATAATGGCAAAAAAAAAACTATAAAAAGTTCAAAATAATTGTAAAATTGTTCATGTCGTCACCAGTTGTTTTACATGGCACAATCGGTGTCCACATGAACCTATGGCCATAATTGGTCGATGCTAAATTTAAAAATTGTTAATATATATCTATCTAAATTGGTCAAATTGAAACATTTAGAATCAAATAGCATCAATATAATAGATTTAAGATTTCTTTTGTAATTTTCTCAAACATCATCTTACTATTCATCGTGATTTTAAGGTCAAGGCTATATTGAAGTATGGAAAAACATAATGATTCTTACGAAAGAAGTGTTGAAATAGTCCTTTGCGATACTTTTATTTTTGAATTGCATTCGTTCGTATAAATTTCTTAAAGGCATGAATAATAATCGTTCTGTTCAAAAATCAATTTTTAGAAATTGATTTTTTTTTTTATTTTCATTCAAGTGAATGTTTTTGAAGAAAAAAAATACGTGTTTAATAATGACATAAAATTTCTATTTTCAAAATCAAAATTCGTTTGATAATGACATGAAACTTCTCCCTTTCGAGCATCGGTGGGAGACGAGTGGTGGATGATGGGCAGCTAGTAGCGAGAACAAGCGATGAGAAAATTTTTTGTTTCTTATTTTTATTTGAAATATAGAAAAGTAAAAAAGTCTTACTCCTCATTTACGTTCTAAATCTATTTCCAAGTTAAAATTTGTTTCAAAAAAATAAAAATGAAATTACACTACTAAATAAATTTCTATTCCAAGCTCTTACCGAAAATAGAAAAATTAAAATTTAGAAAAAACAAAATAGTTACCATACGTGCTCTTATTAACCAAAGTGTTCCAAAGGTATAAACAAGACCCTTCTAATTTGTCTGTAGCTTCTTATCTTTCATCCACATGCATTAGACATAAACACAATAATAAGCATCTATCACATCGATACGCTCAACTCTCACGCTTGATGATTTTTGACACATGATTTCGACATATCCAAGTGAATGCATGTGTCCATGGCATGTGAATAAAAATACATTTCCTTTAACTAAGAGGAGGGTATATATTCCATCTTTATTTAATGTTATTTAAAACCAAAAAGAGAATTAAATAAACTCGTTCGAGGGCTATATGATTGATAGAATCGGTCGGCACCAAAAATATAAAGTTATGTTGGAAGTCGGAACAGATGCCTTTTTTTTAAGGGATCTCCATGCATTTCAATTTCATTATGTTCTTGGCGAATTATTGTAGAACATATTCAATTATTTCCCTCTGAAAGGAATGGCCAGTCGCAAGTTCGCAACGGCCACCTTTTGAACCAGAGCATTAAAGTCAATTTAGCAAAAAATAGCCAATTCGATAGGTCAGTAGAAGAGACGTATTCCTTGTTCCCACCCTCCATTTCAACAAGAACATATCTCCGAGACACTTTTAGGCATACGTCAACTTCAAAAGTCTCTCTCCCTTTCTCTCTCTCCCTCTCCCTCTCCCTCTCCCTCTCCCTCCCTCGCTCTCACGCGTACAAAGATAACCTTGATATGCACAACTCCTTGCTATTCTTGTTTTTCTAGGTGATATGCTCAAGATCTGAGATAAACCCTAATTCCAGAATTTTAATTATAATTAGCATTGAAAATACGGTTTTGAATCTTCTTGTTACGCCGTGCATACCATGACGTCTTCATTGCTCTTGCTTGAGGTAGATATATATATATCCTTCCCTTTTAATCCAAAGAAAAGAAGAAGTAGAAGAAAAATTGCTCGGGCTTGCATGTATTCGTCGTCGGCCTAAGGAACACGAACATCTAAGTCTGGTTAGAGGGACGAGAAAAGCACATGCATAACATCCGTGATTTTCGCCCAACCCAAAAGGATGGCTTTTGATTGAATGGAAACCCTAATGCCCATTTAATCAACCAGGTTCATGATGGCAACGCCCCCTCCATTAGGGCACCCCAATGGTCTTCAAGAGTCATTTTGCCCCTCAGTTTTTTTCTTCACCACCTTTCACTTCCGAAAAAGAAAAGCCTAAAGACCAGCTGCCTTTGTTTTTCCCCCCTTCCCTGTTCACGACATGACCTCACTGAATGAAGTCGGCTCGCACGACGACCTATCAAGAACCCCTCCCCATTAAACAAAACTTAGGGTTTTGTTCGCAAAACGGGGAGAGCTCCCCTTCTTGAGAGGCCTCGCAGCTCCTGATCGTGGCCTGTTTCACCTATGCAAATAATAACAAGTGGGGGAAAGGGCATCTCTCCTTTTAGGGTTTTGCGTCCGAGAGTTTCGATCCGATGGGTCCATCGATTGATGATGGATTCCCTTGCTCGTTCCTCCTCCTTTCTTGTGCTCGGAGAATCTTTGCAACCGGGGGTTCGTCTTCTTTTGTTTTTATTCTCATTCGCAAATTCTCTCGGCAATTTTCTTTGCCAGGATGCTTGGGAATAGGTAGAGCGATCCATGAGCATGGAAGATCGCAGCTCTCGTCATGGACAGGAAAAGTTGGAGAGCGAATAAGTAGCCAGATCTAGACCTATAAGACCTTGGGAATAATTCGCGTCACCTTATTGCATCTCGACCTTTATTTCCCATTCCGAACGTAATTAATTGCCAATACACAGATTGGGAGCGATGCTTTCTATTAAAGACATCGTCAGGATGTAAACGTAGATTAAAATAATTGCTTTGTCCTTCGTTAAATTACTCATCTATACCTACATAGGCCTATTGCGATTAGACGATGTTCGAGACTTTTTAAGTGGCAAGAGAAAGGTACTCAAAAGATGGGGATGTCAAATACAGGAGTCAAAAGCATGACTCGTTCGATTCTCCTCATTAGTCATGTAAGAAGATGGAGAGATCCAAAATAAATCCCCCCCGGAAAATGGGATCGATAGACCCGATCACAAGCTTGATCCGTTGGGCATCCCAAGCCTATGCTAATCTTGAAATGCAAAATGGGTGAGTCTTCACGTCAATTATCAATCCCGGTCCAATCAAACGCGTTACATCTCAATCTTTCAAATTTAGACGGTTTAACATAGGTTGAATACTTTCGGCCGATTCAGGGGTTGTTTCTTCTCCACATGTTCGTTAATTCTCCTCGAACACACAACTAAAGCGCGATTGCCACGTACCTGCCCCAATTAGAAAAAGCTCATTTCCTAGAACCACCAAATGGTTGCTGTCGCGTATTCTGCACCGATGCATGTCTTCGACTGATGTATACACATGCTCCACTTTTCCTCCTTTGATCAAAACGTTTCCTTAGTGGAATCCGGACGAGCTTGCGTGCGGGCTTTCTCCGGTAGTTGGAAGTGTCACGTACATTGCTATTATCCTACTGAAGTCTTTGCGGGTTTCAACCCTCCCCACCTTTGTCATCTTATGAAACTTTCGTGCGCAATTGAATGGGCGTCGACCTCACACATGCACCTTGCCCATCGTCACGATGTTATCAGTGGGGGCACCTCATGCGGTTCCGCTGTCACACGATGTGGGCTATCGATTTAAGTGATGCCTGATCTGAAGTGTCCAATTTAAGTGGCCGCCCAAGCCTAGACACAGAGAGAGAGAGAGAGAGAGATTTTAGGACCTATTTGTAGGGCTTGGAAAGCATGAGACAGCTCTTGTTTGATCAATAAAGGGAAACTCTGTGCATCCGCATGTTGAAAGACCATGATTTGTCGCCAGAATTTGTGGGTTTCGAGTGGTTTTTGTCCCATGCAGAAAACTCCCTCGTTTATCAGATGAGACTAGGCTGGGTCGCGTGGGTTATCAAGAAATCGCATGCGATGTTACCCGAGACCGATGGGCGCAGGAATAGATGATTTTGTAACGGACTGACCGCTCGATTTTCTTAGCCCATTTTTTCTTTTTCTTTTCTTTTTTTGACAGAGTAGCAAAATTTGACTTGAGAAGAGAGGATGGGATTCTTGTGACATCAACAAAGGAATCCTCAATTGGACATATTTCCTTTCTTGAAGTAGAAATCGGGTTCGGCCTCGCCTCGAGACGATCGCCAAAACCAAATCACGGATGTCCCGCATTTTGTCGCTAGAGAAGTATTGAAAAAGCAAACAGAAATGTGCCGTATTATCGTAGGGGCAAAATTATCCCCTTTAATTCACCTCCTTAGTTTGATAGATAAAAAGGAAATTTCCAATCAATCTTAAATCGGGAAAAGTACAAAAAGAAGTCACAAATCTATTGTATTAGTATCAATTCAGTCATAAACTTTTCGATTGAATAAATTTAGTCAATTCGATCAATTTAGGCTAGAAATCACTGACTTGTATAATAGCCGCCTTATGTAGACAACTGGCTCTAATGTGGACATTTTAAAATAATTTTAAAATATTTTTTCGATTTTTTATTATATATTTTAAATTTTTCCTTTTTTCTTATTTTTCCTATAATATTAAAAAGCACTTTAAAAATATCAATATTAGCATCGGCCGTGTCTCTTATAGGACAGCCGGCATACACATTAACGATATCCAACCTAAATTGACTAGATTGATAGAATTGGTATCAATATGAAAAGATTTATAATTAAATTAATATTTTTGACTGAATTAGTATGAATGTAATAAGTTCATGATTTTTTTGGTATCTTCTCATCTTAAACTTATTGTCCTGATGCCAAACCGGTTATAACGTGTCAATCTTGATAATATAGTTCTAAATCTTTATACGAAATTCAATTATAGTAATTCCGGCTAATTTTCGTTAGGAATTGCTAACGTGGCAGTGCGCTGTGTGGAATGGTTGGCGATGAATAGATCACTTTTTGTTGATATTTTGCGTGACAGAAGGGGAGGGGAGGGGAGGTGGTTTAATTTTGGGTCTCCTACATTATCATGTGCCTGTTGACATTAACGTTTTACCGTGCCCGTCCCTTCTAGAGATTTGGTCGGCTGAATAGTGATTACGATAATATCTCGCGTCACTAAAACTAATTGCCAGTACGAGACAAAAGGTGAAAACATTGACCATCATTAAGTTTTGCTCTTTTCCCTCTAACTCAAACCTAACCTGTGCGGCTTTTGCCTCCCTTGTCTCGCCGGCCCCACGTGAAAAGCCAGCCATGGGGAGGTGTCGGTCCTTCGAACAGGATGAAAACCTAATCGGTTCCTTCTTTTTCCCTTCTTCTTCTTCTTCGGATTTATTGAGGACCATTTAAAAATTCGATTTTTACTTTTGATTTAGCGCACTTTTTTTTCCCTATGGATCACCAACTTAAATTAGAGGTGAAAATCATTTTGGAGAATGGAATGATTTTAAGTAATATTAACCCACTCGAAAGAAAGATAATGACATGATAGGGATTGGTAATTTGTCAAGAATAGAGCAGTTGCTTATCTTCTTTGTTTTTCGTTTTCTTTTGGGCCAAGCAAATGAACCATTCAATCACTAGAATCGATTGCAACATCAGTTTCCGCACGGAATAGAAGAACAAGAGGAAATAAAAAAAAGACATGAGCCATCCATGTTGTTAAGTCGTTTTCAATCATGTGAGACTGGTTGCTGTCAATGGCTATTAGGGTTTTGAGTTTTGGACTAATCATTTATGTTCGAGAGAGAGAGAGAGAGAGAGAGAGAAAGAGAGAGAACTATTTGGGAGTCCACTTTAGCATACTAAATGAATAGGCGCTGCCGTGGCAATCTAATGGCCACACAGGAACGGTCATGAAATGATGTCCTCGGAAGATATTAGGGATTTAAGAAGGGGTCGAAAGCCTGTAAGACCGGCTTTGCCTTTTCTTTTCCATTTAGCTTCCATCATGCAGAGTCATAATGTCTTGATATATTTTGATTCCCCACGCTTTCAGTTCTTCATCAGAACCACACCTAAAAGTGGAAGCCTGTATCTCTCTAGGGCTTACGTGAAATCTCATTTTCCTATGTTCGGTCGTGTTTTTACAAATGATATGGAAACCATTTTCAGATGCTTTGGGACAGGAAATTTTGAAGCGTAGAAAAATCTCAACTATAATCCTGGGTTTCGGGTCCAGGATCCGATCCGAGCATAGGTCTTGGAGGACCTGATCTTGGCTGCCGAGAATTAAGCATGTTTGTCAGGTCCTAAGCACGATTGTTAGGGACCCGAGCACAGGTACAAGGGTTTCGGGCCATGGTGTTGGGGTCTTAGGATTGGGTCTCAAGGGGCCCGAATACTAGCGTTGTGGTCCAAATCCCGAACTTTGGGAAACCAAGAGCAAGTGCCAGCAACTCAAGCATTTGAGCCTAATAACCAGAGTCCCAAGCACAGGTGTCCGGGACCCTAACCCTCTTGATGCGGTCCAAAGCCCTAGTGATATGGTCCCTAGCCTAGCCTCGAGGGGACCTAGGCCTCAGCGCTAGGTTCCACTCGTATTCGTAGAAATGATTTTTAACTTTTAAAAGTAGTGTCATCTTTTTCCTGAATTTATACATAGATTCATCAACTCATTGTTTTAATGTTTTGAGACAATAAATCCTTGACGAAACTAATGGACCGCAAGTCCCTGCCGGTTTTGTGCATGTGATATCGTGGAACCATTTACTGCTTCACATTGTCCATCACATTGTCCACGGGATGCAAAATTCACGAAACCAACAACTCTCTAGTCTATCCTCGATCGATTTATACTAATTTGGGTACATAGCTATGTGGATTTTAATTTACTAGTAGTTGATACTCCACTGTATTGGACCGACCATTGCTCCCGTCATCATTTATTTCTCATTTAAAAGTTTTATGTACAAAGTCAGAGTCTTATGGGCATTTTCGATGCATTTGTTTTCTCATCTAGAGACAAATTGATCATACAAATTAACTTCTTGCGGGCCTATGGGTGCTTGAATCCAAGGGTACTTTGGATCTATAGGTTGGGCTCATGGGCCAAGAATCTAGTCTGTTTCAACCTACGTGGGCTCGTCCCCCACCATCATGGAAAAAAAGAAAACTTGCATCCACATATGTTTCTAGAAACATTTTCACATAGGAAATAAATAATAAAGCTCTATTTCAAAAGGAAATCGTTGAAGCTAACAAGAACAACTTAAATTCGTGTGGGGGTAAAGGATACAAATAGTCTTTCAAATTTGGTTCAATGTGTAAGTCATTTGTTGATTTTTAATTTGTTCAATGTAATCCCAAACTTATTAGTAATATTCAACTTAATCCTTAAATTTATAATATGAGTATTAATTCAATTAAAATTTTTATCATATGTGGCATGACCAGCATTAATGTGGACAATTTTTTCATTTTAATAAATATATATATTTTATTTTCTTTCAAATTTTCCTTTTTCCTTTTTATTTTTTATTTTTAAAATCTACTACCCTTCGTTGGTCATTGAGGGCTTGATGATCGTCGTAAAGGTTGTCAATTACAGACGAGGGCCAAATCTAGCTAGGGTGACACTCGCCAGACTCTTGCAAGCCTGTGGTGAGCTTCGCAAGCTTCGCCTTGCCTATGAGGGCAATCTTCTCTGGCCATCATCGAGGCCCTGCAGCTAGTGAAGGGAAGTAGGGAAAAAAGAGAAAAGAAAAAGAAAAATGATTAGTACTACGAAAAACCCTAACTTAGTACATTTATGATAGATACACAAATTTTTTTTTTTGACTATTAAAAACCTAAACTGTTATATCTATGACAAATTAACCTTCTATTAATTTCTGTTAAATTTTATCATTGACGCTTGGCAATTGATTGGTGTACTAATTTGGAGTTTTATCCTTCGTATGTCACTAATGTATTGCATTTGTGTTTTTTTGTGATATTAATATAATTTAATGAAAACCAATGGATGGTAAATTTATTATAAATATACCAATTTTGGGTTTTGGTGGTAAAAAAAATAGTTTGGGGTTTTTCATGGTATTAACCCAAAAGAAAAGAAATAGAAAAGAAAATTAAAAATTAAAAGAAATTGTAAAAATTGTTCACATTAGTACCGGTCATGCAATATATAGAACAGCTAAGACTAACTAGATCGCAACATCAATTATTTTGTCCAAATTGAAATGAAAGAAGACAAGAAGCTAAGGGAAGACAAGAAGAATTGTAAAGGAGAAGAGAAACTTTTGGGAGAATTTTTGTATATTTTATTGCATCCTTTACTAATGTACAAAGTTGTGCAAATATAGTATAAGATATATACAAAAGAAAGTAAAATATATTCAATGAATCAAATCTAATATTTAATTGATCCAGTCTAAATCTTGATTGATTTAATGAATCAATCTCAATCTGAATGGATTTCGTCTAGCTCGAGCATATCTTCCAACACTCCCCCTTAAGTTGGTAGCTTGTACACCTAACTTGCTCAATAGATATATGTGTTGTCTCTGACAAAGAGTTTTGATGAAAATATCTAGTGATTGTTTTGCGGTCCCAATTCCTCTTGTTTCGATCACTCCTTCTTGAATCTTGTCTTGAGTGAAATGGCAGTCCACTTCTAAATGTTTTGTTCTTTTATGCAATATGGGATTTACTGTAAGTTTGGGAGCCACATTATTGTTGCAAATTAATTTTGTTGGTCCCTTCACTTACATCCCAAGGTCTTGAAGTAAGCCTCGTATTAAGACTATCTCGCAAGTGGTCTTTACCATGGCTTGGTATTCGACTTCAGCTAAGGATAGTGAGACAATTGCTTTTTATTTTTTTTTTGTGTCTTCGATGAAAGTAGAGACTCCCCTAACTTAATATAGAAACCAGTGATGGATCTTCGATTCATGAGAAAATTTGCATAGTCCGCATCACAATAGGCCATTATTTCCATGTTACATTTCTTATAGAGAAGTATCCTAAGTCTTGGGCATTTTTTCAAATATGTTACGACTTTAGAGTAGCATTCATATAAGATTGTTTTGAACTATGCACAACATATATTAGGCCTGGTCATAGTCAAGTATATGAGTTTTCCAACGAGTTTCTAATAACTTGACAGATCTCTAAGTATACGATCTTTATCTTGAGATGATCCTGTATCATGTTCTGCCATAGTTAATTTGATGTTTTGCTCGATTGGAATAACAGTTGGTTTGCACCCTTATAGCCTTGCTTCTGATATGATTTCTAATACAAATTTCCGTTGGCTGAGAGAGATTCCTTGATTGAATTGAGCAATCTCAATCCCACGAAAAATATTTCAGTGATTTCGAGTCCTTTATATGGATTGTGGAATTCAAATACTCCTTAAGGTTGTCTATGACAATTTTGTCGTTCCCCATAATGAGAATGCCATCAACATATATCATCAAGTAAATAGATGATGTATTTTGCGTCCATGTGAATAAGGCATAATCATATATGGAATGCTTGAATCCTACTATTGTGAGAGCATGGGCAAACTTGGCGTACCACTATCTGAAAGCTTGTTTAAGATCATATAGGGATTTGCGGAGACGACATACTTTATTCTCCCTGTCTCCGTAAACCCTAAGGAATATCCATATAAATTTCTTCATCCAGATCGCTGTGAAGAAAAGCATTGTGTATGTTCATTTGGTTTAGTGGCCAATCACGGAGAGCAACAACTATTAAGAAGGAACAAACTATCACATCTTTGGCTAGTGGAGAAGAATTTTCACGGTAGTCGAAACCTTCCCATTGTGTAAAATCTTTAGCCACCAATCGAGCCTTGTATGGTTCAATTGATCTGTCTACTCAATACTTAATTTTATCCATCTATTTGCAGTCAAGGTTTCTGATTTGGAGGTGGTGTCATAAGCTCCCATGTTTGATTTTCAATTAAGGCTTGCAATTAAGCTTCCATAGCTTTTGGCCATCGCATATTGGTAGATGGTTTATCATAGCTAGATGGTTCTCATGCTTCCAATATATTGTTAATATAGCATCAATGTTCTGGAGAGAGTTTATCGAAAGAAACATAGGATGAGATTGGATAAAGACTACCTGGTGCATTGAGTGTTGCATAAACGTAATCCTTAGTCTATGTTGGTGGATGGGTGATTCAACTGGAGCCTCATGGAGGATCCTGTTGCGGTGGAGGTGATGAAGATTCCTCCGTAGTTGGACCTGATGAAGGACTAGAAGCTTCTTCAATGGGCATAATGTTGTTGGATGATGGTACAACGGTTGCTGCAGGAGTGATAACCTCATCTAAAGTTGGAGTTGATGTTGGAGTGAAATTTGAAATCTCCAAAGGTGCAGCAAGTATATACTCAAGATCTGGAGATAATGCTTACTTAGATAATAAATAACGTGAATTAGTCATGGTGTTCGAATCTTCCTTTGATGACCCCTCTTCATGGAATGGAAATACGTCTTCATGAAAAACAACATCTCTGCTCGCGAGAAATTCACCTGTAGAAATTTCAAGGAGACGATATCCTTTTTGCAAACTTGGGTAGCCCATGAATATACAACGTCAAGTGCGGGGACCCATTTTGTCCTTAGGGCCCATTGTGATGGCATAGCATAAATAACCAAAGATCTTTAAGTGTTCTAGCTCTACTTTCTTCCCATAAAGTAGTTCAAGCGGAGTTCATCTATCAAGAACTTGAGTAGGCATGCGATTAATCAGGTAAGTTACCGTGATCACACATCTCCCCAAAAATTTTTTAGAATAGATGCTTGGAATTTTAGTGCACGCGCTACTTCCAGAAGATGGCAATATTTATGCTCTATTACCTTATTCTGTTGTGGGGTATACGTGAAGGAACTCTCATGTAATATGCAATTAAATAAAAATAAGGAAGCATAATCACTATTACAAATTTCTTTCTTGTTATCAGTGAGAATTTACTTAATAGACTTTCCAAACTGATTTTTTGATAGGACAAAAAATAGTTTTAAATGAGAGGTAGCTCGACTCTTGGATTGCATTAGAAAAGCCCATGTGGCAGGAGAATAATTGTCCACAATTAATAGAAAGAAATGGGAGCCATCATGGTTTGTATGATAGGGTCCTCAAATATCAACATGAATCAATGAAAAAACATTACTGTTGCGAGTTTTGCTAGAAAGAAAAGGTGATTATGATTGCTTTGCAATAGCACAAATGTGATACTGAACGTACGAAAAAAAAAAGCACCGTGACCCATTCTTGAATGTAAAAGGAAATTTTTATCATTGGCAGTCAAGTTACACAATGATTTTTTATTCAAAGGAATGCAAAACAAATCAAGACTATTTGAACCACCGCCTGCGGTGACCCAGTTGGATAAGACTCCCATGATCCTTTGCGAGGAGGAGAGGAATTCGAATCCCGCTGGCCGCACGGGATCTTAAGTGCGCCGTCAGGGTGGTGGGTCATCTACTAGCGTCGCCCTAGGGTTTGCCCGCCGGCTATCGGCTTACGGGATTCCCTGGGTCATCAAAAAAAAAAAATCAAGACTATTTGAAAAGCCGGTCCAAAAAAATAATCCTTCGAGAGTTTACCAAAACCCATCAGTCTACCAATCAAAGGGACCTGAAAGAAATAAATATCAAAATCAAATAAGACCTGGTAGGAATTTTCTTCGTAAACTTTGGACACAGAAATGAGGTTAAAGTGAAATTTTGGGACATAGAAGACATTTTTTAGAGTGATCTGAGGACTAAGATTGACTGTTCTTGTCATAGTGACGGATGTGACATTTCCATTTGGAAGTCGTACAAAGATAGGATAGTTTGTTACTTTGTGTATGATAGAAAAGAACCTTTTGTCACAGACAACATAATCACTTGCTTTCGAGTCAACTATCTATGCATTTCTTGAAATAGAGTTTATCAGACAATGGGATATACTAGAAAAACTCCCTCCTCTATTGGAAGTGTCCAATTTCTAGAATGCCTATATAAGTTATTGATATTGTCCATTGTAATGGGCTAATCACTTGTATTAGCATTCAAACTAGTCGGGCTAGTGACTTGACCAGGTTGCTGAATTTTTTTTTCCCCTTTTTCTCTAGGTTTACCATGTAATTTCTAGCAATTACTTTTTCCTTTGGAATTTTGCCCATAATTCCTGGATGACATGGCAAAAATATGGCCGTTAGATGCTTTAGTCGTTCCTTCATGTCCACCATCCGATTCAGTTGATGGGTTGATAGATCATGGGTCGTTGGATTGCAAGGCATAGGCACTGATCAATCGTGAATTGTTCGATCGCAAGGAGTAATTTGGGCCGTCCATTCCACTCTTCTTATAAAGTCCTTCTCCATTTCTTGCGAAACCTAGCGCCACTACTCCTCTTTCTTCTTCTTGCTGCTAAAACTTTGTTGTGAGCTATGAGTTGTGAGCAAGATGCTATTGTTTCCTTTGGCATATTCTAGCGAGGAGAGTCGTTGACTCTCTTCCAAGACCGTAAGCTGGTAGATGCAGCCAAGTGGAGGTATAAGATCCACTGCTAGAATCTACGATTGGAATGTGAGGTATGAATTGTTTAAAATCCACAGAAATCTCATTGCTTTTCATTGTCCTTTATTGCCTTATATTGTTGTAAAGTGGCTTCGGGCACTTTGAGTTTCTCTTCTACCTCTTCCAGTTCATTCTAGAATGCGGATTGCCTGTTGAAACATGCCGCAACGGACATGCTTCCTTGCTTCAACTTTGTAAGTGTCTGGCTGAGAGAGAATATCTTCGCTCTGTCTAATTTCCCATATATCTCTTTTATATTCTCCCACAAAGTTTTTGAATTCTTTGTCGAGGGTAATCCGGCTGTGACTTCCACATAGTTGCGATCTAAGTTCTCATCAACTGGTTATATTTTCGCCACTATCGCGCCATTTTTGGATCTATTGGAATTGGGATGGTTCCATCAAGAAACCCATTTTTATCCTTTGTAACTAGAGCTTGTCGAAACTCCTGTGCCTAGGTCAAGTAACTCTCAAATTCAGAAAGTTGATAAGCAATATGTTGTAGCTCTAGTCCATCGATGTTGGAGACGAATAGTGGATCACTAGGCTCCAAGCGACCACTAGTGGCCATGATGGAGTACAATAGAAATCTCGGTTGGAAAAATCGGGTAGGCATTTGTTCTCATACTTGAATTACTTGACTTGATTCCTAGCCTTGCGTTGAAAAAAGTTGACTTGGTTTCTTGCCCCACATTGGGAAATCTCGAGTAGGGAATTGATCCCATACTTGGTCGTTTGACCCAATCGCTTGCCCTGCATTGATTGCATCCAACTCAATGGTTATGCTTGCCCCGTTTATGGTTGGTGGGTTGCCATTAGGTTGGGCATTGCTTTGGTGGCCCTAATTTCCTAGCAATGATGCATTTGGGCTCAGTTGAAAGTATCATGAATTAAATGGTACCCATCAATAAGGATGGCCTGCAAAGGGTTGGCCCGCGATGGGCTGCCCTAAATTTGATAGAGCCTCAATGGGCTGCCAATGCACTTGTTAGGCCTGAATAAGTTGCTTTTGAGATCTAGGAATAACAACAGATGGGTCCCTAATTTCTTATAGGGAATGCTCTTTCGAGGCTGATGGCAGGTTCCGAGTCATAGGGGTATAGAAAAAATTTTCTTCACTTACTTCTTCTCTTTTTTGAAAACTGATTCCTATGCTGGAGGATTAACTTTGATTTGTAGGTTAAAGTCCCTTCAGTAGGCAATCGTTTGATGTATGCAGAAGCTAAATCAAAAGTAGAAGAATCGTAAAAGTTTAGGACTGAATTGACATCCATTTCTTTTGGGATAAGTGCAATAGAAGTCTTAAAACTTGTTAGAAAAATGCAATTAAGTCCTAAAACTTATAAAAACTGTAATCAAGTCTTAAGACTTATTGAATTGGTTCAATCGAGTTCTAAATTTGACACCGTCAAACATTTTAATGGAAAATACTGACGTGGCGTGGACGTTACAATTTAAATGAATTTTTATATTCCATGTGGCTTTTTTAAAATTATTTTTTATTCAATTTTTTAAAGATTAGATTTAAAATTAGAAAAGAAAAGCTAAAATTTATTTAAAAAACAAAAAAATTAAAAAAAAAATGGCAGGCGCTTTCATTGCCGTTACCCATCTCTGGAGGGGCTAGCGACTTGGGTGAGGGTGGTTGACCCTTGCTCGGCTAGGGCGAGGCCTCACCGGCCCTAGGCAAGGGTTGGCCACCCTTGCCAAGCTTAGGTGAGGGTGCCTAGAGTTGGGCACGTTGGCCTGCATAGGGGGTCGACGACCATCGCCCACCCTTGGGGGCTGGCGAGCCACATCAGCCCCGAGGGACGGCCGATGAGGCTTCACCCAGGGTAGGCAATGATCGTCGGCCCCCGGTGAGGATCGGCGTGCCCAAATCGGGCACCCTTGCCCTCGCTAGGCGAGGTTCGCCGGCCTCTCCGGCGATGGGCGGCGATGGCGGAAGCATTTGCATTTTTTTTTTTTTGTATTGTTTTGTTTTTTAAATAAATTTTAGCTTTTTTTTCTAGTTTTTAAATCTATTTTTTTAAAAATTGAATAATTTTTTTTAAAAAGCCACATGGAAAATAAAAATTCATTTAAAATGCCACGTTTGTGCCACGTTAGCATTTTCCGTTAAACTTTAGGACTCGACTAAATCTATTTGACAAGTTTTTGGATTTGATTGTACTTTTTATAAATTTTATAACTCAATTGCATTTTTCTGGCAAGTTTTAAGACTTTTATTGCACTTATCCATTTTCTTTTTTTATAATGTCTTCCGTTCTTATGTTAGTTCAAATTAACTAATACTACTTCCAATCTGTAAAGTTTGAACAGTGAAAGATGAAGTTACTCAACTATGCATTCCAATGATAAGGCCGCTCTGAAATGAAGAAGAGAAAGATGGCATGAATATATGGAAAGTTCTCCCGCAATGGGACTACACGATCACATGCGTAGAGACTGACCCACCAATCCGTCGGTATTGACGAACCAAGGTTCCATGAATGAAGCACCGATTCATGTTTTCTCCAACGTTAGTCCACAACAAACATGCACGGCATCTGCTACTTCTTGTCGTCTTGCGATGTTCGTTCAACCCAAAACGTTTTCTCTGTCCATTGAATCTGAATCTCTTGCTGCGCAATGTGATAATAAGAGCTATGCTACAAGCCAGCGGGAGGCCAGGCCCTTAAAAGTCGCTGCCTAGATGACTCCGAGGATGTTGTACCAGCAAAAAGTGCTTGTGAGATGACAGCTCCAGGTCTCTCGTCCATGAGGATTTGCCTATAACTTCGACATGGACATTTACTGGGCGATGCTCTTGTCTTGGTGAGTTTTACCCTCACCACATCAAGCCAAAATTCCATCAAACTTTAACCAACGACGCCCCTCTCTCCCTCCCTCCTTCCTTGACGATGCGGATGCGTCAAACTCCATGTTTAGCCGACAAGTGCGAGCCTTTAGACCTTTTGACACTCGATGTTGACGTTGAGATCTCGACCTTCATGGAGGGATGAAAGGTAATTAGAGAGAGAGAGAGAGAGAGATATGCTCAAACGACGTTCCCATTTGATAAAAGTGGTATTTTGATTGTCAATAGACATGCCCAATTGACAGACGTAGGACCTCGGCGCCTGAAGAGCTCGTACCTGTGTCTTCCTCATCCGAACCCGCGAATACTGATGCTTCAAACTGGATCCCCCGCACTCGGACTCGAATTTGCACAGCCGGGACCTAGGTCCCTACAGCCCTGACCCAGGTCATCGATGCCAGGACTTGGGTACTGGCGCCTAGACATAGGCACCGGTGGTTTGCACTTGACAACCCCGACACCATGACTGTGGACCTCGACATGCGGATGCGGTCCTTGGTAGCGAAACCGAGTCCTCAAAGCTGTACTTGAGTGTTTCTCTCAAAAACCCGTTTCATAGTTTTTTTGGTACAAATATAAGATAATGGATTCTATCTCATTTGCCTGAAAAAAAAAAGGCCGAACACAGAAAAATTAAACCACCTTCCTTGAGAAGAACTTAATTTGAAAATATGTTCAAGCGAAGTGCATGTATCATCAAACAAACGGAGCTTCAATATCATCTCATAAAATTTAGGGCCATTTCCCTTGGGACGGACGCTGATGAAGGTCGGACCACTTGGGCATGGTGGTCGGGCCCAACCTCCATGACCGAAACCAAAGAACCCATCCTAACTACCAACAAGCAGAAGAAAAAGAAAACGATAAAATAGTTGGATAGCTGGGATAAAACTCAAAGCACCTAATCAAAGGCCATAAAAGAAAATTCGAAATTCCTCGGACAACGAACATCCGAACGCAAAGAGCACGTGACGGATTGCAATGGAAACTCGAACATGGTCTCTGTCTCTCTGTCCCTCTTTCTCGTCTCTCTCTGTCTCTCTCTCTCTGTGGTGTCGCGTTCCCACCGTCGGCTTCGGCTAGGATCCGAATTCGGGGGGGTTCGGGGTGGGGCGAGTTTGACTTCGGGAGCGAAAAAGGGCCGCTGTTCCAGTTCCGGAATACGTTTTCCAGGGGGACCCTCGATGGGACACCCCCACATGGCTCGCACACTGGCTAACATGTGTCTGCGATCTCGGGCCGGCATACGATCTCGTGGACTCACGTTGTTTCTTTTATTGCCCCTGCGTGGGTTGTTACCATTGCCATAATGTGGTTGGGTTTGTTTCATGGAATATGCCAGAAAATCCAAACACGGTTGATCGGCATCGTGGCAGATATTAATGCCCCCGGACCGAACCATCACATGAGCGAGAGAGGAGGCGAAACACGGCGTTCGGTCTGGTTAGGAACTCGTCGTTTTATGTTTCGTCCTTCTCCTCTTCTTCTGGAATGATGACTTGGGAGAGTCGAGAGTGAGCGCGTCGAAGTCGGGACGATCTGCGATGGGCAGAGAATTGGATTCTGTGATAAACGGTGAAACTCGCTCCGTCGCCCGAGACACTCTCACGATCCTTCAAGTTGCAGAGCCCTTTTTTCAAGATTATCCAGGTCTTTGGTTATGTCTTGGATTATTGTTCGATCCCGACGAAATAGGCACGGACTCCGTATATTGACATTGCGTTATACGTCTTGAATCCACTGATACAAGACGAAGCTCGCTTTGCATGAGAGGAGGGAAGCGTGTCGGAGATATGATAGGCACGGACTTATCCGTTCATGAGAAGGCAAAGCAGCTCTCCATGGAGTGCGGCGCATTTTTCGAATGTCCCATTTTCAATTGACGAAAAAAATGGCATCTAACACGTTCATCACGAAGAACAGAAAGCGAGGAAGAATAAAAATCATGATATCCAGACTCATCTTAGTAAATCAAGTAATTAAAATTTACAAAGGATGTATTGAAGGGTTTGGATTTAATCCTCTCTCTTGGTGATCCCTTGTTGAAGGCGTTGCATTTCCTCTGCATCTCCCCCTAAATTTAAATCGATCCGCTAGAGTAGCCATATCCAGACTTCGGACTTTCATAATGTTCCTCAAGTTAATTTAGTCTGGGGGCCCCGGAGGAGAGAAAGGTTGTGGGTGGGGGGGGGGGTCCTTCCTCTCTGGGACAGGTGAGAGTAAATGCAATCAAATTGGCAACACAAGAGGGTCACAGCGGCGGCTTTGTCGGGACAGGGGCGAGTCTGCGTCGCTATGGGCCATGCGAAGTTCTGGGGTCGGCCATGGATTATGGTCTTTCGAGAGGCTGTGGCTTTTGATGTGGCTTGCAGCTTGAAGACGAGACAGTGGCGACGGAGGATCTTCCGTCACGTGACTCGTTCTTGGATCGATCTTCATGTGGACAGAGACCCCTATATGAGGATTTTGGAGTTTACCGGGAAATCAAGAACCGATGATCTTGCGGCCAATTTGTTTGAAAAAAACAAATGACGAAACCCTACTTTACAAGAACACATCTATTCAACGAAGTCTGTGGTCTTGTTCGAGAAACACGGGCAGGCAGACAAGGTTCTCGTTATCCTTTCGATCCCCTTTGTTACGACTTTGACTTGCATTACGTTGATGTCTTGATTTCTTTTGGCCTTTGGTTGTCTTTTCGATCGGAAATGGCGCGGAGTAGCTTTGTAGTGGAAATTCTAGAATGCCGCGCTACTTCCCACGAGAAGCACAAGAGGATGACTGAGGGGTTACGTAAGTCATTTCAACTTCACGTGCGAGATCTCTCGAGATTAGAATCGATCGCGGAGCAATTCTAGTTTAGTATAGTAAGCTAATCAGCATCGATTGAATCTGGATCCCAACATTGACTAGTCAAAGTTCCTAGGATTGTGGCGTCACATGAATTACGTTTTGATTCCGGAATCTTGCTACGCAACTTCAAACCCTGAGATGTCTCCAGGTCTCTAAACAAAAACTCCTCGTGAAACTTCTGAAATCAACACGACAGGAGCCAGCCTGTACCAAGTAATCCTGGCATCTTCGGGATCAATCGGTAACGTGATCTCTAAAGCATTGGTTCTGATTCTGAAAATTTCGCAATCCCTAGAACACTCCCTAGTTAAACTAGCGGTGTTTGTTGAAGTATAAAAGCAATTGAAGGGATCGCAAATTAAATCATGTGAAGGAACCAGTGATTGCTGACTTCAACAGCTAAAGTTGAGGCCGTCCACCCAATCGAAGGGATCATAGGTCGATTAGCTTTTATACATAGCATATTGTCTTCTGACATAATAAGATAATCTCGCATGTGCTTAAATGTCTATCACGTTCGCCATGCATGTGATGGCTAATAGGTAGAAAATCCGGAGCACGAAGTCGAGACTGAAGAACTATCAGCAAATGGTGGACCAGGAATTACATATTTTTCTAGTATCATTTTGATTACTTTCCTCAAGGTTTATATTTCTGATTGTGACCAAAACCGACAAACGGAATAGAAGAGAGAGAAAAACTGTACAAGGAATTTACAAGGTTTCACTGAAGTAAGCTATGCCAACTAAGGAAGTAAGAGCAAATATTTTGTCGTGTAATAACGGCAACAGATTTTACAATTTGATACGTGACGCAATAAAAAGAAATTATCATGGAAATTCATGTGAAATAATAAGGATATAAGAGATTTACATGATTTGGTCAGGAAAATTACAGCATGCATCGCCTAAGTGCCTAAGTGTATTTGAGCCCTAGATTACATCCAAACTAAAGTCATTAAGTGTTAATCTCACAATTTCTCGTAAAAAGCTCACTTAAAGAAATTATAGAGAGAAAACTCTGACATTTCTGTTGTTTGTTCCAATAGGCAACTTATGGAAATAGGTCAAAAACAAACCTTATTCGATGTTTTCGATGTTGATGCAATACTAGGGCACTTGCCTAGCTTGGACCGGGTGCTCGGAACTTGTAGGTAGCCGAAAGGCTTATTTGGACCTCCGGCCTAGCATAGCTTGCCAAGGTTGACCCACGGGCGATTGGTTACCGAGCTCCTCATACAACGGGCACCTCAAAACACGTATTTGACCTATCTCGATCTCCAAGCTCGATTTAAACTTCAAATTTAGCAACTTTGAGATGTAAATTCAACACATTTTTTTTTTTATGTTAAAGTAGTAGAAGCTTGACATCTTCAACCACAAACATCACTAAAAAGGAGTGTAATTTTGAAACCGTTAACATATCTAATTGGACCTATCTTGAGTATTGACTAAAGAACTTAAGCCACTTAGATTTGGCTGACTTGAAGATATTAATTGTTACATATAACACCAAATCCTCCAATGCTGGACTTCTTTTACCTATGATCCTCACATGCATACATTAACAAATCTCCTCTCTAAGTGTGAACCACCTGTAGCTCGCTTCACCTTAATTTAGGTGTCTTTCCACACCAACACAATTTCAACTCGAGCACTCCACCCTCCTTCAGCCAAGTTTGGCAAATGTTGGTGAGGACAACATCGAACCTATAAATTTCACCTCATCAATAGTGCTTTTACATCATGATCGATGATGGTTACTATAGGAAGGAAATAAATCCCACCTAAATGCAATGTCAAACATTAAGTACACATCGAGTTACGATATTGACATGTTGAGTTCTCCATGATCAACCTAGAAATAGAAATCATCACCAAACATGGTGAAGACTGACAACCGTAACAGTTGGACAAAAAATAAAATAAAAGTTAAAGGGTTTGATCATGCCATACACTTAGTTTCCGCCAAATTCATTTCGATCTCGCCATAAAAGTCCGATATTCTCTTGCTCGATTTCTTCAAAGCTATGGCTAAATTCACTATTTAAAAGACGACGCATGTGTGCTTCTACCAACCAGACAATTTCAAGATTGATTCGCGCCATAACATTCTCGAACCATTGCTTTTGCTAACTACCTGAATTTTTCGGAAAAAAATGATTGTCTGCCATTATTTAAGACAAGGAAGTCCACCCCTAATTTATTCTTAGGACGCATTCTATCATATGTACGAGAGCTCATTGCTACATTTAAACACCGAACCACACTTTCATTTCTCTTCAAATTCAACCTTTTGTGAACAATTAGCTATCAATGAGGAATAATTTTGCCTCATAGTTTATGAGCGACACGACGCAGAATATCTCGACAAAATGGAAGATTACAAGACAGCGTAAATCGTACTATCCAATTTTTCAAAGTTTCGCGAGCCTCGTGCTTTTTTATTTTTATTTTTTGGGCGTATGGCTAACGTGTGCATGAAATCGCGAGGCTGGAGAAGCTCAAGGAAATCGCCTGGGGATTGCTTATGGCCATGGCATACGGGTTAAACCCTAGATGTAGGGCGTTGACCGCATTCTTGAATACAGTAACCCTAGCACGAGTTCAAATCGGAACGTCGCGACGTGCGTATCACGAACAGTAACATCGACCACCTTCTCGGTGGAGCTCGCCGCGACCATATGCGATCGGATTTCGGATTCGGTGGAGAGTCGTTTTTACTCGATTTCCCATGCTTGTGAGTTACGATAACTCGATGACCTACCTCGCCGCACGTAGAGAGGTTTGGATTTCCGATATCTCGTGCGTCGAACATGTGATTGTATAGTGGCAGACAGGAAAAATAGGAATTTATGGATATGGAACAGCACCACCGATCCCTCTGATGGGGTTTGGTCCAAGATATAGAACAACGAAAACTGATAACAAGGGAGAAAATAAAAGGTATATAGAGATCCCGACGTGTAATCTCTTACTCTGACATCATGTTCGTAAGTTCTGACCACATAATCTATTAACGAACGCATAGAAGAGGTGAAAACACCTAATGCAAACATTGATTAATTTCGAATTGTGCTTAGTAGCAAGTTCAACTGTTTGGTTTGATTTCTGGCTTTCGGCTTTTGTTTTGTTTTGTTTTTTTTTTTTTCACGATTAGTTTCTATGTTTTAAGTGTGACGTTTTTTTACACTAAAACACAAAAATATTTAATATATATAACTATTAACACCCCATAATTTTTTGTTCGTTTTTCTAAATTAAACTAATATTTCATAGGCTTGCGAGATATATGTGGCTATTGATGTAAGGCCAACCGAATAAGCCCTAAATTTCTAGAAAGAAGTGGTTACACTCTCGATTGACTAGAGAAAAACAATGGAATTTCATAATTTATACTCCTATTTCAAGATGAACCAACATATGATTACAAGGGTCAGGTTAGAGCCGTTGGTCATGGGCAGAATCGGGAACCATTAAGATTGTTTGGTCGGTTCGAGTTGAGATACTTCAATCTGATTTTGCATCCAGAGAGAGGTTGTTTTGATCCAAATTTCTAACAATTCCCAAATCTGGGGCAACAACTGAGGATCCGCCTCAATTCACTTGGTTCCGAAACCGAACGGTCCACGTCTTGGCAAATCCGATAGCGTCGGTCAAGTAGGGTTCTCGTTCCACCCCTAAACCGGACTGCTAAACCACGAACGCCCCCAGCATGGGAGCGAAGGCATATTTAACCTAACCCTCCTCGATCTCGTTTCTGACCATCGTCATCTTTTAATGTCGCCTGCAACGGTTAGATGACTCGATCAAGCGTACGTCAACGGACTGACCAAAACCCTACCAAGAATCTCGCCGGAAAAATCCGCTGGTCCAACCCCGTCACGTGCAGACACGCCACGCCCGACATTTGCGATGATGATGCATCACTCTACTAGAGATTTCGAGCAGAGGGACAATCTTCTAGGATGCTGATCTATCTTCAGTCTTCTGATTATTGTCTCTCTAAGCCATTAAAAAGCTGTCCGCCGTTTTGATTCTTTATCATCTCTGATTGCATATAGAAAAAGACTCGGAACGATGGATAGGTCAAACGAGATCCAGATTTGGAAAAAATTTCAGAAAATCTTCTGATGTAATTGAGGTCACTGATCGCGATCGCATGTCAAGTCAGACGTAGAAATTTCGACCCTCGTCTCTTTTAATCGATGGCGTTAAATATGGAAATTTGTTATCCTATTCTCCGTGACTATAGGGACCCTCGTCTCTTTTATATATATATATTATAATGTCATTTATGGAAATTTAACAATCCAGCCAAGAAAAACAGGTCTTGAGCAGAGTTCACGAGACGACACGTGCCATGTCAGGTCCCGGGATGTGCATGAGGGGTCAAATGGCATCGCTCGCGGTCCTCTTGCATAGCTGCATGGACGAATCTCTCGCTTACAATTATTATGTGAACGCAAAACCTATGTACCAAGAAATCAATAAACTAGTTTCGCAAGCCCTGCCAGTCTTTGTTTTAAAGAATAAACTAGAGTCTACAGCATACAAATATACATTTTCCTAATCTTCTCTGACAGTTAACAATTCATGAGGAAGGTGATTGCAAGCCTTGAGCTTGATTTGGCACTCCAGTCAGAAATCTCAGTTTCTTGATTCCCCACGCTCCACGCATATCCCATTTATGAGCTCCCTGCTGCATAGCCTTGAGTGTAAATGTACGAATTATTCCAACACATGTTATTGAAGTCACAAGCATCGGGATTCCGAAATAGTGTATCAGTGCATCTCCGGTCATTCTCTAACGATTTAAATTCGAAAAGATAGTTTACCACTTAAGCTTTAATGTAATGGTATTTTCAGTAAATACCAAGAATGCTTTCCAGTACTTATTTCTTTATGGGTTGTGTTTTCCTTCAACCTAGTCGGTGGATATATTCATAAAAGAGTTTGACTTTCCTCCTTCTATGCGGAAGGGTTTTTCCTTCGGTCAGCCTTTTGATTGGTGAATTACCCATATAGAAATCACGCACATTTAAATGTATTAGGTTTGTATATACGTGATATACAAAACTTGTAACACAATAATCAAAGATGTAGTTAAAAGGAGATTTCTCTAATTATAGCCTTCTTTTTCATGGAAGTGTTCCTTCTTTCCATTTTCCCTTTGGAATTAGAGAGAGGCTACACTACACATATGGACGGGTTGGGGGTTCTATTAAGAGGGCCAAATGACAGGAAGTGTCATTAGATAACATGGGCATGCATGGCGGGGCTGACACAAATAGGGCCACTACGTCGTCTGATGAAGAGGCACATTTCCTATTTCCACTTCAGCTCTTAACCCAATTTGCAGGCACTTAGAGAGGGACATCTCTCTCTGCCCCTTAAGCTCTCTCTCTCTCTCTCTCTCTCTCTCTCTCTCTTCCCTATTTAAAGACACAACCGTAGCCCACTGCTTTCTCCCATGCACTTTGTCTTCTTCAACCCCAACACCCCCCCCCCCCCTTCCTTCTCTCTCTCTCTCTCTCTCTCTCGCTCTCTCTCTCACATTCATTATTATTTCACTTCTTGATGTTTTCATGGCTCCCTTATCTCTCTGTCCATAGCTTGTCTGAAGAATTATTTCCCTCGCCTTTATAAGTACTCGCCATCCACAACCTCCTTCCCTGCATAACCCCTCTTCCCAGAACTAAAGCCCCATTTCTCCCCGACTCCTCTCTGACACACACCAAAGAAAAAAAAACTCATTATCTCTCTCTCCATCTGTCTTTCTCTCCCTCTCTCTTATTATTCTATCTGAATCTTGTTCCTGAGAGATCACCACCGCCTTCCTTTTAGCTTCGCTCCTCGTCATTTATTTCTCACCTCTCTCTGACTCTCTCTCTCTCTCTCTGTCTCTCTCTCACTGCTCAACAATGTCTAGCAGAAGATCCCGCTCGAGGCAGTCTGAAGGAGGTTCAAGAATCAGCGATGACCAGATCGCTGACCTCGTGTCCAAGTTACAGCGTCTCATTCCTGAAATCCGCAACAGGCGCTCCGACAAGGTAAAAAATAAAACACACACACACACAAAACAACAGAAAAATTTTATTAACAGCTCTGTGTTTCCTCTCTCTCTCTCTCTCTCTCTCTCTCCCTCCTCTCTCCCCCCCCCCCCCCCCCCCCCACTTGTGACTCCCAAAGTTTTGTGTGGTCTTCATTTCGCGGTTTCGAGTACAAGATAAAGTCATTGAAGAAAATATAGAACCCACATATAGCCCTCTCATTTATTTTCTTGTTGGGTTGCTTAATGCTGTCTCCGCAACTTGAGTGGTGTGGGACTCATTGTTGTTCCCCCTCTCATTAACTTCGTTTTGTACTTACGGAGAATATCTGTAGGTATAGCTCACATTATTCACTCCATCTCCAACATAAACACTCCAGATATTATCTATCGGTCATTCCCTAGCTCATAGGTCCATGATAAATATGAGGGAACATACTAAAACATCAAGTTGTAAACATCATCGCAGGAGAAGCTAATATCGCTAGATAGCTTTATTTTAATGTACCTTGTGGAATGTATATGCAGGTATCGGCTTCCAAGGTGTTGCAGGAGACTTGCAATTACATCAGAAGCCTGCACAGAGAAGTAGATGATCTCAGTGAGCGGCTGTCCGAGCTCTTGGCGGACTCCGATAGCGAGCAAGCGGCGATTATTAGGAGCCTGCTCATGTAACAATAGTAGCTAAATAAGCAATCGATACACTCCCCCTATCATAATTTTCCTCTCCCGATTCCCTACTTTCTTGTACCGTTCTTATATTATTCTTGATGATCTTCTAGTTCTAGCTAGCGCTAGGGTTTGGTCAATATGTAGGCCTCGGAGAATGAGAGCTAACATGACCTAATGTCCATGTCTCTCTTCCCAAAAAAAAGACTTTGTTTGTAGTAATTTAACTTCCATATATGTTATTAATAACAAGGGTATTTCTTTTGAAGTTTTAACGCGTTCTTAACATTTCGTGTCCTAGCAATTTACGTTTTGTCTGCATTTTTCCGAAAGACGCAATATTTTATATTATCTTCCTTCCTGTTGTCCTTTTCCCACTCTTGATTGCGACACTTGCTAGCAATAATATTCTAATTTTTGAACAGTTAAGTTTGAAATGTTAGGGTTGTGGAGGCTATATACTGCCATTGGGTTCTTCGGTTGTTGAATCGGGTTCACAGGGTTTCCCCGTTATTTGAGGAAAAAGTGTGGACCCAATTCGGGTCAACCTTGAAGCTCACAAAACCTTAACGCGGATAGTACTGTATGAAGGCGATGATCTTGACTCCACAGACACGGATTCAATATTTAGGTTCAAGATATATTCCTATGCCTAGGTATATCTCATGAAATTACATAATTTCAGCGACCTCATATTAGCTAGCACACTTATTTACATCTAAACGACCAAGTAATTGTATAAGCCGAAAAGAAAGAAATGCAAAAAAATAATATCGAGCATAACTTGAAAATGTTAAACCCATCAATCCCTCAAGTACATAATTGTCAATGTAGTAGGACAAATTTTACGGATGCATGCATGCATAGGTGTAAATTTTATCTGCACTAAACAGGATTCAAACCACGTAACTTCGGAAATAACTAGTTCTTTACATAGGCCAGCGAATATTGAGGTGTTACATCCAAATCATATGTCGTTAATCATCTTATGAATTACGGAATGATGAACACAGTGCCTTAAATAAACAAGATAGTAGGCGGTGTTCTGTTCTGGTCTCGGTCAATCAACAATGGGGGCCTGATAGTTACTGTTTACAGTCAAAATTCAAACCCGTCGAAACCGAATCCTGTCATGCGGTGGGTGATGACCGGGCTTGACATTTTTTGGGACATGTCCGCAGGGAGTGTGCAATCCTGTCGTGACGTATCACCCTCTTCTTCTTCTTCTTCTTCTTTTTTACCCTTTTCCCTTGGATTGTTCTGCAAGACTTTGTGGGTTCAGTCTCAACCAGCTGGTCAAACAGTCTCGTTATAACCCGAATTATTTTAAGACCGATTATTAGAGCTTGATCTTCTTCGAGAGCATTAATAATTGTGCTATCGTCATCGGCCGCGATTTGTTTGGACCAGAGATTGATTTTTAAGTGGGAGGGAAACGATGAATCGGATGAGATCCCTAGTATTTGAGCTCCTAATTAAGATTAGGGGCCAAGTCAAATCGAATATAGAAGTTAACTTACGTAAATCGGGGTAAATAGTAAAAGCCATTTCGATAGATTGACATCGACTTATGGAGAGAAAAGTCAATGGAAATCATGCGGTCAAGTCGATCGGAGAGTTACATAAATATGAATAGCCCATATTCCTATGTACATATATGTAATTGTCAATCAAGTCTTAGATGGAAAATTAATGTTTTTTCCATGTTAACCAATTATCATGATAGTTGTATTAATTCGAAATCCTATTTAACTGCAATTTATCGTGATTTAAATAGGATTTCGAATTAATACAACTATCATGCAAATTGGAATAAGGCCATTTCCTTTTTCCTTTTTTGCATTAATTCAAAATTTAAGTTCAATTCCAATTTTGTTTTTAAGTTCAGTCCAAATTTTCCTTGAACTTTTTTGTCTAAAAAAAACCTTAATTTTAGGTTCAATCCCATATCTATCCATAAAATGTAACTCTAGTCACAAATTTGCCCCCATTAACTCTTTGTCCGAAAAATCGCCATTAGTCGTTTCTAATTTTCTTTATTTTGGAGATAATTTTACATGTCACTTTATTGATATAGATTTGTTCCAACATGGAAAATATCACATCAAACGACCGATGACAATTTTTGGACGGAAGCTTAACAAAGGTAGATTTGAAATTGAATTAAAAGTTTGTGATTTTTTTTAGATAAAGAATGTTCGGGCAGATTTGGGACTGAACCATATAGTTGAGTTCCTCTTTTAGAAAAGAAAAAGTTCGAGGTAAAATTAGGATTGGACCTAAAATTTATGATCTTTTTTTTTTTTTCAGGCAATAAAAAGTTGGGGACGAAATCGGGAAAGGATATGAAGTTTGGGGTTTATGAGAGGATTAGGCCCAGTGGAAAGCAATTGTTTGGGTCTGCATAGGTTTAATTCTACGCTTCATGGGCCTTGGCATCATTCCGGATCGGAAGGAAAGGCCACCGGAGCCGAGTCCGGAACATCAAACCCGGATTCGCCGTTGTATTGTCGATCCATCGCCATCGAGCGAGCCAACCCGAAACTTCGATCCGAGAAAGTGGAGAACTCACTGACCCGACGGTGTCCCACGTCGATTCCATGACGACGACCGGCCGTTACTTTCTAAAAAATCAAGAAACCGTTTCACACGAAAAAACCAAACCACCTCAGGGAGAGAGAGAGAGAGAGAGAGAATCGTGTCTCGAATCCGTTTCTCCATTTCTTCACCTTCTTCGATTCAAATCCGTGGTGTGCTCTGCTCAGGACTAGCTGGTCGGAGCCGGGGGGAGAAGAACCGCGATTTTTTTGGGGGGATTTCTGGGTGAGGAAGATGAGCTCCGAACGATATTCAGTTGAAGTCACTGGCCTGTCTCCCAGAGCCACCGAGCAGGACCTCAGCGATTTCTTCGGTTTCTCCGGCGCGATCCTCCATGTCGAGATCGTCAGGTTCGTTTCTCGCCCCCTGATTCCTTGCTCGTCCGGGATCGTGGCATCTTGTTTTGACGTCGACTGGAGTCTTCCTTTCCAGCTCGCGGTTTGTTTATGCCTCGATTGATGATGAATTTTGATCTCGGCTATCTTGCACCTCGACTGAGATTGCAGTGGGATCAGATCACCGTCCTCTGGATTTTTCTGATGATAAACGTCGATTACTAATGGTTTGATTAGGTGGAGTTTATTTTTGCTGATGGTGGTCCAGTATCATTGTTGGTGAGAATTGGTGAACCACCATCGATTATTTTAAAAACTTAAGTTGCTAGATAAATGTGTAGTATTTCAACACTCCTATTCACGCTTAGTATGTTCTTTTTTGTACCAAGTGTGGAAATTTAATTGGAGAGACAATGGGCTTGGAATAGCATGTGAGAATTTGTGAACTACCGTCAATTATTGTAAAAGTGAATGGTTAGGTGAAGGTGTGGTTTAGTATTTAATTATTCCAACACTCTTCTTTATGCTTAGTCTGTTCTTTTTAGTACTAAGCGTGGAGATTTAATTGGGGAGACAAGTGGGGTCTACAAAGATCTAAACTTAGGACCTCCACCTTTAATACCATGTGAGAATTTGTGGGACAATTACCGACTAATCTAAAAGTTTAAGCTGTTAGATGAAGGCGTAGTTTAGTATTTAATTATTATGACATTGTTAAAGATTGTTCTTTTTGGTAGGTCTTCTCATCGATCGTGCTATTAGTGCATTCACTTTTTGCCCCTGCAACATGATATAATGCATTCCCTTGTGTTTATTTTTTTCCTGATATTTGCATTATGTCTGTGTCCATTGATAGGTCTGGAGATTGTGCGTGTACAGGCTATGTGACATTCAAAGATGCTTATTCTCAGGAAACTGCCGTCTTGCTCAGTGTAAGTTCTTATCCATCCAAACACCTAAGATTTTTGAAATTGGATAAGTAATGCAGGAATAGAGGTCTTCTGATGTAATGTTCTTTAATCACTGTTGACTGAACTCATGTATCTTTCTGCTTGGAGAAGAACATCGTGGTGAAGTGACTAACCTACATGCAATACGTGCACAACATGCAATACATGCACATAGCTTGGCCTTTCTTCTAAAAGATGTTATGCTGCAACTATTTACATGATGTGGCATGAGAACAGCTGAGAGGTTCCGTATTTCTTGCTGCTTAGCTGAGGGAAATAGCTGCTTCTACATAACCGATGTTGCATCAGCTACAAACAAATTCTGGCGTTTCCAAATCTCTCCCTTTTCCCTTGTTGCATTCTTTTTTGATCTTTTCAGCTGTTACTGGTTAGAGGCTTAGGATATGTCTAGTTCGCTTGCTGCTGTGTCAGTTCCTCCCATTTGTGTTTGAGCCTGGCATTTATCATTCCATGTGATTGCAAACAAAAAAAGAGAAAGAGAAAGGTTAGGCTGAGGAAAGTATTTTTTTTTAAGCAACTTCAAGTAAAATTCTGCACTCAATACCAAGCTGCTCTGTATCTACTGTTAGGGGCCATCAACGTGTTGCTATTCTCAAATTTGTGGACCAAAGGAGGGGACTTCTAAGGTCAAACGACAGATTGTAAAACCAATGTTCACTATCACAACCTTAGAAGTTGCTTTCTTTTAGCCTATGCTATGGAATTGTTGTTTCTTTTTCCTTTGCTCATCTCCAGCTGAGTTGTTCCATCAGCACATCTTCCTCTCTGCCTGCGATTCCTTTCTCCTAACGTCACTTTGTCCTTCATATTACACCTCTAATTTTCACTCGCCTGAGTTGAGACCATCACCATCTCCTCTCTTACAGATCTCTCTCTCTCTCTCTCTCCCCGTATGACCGCCAAAATATTACTTTATTCTCTTAATTTATAACTTTCAACATGTATTAAAGAATACAGCGAGATTTTGTTGGAATTTTCATATAGTCTTCTCTTTTTCAGGGTGCGACCATTGTGGATCAGCGTGTCTGCATAACACGCTGGGGATATTATGAAGATGAATTTGATTTCTGGAACAGGTCTTCCTCAAGTCATGAAGACGGAAGCAACTCAACTGTAAGCGTTTCTCTGCACCAGAGTTGTGATATTATCTGCTGCCATTGTTAAGAGTTTTTGCTAAGGAGTTCCCTTCTTTCCTGCCCTATGCAGAGCCCAAATGGAAGCCGATATGTGCCCAGTCCTGGTGAAGTAGTGACCGTGGCTCAGGATGTAGTGAAAACTATGGTATCCAAGGGATATACGCTCGGAAAGGATGCCTTAACCAAGGCAAAAGCTTATGATGAGTCTAATCAAGTTTCGGCGACTGCAATGGCAAAGGTTGCTGAGCTGACTGAGAGAGTCGGCCTTGCCGATAAGATCTGCGCTGGGGTTGAAGCTGCTAAATCAGTGGATGAGAGGTACCACGTTACAGAGTACACGAGATCTGCTGTATCGGCCACAGGAAGAACAGCTGCGGCAGCTGCAAACACTGTGGTAAACAGTAGCTACTTCTCCAGAGGTGCTTATTGGGTGTCGGATGCATTGAATCGTGCAGCTAAAGTAGCCTCAGATTTGGGTAGTCACGGGGCAAGGCAATGAGTTCGCATGACTTGTTACGTCGGCAGCTATTTAGAGCGTTATGACGGGGCTTCTGCGATGATTGTTACTTCAACTTCAAAGGGGATGTTCAGTGTATTTTACTAACGCAGGAAGTGACTTGAGAGTGACTGTGTTGTAAATTCTCCTTCGCTTTACCTGTCTTTGCTCATTCTCTGTGAAATTATCAGAAGACGAGGATTGTACATGGTTTGAAAGATCGGACAAGATGATGTATTGATCTGTTTTAGGGTAACTCTCTTTCCATAACGAAAACATGACTTGACTTAACTTATCTTCTTCCGCAACTTCTTCAAACTCTGTATTTTGACAGGCCTAATTCACCCTTTAAAGTTTCACAATACCCTTAAAAATTCTTGAAAAATATTACAAAAATAACATTTGACCAAAATAGGTAACAATCAAAGAAGTCCAAACTTGCATTTTTTGGTTTGTATTAGTTATGATTTATGGATTAGTAATTTCTTTTTATTATTTTCTTCTAGTATGATCTATCACTGTTAGTGTCATAGATAATATGTATTTTTCTTAAATGAAGTTGTATTTTTTTAGCTTCATTTTATATATTGTAAATTATCCATGATGACCTATAAAACAAACTAATATATATGTCCCGATATTTTTAACCGAACATATGTTTATTATAGTTAAGTGGATGTGTTTTTTGATTGCAATTTATTCACTTAATTGAATAAGTTATGATTAAGTTCATATAATATATATAGTTTTATATTTCTCTTATTTATTTATTTTATCTAATGAGTTATGTCATTTTATCAGTTCTTTGTTTTTTGCTTTTACTTAATTGTCCTATTAAGAATGTAATTATCAACTGCAATTTATTTAGATAATCAAATAATTTATATTTCAAACTACTAATAATTTATTCAGCGACAAATTATGTTCTTTTTAACTTGACTGATTTTTCATTTTAATCTAATAAATGCATATTGTTTATTTGTTCAATAATCAATTTCATTAAGATTTTTTAATGTATATCAAAATAAAATTTTCATGTCATGAACTAAGGTATATAAGGGAAAAGGAGAAGAAGTGAGCTATAATTCAAGCTACAAATAATCTACTCATAAGTTGAATTTCTTATCATATTTTATGCTACATTTTACTTTAATTATAAATTTAATAGAATTCTTAATTTTATTTAAATAAATTAAAAAATATTCTGATGACATTTTATATATAAAAGTTTTTTTCCATTTTAGATTCAATAATTCATTTTAATATTTTTTTTTCATTTTTTATTTCCTTCTTCCTCCTCTTTCGACAGGGATACCTCCTTCCTTCCTCTCTCCATTGGCTGCCTCCACATACCTCGTAGTCCTGTCAATTTTGATGGTGAATTCGCGATCTCCTTCTTCTCGCCCGATTGGGTCGAATGGTTAACTCCCGAAAACACTTTGCGCAACTCTCTGTTCTTCGAGAAACCGTTCTTCGCTCCTCTTCTCAGCCTCGGGTTCCACGGCTTCCGCATGACTTCCTCTGCTTCAACTTCTTCATTGCCGTCACGGTTGCTCTTGTGATTGGCACCGTCGCCCGGTGACCAATAGAGATGGAAGAAGGAAAAGGAAAAAAAAAAAGAAATAAAAGAAATAAAATTTAAAAAATTCAATACGAACAATTTCGAACAATATTTTCACGCTTCTAGATTTAAGAATTCACTTTTCTAATTTTATGCATAAATATTTTTCTTGATTGGAAAGTGTTTTCGGTTAATTAATCATTTTCGGTGAACCAAACTGGTGAAAAATTTGGAAAATTAATTTCAGAAAAGTACTTTCTCTCAAATACACACACCCCTAAAGTGAAAAAGCAAAGTGGGATTAAGTTTCTTGACACGGAAGAAAGAAAACGGCGAATTTATATTTATTTAATCATTTTCTTTATTTTTTAGAGGGTAGTATAACTTCTGACAATCCTTAGGAGATTGGGACTGAATTACTGAGGGTAAATTAATCCACCTAATTTATAGAATAAGAAAAGTTGTGGAAAATTAGTTTTTGGCGGTGGAAATATCACTTTCCAAACTTTTAAAGTGTTGCTTTTGTGTAATTGTGACTATTATTTTGACAAGTCAGATACGTCTCTCTCTCTCGTATATGTTATTTTATCGAATTATGAATACAATGGCAGCAGATGTGATTTTCATAATTATTGTAATGGCATGTTATTTCTAAAGCATAACACTCTTATCATGCATAACTCTATCGGGAATAGGTCGAATAATCTTCTTCTTTGTAAATTTAATATGAAAAACAAAAATTATGTAAAAATACTCTTGTAAATTGTCGAGAAAATTAAGTCCGTCCAAAACACAAGCAAGAAAAAATAAAAATAAATTAAGCAGGCTATATAACATAAACTCGGGAAAAGCTCTCTGTTCATCAATGTCTTCAAAAAAATCCCATGTTGGAGGTCAATCGCTTTCTATGTGTTGGGCGCGTCCGGATTTTTTTAATTAACTTAAACCATGCAACTACCACATTTTAATTCTTTTTAACTCTTAAACAATTTGATTATTTTATGATATACAAATGTCGACAAAGAAATTGATGATGTATACTTTAATTTTCCTTTAATTTAGAGAACGTCAGCGCAAAGTAAACAAATGACTTTTCTCACTTTGATTATAATCGAAGGTCTCTGTGTACACGTGTCCGGCCCAGATCTTTATTTATTTATTTATTTATTTATTACGTAGACTTGACTCTAAACCAATTCCCCCACGTCGGTGGAGGCGCCGCGCCCTCCCTTGGATGAGAAGGCACGATCCGGAGAGCGGTCTAACGACTCGACGGTCCCGATCCGATCGCGCGCCCCGGGTTCACGCGGTTCCATCCGAACCGACGGCCCTGATCCCCGAGCGGCCCGGTCAACTGTTCATTGATCTTCACTTCCCCATCATCTTCCCCGCACAGTAGTAAAACATTCCCCCCCACAACCGAAGCCCAGTTATCCGCCAGCGAACGGCGTCCACCGTCACGCGCGCCCAAATTTGACCGGCCTTTTCCTCTGCGCGTTGCTTTTTAGTCTTTGCCGACTGCAGATTCTCGCGCTCGCTCCGCTCCGCTCCGCTCGTTCGAACCGGATCTGCCCATCGGATCGGCGCGCGACGTGCTAATGCTGTGGTGAAGGAAGGGCGAGTGGTGAAGGAGGATCGGGGCGGTGAATTTCGCGATCGGAAACGGAGTCATGGCGGGGAAGGCGGACTCGGCGTCGTCCATCAGGGTGCCGTACCGGAACCTCAGGGACGACCAGGAAGTGGAGATGGTGTCCGTGGACGACGACGCGCACCACCGGATCGAGCTCGATTCTCCCCACGCCGCCGCCGCCGCCGCGCCGTCCTCTAGGGCTCCGAACGGCGCCGGCGGCGACTTCAGGCCGGTGCACTGTAGCCTCGTGACTCTGATCCTCAGCTGCACGGTCGCCGCCGGTGTCCAATTCGGCTGGGCTTTGCAGCTCTCTCTGCTGACTCCGTATATTCAGGTGCGTGTTTGCGCCGACACTGTCTCCGTGGTTCGTTTTAGCGTGTTCTGGTTTGCGGTCGTTGGTTCTCGGGTTTGTTAATGCGCGTTTAAAGCTGTTGATTAATGTACTTCTGGTATTGCATGAGATCGTTGTGGAGTCGATACTGTATTCGAATTTGATATTTCGTAACGGAGTTCTGCCGGGCAAAATGCCGATTCAGATGTGTGCCCTGGGGAAATTGGATGATAGACTGTTGAGCCGACAGTGTATTTAATAGGATCGGGGCCTCTTGTTTAGTGCAAAAGATAGACCTATATAGAAAGACTTTGATTTAGAGAGTGCATTTTCAATCTAAATATTGTTGTGCATTAGTATTACTTTTTGGGACTTAGATTTTTAGTAGAGTTATCATCACTTGTCAGTAATTAACTTAAGGAGACTCTCAGGATGGTCCTACTATAATGGCTCGTGGGTGAGTGTAATATCGTCACGATTATGCATGTTGTGATCATGAATTCGATGGGAATGAGAACCATTGCGGTGTCGTTCTAGTAGTTTATAATAGAGCTGTATTCTAGAACTCATAGTTGGGCAGAGCTTCTCTGGTCTGTACTTTTGGCTGATTCTTGCTCTCAGTTTTACTTGAGAATCGAGATGAAGTTCCTTGTCATAGTGTTTAGTTAACTCAATATTACTATTTTTGAATTTAATAGAAGTCATTTTGAAGCCAGCGTAAAGAACAAAACATCAACATTGTCACGTGGTGATTATTAGCCTGAACACTGATGATAACAGGAACACTGCCCTACTGAATTTTCTGCTTTGTCGTCCTTGACTTTGTCATTGTTTATGGTGATGAGAGTACTGTTAGCTTTTCTCTCCGGAGCAGAATAGCAGGAGAAAAGTGAGGTTATGTGCAGTTATCCTACCTTTTGTTTTGGAAGGATAGTACCACCGAGATAATGCATTGTGAGTTTGAAATATGTTCGTTGAGTTGGTTGCAATTAATTTGTATCTTGGTAGCTTGACATTTTCTTCAAAAGCCTACAGTTATTGGAATGTTCCATACATTTATTGATTGCTTTGTGAAGAATTTTTAGACTGCTAATGACGCGTGGCTTTACAATTTGATGCAGACACTTGGCATACAGCACGCTTTCTCTTCATTCATATGGCTTTGTGGCCCCATTACAGGTCTTGTGGTATGTGATGTCATTTCTGCCTTGCTAAACCAATCTTCCTAAATCTTTCTTAAACAAATCTACGTTTATGGAATAGTGCCAGGTTTGATTATGTCTTCCAGCAACTTATTTGTTGCTAAAACTCCACGGTTTAACACCAATGTTAATTATGACAACATCCACTGCACTTGCAAGTTTACCATCCTGCTTCCTCTAAAACAAATGGATGAGCAAGTAAACAAATCACATCATACGTGCAACTCCAGGAGTTAATTTTAATTCACTATTCAGGTTCAACCTTTTGTGGGGATATGGAGTGATAAGTGCAAATCAAAATATGGGAGAAGACGGCCATTTATTCTTGCTGGATCTCTGATGATCTGCGTCGCTGTGAGCATCAATACTTCTGATTCTCTTTATTCGGGGTGCAGATTTTGTTGTTCTATACATTTCCTAAATTATGCCTTGTAATTTAGGTGATATTAATCGGATATTCTGCAGACGTTGGATATTTATTGGGTGATACAAAGGAGCACTGCAGGTTCTCTTTCCTTCCTTTTATTTTGGAGAAGTCAGTTGGATAATGGAAATAAACAACCTTTTTTGGATATGCAGGACATTTAAAGGTACTAGAGCAAGGGCAGCTATTGTCTTTATCATAGGCTTTTGGTTGCTGGACCTAGCGAACAATACAGTTCAGGTGAAGTTGTGGACAATTGATCTTACCAATCAGTCTTGGCACATAGAAAATTGCATTTTTCACATTTCCTCAAAAAGCATCTGAACATTTTTGTATTTTAGGGTCCAGCTCGCGCTCTTCTGGCTGATCTATCAGGTTGTCACTATGCTTTTTAAGTTTTAGCAACAGAAATTCATTTTTTATCCTTGCCACTCATTTGTTTCAATTTGCATCATTTTCAACCGATGTCCATCTTTTTCCAATGATCATGAATGCATGCTAATGCTGATTATATATCTTCACATGTGGTCGCAGGACCTGACCAGAGAAATTCAGCCAATGCTGTTTTTTGCTCTTGGATGGCTGTTGGAAATATTCTTGGTTTTTCCTCTGGTGCTAGTGGGAATTGGCATAGGTTAATATTTCTGACTTGGCTTTGAGACAACATGCTTCTGAGATCATTGCAGATGTGCGAAATGTTTCCTTTTTTTTGAGATTATGTTCCTTTCATAAATGTGGTCTCTTTGTCATTTTATCCTCTGACATATTGTATTGAGGGAAAAGTATATTCAGTGTTGCCTTATCTTATCAAATATTTTTTCCTCTTGCATTTGGGTTCTGCTTTTGTGTTTTTATTTGTTATTTTCGTTTTGCTGATATCTTACTTTCAATGCAGATGGTTTCCTTTCCTGACCAGTAGAGCTTGTTGTGAATCTTGTGGGAATCTCAAAGCTGCATTTCTTGTTGCTGTGGTAATGTTCTAAATTGAATGCATTACTTCTTTAACCTGTCTGCTGTGCTTACGCTTGTGGAAATATATGCCTTGTTTCATGATTAACTGTCTGGGATTTGTGACTGCATTTTCTTTATTGAGCTTCCTTTTAATCAAACTATACCTTGTGAAATACTGCTTTTAGGGTATCAATTTTGGAAAGTGGATGGGAAACATAGTGCCATAGTTTTATTATATCCCTTTTTCATCAGTTCGTTCTTGCATATTATACGTCTACTAAAATTGTCATGAAGAGGTTTCCCTTTGGCTGAGTCTCTCACTAATATCAGACACTGTCCCTGCCAAATATCTGCTGAATCCAATCCATTCATGAACAATCAACACATCCAATAACATTTGTTGCTTGATGCTGATGGCTGAGTTTTTGTTTTTTTGACTTATGAGAGATGTTGTGAGTATATGAGAGGATAATAATTTAATTTTAGTGATAAGGTTTTGCCTGCACTGTACTAGAAGCTATGAAAACAGACAGTATTGTTCTCAGCGCACGGTAATTTGTCTTCTTACCCATGAAGCGATACATATGATTGGTATAGATTTTGGTTCAGTGAAGGAACAGTATATCTATCACCCACCTTAAGTAAGCATGAGGAAAACCAACCTTCTACAGGTTTAGGAATCACACAAACAATTTTTGCAAGGGTTAGAAATGATCTGCTTCGCCTGCTTGGTTACATGGATGGAAAGTTGATTTAAGCATAAGGAATATCTTGCCGGAGAGATTTGCTTAATTCTTGTCCATGAGATGAAACCAACAAGTGATGAAAAGACAATGCTGTCGATAATTTTAGTAGTTTGGGTTATGTATTAGAATTGGCTTATGCATTAAATGCCAGTGTTTAGTTAGATTTTTTTAGTATGGGAAAAGTTGAATTTATTGAGAGGCCAGGACCCTGACTCTTTATGTAAGCACCAAATTGGACACCCAATTTATATTTAGTTCAGCTTAGTGTGTGCTGGTAGAATTTTGGCAGTTCTTCGTCTGGTCAGATTTAAGCAATTTTTTCGACCCAAAAAAAAAAAAAAAAAAAAAAAAAAAAAAAAAAACTTCAAGTTTATGCAACTGTAGAAGTCATGTTTGGTCATGTGCAGGTTTTCCTTACATTGTGTACCTTGGTGACTCTGTACTTTGCTGAGGAGGTTCCTCTTTCTATGAATGAGCATCAACGTTTATCAGATGTGGCTCCTTTGTTGGATGATCCCAAGCAAAATGGTCTGGAACTGTCCAAGATGAAATCAGACATCCCAGGTGTTCACAATGCCCAAGCTATCAATGGGGAGAGATTTCATGAAAGAGAGCTTGCTGATAATCATTCGAGCCCAGAAACTAATGGTGGACAAACTGAAAATTTTGATGATGGCCCTGGGGCTGTATTAGTGAAGTTGTTGACCAGTTTAAGGCATTTACCCCCTGCAATGCATTCAGTGCTTCTTGTTATGGCTCTAACCTGGGTATGATCCACAACTTCAATAATCCTGCACTTTCATAAGTAAAAACTCAGTGCTCTCCTGTCTCGGTCAATTTTAGCAGCAATTACTTAAACCCGGTTCCTATATACGGCACTTGCCTCTATAATAGGGTTTTCTTTTTCCTTATTCATAGTCTGGATTTACTTTTGCTGACATATGCATTGATGGTGAAATGCAGTTGTCATGGTTTCCTTTCTTTCTTTTTGACACTGATTGGATGGGGAGAGAAGTGTATCATGGTGATCCAAAGGGGGATGATACTGCAGTAAAACTTTACAATCAAGGTGTCAGAGAAGGTGCTTTTGGTTTGCTATTGAATTCAGTAAGACTCAAAATTGATTTTCATCCTTCATTTGTAGCCTGAACTTGTCCGGATTTACCATATTTCTGCTTTTTTTCCCCTCGACAGTACCAGTCTACTATTTGTTGTAATGGAAAACGTATGTGATGGAATATTAGCTCTCATTCCTTTTCTATTAACTTCCCTTGTTTCTTTCTATAGGTGGTTCTTGGCATCAGTTCCTTCCTTATCGAACCAATGTGCAAGCGATTTGGGCCACGGCTTGTGTGGGCTTTGAGTAATTTTATCGTGTTTGCCTGCATGGCAGGCACTGCTATCATCAGTTCCATATCCATCTCAGAAAATTCTAAAGGAGCTGAAGTTGTCCCTGGAGGGATTAAAGCAGTTGAAGTGGCGTCTCTTGTTGTATTTGCTATCCTTGGTTTTCCCCTTGCTGTAAGAAGCATTCCTTGACTTAATTGTTCTCATATGAGAGAATTCATGCACTAATCTCATGATGTTGGTTTTGTAGATTACATACAGTGTTCCCTTTTCCATCACAGCAGAGTTGACTGCTGATTCTGGTGGTGGCCAAGGTATGTGATCTTGGATTGCCTTTACTCTTTAAAATTCATTAATTATTTTTCTCAAACTCAACATTCTTCTCTATGCAATTCTCCAGGTCTAGCTATAGGAGTTCTTAATCTGGCAATTGTTATTCCACAGGTAGTTCTTCTTTCTTAGCTCTCTTAAATTGGAATTCAAGGCCTTACATATTTTCCCCTACCGTAGAGACCAGATTAGTTTGCATTTGAAAGGATAAGTGTAGTGTCATTTTGTAATTGTTAGGATGCATATGATTACTGCTAGCTGGAGTTTCTTGATTTTGGAAGATCATTTGGTCATGATCTTCGTATCAGTGAATGCACTATCTCTCTCTCTCTCTCTCTCACTCTCTCTGTGTGCTATGAACAAAATAGTGGGACGATGACCATTGCATTGACTAATGCTAGAGATATTAAAACTGGTTTACAAATTCAGTTTAGAAAACTATATGATAGACTCAGTAGCATTCAGACAACAAGTGGATCTTATTCAGTATCCAGTAGGAGCATGCAACGTTATTATTTAGTAAACAATTTTCCAAATTTGTCTTTGTATTTATAGCATCCCTCGTGATAAAATTGATGCTGATTTTTTGTACATCCCGTTTTTCCTTTTCAGATGATAGTATCGATAGGAGCAGGTCCATGGGATGCTCTGTTTGGTGGGGGGAACATACCCGCCTTTGTTTTGGCTTCCGTTGCTGCTCTTTCAGCTGGCGTAATTGCCGTTCGTAAACTGCCGAACCTTTCGAGTAGTGGGTTCACATCATCCGGTTTTCATTTTGGGTGAGCGCAGAAGCGGCCTCGACTTGGTCCGAGACACCCCTTCGAATGTTGATCTCCTTATAGCTCAACAGAATGCGTCGCGGTTCGCTCAATAGAGGCAAAGGGCTCGTTGACAGCGCAACAGCACCGCGGTTTTTCCCAGGTTTACACATTTCATATTCAAATTAATTCATTTTTCCCCCACCCGGTGTGGGCATTTGTAATCTACGTAGATTGTAAATCAGCATATAATACGATGAGAGGCTTATACAAGCAGATATCATGACAATTTTGGATTTGCTCCCAGCGTGGCGCTAATATTTAGACTAATCTGTCCGGTCTCCTCTGTTCTCCCTTTTTTCTGCCCCCTCTCTTCTGACCTGTCTTCTCGTCGTGCTGCTCCGTTTTTTGTACAACCGAAAATCGTGTTTCAAGGCCTGACTTTTACTTAGGAGGCTTCGCACTCCTGGTTTTGGACTAGGAAGTTTTTGTTTAAGAACAGTTTTACGCTTTACCTTCTCTTTTATTTACCGACTCGTGGATTTATAGTCGACGGAGTCATTTAAACAGGGAATATAGCATGCGCCAGACATGGCAAAAAGCAAAATTTACGTAAACGACTCCATCCACTATTGCTTTGAGAGAGCGCCTTATGCTTCTCTTTTCCATAAAATGAAGAAAAGGAGGGAGCCACAAACTAGAAAAACAAGTCATGGTAGGGTCCCCCACTTGAGAACGTGGGAGGAATGCGCAACCAAAACCTCTCTGCTTCCCCAACTTTCTCGTGAGCACAAGTTTTCACTCATTTGAATCTTGGACAAAACACCATATCTGTAAAAGTGTGCAGTCATCTCACGATAGCTCCATATCTTGCCACCCTTGTTACGAACCAGCCACCCTCCCTTTGCTACATCATCCATCACTTCGTTCCTTGTTCATCTGTGCTAGAACATGCGGCGACACGTGGCATGTGCTATTGCCAACCCCAAGCTGAGGCACTAAAGATTGAACTTCCAATCTAACAAGCACAATGAACACTTGCTGTCCTACCTAGCATCAAGTGAAAAATGCCGATTGTCCTGTGCGATATTTAAGACATATAACCACGCGTGCAGATGATGAGATTCGTGGAATAAAATGATTAGATTTCCCTGGAAAATGTCTAATCTCGATATCGCATGCACGTGGGAATTGCTTTCCCACCTGTGTGGGCACGACGAATTCTCTCCGTATAAATTAGACCCTCGAAAGGTTTTGTTTTTTTCACATAGAAGGGAGACGAGAGAACTATGACTCGATTGTTTAAGGAATTCGTTGCAAGATGATACTAATGAAAGAAGGTAGGGGCGGTGTACATGGAAACCTACAAAGTCAGGTTTTCAGCGGATATTAGAGAACACAAAGTTTCGAAATCTAAAGGCAACGTGAACCACCGAAAGTACCTGGTAAAATTCTTCTGTAGAGGTGGAATCATACCCGCCTGTTCATAAGCTATCTTTCGTTGCAAATCATACGATAAATACAAGCATTCGATACGGCTAAATCTAGATTAGACTCGTGGGCCTAGTGAGGTCCAAGCGCTTAAACTAGTGACTGGCTCAGTCTATACTTTTGACAGATACCCCATCTTCGCAGTCTCTCCCCCACACCAACTCATCATCTATAATAAGCCATTAGTGTCATTGAAATCCGCTGCAACTCCGGGCAGAGCAAAAGAAAAGGAGGGAAAAGAAAGAACGACTCTGAACCCATCATACGACCCTTTTGACCGTGTTTCAGCTTCGCTCAGAGGCTTTAGCTCCTTTTTCTCTGTTACACGTTGTTGTTATTGTCTTCGTCAGAAGAAAGGAGATGGGGGCTAAAAAAAAGCCAAGACAATGAGAATTAAGAGTGGCATGGAGGGATCAGAGGGAGGGAATGAACTGGCATGCCCCAGGAGGTTGTGGTGTCTCTCCTCATTGGGAGAAATGATAATAAAAATAAAAGGAAAATTGGAAAAGGAAAGTTGTGCAGGGCCTGCATATTTGGCCAAGCCAGTTGGCGAACGAGGCCGTCCCATGGAGTGCCTGTATCTTTATCAAAAGGTATCAAAAGAGGAGAGATGGAAGTGATCAGGGTCAGTATTTTTTCAGAGAGAATGAACAGGTCGTGATGTCTTTTCAACATCTCTCAGTTCCCTCCTCGCTGCTGCGATGTACTCTTTTCTTTTGTGGCTGGGTTGCGATATGTTGTTGTATCGTTTGGATGGTCTCGAATGGACCTTTGTATTGTTTTGAATGATGAGTAGGTGTTTTCTTTTTACAAAGAAACGAACACGGTGCTCATCCTAGGATTTTGGCTAGCTTTTATTGATCGGCTATTACGAGCATATTGATTCTTTAAATGCAACACGGTCCATTCGTAATTCGCGAGTGTAGACCAAACTCCGAAATGAATCAAGGCCTTGGCTGGAGTTTTGAGTTAAGAGGCAACCCCATCTTATAAAAATAGACCTCCAAGTGAATTCGTCTGGACTTGGTAGGTAATTTAATTACTTGACTCTTAAGTTTTCAAGGGGAATGAATTTATAAGAGTGAACAAAACGCATCAAAAGATAAATTCGACTGATTACATATCTTGAAGTTTGGACGAATATAAAAATGATTATATAGTTCGCACGGCTCCATGCCCATGATGAGTAGATACATGAGTGCATATAAGAATGTATTGAGCCAGTCCCTAGAAGAAATGATAGCAAAAAATATCAAATAAATAGCTATATGGCAATGATGTAATGGACCATGCATATCAATCAACAGCAAGAATAATTTTAATCCCAAAATTTGGAAAAGGATTTTGCCACACGAGGTGGGATCCAAGCGCTGTTGTCATGGCGGGAAAATTAGATGGTCGTGCGACAAAATTTCGTTTTGGCCAGTAGGGGTTTATAGGGTCATAGCCCAATCTCAAGCCGCTATTGGATCATTCTGATAATTTTCTAAGGATGAATCAACACCCTTTTAGACAACAAAATCATTACCAAAGTTCATATTAATCTCCTAGGGTCTACAACGATCTCTCATGATGATCTTATTCCAAAATTCTCTTATCTAAATAATTCATTAAGTGTATACTTTGAGAAAGTAGCAACTTTGACAGGTCGCTGGCTAAAATAGATTTATTATCAACCTCATATGAAGAAGTTTTTTTGTTCATCTTAACCATTTTGAGTAGTTTCGTGTTTTATACAATCAATCGCATTTTTTGACCCTTTAGAAATGCTTATTATGTGATCAAGAATGAGTTAATATGCATGTGAGTTTTGTAATTTAACCCTTTGCTCTCTTTCTTTCTTAAGGTTATTCATTCCTTAAGCACTTGACCCTCGATTTAAGCAAAGAATGGAGAGAGAACATCATCTCATTTAGATTGCTCTGCACTGTTTTCCCGCACAGAAAGGTTAATATCTGGAACAGTTATTGCGTTTGAAAACCAAGTACATTGAAGCAATGATAACAAGATCTAGTCATCCATCACAATGGGAGATTGGAGAGAAAAAGGAAAACCAAGTGATGACAATATGAATGGAGCATAGGATTCCCCAAAGCTTTCTCTTTTATGAGAGCGTGGCTTTTTGCAGAAAAGATGGGGGAAAATAAGAGAGAGAGAGAGCGATATCTAAAACCTTTGTCAAGAAAAGTTGCCCTAATATCTAAAAGAGAACCCACAAAGGAAATAGGAATCCCAGGCAAAGAGAGACTCCAACACCCACACATCCAGTTAAAAAATTGATATGGTGTTATCTTTTGTCACATAAGCTCCAAAGTGGATTTCTTTCCACACGTGGGGCCTTTTCTCCCTTGCTCTTTTTAGGGTTTCTTTCTACTTGCTTCTTTCTAAATTTTTTTTATTTTTTTTACATGGGATCAAAGGAATAAATTTTTCCAAGCCCTCAAAGCATAAGTGCGTTGTGAGGAAAGAGGATAGCCATCGTGACCCCCACATACACAAAAGGAAAAGGCAAAGGGAGAAAGCCGGGAGAGCAAAACTTGTCTGTGGTGTACGTGTGCTTCAAATCATGTATCTCCATCTCATTCCCACTGTTTTTTTTTAATAAGTAAGAATTTCTTGTGATCGTGATCGTGACCGTGAGGGAGCTCCAAAGTTAAATCACCCGCGGATAAAACTCTTCCCCATTTCATCCAAAATAGGATCTTAAAGTAGCTCTCACATGCTATTAGACTTAGAAATTACCCATCAATTTAGACTCAACTGCCGCACTAGTGACTATTATATACCAAAGTATAGTGACAAAAATATCTGCATTTACAGCAATGTGAGAATATCACGATAAATAGAAAATGACCTGTTTTAGTGACATTCGATGTTAAATTGGATATAGTTTTTCCATAGGCACGACAAGAATTCGGCAATCAACGTCACCGAATGACATTTTGTGTAAAATGTAGTCTGAATTGGATAGAATTAACTTAATTCAATTAAGCTTACAAGCCTGCTAATCCATTCATCTTGTCAAATCCTGTTGGCTGCTGTCAAAATAGGACCTACTATTTCAAACAATCCCAAGTCCAAGATCTGAAATTTAAAATTTAATCAATATGGAGCCAAAAACCAACCCTTGAATGCAACCAACTTTCAATTCCTATTGCAAACCAGATGTGCCAAAATTGCAATACGAACTAGGTTAAAGGAAAAAAAAAAAACAAATGTAGCAACCCTAAAGGAGCGTATGGATGCATGAATCTTTTTTCATGTTGCACATCAAACTTTTCTTTTTGTAGGGTAAATCGTGTTCTCTTTTTCAGCCTTCTTTTTCGACCTTCTTGCCCACCTTTTGTGCTAGTGTCCCTGATTTTAGTGAAAAAGGATATGATTAGGGAGCGTGAAACCAGCCCCATTTCGGGACCCTTTTGTTGATAAGAAAGGTCTGGACCCGTTTCGTGTTGCTAATCTAATTGCCACGTGAAAGGGAATGCACTCACAACAAGACAAATTGATTATGTGCTTAGCACATAATCTAAACAGGGTTTTCGCTTTGTTATTCCTAACGAAAGAGGGCTATCTCGCTCGATAAAGTTGGGGAGACCGGCCGGTAATTGACTAGGGCAAAGTATACTTTGAGTTTTCCTTTTTCTTTTTTGATTTATAATAAATAAAATGAAGAGCACGCTTTGGTTTTTTTTTTCTCTCTTTGTGGCCCAATGCATAATCTGAAATTTGAACGCATCGTTTTTAATGATAAGGACTAAGGAGAGGTCACTTCGTCTATAATTTCTCGAACGAAAAATAATATTTTAAAATAAGGTTATAATTGATAAAAGGCCCCATGAACCGCATTGCTATGCTTTTCAAAGCTAAATTAATGGGTGGCGCATGTTCTCTTTTCCATTTTCTTTCCGTTACACTATTATTTTCCCTCTCTTTATGTGTCTTATCCTTCTACGCGTTTCTCTTGTGTCTTTAGCGTAAGGAAAGCATAGCTTCGAGGTCAAACATCGGGAGAGAATCATCTCCGTCAAGGATTTCAATCTGTTGGATGTATAAATAACAAACTTATTGATACAGAAATTAGAAGATCCGGTGATTTAAAGAAGGATTATTGTTAGATCGATCATCGATAATAACTTATGTTTAAATATTTTCGTGAACGATCAAACTAGTTATCTTTATATTCATTTTTGTATGTGATATGAGAGATCAATTTTATGAAAATATTTTTCAAATAATTTGTTTTCCGCGAAATAAATGAATCCTAAAAGTCAACTAAAGGCAATAGCATTAGATGGAACATTTGATTAATAAATAGAAAAACTTATAATCTCAAATTTTAAAGAACTTACATGAAGGATAAAAATGTTATGGGTGAGGTTACCTTTTCCAACTCATGTAGGCGTGTTTAGTGAGCAGATACACCACATGATATTGCTCATATCAATATAGATGTTTATAATTTTTTAGGAGCGGTCTAAATAAATCTTTTTTTATATACAATTATAATTAAGAATAAGTTTCTTTGACATTTTGTGAGTGTTGTATAATTATTTAAATACCTATCTCAAATTAGACTTAACACGACTAAGAAACCGGTCTTGAATAAATGTGACACATAGAAGGGAATTTTAATGGTTCTGATAAATAAATAAAAAGAGGAGAAAATCAACGATAATTTGGAGCAATACGTGCACGCCAAAGAGTTTTTGTTCTTCTAATCGTAAATGATCTTTTTTAATACATAATTCTAAACAAGGCGAATATGAGGTTAAAAAAATAAAAATAGAGTAGGTAAAAAGCTAGCCCCGCCCAAGTTTGTGTTCAATCTAGAAAAGGGAACGATATTTTTCTACTCCCTCTATAATATACATGAAAAAAAACATGAAAGAAAAAAGCAGTCCATGAAGGGGAGACACGTGGTGGCGTGCAAGTGGGTGGGAGGACGCTCTTCTTGCCCTTGCGGGGCATGATGAGTTCATGAAAAGAATACTAAAAAAGCCCCACACTCCATCTTTATCATCCATCAATCTCTTTCGGAACTTGGGCCTCCCCCTCCAATCAATACTTTCGTCTCTTTTTATTTTATTTTTTGGTGACATTATTACATGCTCTAAGAACTGATAACACACACACACATATATATATATATATATATATATATGCATTTATCTTTGCAATATCTTCCTACATCATGCTCTAGCAACAGCTAAAGTTGTGTCGGAAAATGTCCAATATTTATATGTATATATTACGAAAGTATAAATAAATTGGCGAGACTATCATATCTTGGGACATTATGTCCTTGACCATATTGATGGTGTTGCTAATATTGCAAGTGGCTTAGCAGTTGTGATATTGCACCAGTCATATTCCCCTAAAGGGACCCTCGTCTCTCTTTCAATGTTCCATATTTCAAATTCTGAATTTGCCTCCTCTTGGGCAAAGTTGATTGAGGTTGCTTTTATTCGTTATTACATACATATATAATAGGTATACAAGGGCCGACTTTAAGAGATGATGCATTTAGATTGATGCGCGTAAGTGAACGTGTGTTTTGATATAGTCCATTTCAACAAGTATGGATTCACTTTCAAGGGGAAAGTTTTTTTTTTTTTTTAAAAGAACATGAATTCACTTGAGTGGAGATTGAGGTTTTCATTGCCCAACGTTATAAGAAGTGATTAAGATATTTCACAAGTAATCTGTAGTTGAATATCATGGTTAATCAAGAGATTTGATATGTTAAGATTTATATTTAACATCATTCATTTTGTGAGAAGCAAAAACTGACTATGATCATAGGCAATAAATGCTATATTTATCTATGGCTTGGAGAGTCCATGGTTTCCCCTACTCCTTCATTTTGTCACGAGCAAAGAGATGGTGAAAACTAAGCAGGACAGCATTGAAAGCCCTATCTCAAGGGAATCATGGAATGTCCTGTCCGGGTGATTGGAACGTTTCACAAGTCATATATAAAACATATGTGTTAACATCATTTTTCTCCTATTTGTTTATGCCCCTATGGAGGCATTAAATTCAATGGGAAAATCATGACCTCGGCAACAATTGTCAAAGACCCAATGGAGATAACGCGGTTTTGGAGAGACCACCACATCGTCTTATCTATGTCAAAAAAATATATTAAAACCCATTTGTTACCCAAGATCACTCGCCACGTTCATCTATCACTCTCAATCAACAGCCTAACTTTGACAAATTCTAAGTCACAATGGATGACAAAGGTTAGGGGATCTCCGATTTTCCTTTTGAAAATTGGAGTTCGTGGGGTCGCTTTTTTTGCCTTTTCTTTTTATTTTTTTGGGTCCTTGTGGGTTTTTGTTCTTTATTTTTTTGAAAAAAAGCATCAAAGTTAAGCTAAAATTTACAACTTTACGGAGAAAGGGGGATCCCACAAGGTTGGTCTTTTTCAGGGTCGTCTTGCTCTTTGATGGCTGCTTGTGGGACAAAGCATCACCGACCCCCGAACATCCCTCGCCTAATGTCTAGAGTTCCAATCCTCAACTTTGCTTTTCTCTTTTCATTTAATGTAAATTAGTCCTTTTCTTGACTCGCCTCATTCCCTCCCAAGAAGTTCTGCCATATGCTCATTCGCATTTGTCAATCTTTCACAAACCTAGCCCCTAAAACCTACTAGTCCAACTCGTGATTACCGCTCCCTTTCTTTCCCATGGGAGGAGATGAGTATTTTGACGATTAGCGGTTTTATTTATATGAAATCATAGAGTTTTGTAAAAGCGATGATCCAAAGCACGATTTAACTTAGTGACAACAACGATGATTCGAAACACAGTTCATGTCGATCGTTAATTATGCTCACTTTCTAATTCATGAATAATCAAGTTTTCTAATCGGCTAATCATTGACTAAATGCAAAAGCAGACTTCTTTCTTTTTTTTCTTTTTTTGTTGGTTGCCGCTCTCTATCTGTCATTATTTTTTCTGCATTATTTTTCTGCATTATTTTTTTGTCGTTATTTTTCCTGTCTATTTCGCATCATAGGCGGGAAATTCCCCATCAAGAAAGACACCATGAAGACGGCCACTTTGTCGAGCCTCTTGTGGAGGGAGGGCTCCATCGTTTCCGGATTCAAAAGACAATGGTTAGGGAAGACTGGTAGTTGCCGTCCGGCATCCACGCGGCGTCCAGCTAGTGCGTCCAGGTGGCGTGGCCAAATTAGGGTGCCATAATTCATTCGGTACGAAAAGAGTTTTTTAAAAAGACAGGACAGGACCATTAGGCTAATATATGATGTACAGCTAAAGCCCTGCAAAACTACGTATGAAACAACTCCATACTTAAACAGAACGTCCGAGACCGACAAAATATACGGATTTTTCATGGGATTTAATACGATTAGTCGAACGTACTATGGTCGGCTGTTTCAAATCCAAAGATAAAAGATATTTAAATAATAGGTCGGACTATTGACGTTATGTCGAGTTAGGTTTATGTCATCTCACGGAGAGGATTCTCGCCTCTTGTTTCCTTCCCACTTTTTCTTTAATCATCTTTCAAAGATTCGACTTTTCTCTCCTTTGTTTTTGTCATCATGTAGGGCAGACTTGAAGTCTAATTTTTAGGGACAGTAAGTCAATGACTCCACATTGAAGAGAATGAAGCCCTAATGCGAGATGTGCGGTTTTTGCTCTTGCACAATGAAGACGCCATTACATTCGAGGCCTATTTATGTGCACTCATTAGCTATTTCTAACTTCGAGTCATGACTTCTTCTCTCAAAATTAGAAACCGAAAAATATGATTTGAAATTTAGAAAATGATGAGGAAAATATATGCGGTTCTACATAATGTCCACATTTGAATACTTCGAAAGGTCTCCAGTACCTGAAAATCAAAACTTAAAGTAGAAATCCCTCCAAAAATACCCAAATTCCCAAAAACTCGAATCGGATCCTGTTTCTCACAGACATGGAGCACATTGATTAGGATTTCTAGCCATTAGCCATAAATGTTGACTAGCTACCGCTAATAGCTAACCACTTGGACAGCTTTGGAATTGATTTGTATGGGATATTTCTTTGACATTTAAGACGCGTGATAATTATTCTATTTCTATTTCGAACCATTTTTCTATTCTGACTTTTATAGAATAAAAATTCGTTTGACAAGATTATTTCATTTTTTCTATTTTCTGAAATAGATTTCTATTCCAAAAATAGATTTGGAACATAAATCATAAGTATATATATTTTTTACTTTTATTTATTTATTTCTAGAATGGAATTGAGAAATAAAAACTATTTTCATTATTTGTTTTCACTAGTTGGTTACTCATTTGTTGTCACCTAAATTGCCGTTAAATCGTTCGTTATCGCCACTCCTTGTCGCCAGATTGTCGCCGTCATCAATCGCCAGATCTCCGACCACCGGCCGTCGCCACGGTTGCGGGCAGCTACCACAAGTAGCTTTGCCAATCGTTATCTGCCATTAGGGAGAAATTTTATATCGTTATCAAACAAATTTTTATTTTTGGAATAAAAATTTTGTGTTATTATTAAACGTATATTTTTGCTTTAGAAACTCATATGAGAATAAAAATGGGAAAAAAATTATTTCTCTTTTAGAAATTAATTTCTAGTCAAAATGATTATCATTTGTGCCCTTAGGAACGTACGTGCAGTCTATTTTTCTGTTCTATTTTTGAATTGTTAAGTTATTTTAACTTTCCACTTTTTGGCTTTGCGACAAAGCTTCCGTGCGCCACCTGCAAACCTTTTTTAATGTTCATTCTTCCCCTGTTCTCATATAGCAATTCTGCCTCATACTTTCTCCATAGTCGCCGCTGTCGCCTATGTCGCCTAAGCGGCCACGAGTTGAATGTTTTCTGCATGAAGGAAATAACTTGAAGAGTTTTAATCTAATCAATGCTGTGAAAGCTTACACCGATAACAAGCGCGGTTGAATTTTTAGTGCTGTAATACTCACGATTTTGACCTAGACTGCAGTGCAAATGTTGTACATTTAGGATGAGGTAAGGAGCCCAGTGAGAAAGATTCGGGGAGGTTACGATTTAACATTAAATTGCGCCTTAATATATGGTCATGAGTTCGTGTTCAAGATTGAGTAGTAGTGATATCCTTGGGATCACTTAAAGCTCCTCTTAGTACTAATATAGTTTTGGGGCGATGCGAAACTGTCATAATCTGATGAGATCATTCTCATTTTTTGAGGGTTAGGCATCTAACAACATTTAAATTTAAAAGACAACATATTATATAAGAATGGAATTAAGCACGCTAAGTTTAGTTATTATCAAAACCACTGAATGGTTGTTGGTGATCAAAACCGTCAAACATCATTAAATTATTGTGATATGATTGAATATGGTTCGATTATTTAAATTTACTTGCGGTTTGTGGAGGTAGTTATTGCCATTTATCTCATAAGAGCGATAAGAAAGAGAAAATGCACGACCAAGCTCAAAAGGATGAGATGTAGGAATTTTAGGCAAATCAAATTATAGTATATGCTTAATGCATGCCAAACAAGAGCAAGGTAATGACCAAGGTAGCCTCTGTCGGTCTTTTATTGACAATTTATCACATGTGAAATAGTCTAGACGAATGTGAAATAGTTTCTATTTGATATTGGCTCCTTTAGATTAATCAAAGAGAAATTCTATGTTTATCAAGACTGATTTTCAAAGTCGGTTTAAAAACTAATTCGGCAGTTATTATTAGTTATTGTGCATGATCCACTTATATAATCGACACTTGTAGTGTGCCATATCTGTCAGTATAAGGACTTTGCAAACCAATTTTAGTATGCTTGACTAAGCTCTCAATGTGGGAAGGTTTGTGGCATCAAAGCTCCGATAGATGTTGACGTACGAATGGATTTTCAAAATACAAAAAGGAGAATGTCAATGCAGAACCCCATATGGCAGGGGGCCCCTAACATATTTTCATCAAATGAAGATGAGGAAAAATATTTGTTGACCTGCCTTCTCCATGTAAATGTTTATTTTTTTGTGTGTATGTATTCTTACAAAATATTAAAAGTACTATGGTACGGGCTTTAATTTTGTGTGCCTGAACACCATCTGAATACCAACCCGATACATTTCTTTCAAAGAATCTCCTTCCTGAGTGCAATAAGACAACGCCAAAGTACTTGAATTTCTTCTTCTTCTCTCTCTCTGCTGTGACAACTTATAGACGCGATGGATGACAAATTATACAAACAAGGTGGACAAGGTAGACATTGGTTAGTGGATCAAAGAGGACTGTTGGTTGCTGCAACAAAAGGGTCCACACACCCATGACCCATCTGCTTCTGCTGCTGCTGCACAGAGAGAGAGAGAGAGAGAGAGAGGAGGCATTGGACCATCGTTTTCGCAGGAGTAAGTAAGGAAGCTGCTCTCGGTTGTCGTGATCTTCAGAAAATTTTAACCCAAAACCAGGACAAGGGCGATTCAATGAAGGGTTTGATGCAGATGCTGCTCACGAACTCTGCTCGGCAACGACGTCATGTCCCCCCTTTATAACCAGGAAATTTTCAAATCGCTCCTTCATTGATATGACCCTTCCCCACTTCTCAACCCCCCTCACTGTTGTCGTCTTTATACTCCTGGAGTGATCACAATCAATATTCATTCAAATGTGGGTCTCGATATCTTTTCTGTAAGCTGTAGATAGCTCTCGAGCCATAGAAATACTTCTTGTTTGATCTAATTCGAGATACGCGATCCGATATGTCGAGCCAAAACGTCAGGGGATACTGTACTATAAGAAAGAAGAATTACTCGCTGGATAGTCTTTTTCTAATTTGTCTTTTTTTTCCTCTTCTTGCATGTGGGTGTGTGGTCTTTACGCCACCGTCGATGAGGATGGCGACGTCCATTAATTATTTTATCTCGTGGATTTCAGCGTTTCATTCAAATCCCCTCCACGCCCGCGCACTAACGCAAGAAACCGTTGATCCAAATTAATATTTTTCTAACTCGCCTCCTCCTAAGACAGAGAGAGAGAAAGAGATTCAAATGGTTCTTGTTTCTAGAGAGAGAGAGAGTGAAAATCAATACTTTGACAGATCATCATCATTCAGGTTCAGCCCCATTTGCATTCTCCTTTTATTTTCCCAGTCTACACTCATCTCCTCTCTCTCTCTCTCTCTCTCTCTCTCTCTCTTTTATTCATTTTATAAGAGGATCTGACCATCACAGCACAAGCTTTGATGCTTTTGAATAAGAAACCACTTTATTTCCTGCGGATTCTCGCTCTTTGTATTCCTACAGCCATACATACTCATCGCCCCACTACACATCGAGGACTTTGATTCCTACCCTTTTCCCCGTTCTCATTCTTGAGAGTGTCTTTGAAGTCTCTGTCGTTCCTCGGATCCCGATAAATTTGAAAAACCATCAGAGAGACTAAACAGCTGCATTTGCCATTTCGATCCAATCACAGTTTCCGCATTACAAACACAGCCTCTTCCATTTACGGTCTGAAGCTAAAGCAGAGCATTCTCTTTTACCAAAATCTTTGCATCCCACTTTTTCTCCCACAGAGAGAGAGAGAGAGAGAGCATGTTGTCTGATCAAAGGTGAATCGAAAAGTTGCAAACTTTAGAATCCGAGGCGTCTGGGGGTGTGTGGGTTACAGAGTTTTATAGTTCATGAGAAGGCGAGCTCTGCCTTAGTCCCGTTTGAACCGAACAGTGACCGATAAAGTTGGTTGGAACGGAAAAGGGTGCATTTTTTTAGTACAGTGGTCACCTGTTATGAGCCATGACACTGTGAGATTGAGTTTGGTCTCTATAAAGAGAGGAGCGTCCAAGAAAACATAGAATAAGGGACGGAGCGGGCAGAGGAATAGCGATGCAGGATATGAAGATGACGACTGACACTGAAGATTCGAAGAAGAAAGAGAGGCATATTGTGACTTGGTCTCAAGAGGTAAATTTCTCTTCTTATTTCCTTAGCTCGTGCTTTATTCTATTCTTCTGTTTTCTCTTCTTCCATTTTTTTTCCATCTCGTCCCCGCTCCTTGATTGGATTGAAGAAGTTTTGAATTGATTTGATTTGAGAGATGACGACTTCTAAGGTGGGAAATTTCATGGGCTGCAGGAGGATGATATACTCCGGGAGCAAATCGGTATACATGGAACTGAGAAGTATGAGTTTCGCTTCTTCTCTTTTTTTTTTTAATGCTTTCTTGTATTGAGTACTTTGCATCACTTGATGATTGGGATTTTGGTCCGGGTGCAGCTGGTCGATTATCGCATCAAAGTTCAAGGATAAAACGACGAGACAATGCAGAAGGAGGTCGGATTCGATGCATAATGTTCTGTTCTTAATCTCACTCCTCCTCTAATTAATCTTTTGTTTGAGTACACTAAGATCTCATTCATGTTATTGCAGATGGTACACATATTTGAATTCTGACTTCAAGAAAGGGGGTTGGTCACCCGAGGAAGATGTGCTTTTATGTGAGGTAGGAAACCAAGACCATCTGGATGTGAACGGTGTTTAGTGTTTGGAGTCTCTGAAACTACCGGTCTTCAATGCATATGATCGAGATCATTAGACAATAAATGAGTTGGTGACACAAGCAATGAGTGGTTTTCACGTGAATGCTCACTTGTGCTTGGTAATAGCATGGCCAGAAGGAAATTTTCCTATTTTTCAGTAGAGTGATCGATAAATTACAGAACATTTCTATCCCTTAAAAGTTCATAGAAAAACAACCAGAACTATGGAGTGTGAACCCTCCCAGCTGATGCGGTTTTGCTCTTATTCAGGCTCAGAAGATTTTCGGCAACAGATGGACAGAAATAGCAAAGGTGGTTTCAGGCAGGTATACTATGTGTTCTTCACTTCTTTGCAGAAGAAGATGCATTCTCCCGCTCCGCGTCAATTTGATTGCTCCTAATTATGCAGGACTGACAATGCCGTAAAAAATCGGTTCACAACCTTGTGTAAGAAAAGAGCAAGGTACGAAGCCTTAGCGAAAGAGAATAACACTACATTCATCACCCCAAACAGCAAACGGATCATCTCGCACAATCCATCAAGTGTAGATCGACCGGCGGAATCTGCAGCACTGGCAAAGAGGATGAGGTATTGCCAGATACGATGTTTAGCCTGGACTCATAAACTTTTATGTTTATTCTTTCTTCTGTTTTTTTATTATGAAGAAACCTCTTCTATGCCGTAAAATGCTTCTGGGTCTATCTCAGGAGGGCTCACATTCAGAATATAGCGGGAGATTGCAACTTGAAAGACAGATTACATATACAAAGTGGAATCACATATAGTCAGCAACAAAGAGCTCCCTTTTCCACATTGGCGCAAAACTTTCGCACTAGCAATTCGCCCCCCCAGCAATCCGAAAGCAACCAAAAAGAAGCCACCGATGATGGTAACCATCACCCAACAAATTTCTGATAGTCTAAGTATGTTGCATGAACGGACATAACAAGTGATTTTAGTGCACGATACTTTGAAAAGGGCATCAATACAGTCAAACAAGATAAAAAGACAACATGCGAAACTCAATACATGATTCTCAGAAAAGACCGTCATCTTTAATTCAGTCAAACGAGACTGTTTTTACGCAAACTTCGGTCATAAGTTGTGCCTTGCAATCGTTTGTTAAACCTACAAATGCTAAGGTCACGGTCACATTCCTCTCTGATCTTTGAGCAGCTCATGGCACCAAAGTCCAAGGAACATTTCTTAAGAAGGATGATCCAAAAGTTACTGCTCTGATTCAACAAGCCGAGCTGCTCAGTTCCCTTGCGCTGAAAGTCAATGCAGATAACATGGACCAGAGTCTTGAAAATGCTTGGAAGGTGAGTACATTACGTTTGCTTTGGTGTTTTTAACGAGATCACTGATGGCAATTAGTTAAATGGCTTGAGTAAGCCTGATGGATGAAGTTCAGCGATTCAGTAGATCGAACTCTTCCCCAAAAGAACATTTTTTTTTCAATTGAATGACCCACCTTCTGATCCTTTTAAGGTTAGATCAGTTGCCATAAAAGTGATGCTGGTAAATGCAGGAAGCTGCTTGATCATACTTGGTTACTGAAATTCCTCCATGTAGTTGAGAAAAATACTGTCCTTCTTCTGCGTTTATCATTGATTTTCTGGAGTTATGGACCTCAGGTTCTCCAGGAATTTTTGAGCCACAAGAAGGATGATGATATTCTCCAAGATTGCATCACCGACACTGATCTCGAGTTTGAAGATTTCAAAGTTATGGTGGAAGACCTCAGGAGCAGCAATGAGGGAAGCCAAACATCTTGGAGGTAATCAAGTAGATACGGATTATCGAAAGTTTAGAACTGTGGAACACTTGACTTTTCTTTCTGCTCCAAACACTGCCTGATAGTACTCATATCGCAGGCCACCTGATCTGTGTGAGGAGTCTCCAGCCAGCTCAGAGTATAGCACAGCTTCTACTATTTCGACTCATCCTGTCTATGATAAAGCGGAAGAGCCTCAAGCCGAAGAAGTTGCATTGCACAAAGTTATTGAAACTGAACTACCCACTAACCATTCTGATGAACAAGGTGTAGTCCATAACTGCTGTAAAGGGATTCTTTCCAGCTCAGTCACTCATGGAGGTTGTTTGCTCCGCAAAAACCTGGATCTTTTTGTGTGTGTGTTTTATTATTTTGTATTAGATTTAACTGACAAGACTATTGACCTTTCTCCGTATCAGGTACTTTTCAATCTTGTGACGAGCATGTAACCGCCGCTGGAGTTGTTTCTGTCTCATCAAATACAGAATGCAGTTCTCCTGTTCATGTAACTCCACTGTTCAGATCCTTAGCAGCAGGAATTCCCACACCAAAATTTTCAGAAAGTGTAAGTTCCCTTTCAATGTACTTTTGCTGGTTTAAATCTGCGATAAGATTTCAGCATCTTAGGAAGTTCACTGAATGCACTGCAACTTTGATAACCGTGAAAGGAGGTGGACTGACACTTTGACCAGCTGAAAGGGAAATCTCAGTTCTGGAATAATTCCATGAATTTCCATAGCTTCAATTTCACAGGATCTCAGATCCATGCGTTCATTCAAGCCTATTGACACTCATGTATAAAGAATATGTGCAGTCAAGGAAATTTTATCCATATTCGTCTAGTGCATCCGGTTCCAAAAGAGTGTAAGTCGAAAATGTGGTACTAAAATCAAAGGGCTAGAACAGCACATCATTTCTTGACATGTTAGAGAAGATAAGAAATGAACAGAGCTCGAGGGAATTTTGTATCCCATTAAGAAAGGAGATTTTCTGACCTTATCACTTTGAATGGGAGTTATATTTCAATTGAGAGAGAAAGGGAGAGAGAGAGCCCAAGGGAATTGTGTATCTCATTAAGAGAGATTTTCTGACCTATCACTTTGAATGGGAGTTATATTTCGATTGTGAGAGAGAGAGAGAGAGAGAGAGAGCAGAGGGGGTCATCCATCCTGAGAATAGAACTCATGTCTGCTTAGAAACACTATAACCAACGTTAATGCTAGCAGAACTGAGATACCACAGTTCCTACAATGGTTTTTGAGATCACATTGTTGAAAGTGCCTCTTTGTTCCATAGGGTACTGGACTCTGAGTTTCCTTGAATAGAATATCTACATAATATACATTAGATGACCAAAATTTTCTTACTATTTTATAAGCGAATGTGATATGCAGAAAAAGCAGAAACAAGGACTGTTGTATACGTAATGAACTGGACTAGATTACCATAAGGACAAAACTGCTCTAAATTTCTACATAAATTTAAATAGGTATTGAATAGTTGATGCCTTATAATATTTGCAAAAAAGCAGGAGCACTTGTTTTCAGCCTGGAGAAGGATATTCTCCACCAATTGGACCAACCCTTGGTCTTAGTTGATGCCTGCTGTCCAAATGTCAAGGAGCGTTCATAAGAAGCTCAGAAAGGTCGAATAGATCCCAAATTGTTCCTAGACTATGCTCTAAGTGCGAATCCAAGATTATGAAAACTGGAATAGAAACAGATTGGAAATTTTTCCCTAAATCCATTCCCCGTACTGTCTCTATATCTGCAAGAGATGGATGGTCAAGCCTAAGCTTTAGCATGTGGCATGACTCACTCTTCCCCTCCCTTCCCCAGACAAAAGTAAATGATAGAAAAGATAGGAAAAAGAAAAGACAAAAATGTGTTTATCGCTCCTTACCAAAAAAAAAAATGTGTTTATTGCTTGCCATGTATCATGCTTTCTACAGGTGAACTTTAGAGTTGATATGGTCCTGTTACATTCCAACTTCAATTTTCCATAATGAATTTGTTTGCATAGCCTATTAGCTAGGATCTCTAGCATGGTGCGAGACTAAATGCTTATTTGGGTTTCCTTTTTCAGGAGAGACACTTCCTTCTGAGAACATTTGGCATGGATTCTCTTTCTACATCTCCTCCAACTAATTCGGCTTATCAGCCGCCCTGCAAAAGAGCTCTCCTCCAGAGTCTGTGACCAACCGTGTTAATCCAACTTCAGTAACCAGAGCCCCAAACACACCCCAGACACCTTTTTGTTTTCTTTGGCTGATCCCGCCGATAGTAAGTTTTCTAGTCCTGTTCAAGATCCAATTTTTTTCCCAATGCAGCCACTCAGGCCTAAAGTTTTACAAAAAAGGCATATTGAGTCTGCATTTTGAAGGGTCCCCTGATTGGGTTCCAGAATGTTATGGCACATTCTGCAATCCTGACAGTTTGAGAGCTTGTCAGAAGTCACTACCAGTGACCAAGTGTGCTTTTAGAAGTGTGTGGTTCCCTTAGTGATTTCTCGTTTCCCTCCGCCAAAGGTTGTTTCAAGGTGAAACAACTTCTATTCAGTTTCTTCTGTTGATTTTTGGTTTGTACAGACCTGCTACATAAATCCTTATAGCCAGAGTGTAATTATGCAGCGGCAAATCGCCCATAGCCTACCTACAATAGATGATCATAATTTGAAAATAGAGAACCAAGAAAAAGGAAAAAAAAAAAAAAAAAAGAAGGAACCACACGTCCACAGGGACTCCTGTCTGATATTTTTTTTTGGCCCCAACATTCCTGGTGTGCATATCATATAGGACAATCTTTTTGCCCTTTGTATTCGGTTTCTGATGTAATGATACTTACCGAGATTGGAGTGGAAATATGATACGGTCTTTGGTGTGCTAATCTTCTTTCTTTTCGTATTCACCACATGGAAATGCTATGCATGATCCAGATTAGGCCAATGCCATCCTCCAGAAGAAGGCAAGGATCAGCTAAATGGAGAAACTTGAGAATGAACTAGTCAGCTTTTTTTAAGAAGCTCGATAAGGAAGGATAAAAGGAAAATTGCCCAAGAACTGCAAAAAACCACAAACATGTTCATCTCAATCACACGAACAAGTCGGGCAATTGATTAACAAAAAACTAGCATACCCGTCAAGAGAGAAACTCTGTCTCACTGCTTCGCCTCTGGCATTTCCTTTCATCTGCTTTCACCTCAGAGCAGACAGATTTCTGGGGAAGAAGGGCTTTTAAGGATTCGGGTGCGTCTGAATTTGGCTTGGAACTTTGAATTGTGATGGAGGGATCGGCATAGTGGTGTTCCAGCATAATCATGTGCCATTTAACTTAAAAAGATTGGTATAAAGGTTAAAAAGGGAGAGGAGGGGTCCTCCCTCCAAAATGATGAAGCGCATTCACTGGACATAATGAACTATAAAATGAAAAAGGGTGATATGGTTTGACCATCTCCATCAAATCATGTGCCTGATTTGTTTCTCTGGAAACAAAAAGGTGAAATCCTTTGCCCTGACTCGATCTAAGTTATTTGTTGGACCAATTCCACGCCCGACGATTTGGGTTCGCTTGTCAAACCCTTCTTCTTCGTCCTCCGGAGAATAATGATTCATAAAGCGTCATGGATAACATAAATCTCTTCTTTACAAGGAAAATTTCTAAGTTCTTTATTTTCTGCCTTAATATAAAATGATATTTTCTTTGGGAAAAATTATCAAAAAAGTCCTAAATCTATTGCATTTTTGCCAATTCAGTCATAAATTTTTTAACTTTACTAATTGAGTTCTAAATCTTTTCATTTTTTACCGATTCAGTCCATCCGGCCAATTTTGGCTTGAAAATGCTAACGCGTGACGCCGACAATAAGCCGCATAAGATCGCTAATGACGGGACAATTTTTTAAATAATATTTTAATTTTTTTTGAATTTTTTTATTTTCTGTTTTTTCCTTTTTTTTATTTTTACTTTTTGGCTTTTTCCTTGACCTTTTTCCAGTGATCGGCCACCAGCCACGGCCGGCCCAAATGGGTGAGGAGGAGCCCCGACGAGGGGAGCCCTCGCCCAGGCGCGGCCTGGCAAGGGTTGCCTGGGCGAGGCCAACTCTCCCAGCTAGGGTGGCCTCACCGGCGACACCCCGGAGGCCACCCTAGCCCCGGATTTGGCGATGGGAGCCCCTCGCCCAATGAGCGGCGATGGGAGCCCTTGGTCCGAGGCGGCGTCCGGCCCTATGGTCGGGCAACCATCAACCCGTGGGCCGGCCGACCATTGCCCACTTGGCCGAGGGGCGAGGCCGATGCTTGCCGCGGTGTCGCATCGTTGCTCGGCCGACGCCCGATGCCCGCCGAGGCCACCCTGGCCTGGGGGAGGGTCGGCCTTGCCCAGGCAACCCTTGTCGGGCCGCACTTGGGCGAGGGCTTCCCTCACCGATGCTCCTCCTCGCTCGACTGGGCCTCGCCTGTGGTGGGCGAGGCCAACCGGCCGTCGCATGTGGCCTATGGCTAGCCACCAGAAAAGGCCAAGGAAAAAGCCAAAAAGAAAAAGAAAATAAAATAAAATAAGGAAAAAAAATAGAAAATAAAAAAATTTAAAATTTAAAAAAAAAATATTATTAAAAATTGTCCATCACGCGCGTCAAGAGTCTATGCGACACCACCATACGTGACACGTCATACACGTCAACATTTTCCAGCCAATTTAAAATTGGCCAGATGGACTAAATAGGCACAAAGTGAAAATGTTTATGACTTAATTGGCAAAATTAAAATGTTTATGGTTGAATTGACAAAAGTCCAATAAGTTTAGGACTTTTTGGACAATTTTCCCTATTTTCTTTATATGAGGGCGGATGTTGCATCAGTCTATTACAAGTGAGGAGGATAACGGGTGCGATTCCCTAGTGACGTCACAAGTTAACAAGGCGATATTCACAAAATTACAAGTGCAGATCCATGGATTGACCTCACAATGAAATCTTTTGGTGATCGACAATGGCGAAGGGGCTCAGCTTAGAACTCTTCAACGCGCATTGAGAAAAGCATTTGAATTTATTCCATAATTTTGAACAGAGCCTGCTTATCAAAGTATTAATCCATCATCCAACCTAGCAACAGACAAAGTCTGTACCCATTGTGATAGGGCAACAGACAGAGAATGTTCCGATAAGTGAACGATGTTTTAGTGAGCACCGAGCAAAAGGAAAGCCAACTCTGAAGACAAAACTCTCTCCTCCTCGTAAGAGTATCTATTGAATTACATTGATCAATATGCTACCTGTTGCCTAAATTTGAAACTACCGGACCTTCAGGACACAATTATACAAGCCAAAAAGTAAGTTGTAAATAGGGAGGCGCAGCAAGAGCTAATTATAAAGGCCAGGAGTTGTCAGAGAACCTTATTCACATGGCCTTCCTCTTCTTCTGCATCCTCTGCAATTTCCTCCATTTGAGGAAGATCTGGTATGACAATCCAGAGAAGACCATGACAACACAACCCCATTGCTTGGTTGACAAGGGGTTGCCGCTTAATACTGAGGACACAACTATGCTCACGAACTTGCGAGTGGTGGTGATGGTGGTGTTAGCGAGAGAGCCAAATCGGCTAATGGTTAGGAAAATAAAATTCTGACCCACTGCACCACAGAGGCAATAGAGGAAAATGTCCCACGTTGCCTCAGGATGCTGTTTGCAGAACTGGACGGCCTGGTAGCCAATACCTTGTGGCCAGCCAAACATGTAGATTAGGTTGTATATGGTACCCCAAAGGTTCATTCCTAACATTATGTCCCAAGCAGTGGTCTTTGGGTACCTGTCGGAGAAAATTCAGGCATGTGACAAGGAATTTGCAAGGAGCCTCTAAAGTCATACAAAATGAAGAAATTGAAGTCCAGAAAGAAAAGCAAGATACCTTGCCGTAATCGAATCCTGAGTTGCGTTTGTAAATCCATCAAACATAAGATTGAGGAAACACAGAAGATATCCTAGAGGGGCATTGGGATGTGCCAACTTGCTGATAGTTTTTGAGCTGGTCTGTATAAATCAAATTACATAAAAGAAACAGAATTCTCATCTTCAATCTCTGACTTCCATATGATTATAACTTGACAGTTTATGATCAACAGAAAAGGGTGGTCTCGTATGTGTACCTTTAATAAAGCAAAGGTAGAAACTCCACCAGCCACAAGGAAAGAGCATATGTACTCAGGTATAGTATATCTTATGCCATAAACTAGAGTACCCATCAGCATCACTGGAAAGATGAAAAGTATAACAAATTGGTCATAAACCGAAGATTGATGCACAAAAATATACAACATAAAGAGCAGCGATGGTACAGGATACAAAATTAACAAAAACTTTCGGAGAAAAAGACTCTAGGTTTTTTCCCACTAAGGAATGGACAAAAAAGCAAAAACTTTGGGTTAGCTATCCTATGTGAACTATTCGTGGAAGGTCTATGCTGAAAGCCACCATGAAAATGGCTTTATACAAATTCTCATCAGATAGATTTATTGCAATCTCAAACAACTTTATCACTTTCCAACCTGTTTGATTGTGCACAGAACTTGATCCCCTTCTTGCACAAATCGTCACCATTACCCTCTTAAAACTTTCTAGTAGAACCTTCATTTTAAATTTATTCAGTGCTTTCCCGAAAGAATCAAGCATAAAGAAAGTTGAGTCCATCTAAAACCAACGGTCATATCAGGTTGGCAGAAGTTAATCCTACCTGGAATCATCTTTGATGATTTTGCCAGGACCTGAAAACAAGAAACAAAGGAAGAACAAGAGCAACACGATCAGGTCCTATGAGTAATTTGAACTATACATGACAACACTAGCTGTAACTAGAACAAGATTACAAAGAAGATGAACCGCCATGTTGCATGAAGGCAAATAAAGAGGGAGTGTGAGGGAATGTAAGCCATGCCTGGGCAGGGTAACTGATGTACTTCAGTGCTTCAATTCCCATAGCAGGACCAATAGTGTTTGTAATTCCAGGGCTCCAAAAAGTCCACAATGGAGCCCCTCCAGAACCACTTCCAGACCAAATTTTTATCACTGCGAAAGGGCACGGAACAATCGAAACCTCAAATCTCCACAACATACTACTAGGTGTAAAACCCAGGCACATATAGTAAGGATTTGTCATAGAAAAGGGAGTAGGGAAACTCACTTATGTATGACCAGATCAAACAGACCACATTTTGAGCCAAGTTCAGAAAGGAAAGGTGCTCAAATCTCTTCCCATCAGGACCAAAACGTTTGGTGGACCTAAACCAAACGAGGAAAACAGAAAGACAATCAGCAACAAGATTGGTCACTCGATCAAATCAACGCTTCCCTAACTAAACGAAATTCCAATCTATTCAGCAATGCAGGGATCATAAGCTGCAATAGCAATATAAATCACTAAGAACTCCTTGCCAGTAAACCCTAACAACACAACAACAGAAGCTCATATCGGCAACCAAAAAGATCGATCAACCAACAAATAGCACCGTTTTCGCGCTCAACGAAGCATGCATTTCTCATCGATTAGAGATCGTAGATCCTGCACGAGACACGCGAACGGCCTCCTACGTATAAACGGCGGAGCGAGAGATCCCGTCACAAAATTTGAAGCGAGAAATTTGCTTTGGCAAAAGAGGAAAGGGGCACACTCACAGAGTCTCTTGCAGAACTCCTTGATAAATATAGGCGGCCCAGATTCCGCCGACGCATAATGCCAGGACCAACACACGGCGGAGACCGGCGCCGTGAGCTTCCATGGAGTGGCCCGAGAATGCCGCCGGAGAGCACCAGATCCGGCGAGGCGCCCGGCCTTCCTCCGCCGTATGCCCGAGAAGTAGAGAGAGAGAGAGAGAGAAAGAGAGAAAGCGAGCAAGAGAGAGAGAAGGTGTGTACGGATGTCGAGTGCAGGCGTGAAAAACGGAAAGCTTCAGCTGCGAATTTGGAGGCGTCTTCGGGAAGGAGGAGAAGGTGGCTCTGCTGGGCGCGGGGAAGGAGAAGGGGAAGGGAGGTAGGGAGGTTATTAAGAGGAGGGGGCGCGAAATGACGCGATCGTCCACGTGGAGGATCGTGATTGGGAGCGATGACCCGACGGAGAGTTCCTATTGGACGAATGACGCGGAGGGAAACCGTGACGTCCGGTGCGAGATCAAAAAAAAAAAAAAAAAAGTCTACGGCCCAATTTTGTGGGAGAGGGGAGCCACCATTACATTAGCCCATTTGGTAATAATTGCGGACCGTCCAATTTTGCAAGAAGATGAGAGATATTAGGGAGGTGAGGTCTTTTTGTCGCAGGCCCATCTTCTCATATCGAGATGGTGCGTGCGGCGACTTTTTTGGATCAGTAGAGGAGAGGGCCTAAGCTAAGTCTTTTTCAAGAGATTGATCACGTTTAGAGAGAGATATTACTTAAGTATTTGGATTGATATAAATGAGAGGGAGAGCTCCCTCGTTAATACAATAAGCTCTCGGATCACATTCGTTGATTGCCTTTTAATTTAACGGAAGAGATCATATTTTTTCATTTATCAATTGTGGCATTTATGTGGAAAATATTCTAGAATTTGGGATAATTACCAGGTTAATTCCAAAAAAAAGTACCAACTTTAGGTCGATGGACAAATCTGGCCCAAACTTTTTTTGGTCTCGTAAAAATATACCAACTTTAGGTCGAAAGTCAAATCTCGTAAAAAAGCATAAATTTTACCAACTTTAGGTCATCAACTTTCACTTAAATCCTACTTAGATTCATTGATTGTCTTTCACTTGCTAGCTAACACCATCTATTATCTTCTTGTTTGAGCCATAGTTTGAAGAATAACAGTAAAACTATGTCGTCTCATATACTTCACTAACAAGTAAAAAAATCTCCAGATTGAATTTCTTTGGTTAGATTTTATCGTTTTGTCGTAATATGAAGCTGTAGATCACCACCTGTCAAGAGAAACCATGGATGGGATCTACCAACCTCATGGTTAGAACATTTTCTCCTAAAATAAGGTTAACTTCAAATAGAAAGTTAATGGTAGGAGTAAGATTTTGGATAGGAGTGAAAGCTTGTGATTTTTTATAAGACAAAAAAAAATTGAGACAAGAATTGTCACTTAACATAAAGTGATGCTTTTTTACAAGACAAAAAAAAGTTCGGGTTATATTTGTCCTTCAACCTAAAATTTGTGCATTTTCACGAGACAAAAAAAAGTTTTGGCCAAATTTATCTATCAACCTAAAAAGTTAATGCATTTTTATGGAATTAGCCCAATAATTACCGTATCGCTTGTTTCTGATAATGTTTCGAAAACCCTAGATGACTTGACTCAGTCTTCTTGATCGCACACGATCCCTCAATCGCGGAAAGCCTCGAGACCGTGACATTTGCGTGTGTTTCAATGCCTTACTAAGCCGTGATCTTACCCCTTTTCATTGATCTTTGGATGTCTCGAGAAATGATGGAAACGTCAAGGTGATACCAAACCACCCAATCCTTTTTTTTGTGATCGACGGTCGAAGCTTCTTGGGAGTTGGCGTTACCTCACACGGCAGCGCCCACGTTGGAAAGACTGCGAACAATCACCCGAGCAATATATCGGACAGAAGTAGCTCTTCCCGATCAAGCTGGCACGAATGCTTGAAGAGTTTCTAGAACCCCAAAAGGGATTTGCTACAGGATTGTGAATTTTTCGTATTGCTGAATAAACATGACATAACTTTTGATCCGGATAGGACTACAAGATTCGCTTACCATTTTCTATAGCTTGTTCGAAGTTGAGAAAATTGTCAAAAAAGTCTTAAACCTATTACATTTTTATTAATTCGGTCCTAAACATTTCAAATTTACCAATTGAGTATTAAATATTTTCACTTTTTACTAGTTTAGTCCATTTAGCCAATTTTGGCTGGAATTTGCCGACGTGAATGCCAGTGCTAACATGGACAAATTTTTTAATATTTTGTTTGATTTTTAATTTTTTTTTTAAATTTCCCTTTTTTTCTCCTTTGGCCAGTCGGCCTCGTTGGGATTTGGCAAGGGGCAACCTCATCAGCCTCGGGCAAGGCTTGCCCTCGCTAGAGGGCCACGAGGGTTGGCCTCGCGGGCCTCGTGCGAGGTCGCCCCCGCCAAAGATCTAGCAAGGGGCGATCTAGCTGACTACAATTGAGGCTCGCCCTCACAAGATCCACAGCCTAGCCTATCAAAGGCCAGCGAGGGCGAGCCCCAACCGAGGACGGCGAGGTCGCCCCTCTCCAAATCCCAGTGAGGCCAACCTCGCCTGAGGCCGGGGAGGCCAACCCTCACCGATCGTGGCCTTTGGCCGATTGCTAAACAATAGGCAATTGGCTAGAGGAAGAAAAGGCAAAAAAAAAAAAAAAAAAAAAAAAAGAGGAGAAAAAAAGAAATTATAAAAAATAATAAATTTTGTCCACGTCAGTGTCAGCAGTGTCACGCAGGATGGTCGATGTCCATGTTAGCAAATTCAGACTAAAATTGGCAAAATTGAAAGGTTTAGAACTCAATTGGTAAAGTTGAAAGGTTTATAATTGAATTAGCAAAAGTACAATAGGTTTACAACTTTTTGGATAATTTTCCCATTCGAAGTTATAATGTGGATGGAAAAGTGAAATTCTTTTGAAGTCGTGTGTAACATTAATTCTCTGTTCGTTTTGTGGAAAATGTTGCATTTCTAAAAAATGTTTTCCAAAAAAAAAATTTCTAAGAAAATGACAATATTTTTCGATGTTATCTTTTTTCGGTGTTCACTTGAAACTTGAAAATGAACTAAAAATATTTTTCGCCGCACAATGTGGAAAGTATGATTTGATTTTCCTTTGTACAATCCTTTTAATAATTTTTTTTTTGTTTTATTATATTTTTTATTTTTTAAATCGAATTTTTAATTGTTTTTACTTTTAGTTTTTCTTTATATATTTTTCTTTTTCTTTTTATTTTTTCTTATCGATGACTAGCCAAAAACGAGCTTAAGGATAGCTAGATTTTAGCGAGCCTTGAGCTCGTTGGCCTAAAAAAGGCTCTCGATTTGGTGAGCACTGAGCTCAAGATCACCTATGATATGACTGGCGACTGGCCTAGAAAAAAGGAAAAAAAGAAAAGATAAAAATTATTTAAAAAAAAAAGGGAAGAAAAGGAGATTATATCAGATAAGAGAGAAGTGAGGAAAATATTTAGGGAAAAGTTGAAAACATTTTCTCCTATTTTAAAAGGCTGCTTTTCTCTTATTGCTTCATTTTCCATTAAACGAAAGCTAGAAAATCCTCAAAATGTTATCCTAAAAATTATTTTCCGCAAAATAAATGGAGTTTGAGCGAGTCATTATTTTCCTTAATGGTGATGGTGTTGATAATTTCTCATTTTTAAAATTTTTTTCTAAATTTTTCTTCTTTTTTTACCTTTCACCTGTGGTCGATACTCAACCATAATTGATGACTAACCACTAGCAAGGGCTCAACCCTCGCGGCCCATGCAAGGGTTGCCTTTCCCATATTAGGCGAGGGCGATCCTCACCAATCCTTGCCTATGGCTAATCGCCAGCCATTGCTTATTACTAGCCATAGGCAAAAGGAAAAGAAAAGGAAAAAATTAGAAAAATGCAAGAATTATTCACGCTAACGTTAAATTACAATTGAAATATTTATGACCACATTGATAAACTTTCAAAAAGTTTAAAACTAAATTGACAAATTTTCAAAAAGTTTAGGACTAAATTGAAATAATTAGAAGATTCAATACTAAATTAACAAATCATCAAAAAGTTTAAGATTAAATTGATATAATTAAAATATTTAACACTAATTTGACAAATCGTCAAAATGTTGATGATTAAATTGGAACAATCAAAAATTTTAGGATTAAATTAGCCAATCATATAATAGATTTATGATTTTTTGGACAAATTTTCCATCATTCTTCTAATAAATTCCCACCAAATTTTCCAACCAAAAAATAGGAGGCGCAGACGCTACTAGGTCAACCTTTAGTTTCACCACGTCTCTTCATCTGGAGAAAACGGGAGACGTGAAACGAGAGAAGCTTCGTGGGAGCAAGTCACCGTGAAACCACCACGGAAACATACTCGAAGACTTTTCTTTTTCTTTTTAAATATATATACAAAAATTATTATTATTGATAAAAAAAAAAATATACATGAAAAGTAAATAAACTCCATAGCAAAACAAATTAAAACAGAGCAAAGTCAAGAATACTCCCCCCCCCCCCCCAAAAAAACCAACTCAAAAAATAAGGAGGATGGAATACGAATAGAGCACTAGTGATGTTAAACATTCATTCTTTCTATAAGAACGAATCTATCAAGCAAAATAATCGGCGGCCAATCAATGGATCTTGTATTTTCTCAAGTGATAAGCACATGTCGAAAATTTCTTGTCTAATAACTATGATGTTGTCACTCAAGGTGCAGTTCAACTTTCTTTACCCCTTATCATAAGAAAGTTGAATAAATATAGATCTAATATTTTAAAGAGCAAACCTTACAAAGCTCCTACAGTTTTCATTGAAGTTGCAAGCAGATGGATAGAAAAGATGGGTATCGAATTTTCAAAAACATATTTATTTAATTCCTAAATTTAAATTGAGAGAGAATAATTCACGGATCTAAAATTAAATCGGAAAAATGTAAACTCTCTAATTTAAAATTAAATAAGGAAGAGAGAGCTCTCAGATCTAAATTGAAAGAGAAGAAAAATCAATAAACGATGGATAGAATCCAAACGAAATCAATGAGAGAAGGTGGGGGAAGCGAGAACAGCTCAAACCATACCCACCATCGACCGGAGGTTGAACGAGACGATGGAGAGAGAAATGACGTGTCAGAAAGCGACATTTCAACGTCCTCGTAGACTGACTCACCAATTTCTCTTACAATCTCGTCCTTTCTCCTTTTGCTCCGAATTCGCGTGTCCATTCCATGTCTCCCGTTCGGGGAGCCACGACAGCAAGACGCAAGAGAAAAAGCAAAGAAAAAACGCAAAAGATAAAGCTAGAAATCAGATATCATATGTCAGATGAGTCCTGGGGAACGCGGCAATCAAGCTCAACTACATGCAACCGCAGCATCACATGGCGACCGGACACGACCCCTTCAAATGCCTTGCGTAGTCTTTCATCGGGAACGATGATTCTAGGCCACTCGTGACTCGGGAGTGGATTCTACGGAGAGACATCACCACCTTCCCCCACCCGAAGGACCACCTTCGTGAAACCAGATCCACTCGTTTTTTCGTATCCCCGTCTCATCATTTAATCATTCGAAAGGTCAATCATCAACAGATCTTCGCTCCAAATTCCCTCGGAAGATCATACATCCGGTCCTGATCGATGTAGAGTCCGTAACATCGTCACATCAGATAGTTTTCCCGAGAACGGATATCCTTCATGGTTAAAAAGACAAGGTCACGTCGTCGGGTGAAATTCGTAACCCTTTTCCGAATGATTTATCCAAAAACCCCTAGTGTCAAAGCAGCAGGACCAAGCCCTTGAGAAGCCGAGCACACCCGGCGGTACTATAATCTAGATTATACATCACCTTCACCTTGTATAATCGACAATCATAACAGCACATCTACTCACTATAAGATGTAGTATGTATTGGTCCTTTAGATTGATTTGGCCACCGTTGATTATAAGACTATCGCAAAGCACTACACATTACATTGTTGGAGTAACAAATGTTTTTGTTGATAAGCATTTGATCATGTGCAAAGCCACTAATTGCGACATGGCAACTCACAAGGGGGAATTACCTATATAGCATGAAGTACTCACTCGGAAGGTTTTGATTAACCATACCACTCTTCTCTGGACATCAAGCTCGCATATTGGTTCCTGAAGGAAACTTTGGCTAATGTGGCGAGTTCTAGGTTATACACCGACACCTCGATCTCGTCCATAGACCCTCGATGCAATTTCTCTCCCCCCTCTCTCTCTCTCCATTGCATGATTGAGCCTCGAGGGAGACGAGCAATATAGATCACACCATAGAATTAGTCCCGGATAAGCCCTTAATCAACGGACACAGATGATTGAGTATTGAAGAGGAGGGAGGGAAGGGGCGAGACGTGCACGTAGGAGATGCAATGGTGGCGATGCCAGAGTGAACGAAAGAGATGGTTCCGGCCATCTTGCTGGCAACGATGGCGGCAGACGGTGGCAGCGAGGGAGTCAATCGAGTAGTTACACAGAGAAAGAGGAAGAGGTCCAAAAACCATAAGTCATGCCATGCGAGTTCAACTTTAAGATATTAAAATGCAGCATGTAATTACCCCTCTAGACCCGAAAAGGAGAGATTAGTATATCCCCGGAAGAGCAAATAAGATCGGAATTCTTCGCCGGGGTCCCCACAAAGTAAGACCGGGTCAACCTCTGATGGGACCGAGTCAACGATACTGGCGAATTTCCTAAGCTTTCGCAATGATTCCGTATCTTAGGAGGAAGAAGCTTTGGCGTTGGGGCCATTAAGATTAGCTGGCGAATTCTCACGGACACTAAAGTCCTCGGTCGCTCTGGCCTTTAACGTGTTCTCGGTCCTCACTCCTTTCACACCTGATCGACGTCTCCGTCCTTATAACTGAAAATTCGTCACCCCTCCCGCGTCCGAACCCCTTCCATTACTGTCATCGATGGCTCCGGCTCTCGTCGTTATCGCGTCATTCATTTCCGGGGGTCCCTTCTGATCCGCCGGTGCGTCGACGGCACGTAACAATGGGGGCCATCTTTCCCGAGGCTGGGGTGATGTACCGTTGCTATACGAGCAGGAGCGAGACACAGCGTGGGGACGGGTTCCGAATTATGGTTGGTCGTCGTCGAAAGCTCGACTTGGGAGACGATTGCGGAAGAAGTCTCGACAGCGAAAGATCTTTTGGGTCGTCGGGGGTTCGTTGGTTTTACGGCTTACGTTTCGGCTTTTACCCGAAAAGAGATTTTTCCTTGAGGGACAAGAACGCGGGACCATCCTATTCATTTCTTCCCCAACGTGGCAGAATCTGGAACAAGGTGCTATTCGGAAAGGAAAAAAAAAAAAAAATTCTTCCCGGACTTAAAAACTAACCAAAGACATGTTATCGGCCATCCGTTTATGCAAAGAATTAGGTTCTCCAGATTGAGCCCTTTGCTTTTTCTTTGGTCAAAAAGGGCAATCAGTACCCATTAATCTAACTAAACAAATCGGTTTAATGAAAACCACTAATTCGGTATCTAGACAAGAATAAGGAATCAAACAATGCCAAAGTGCTCTATCAAATGATAATCTTTTTTTCATAAGATCACGAGTTTTAATTTCAGACTACTGACATTTTGATTGACTATAACGATAGACTCGTTAACTTTTGACTTTTCAAAGTTTGCAGACGATATAGAACTAATCACAACTCGATTCAAACATCACGTAGTGAATACAGCAGTACTTTCGTGATGATATTTAAAGAGGGTTGCTAGTACCCGTCGCCCCTCCTCCTCGCATATTTACCATTCAGAATCGAAGAGGAGATGGCATGAAAAGATCAAATTATAAAACCAGAAGGAAAGCGAATCTCTCTCTATCTCTCTCTCTCTCTCACTATTCTAGAAAGGGACAAGAACAATAGAGATACATTGGTTTGGGACCAGGGAATGATGATGGGCATTGGCCATGTTCATCTGGTGCTGCACGCTGGAAGGCGGGACCCGCACGTGCCAAAGCTTCCACCCCCCGCCCACCCACTGACTTTTTGGTCAAAATAAGGAGAGAGGAGGAAAAAAAAAAGAGACAGAGAGTATAAAGGGGAAAAAGAAAAAAAAGAGACTTCCCTGTGTGCAGAGAGACACGTGTCGGCCTGGCGGCGCATCGTGTTGGGGCGAGGGGTGACACCGTGACACCATGTGGTGCGTCTTCGGATTCGGATCCGGGTTCCCCGGCGGGGCTCCATGTGCTTTCCGATCGAGGGCCTGCCCTTGTTGACTCGGCCTTGCTTACCCGAGCGTGACGTCTCCCTTCCAATACCCGAATTGCCCCTCCGCCTTCTGGCATTCGTAGTGGCAGAGAATAATCAACTTTTGTTTATACCATCTTATCACGTGCATCTAAAATTGTCGACCATATAATTCCAAAAGAAAAAGAAAAAAGATGTCCGATAATTTTTTTTATTTGCCGAAGTTGTTTTCTTCTGCATAATCTTTTTTTTTCCTCATAGATAAATAATTATTCTTCCCTATAAAATCTTTTGATTGTACGAGGATGATTAATTCCTACTATAAACTCGAGAATCAAGTCATTAATGACGAGACGGACTTGAATAGCTCTCTAGTCTATGGAAAGAAGAGATGAACTTGAGGAAACGCTTAGATCAAGCTCCATCGATCTTTTGGCATTTCAACTTGATAGAAATTATTGAAGAGTAAAATTATCCTAGGAGATTCTATTAAACATAAGAAGTCAATTGGGAGACTATATTTTCGACTATTGGGGAGAGAACCCAATAAAATTAAGTAGATTTAAAGTGCAACGTTGATTGAAGTAGAGAGATATAAGCTGGTCGTGACGAAATTATGTACATTTCATTAAAAAAAATTTTATATAAGACTAGACACATTGTTTCATTGGTTAATGATGCAATACATGACTAATAATACATCACATGTGACAACCACCCATATATAAAAATCCACTATATAGCCAACAAAAAGTTGGGACAAATTCTTGAATTTTAAAATCATAAAAAGGAAAAGAAAAGGCTTGGGACTCGGTTAGCAATTATATGGCGTGAATGGTGCGGCATCAACACGAATCCCCACCACCACTTCTCTCTCCGAACGCGTAATCAGCGAGCAAATCGGGTCAGGGACATTCCGGTCAATCCGCATCCCACTCCGCGGCCAGACCCCAGCCCCCAGCAAGGGGCATTTCCGTAACTCCGGGGCCCCCCCCCGGGCCGTCGACAGCCGTGGCGGACACGTCAACGGCGGCGACCAAAGTCCTCCCATGCGCAGCTCCCGTTCACACCGGCCCGGCGCCCCCCCCTCTCTCTCTCTCTGTCTCTCTCTGTGCACGCTCTTTCCACTTTCGCTTCTCATCTTCTCCACCACCACCTCCTCCTCCTCCTCCTTATCATCGCACGTTCGCATTTCCATTTCCTGGTTCCCTCATTTCCTGCGACTTTCCTCTCGCGGTCTGTCGAGTCTCCTTCCCCACTTTTCTTTCTCGAGCTAAAGAAGCACTGCTCCATACGGAAAGTCCTCTTCCATCCCGTCCAGCCTCCCTTCCCCCTCCTTACCCTCCTGCTCATCGTTAGCATCCTCCCCCCGTTCAATCACTTCCCCTCAAAAATTCCCTTCCCCTTTACTAATAGAGGGGAGCAGGGCAACGGGTTTTTGGTGAATTCTTGAAAAAGGTGGGGAGGGGATCTTTGGGAAGCGTTCTTATGGGCAATTGCTTGCGCTCTTCTGCTAAAGTAGAAGCTACCCAGAGCTCCCGTTCCACTTTGGGTAATGGAAATAGTGTCCTAGATCATGCGTACCTACTACTACTGCTGCTAGCGTTGCTGCTGCTGCTGCTGCTGCTGTTATTATAGAATGCCCTCTCTGTTTCTTATTTATCTTGTCTTTTTCAGGGTATGGATAAATTCCTTCTTCGAAAATTTTTCATGAGCTGCGGCTTTTGGGGGGTTTTCGAGGAGTCGGTCTTTGCGTTGATTCGTCTCTCTCTCTCTCTCTCTCTTTTTTCTTTTTTTTTTGAATTTTGATGCAACAGCTTTAGTGTGATCGCTGTGTTGGGGCATTGTGGTTGAGAGTCGTGGCTTTTTCGTTCTTGAGCTGGTTTTGGGATTAGCTTGTTGGTCTTGATTTGGTCTTGAATTCGGTTTGTATGGGGTCCTGTGAAGTAATTATTTTGTTCTTTGACGGAGATCATGGAGTTCACAAAGAGTGTTTCTTGCACGCAAGTATCGCAGAGAGTTAGCTTCTATGACTGCGGATATCTTACTTGAGTGTTCGGACGTTCGAGATGAGAGCTTAGGATTCAATGCGATGGCTATTCCCACATTGAACCAGGAAACATGACTGTGTGAGACTGAATTTGCTAGGAGAGACTCATCATTTTTTGGTTGTTGGGCTTTGTAAGTGGGCTTCTCTTTCTCTCTTTCTGATCTCATGCGTGTTAACAGAAAAAGGGAAGATCGTCACTTCTGTTCGAGTTTTGTGATTTTTGTGGTCAACTAGACATTCTTGCTGTCCTGATGAAATTTGGGCAGAAAACGAATGAGTTATTTGAGATTGAATTTGAGCAATAACTATGGTTTTTTTTTTTCTCCTTGAATCAGGAGGAGTCTCGAAAAACTCCAGCAAAACCAGCCGTTTATCAACTCGCTCGAGCTTCACCACGCTATCCTGCAGTGACAGGAGCAATGCTTCGACCGCAAGTCTTCCGACGCCAAGGTCGGAAGGAGAGATCTTGTCCTCTCCAAATTTGAAACCATTCACATTCGGTGAGCTGCGGAATGCCACCAGGAACTTCCGTCCGGATAGCCTTCTTGGTGAAGGGGGATTTGGGTATGTCTTCAAAGGATGGATCGATGAACTCACTTTAGCTGCTGCAAAACCTGGATCAGGAATGGTTGTGGCGGTCAAGAAACTTAAGCCCGAAGGTTTTCAAGGCCACAAGGAGTGGTTGGTATGTTTCGTCTGCTACCATCTGCTTCTTTTTCCTCTTTTACAGCTCGTATTGTTGATCTATCATCACCTGGCCTGTCTACTAATAGCAATCAATTTCAGACAGAAGTTGATTACCTTGGTCAGCTCCATCATCCAAATCTGGTCAAATTAATTGGATACTGTGTGGAAGGTGAAAATCGACTGTTGGTCTATGAATTTATGCCCAAGGGGAGCTTGGAGAACCATCTTTTCAGGAGTAAGTTGACAATGCACCAATAATAGTTTCTGAGTTTTGGCATATCTCAAGTGCTGTATATCTTACATCTTTGGAAGTTAAAATTAAAAAGTAGGAAATGCTCTTTGACGTTTGGACTGCTCTGTTGCGGTTTATCCGGAAAACGCTGGATTATTTGTGGACTAAAACAAAATATTCAGGAAATTTTCACAGTTTAAGTGCACATCTTCTTTCAACTTTTTTTTTTTTTATGGGCGCATGTCCTCTTTCTCTGGCAGCCAAATTTTGTCTTTTGAACCAGATGTCTTCCAATCAAACATATGTAGAACTCGTGGTGGGAAAAACTCCATCTGTTTTCAAGTCATCATATCCTACCTCTTCTCCTCCTGCATAAGCACACTACAATAACGTCTGCACATATCAATCTCTCCGATGTTGCCTTGGAAAAGTTGATTAACATTTATCTGTTGTATGTTTTGCAGGAGGGCCACAGCCTCTTTCTTGGGCGACAAGAATCAAAGTGGCTGTAGGTGCTGCCCGTGGGCTCTCTTTTCTACACGATGCCAAATCACCCGTAATATACCGTGATTTCAAGGCATCAAATATCCTTCTTGATGCGGTATGCTGGGACAAAGAGTTGCATTTGTAGTATTCCTTCTAACCTCCTTGAGTTACTGATGTTTTCTGTGCATTTGGGATGCAGGAATACAATGCAAAACTGTCCGATTTTGGATTGGCTAAGGCTGGGCCAACTGGTGACAAGACTCACGTGTCTACCCAAGTCATGGGTACTCACGGGTATGCAGCACCTGAATATGTTGCTACTGGTACGTGATTGCTAGTGTTGGTGCTTGACTTGCAATTTACATATCTATTAAGGCTTAATAGCTCACTTAGTTTTTCTCGCCTACCGGCTCCCTGCTGATTTTGAACTGCTAAAATCTTAAGAACAATCTTGGAAATACTTCTCAAATGATGGTTGTGGAACCATTTCAACCTTATCGTCGTTGGTAGCAGTTTTACTGGCATAAACAACTATTATCTTAGTGAAGCCTTGGATGGATATCGATCATTATCAATCATACAGATATCTATCGAATGCGGTTTGGCCATTTAATTAACCTTATTTTGAAATTCAAAATCTTTTTTATGCTAAAAGTTCTAATGCTGGCAGGACGTTTGACTGCTAAGAGTGATGTCTACAGTTTCGGGGTCGTGTTGCTAGAACTGTTGTCTGGCAGGCGTGCAGTCGACAAATTGAAAGTCGGGGTGGAGCAAAATCTGGTGGATTGGGCAAGACCCTATTTAGGCGACAAAAGAAAACTGTTTCGGGTAATGGACACCAAATTGGAGGGCCAATATCCCCAGAAAGGAGCCTATACAGCTGCATCACTCGCTTTACGATGCCTGAACGGCGAGGCCAAAGCTAGGCCTAAGATGTCTGAGGTTTTGGTGAGCCTTGAAGATCTTGAGGCTCCCAAAAGTGGAGCCAAGCATTCCCCATCCGACCATCACACTTTTCTGTCCACGCCGCCAAAGTCCCCTCTCAAGCAGCAGCGATCTCCAGTTAATTTGACACCGAGGGTGTCACCATTGCGGTCTCAGAGGCCTTTGGCGCATGTTCGATGAGGAGGACGAAGGCCTTGTGTTTGTATAAAGGTTTCTTTCACATACATAATGTGGTTTTGATAGGTGTGCTATACGAGCGTAGAATGTTTGACGAAATTTTTGCACCCTCAGTTAATATGTGCTTATCATCGGTGTATCTTCTGTCACTTCATGAGCTTCATTTCTCTTTTGCTGTGCTTGGTGGCTGGTTTCAGTAATTGATGCTTATGATTCTCTCTCTCTCTCTCTCTCTCTCTCTCTCTCTCTCTGTGCACGGTACGCGTGCACGCACTTGCACGGTTGCACCGGCAAACAAGTGCTCATTAAAACGAACAGAAGAATGTCAACCACATCTTGATCTGCTTTAGATCTGCACCCGTGGATTTTTCGCTACCTCAGTTGTAGAGTTTTGCCTTATCAGTGGGAGAATCGCTCGAAAACAGAGAGGGGTCGCTAAAGATTTGAGTTTTTTTCACCGGTCAATGTACATTCCAGAAATTATAAAACGATTGTCCATGACCAGAAGGGTTAAAAGAACAAGACGCAAACGAGAGAAGTCCGGGTCGTCTAGTGGGTCAGTTCTTTCTAATTACTCTTATGCTGTTCTTCTGTTGAAAGCAGACTGCGAAGACCTCCCAAAGTAGCATTATTAGACCAGCGAACATCAGTTCATCAGCTTTTAATATTCACAGTAGTCATGATCAGCTTTCCATGCTCACAATTTCAGACAAGATCATGCACCTCCTGCTGCACTGCCACTACCATCACTGGGGAGGCAAACAAGGCAAAAGAGAAATTAGCTATGAAGTGAAAGTTGAGCTCTCTTTCGACTTTCTCAGTCCGTTAGTGAATGAAGACACGAAACACAATTGAAACAGTTCAAGAAGTTCAGCACGTTTTACCCAGAAAGAGTCTCCTCCAGCAACTGGAATCCCAAGGAATAAGGAACCATATCATTTACTCAAATATTTTGGATGTTGTCAGGCTCCCTGTTATTGTCTCCACGATACTTTAATGGAAGATCCTGAAGTTTTTTCCCTGCAGAATCCAATGAAAAAACTTAGGACAGCTGCCTGTGTGACCTAGCTCACTAGCTGTACGGCTAACAGAGTGAGAGAAACTTTGAAAGGGGAAAGCCACCGAATATCAAAGGATGAAGTCTGATATAGCAGGGATATAAGGGTACAGTGACACACTGCCTCAAAAGAGTTTTCTGCTATGTGTTCAGTTCCGGCCATAGCATCAAGCGACACCAGGAGTTCCCCCAAACACTTCATTGGGAAGTGCTCTCATAGAAAATCCCATTGAAGTGTTCGGGGGAACTCTAGGGGACACCCGATTCATATTGTTCCTCTCCTCTTCTAGTGAGTCATCTGCCTTGAGTTGATGAGCAAAAGAAACAGTGCAGTGCTCTATATATAGGAACTGCTCCACTTGAGGAAGGAACATTGTGTGTCAGGATAAGGCTCTTGCCATGTACCTAGACATGCCTCTGAGCAACATGAAAGTCCCCGGAATGCATCGACATGAATTATTGTGGTATGCGATTCTTTTCCTTTTTACTTCTTTATCAGTTCCGAGTCGCTTTTTCCTCGTCTTCTAACAATCTAGTGATTGATCTGTGGCTCAGCATGAATTTTGCCTGTTTTTCAGCCTGCTTCATCTGCCACCGAGCATCCACTTTCTTGGCCTTCAGAATCCAGTTTTCATCAGATGATTACAGAAGCGTTTGTGATTGAAGTTCCATTTCACCTAGCACCAAAGAATATGGTTCTGTCAACTGGACATACTACATAAATGTATGATCTAGATGTTGAGATGTGTATGAGTTGTTCAAGTGAAAACCTCTATTAATTCAAAGTTGGAAATCCTTTAAAGTGTTCGAGACATCCTTGACTGATGTAACTAGTATCTATAATTTGTAATTCTACGGTCGTTGAGACATCATTTACAACGAGATGTCATAGAATTTTTATCGATGGATTCGTAATTCTACTGGTTTTTGTCCTAGCTCTTTCTGTTTCCTTTTATAGTGGTTATTTTCTGTATTTTCGCGTTAACTTCCCCTTTTAGTTCCAATACCTAATAAAGCATGAAAGAGCCCCTCAAGTGTAAGGGTAAAGAGAAGACTGGAGCGGATGGGGCAAGCAAGATAAGGCTGGCATGGAGAAAAAAAGCTTGTTGCAGCATGCCATCAGATAATATTCTTGCTGTTCATCTGACGCATGAAGACGACCGGATTCATTTCTGTTAATTGCATGGATCTGATCACATCAGATGGTCCAGGTCCCAAAAAGCAAATCATTTCTTGCGTAGAGAGAATCTGCATTTACATTTTTAGGTTCATGAGATTTGCCTTTGCCACACAAAAGTTCAAATCTTATCTCAAAAAGCATGCTATTCCTTGCACCACAGGAATTCTTGGCAGACTAAAATTTCTAAATTAAAACATAACTTGGGTCATAATTGACTTTTAGAGTAATTGGCCTAAAACATGACATTGCACATGGTTAATCACCATACCATCTGAAACAAGTGAAGTTATCAAATTACTCATAACTCCGGCATTGCTTTTGATGTAAAGCATGCAGTTACCCTCTCAAACTTGTTTCTGAGGTCATTCACCTAACATGTGGATTCGAGTCACTCATATTTTCCGCCACATTACCGGGGCTAATTATCCTTTATTCAGAAGCACCGAAAGCAATCCCAGCATGTTAAATGCCAGAAATCTGAACGCAGAACTTTCACATCCAGAAAAAGCGATAGCAACAAAACTTGTGGACATTCAGCTTGATGTGATTTCTCTCCCCACTTATCGATCTACCCGGCAAATCTGACCAGGTTCATTTTGGCCAACCTAGGATTGATGAATTTCTCCTCTTTTCCAGGTTCCTCCGCCAAACCCAGCCTTCTTTTTTCTAAGGAATTACCAGTACTAAGTTATCCTTATAAATAGCAATCCTTACTTAGTGCACCCTCAGCATCCAGGCAAAACACAAGGAAGAAGGAAAAGAAGAGCAAAAAAGAGTCAACTGTTCCCTGGAGTTCCCCTGATCACTTCACTGGGGCGCATGGTCCTTCATGCAGAATAAAGGATTGTCTCAACTACAGCCCTACTGAAGTGTTTGGGGGAACTTCGGGGGACATCTGACACTGATCACCAGAGGGTTGTCTTTGTTTTATGTGCTGTGTTTCGTTTGTTTCGATGGTGCAAGAAATGAGTGACTCTGAGTTCGGTCTCGAGCTTTCTAAGTGAGGTCTCTAACGCGCGTCATGTCGAGACCTTATCCACTCAAAAGCTCCAAAGTTAACCCTGAAGAAATGAAGTTCGGAGTAGAACTGAATTTGTTCTTTTAGTTTCTGCTCTTGCATGCCTTCTGAATTCAATTCTACCATAGCTGTTCAAACTGTATTCATGCATCAAATTTCAATATCTTCTAAATCCCCACTTTTTGGTATTCTTTGCATTGTATAGCACTGCTTTAACTTAGGCACGCTTTGACAAATACCATCTCTTAGTATGTTTGGTATTGCTCTTGCATGTGACATTGATTCGGCCTCCACATGTCTCAGTTCAACTAATGATGTGAGACAAGAGCGATCGTTTGGCGATGTTTAGGGTTGGGAGGTTTGTTTCTTCTTCTATGAAATTACTGTAAATTCCACTACTTAAATGTGGCAGCCTTTTATTTCCTTTTGTTTCTTTTGTTGCGCTCGTGATCTAATTCTAGATCTAGGAGCTTTTCTCTCTCGATTTTAAATTTGGAAACTTTTCTCTCCAATCTAATTTTAGATTTAAGAGTTTTAATGAATAACTACTCCATCTCCAATTTCAATTATGTTCACAGCAGCTTCAATATTAAATTTGCAATCATGCAACGTTTTTGTGTTAAAAGTTTTGGCATTTCGTGTCTACTGCATATTTATGTTATCTTCATATGATAATATTGTTGGCGACACTAAATCTAGATATACACTGCTAGAAGGCAAAATTGTAGTTGCAAATGGAGATTGGGTATAAGCTTATCACTGATGAAGAGATGTGATTCGGTGATCTACCGTTTTAAATTGTAGTTGCAAATGGAGATTGGGTATAAGCTTATCACTGATGAAGAGATGTGATTCGGTGATCTACCGTCCATCCTTTCGCTTGATGCAGTCACAGATTTATTCTTGAAGGAAGAAATTAACTTTTGTCTGTTCGTCTCTACCAACTATACTCTAATAATATAACTTGATTTTTGATTTTCAACTATACTCTAATGATATAACTTGATTTTTGATTTTCAATTTATTTTGAGGTCTACGGGCTTGCCTTGGTATTTCCGGTAAATCTTTTTATGTATCGTTTGAATAATGAATAGAAATATCTTTTGACCAAAAGAAAAAAAAAAGGCATCCTTCACTAAAATAACTTTTGTCTGCCAGTTTTAAAGTTCCAATTCAAATTTTTAGGCGAAACAGAGCCCAAATAGTAATCCCACACACAACAAGACGCTCTTTGCACACAAATCCACAATAGCCATTCCCTAGAACTGCTGTTTTAATTAAAAATGAAATATTATTTGACTAAATTCTACATGCTAAGTTCACAAGAAGCTCTTTGCATAAAAATCCACAGTAGGCATTCCCTAGAACTGCTATTTCAATTAAAACTGATATATTACTTGATTTGATTCCACATGTCAAGTTCACAACAAGCTCTTTGCACATAAATTCACTGTAGCCATTCCCTAGAACTGCTAATTCAATTAAAAATGAAATATCACTTCATTAAATTCTACATCCTAAGTTCCCAAGGAGCTCTTTGCACATAGATCCACAATAGCCATTCCCTAGAACTGCTTTTTCAATTAAAAATGAATATTACTTGATTAAATTCCACATGCTAAGTTCCATATCTAGCGTTGCGGACAGCAAGTGAACCTACATAATTTTCAAAATCCAAGTGAGTTGGAAACGGGTCTTAAGCTGAACAGACACATTTATTTTAACCTTTGAGTTTTAAGACCCATTAAGGGTGTGCTTTTCAATTTTGAAGTGACCCACCCATATGACCCATTTAAAAAATTTTGGGGTCATAAATAACTTTAAGACCCATTTTGACATGTCTACATTGCAAATAAGCAGGTAGACCTGCATAAATTTCAGAACCTTGGTCCTCCTAACATTACAGCAGCTAACAATGAGCAATTGGTCCAAGGACTGAATATCTCAATCCTTGGACGTTTCAACTTATCGAGCAAACAGTAGTACATCCTGAGCTAGATTGTTTGGATTAACAAATCATCTTAGCTTCTTGTGGGTTCTAAAGCATCCCGACCAAAGCCTGCGGTCAATTTTGCCCCGGTCCAAGCTACATGCACTCGAATATTCACTCACACCGCTTTCAAGCCAGTCAAATATTCACTTAATAAGAAGCTCACACTGCAATGGTTCTCAAGTTTCTCAATGTAATTTAAACAGGCAAGAGGACTATTCTCTCAAACGTTTGAGCATCCAACAAGGCACTCTTTAATCAGCAGTCCAGCTTTGCTCGACTACCTCACGAACTCTCCTATTGTATTCACGTTTGTTCTCACTAAACAATCTCGCAGCTTCTGAGTTTGCAGGAGAGTTCGGGTTTGGGTCACACAGCAATGACTGCAATCGTAAAAACAATATTAAACAAAATGTCAATGCTCTGAAAAAAAATTATGCATGACAAAGAGAGAGAAGCTAAGGTCGGAACATGCCAAATTCACAAAAAGGAAATTCTCAGAGACGACCTCTCCATTTAATCAATAAGATAAAGGACACTATCGGGTTACCGTAATGGGCATCATTCATTTGACAAAGCTTTCATTTAACAATACCATCCATCCACAAATATAATCAAACAGGAAGAGAATGAACTGTTATAGACATAATGATAACATCTAGTAGTTCTGCAAAACGCACTAGTTTCCCCTTGGGATTCCATAAACTCCAGTGTTAGACAAGCTTTCGCCAGAACATTTGATTATGTATTTCGTAAAACTTTAGGAGAGATGATTTGAATTGGATGCACTTCCTATGTTTGACATTGGAGTTGCAATTGGTTGCCCACATAAGTAGGATTGGATGAGTTAGATCGACATCAGTATCTGGAATCTCATGCCTCATCTTTTATACGAAAAGTGATAAATCATAGAACCAGTTAAGACAGACACCTGATCCTATTCATTGCTTGGTATGCATCAGATAGGACCGAATGTACAATGATCATCGTAAAATAAGCACAGACATGAAGGGGGAAAAACAAACTAATTTTTTTAATTCGTTGGCAACAAGTCCAGGGCCATTGTTGATGGGCCCAAGTGAAGTTGAGGCTAGAGAGAGGGAGAGAGAGGATCTTGATATCAAGGTCAATAGGAGACAACCACTGATAGTAGTGAAACAAGCTTTGAATATGTGAATAATTCAAATCTGCACTTTCACTCATTAAACCATGCCCTTCATTTAGACTCTCATCTCCTCTAGCACTTGGCAGTCACACAAGTGCTTGATCAATTTGTGTTGAATCAAAAAAGGTAGAGAAGTTTGACAACACTCCATGCCCTAAGAAGGTCCAATATGACCTGTGAGTCCTCCGACTAATTAAGCAGACTTGAGGAGGATGGCATATATAAAGAAAGTCAACTGTTGGAGTTAGAGGGCAGCAACATACTGGTGACAATAATGTGGCATAATGTACATGGGAATAAATTGCATCGGTAAGAGTTATGAAGAAGGCAATATGATATACCTCAAAGAATCCATTTTTTCTAGTCTAGATATATGCTACCAAGCAAGTTCTCAAAATAATAATAATATTAATGAATAAAGTACCTGGATAGAGGTCAAAATAGCAGCTACATCGTAAATAGGGCTCCACTGATTTTGTAGAATGTCCAAACAAATGCTCCCATCTGCATAAACTGTAAAAGGCGGACAAGTTACAAGATTGTTATTGTTATCTTTTTACTTTCTCTCTTTTTTTTTTTTTTTTTTTTTTTTTTTTTTTGGGGGGGGAGACTAGATTCTGTATAAGTAAAAGAACAGGCCTGAATGTGTGTGAGAGAGAAGAGAGAGAAACAGAAAGATCAATAGGCACACAATTGTTCCTAACTTGATACCAAATTGCAGATATGAGTATCGGCATAGATCATTAGTATTTGAGGTCTGACCCACAGATAAACTTATAAAGAGGAAATAACAAGGAAAAACATAATACAACTGAAAAAGTTTGCCATTAGCAACTCCATAAGCATGCTTGAGACTAATAATAACCGTTTAAAGCCTGCATCTGAACTAGCATTAAGTTTGTGATATGAGTAGAACTTACTGTTTGGATGGAACATTCTTGAAACAAATCGCACGGTTGGTGGCTTATTAGGATATTCTTCTGAAAATTGAAGCGTCAATTTGAACGTTCCTGAACATCCAGAAAGATATAAGGCAGACATGAGGAGCAGGGAAAAGACTAAAAATTGTGCATTTGACTGCACAGGAAACAAAACTTAGCTTTTTAGTCATTTCCAGAAAGCATTGGTTGAAATCAAGGCAATTAAATCTGAAAGATCATTGCAACAGGAAAAGAAAAAATTACACATGGAATGACTCCAGAAAACAGTTAAAGAAACGACTCTAATTTCATCTCAATCACATATTCCTTTTCCTACTCTAGCTTTACGCTGTTGCTTAGTACTGATTTCTACCACTCATAAGATCTTCTTTCATCTTCTGAAATCTGAAAGCTAATTGGAATTAGACAAAAGAAAATGATACAGAAAGTTCACATCTCACATGGAGAAGTTCTAGATGTGATCTGAACTTCACATACTACATACGAGAAAGATCCGAAAAAAATTGCAGATCGAGTGCAAAGAAGAAATCCATTGAGCTAGTTATGACTACGCCAATTAAGCATCTAATCTACAAGGATAAGAATTCCTTTTTCAATCATTAGGCTTGACATCCTAACTTACTATTTCATTAAGCTTTTTTTCAAGTCAAAAAACAGTTTCAATGTGGCCCGGACCTGTTGGCACTGTATCACTAAAAGGAAGGCACGATATAAATAGATAGTCGTGTGCTTCACTCTTTACTACTAAGTGAAAGAAAATTAAACCGAGTCAGTTAACTTTAGTATAGAAACCCAAGTAGCCCCTTCTCACTCCATTTGCATCTCCTCCCAAGAACAGACAAAGATGAAGCAGACAAAGATCAGTTAAATGCGTCTCTCCCACCTCGCTCCCCACCCCCCAAGATAAATAAAATAATTGAAAAAAAAACACACACACACCAAAATATCAAAGGCAGATAGACATGAAGAATTGTTGCTGGAAACTCATCTCTAAGACGAGGAAGTTTAGAATTAAGTGGTTGCATATAGGCATTCTCCTTCCTTCCTTCAGCACTACACTCTCACTCATTAGTGCACACCTTAGCATACGTTTCAATCACCCTCCAACATTCTTACCGGCACCAAAGATGGATGAATATCGCTATCATCCACATACTTAAGTTCGATTTGTCTTAAGCAGTGATCCTCTTCATCTTTTGCATTCACAAACATCAACCTCAGCATATAACAGAAGCATAGGCCTAACAAGTAAGCAAGCAACAGTGGACCTTTTATGTGTACGGCAGTCATAATGGTTAAATATAATAGAAATTAGTCAGCATTGATAAAGCATCTGTGTACTAGGGACCGGATGCACCAAGCAGAATTTTTTAAATGCGTCCGGACAGTGGACCTAATATGTTGCTTAAACTAAACCCACCCAAAAGCATGGGTAGGCCGGTCAAGATTGGCAGATAGATCCCATCTACATTAAGTCATTACAGCAAATTCAATAAATGTCATAAACAATATGATGAGATCTTATGGGATCACCGATTCCTAGAAGCAAATTCAGACAGGTCCAATGAATAATCTGCAGCACCCCAAAGGAACTCATCTATGTGATCCATAAAAGGCATTATTGCAAAACAAATTAGAGATGGCAAAGGGGTCCTCGATTCTATTCAATATTAATCACATGATTTAAAGAAATTCTCATAAAAATTAGCATAATTTTATAAGTAATAAATAGTGGGTGTGTTGATAATCAGTAGGGAACATGGTTGTCGAAAGTCCAACCCAGATAGCAGGATCTCCCACTTCTATGATTTCGTTTTTTTTTTTTTTTTTTTGGCCAACCAGGTGTATTCCTGGACTTTGGGGCTCCTCTACGAGGAGCTTACCGGTCCCCTAGTGGGCTCACCTGGGGAAATCCCATAACCCATAACCCTTCCCCCTATCCAGAGGAGGGGAGTTTTGAACTCCCTACCTCCCCATTCCCATGTAAGAATGGTGGCCACTAGGGCAAGCCGCCGGTGGTTCAGTTCTATGATTTTAAAATTAAAGGAAAGAATGTTATCCAAATATTAGAAACAGTGCAATCCTACCAATCCAACTTTGAGGAGTCCTCATCTAGGAGTGTTTGAATCTTGATATTTTAGGTTATCGAAATGATGACTATTCTTTAATTCTGGTTTCAAAATGGTGAGCCTTCAAAGTCACACTTTATGGAGTTTTGAGCTCACGAGATATCATAATAAAAGTAAACTTCTAATAACTATTCGATATTATTATACGTTTGAAATTTTTAGAATCTCGCAATGCTCAATTCAATCCTACAATTCGATCCTTCAGACACCTTCATCATACTAGTCCAATTCCACTTTTAACAGCCTTGGGAACAATTCCTATCCAAAATAAAAATTTGAAATTCCCTGGCGCGAATATGAATACGACAGTTTTTATAACCCTTCCACAATAAGCATGGAAGCATATCGTGAATGAAAAAAATCTGATACAGGGTTGAGAGAAATTCAAATAAGGACATAAGTAAACACCATGCAATCCCAGCAAAACAAAAACAAAGTCACTGAGCTTTACCTCCATCCCAAGGAGTGTCATCAGGGCTGCAACAGAAAAAGTTCAAGTCATGTTAGATCAGACCTTCCCCAACCAGATTAAAAGGGCAATTATGGTTTAAACAACAAGAAGAAACTAAAAAACAAACTTGTGTGCTATTAAGCATTTAGCATCACGCACCCAAATATAACAGCATTCCACAGCATTATGTTGTTTTCATGAGGGGCACCACTGACGCCCGCTGGAGGATCCTGTTGCAACCTCTTAAAATCCCTCATCAGTCTTTTCCTCGAAGGAGTTGACATCCTCACCGCCTGTTAATAGACCAAAAGCCATGATGAATGGACATGATGAATGGACTGCTCACCAAGCAATGGTCAGATTCAATGATACACATGACCATTGTAGCTAGATGATTTCAGCTACTGCGGCAGGTGAGAACAGCCAAGACAAATTATATTTGCTCTTGTCGTGAGCTTATCGAGAGCCCCAGCCAAACGACATCAAAACAAAAGTTACCCTCAGCGACTGAGAGCACTCTACAACCACTTGAGTATCTTCCCTAACTCTGTGTAAACAGCTAGAATATGAAGGATAAAGCACTTCCACTCCCCTGGATTTAAAATCAGCTATCAATTGACAAGAGACTAGCAACATCAACGCAAGCTCGACCACCAATCCTTAAGAAATCGTCAGCAACATAGCAGCAAGATCATTCTACATGAAGATCGGTGAGCTAACAAAAGGCAAAATGCTCGCTTTCGGCCAGTCTAAAGCTCGGAAAACGGATTATTACTGCAAAAACTCTACTCATAAGCAATCACGCATACACGCGCTCAGATCCATCACAAGCCATGACGCGCGCAAGCCTATCACCAAAACCGGTCCAACCACAAACGACCAAACCCCAAAACCACGCGATCTAAAGCATCGAGTGACCGCAGAAGGCAAAACCAACGGCGACAAGCCGTAATCGTGGCGCGGGCTTACTTGCTAGCAGACGCGGCGAGAATCTGGAATCTTCGAAGGGGCTCCTCAGGATCGAAATGATCGGCGAAACTGATCCCTCTGCCCTTCGAGCGGACGGCAGCGGCGGCGGCGGAGGAAGAAGGCGCGGTGTCAGAGGAAGGAATCCATGGCGGCGGCGATCGATAGATCGATCGACCAGGGGATCGAGGAGGAGGAGCAGGAGGAGGAGAGAGAGAGAGAGAGAGACTTTCCGTTCGCAGGCGGTGGGGGACTATTATAATATCCGAGAGGACGCGAAATGAATAGTTCTGCTTTCATTTCACGCGGGTCCCTACTACTCACCCTCCCCCTTCCTTTTTTGTTTTTTCCGAAATTGGTAACCTACAACGTTCCGCCGGAACATTATACATTAAAGCTGTGATTACGGAATCATTTCTTTTTAAAGGACAAAGCATCACCCAATAATCACCACCGCCCTCAGCGGCGCAGTTGGGAAGGAATTCGAATCGCACCCCTGGCTACGGAGTTCCCCGGGCTAAAAAAAAAAAAAAATCACCTAATAATCCGCCTGGAGGTAGTGTGACCCCGATTAGTCTAAGCAAAATGGAGTCTCCAAAATAAAAAGAGTATCACCCAATAAAAAAATCTCGAATTATGCTTATTGTAATATATATTCTTCAAATTCTTTTTTTGTATCAGTCAAAATCCTATAAAAAAATCTCAAATTATGCTTATTGTAGTATATATTATTCAAATTCTTTTTTTGTATCAGTCAAAATCCTACCCACTGTGGTGACACAACTATCTCAAAAGAAATAAAATTGTGAAGTAAAAAAACTCAAATTTTCACTCTCTTTTTCAATTCCATTAATTATATGTTTGTCATACTAGTATAACTTCGGGGTTTTTTATGATAAAAAAAATTGGGATATTTGTATCATGGTGAATAAGTTTATTTTGAAATAATTGTGTCACAATTAGCATAGTTTATGATGTGAACATTTCTTTAATCGGTGAATCGAATATGGACATCAAAGTTTTGAGTCTGGCTTTGATGGATTTCAATCCGAGTGTCGAGGATTAGGGCATGGGCATCTCAAGCTTGGTCTCAATGGACTCGAGACTCGAGTGCATGCAGTAGGGTCCTGCCTCTCGACCTCAATAGACATTGGCTTGAGCACTAGGGACATGAGCTTGGGCGCCGAGGACTTGGCAAGGCCTTTGTGGACCTGGGACCAAGTGTTGCGGATTTGAGTTTGAGTAGTGAAATCCTCAATGGACGCGAACTTAGGCATAAAAAACCCCATAACCAATGCAAAGGATTCCACAACTAAGCGTAAAATTTTCGGTCAAAGCATCAATACCTAATCATATTAAAAAAATATTTTCCTAAATTCTAGAGTAAATCATTTTCTAGAATTTAAATATAGATTTTCCATTGACTCAATGAGATAATTGTTTGTATCTCTTAAAATAATTACTCAATGTAAATTTTTTTCGTTATTTTATTGGGCGAAAAGAATGTTCATTTTCATTTGTTTTTGAAAGAGATTCAAAAGATTTTTTTTTTTGTAAAATTATTCTTCATATTATTTATTTTCCTTGAAACATGGCAGTCTTGTGCGGTGCGATATCGCATCGCGGAAAAGCCCAACGCGTGTGGGGCCGGCCAGCCCACCACAACTATGCTGTGCGGGACCCTTGTCGCCGGAATTTGCTGTACTGGGCCAACCGTGTTAGGCCCACAGAGAAGACCGTGGTCAAAATGTAATTTAGCGTCGACTCAAAAACGTGTGGTAGGCAATCGATGACCGAATCGTAGCGGGCCATGTATGGGCCCTGCACCGATCCTCCACTAATTGAATTTGATTTTTTCGGTGATAAAAGCCTAATCATGGGAGACATTTACATCGCTTATGCACTTTTTATTATCCATTGCTATGATCGTAATTACCTGTTTAATATCATTGCCTAGCAAGATGCAAACGTGGGAAAATCATAACCTTTTGAACCTCATTGGAGCGCGAATCAAAATAACAAATGAATTTAATTCCAGGAAATGAAAAAAAAAAAATCAACTTCGTATTCTTTTATCAAATCGAAGGAAAATTTTCTTCCTTAAAAATGAATAGTCGTATTTGAAAGGAAGCAAGAATGACTAAAGAAGATAGTTTAGGATTTTTTTTTCTTTTTTGTATTTTCTTCAATGATCCCCAATGCACAAGGTGCTGTAAAAACAGTACAAGACGTAAGAATGTATCCTACAAATCAATCCCAATCTCAAGCTAATCCCTAATTCCTCTTATCTTAATTATTCCTTTCTGAATCTTTTCTAAAATGATATGACAATCCACTTACATATGCTTAGTTCTTTAATGCACTATGGGATTTGCTACAAGCTCGAAGGCCACATCATTGTCACAAAAATAGCTTTGTTGGTTCTTTCAATTATACTCCAATGTCTTGAAGTAAGCCTCATATCCATGGTAGTTTTTGCAATAGTTCAATATTCTACTTTGGCTGAAGATAGTGACACGGTTGGCTGCTTCTTAGTCTTCCACGAAATAAGAGATTCTCCTAGTTTAATGCGGAAATTAGTGATAGATCTTCACTTCATGGGACAAGTTGCATAGTCCACATCACTATATGCCATCATTTCCATGTTGCATATCCTAGATAGGAGTATCCCGGGCACTTCTTCAAATATTTCACTACCTTTAAAACATCATTCATATGGGATTGTTTTGGATTGTGTATAAATCGACTGAGTGTCTCTGCACCGCATGGAATATATCATACCTGATAATAGTTAAATATATGAGCTTCTAATAACTTGAAGGAACCTTAAGTATGGTGTCATCATTCTAAGATATTCCTCTATCATAATATGTCATGGTTAATTTGGTGTTCTACTCAATTGGAATAATTATCAATCTGCATCTTGATATACCCACCTCTAATATAATCTCCAATATAAACTTCTGGTGATTAAGAGAAATTCCTTGGTTGGATCGGGCAATTTCAATCTCAAAGAAGTATTTAGGTGCTCCCAGGTCTTTTATATAAAATGTGAAATGCAAATATTCATTAAGGCTCTCTACAGCACTTTTTCATTTCCCATTATGAGAATATCGTCGATATATATTGGTCTCATTTGGTTCAGCATTCCCAATAGGCTTTCAGCCCCGAAAACTCTTTGGGAAAAATTTTAGGCGTTTGGTTCAGTATTTGGAGGTGTCATTGGCCAAATGCTAGCATTTTCGGAATGCTACCATGAGCTTTAATGAATTTTTTTCTTTCTAGTATTACCCTTACTAATAATCATGTTTTCCCCTTTTGCCCTCAAAAATACTGTTCATCGTCTTCTTCAAGGAACTTGCTACTCCACCGTGGCGGGCAACGCTCAGCCGCGAGCGGCCATATCTGGTTGCCGGGAGGCCAAATCTGGCTGCTGGGAAGCCTCGCCTAAGGTCACGCAACCTCAGGCGACGCCCTAGGCCGCTCAACCTCAGGCAGCGTTGCTTGAGGCGGAGCCCTAGGTCACACCTAAGGTCGAGCGACCTAGGCGATGCCTTAGGGTTGCACCCGCGCGGCCTTAGGCGAGCCGCCTCCCCCCCCCCCCATCGCCACCAACCACCGGCGCCACCGCACCAACCGCTCCCCACGATTTTCCCCTGCATCTCCTCCTCCCTTTTCTTTTCTTTTTTTTCATTTTTCTTTTCACCTTGAAGTAACTTTGCAAAATATACACACAAAATTAGGTTTCCAAACACACTTGCCTTCACAGAATGCCCATTCACTCAAAGATATTTTGGGAAATGCAAAACCATTTCCCAAAAGTTGAACCAGACAGGTCTATCATCAAATAGATAGATGGCATATCTTTTGTGACATTCGCGATTTTTGACCTTATGATAAATGGCTATGAGTTTGGTATGCCACCAGTAAGGATTGGTCATGGGTTGATCAAGAGATTGATTGTAGACCAATGTAATAACCACGCAAATGGACCTAAGTCACTCGGTTAATGAATGATTGCCCGATAATAAGGGTTGATTGAGGGATGATCACGAATTATCACAGATTGATGGATGATTATGGATCGATCCCGAACAATCGAGTTCTGATTGCAGGTGATTTTGCTTAGTCATATATTAATAGTAGACAGCCATGAGTTGACTCGATACAATCATGTGTTGGTTATGGATTGACCAATCCCGAACGATCATATGACAATTGGGAGTCGACGTGGACCAGGCTAGGGCAAGTCTAGGAATTGGTCCACTCGACTAGAGCTAGTCCAAAGGCCCGTCGTTGAGCCTATGCTCTAGGCCATCAACCTAGTCAAGAAGGCTGCTTTTGCCTACAACAACCACATCGAGAGTGGTTTTGTCACGAACCTCGGGTGTGTTGAAATGATCGTTAGAGGATGTACACAAAAAGCCAATGTTCGATTCCAGTTGCAGTTTTAATGGCCTATTTCCCATATTTGCCTTATTCTTTGGAAATGGACAAAATAAAATATTCTAGAACCTTTTGATCATTTAATGAAAGGGGTGGGCCAAGGGACAGTATTAGGTAGACAGTTTTTTTATAGAGCATAGGCCTCCCGAATAAGGAAGAGTTATGGGGCATAATATATATATGCCAGGGCATACTTTATTTCATTTTTTAGCCATTCAGCAACGGGTACTCTTTGTCGATTCTATTTCTGTCTATTGGTGAGTCTCATGTGGTACCAACCCTTAGATCATTTAATGAAAGGGGTGATTCAACACCTTATGTGCCATGAGGAAGATTTGGTAATCATTACCAAAAATTTACCTTGAGATTAAGTAAGGGATTATTAAACAAATAGATCAATCAAGAAAAGACATAATAAAATATTCTTGAACACCTTATTAAATGCAAGGATGAATCATTGGCTTATGTGTCTATTTGAAGATTTGGTAATGATGGCTCAAGATTTTCCTTAGGGAAGAAATAAAAAACTCAAAGGCTTAAGTGAACCAATTGAAAGAGAACTTGGTGGAATATTTTAGAAAGCCAAGACTTGAAAAACAAATTCCTTAATTTAGACATGTGCTAAATATCCGAATCTCATGATTAACCAAAATTGAGCATTTAATGAGAATGGTGAGTTATTGGCTTAGGTATCCATAAAAGATATGCTCATCATTACCATAAGATTCTCCTTGGAGAACAAGTAGGCCAAGTCATAATGACACTGTGTAAGTGACCCAATGGAAGGGAAATAAGTAAGCCTCCAATCATTATATTAGGCCATTAAATTGACACTTCATGAGCCTAGGTGTGCCACCTTTCCAAATAAGTATGCCACCTTATAATTTAGACTTGCCACATCAACTTTATAGCCGTGTCACTCTAAGAAAGATTATTGGGCCATTTGGACAGGTAATGATGAGGTTGATGCTTATAATTAGGAAGAGCCCCTCACTCATTTCCTCATCTTGAGCATTCTTCTCCTCTCTTGCCTTTTACATACTCACTTCCTCCTCTCTTGGCCTCGCAAGTGCCCACCCTCTTCAAGCTGCTATTTCTAAGATTCTTGAAGTTTATCAAGATAAATAAGATCCTTATATCTCCTCTTGGGTGGTATTCTCCATTGTTGAGTCTAATTAAGTGTTCACTTGTCAAGTTGTGGATATGATGTTAAATCTTTTGTACGGTTTTGCTCATAATTGTGTTTAAACATGTGCTTAAGTCGTTCACACCCGGAATGAAGCCAAGGTTTGCTTGGGTTGAGTTCATTAGGAGGAAAAGTTGCCCAAGGCCACAAGGCCTTAGTTGACATTAAAGCATGCCGGTTCCAAGTCTTGTTCGGTGTGGGGATCACCTAAGGTCGTATGATCTAGGATCAGCATTGAGGCGTGCTGGTTCTAAGTCTTGATCGGTATGAGGATCACCCACACTCATAAGGTTTTGGTAAGGCACCAAAGCATGTCAATTCTATATCTTGATTGGTGTGGGGACTTTGTACTCAGTGTTGGATCAAGTCTTGAATCAAGGGTCATTCACGGCACGAAATACATTCACGTTGGGTTGAAGCTAAGATCTATTGAGCTTAGGATTTGTACCCAAGCCTCAAGGTCATGGATTAGTATTAAGAAGTGTTGTTTTCGAGCCTTGTTTGGTGCGAGGATCGACACTAAGTGTTCGGTTCAAGTCACAGACTATGACTCATTCCCAACATGACTAGGTTTTATTATACACACATATGAATGAGCATGCTTCTAGGCTATATATAAGTTGGTTAAGAAGAAAAGATCAGAATCGACTTGTATGAAGCACTTGTGTGTGTGCAGTTAAAGAGAAAAATGCACCCGTCATCACATAGCATCAGTAACGATGCCTTGTTTCTTGAATGGGATGCCCTGGTTGAGCCAAGATACTTGTGTCTTGAACCTAAAAGCCTTGGGAAGATAGCCTCGAGAAGTCTCGATCTAGCTTACATGCTCTGGTTGAGCCAAGAAGTCCAGGAAGAAGTTGGAAGCTCCGATCAAGTCGAGAGGGCCTGATTGAGCCAGGACGACAGTAAATGAATTTATGTGAACATGATATGTTAATGTGTTCATTATTAAGTTTAAGGTATTTTACATCGACATCATGTATTTAGTCAAGACATGACAAGTAATCTGCTGTTGATCTGTCATTGATACTATATGCGAGTGTTGTAATTATTAAGCTTCAATAATGAAATACTTTCCTAGTAGAGAATGAAAAATTTTACTTACTAAATTTCCCCGAACTCACTTCCTTATCTTTCAAACTTGTAATTATAGAAGTCTAACATTAGCTTTGGGAGCTATAGTCATGTCAGAGAAGATACGAATTCTCCTGACTCATGTAGAAACTTGAAGTATGATGTAATAAGGAAAGAGGGCTAGTAGAGAAATAACTTATAAAAATACTACTATGATATAAACTAGTGTGTTATGTGTGATATATGTCATAATGTTCTAGTTGTTGTTTGTTCGGGGAATTGTTTGTTCATGTTTTTGCATGTGCATAATAACAAGATAAAAAGAATCGGAACAATGACGAGTTCGAGACATCGCAAAGATAACCCCTGCCGTTCAAGACCTTAGAGATGGAGTTGGGGTTGTTACACTTTATGTAGCACCAATACCCTTTGGAAACTTTTGTGTCGTGTCCAATATTCCGACACGTGGTCAACAAGTGTTAGAAAATCAAACATGCTTCAACACACGGGTCCAAAATTTTAACATGCGACTTCGTCATGCACGGGGTTATTTTAAAAATTTTCAATACTTGAGGAGTTTAAATGTAAATATATGAAAGAAAATAAAAAATTATAAGTTTAAAGAAGAAAATGCTTCTTAGTCACACTCACACTTCATGTTCCTTTTTTGCTGTGGCTATGAGTAATCCTCACTCCTCAGTCAATCGAAACCCCCGTCCTTTTGTCAACTAAGTAGCACGGACACGTAACGCGACACAATACAATACGCCGATGCGTCATTTCTCAAAAATAGAGAATTTCAACACGTTGGCACACATTATTATTAAATAAATATTTTTACTTTTAATTAATTTGACTCAAATTCACAAATAAATAAATAAATAAAAAGAGCTTACAATGAATTTACACTAATATTATTAATAAATATATGCATTGAAAATTTGAAAGATATATTCATAGTTAATGCGTAACCATATTTAGAAACATGTTTTTAACTATAACAAAAATTATGGATAAGACTAATGACTAACAAAAAAATATAGTCAACTTTATTTAAATAAATCTATGATCTTTTATAATTATCAAAATTTATCATTACTTAACATTCAATATTTTTATTTTTTGAAATAAATTTTTAACTCATTTATTTATTTTTATAAAAATAATAATATTGGCGCTCAAAAATTATTTCCCTCTATTTTTTCTCTCTAAACTCTCATCCCCAAAAATCATTCCCCTCCCCCATTTCTCTCTCCCCCGTCCCCCACGCCATCTCACGCCACCCTCAAAATCTCCCCCCTCGGTTTCTTCCCCGCTCTCTCTCTCTCCCTCCCCCTCCCCCCACGACACCACCTGCTCTCCTCCCCCATCAATCATCCCCAACCCATGCCACCACCTGCTCTCCGCCCCCACCCACCCCCTCGGTTTCTTCCCCCACCCCTCTCCCCCCACCCCACGCCACCCCATCCACCCCCTCTCCGACTTTGGTTTCTTTCCATTGTCCCCCACCACCCTTGCTCTCTTCTTGCTAAAACCCTAACCACAACCTATTTTTCCTCCTCGTCACACGATCCTCTCAACTCTCTCTCAATCGTCTCGTTGCAGTCGCTCAATGAAGGGCCTTTCTTCTTTCGCAGCTGCAACCTCGCCATTGGCCCTCTATCGCAGCGTCGCAATGGCGGCCCTCTGGATTGCTGCTCTTCCTCTGGCCCTCCCTCGTCATTGCGGCCTTGCCTCTGCTCCCCCGGCCTCGCCTCCACCCTCCATCATCTTCTTCAACTATCCTCTCTCTCGAACACGCGCGTCAAAACGTGTCCAAAAAAGTTAACCACGAGACGGAAAATTCAACACATGTTGACCTCGTGTCCGAACGTGTCCGACACGTCGACGTGTTAGACACGACACGGAAGCTTCGGCAATGTGTTCGTGCTTCATAGCTTGTCAGTGTTGCTTCGCCAACTGTGTGGCCTACATTCAATATGACTCAACATGAACATCTAACTTGTGAAATTGTTAGAATATTTTATTCTGCAAGTTTTCCGTTTAACCTAGTAAAGAATTCTTACTTTCAATCTGCTTTCACTTATGCCGTTAATCACAATATTGCTTGATATATACCACCGAAATATAATTTGTTGAAAACTACTTTATTGTAAAACTCTTGAGGTCTCGACACGTGGTTCTTGGTTTTGGATTTTAGGTCTTAGCCTTTCTCTGTTTTGAAAGAACTGAGGCCGTAGCGATCTATTAGAGTGGGTTAGTTTGGCTTTAGCGCCACGGTCTCGCATACATGGAGTTAAAAGATTGGGATCGTGGTTAGGTTTTTATTTCAAGCTGCTCTGTTCTATCTTAGCTCCAGAATCAATTCCTTAGTCAGGCATGCTTGTGCGCTTTATGCACGAAGCAGAGGCTGGGAATTATTGCTACTGTCTATGTGAAAATGGACTGTGATTGAGGTTCTATTAATAATTTAAACTTGCTGCATTTCCTCTGCGATGAGTTGGATGTGAATCACTATTCTACTTTTTGCATCTAAGTTCCCTAGGCCCAAATGAACACTGCCTGTTTGATGAAATTCGTGAACTAATAGGTGTTTTTTTTATTCAAGTCTTGACCAAGAATTTCCATTCATCACTAAGTTTTTGATAAATTTTGGTCATATTAGCTTAATTGTATTATGTTTCTTCATTGAAAATTATAGCTGTTCCATTTTGAACTTGCTTTAGATTTGTTGGAACATCTTCAATACATGCTGATTTGAAACTGTTGTGGCCCTGAGTTAATGTCCATTGATTCTTCATTTGATGCTATTCCACTTAAGCAAGCATTTTGCAGTGACATAAGATCGTGTTATTATGAATTTCATGTTCGCTTGGAAAAGATATTATGTCATGGATAAATCAAATTTTACTGGAAATCAATCCGTTGATGCTGACCATGTCTTAATATCCCATGATTGGGAGTCTTCTGCTGCAATATTGTGTTAAGCTTCTCTTGTTTATCCTTCTCTTGGATTATGCTTTCGTATGGTGAGGGTTCAAGTAACATAGAAAGCTGGTTGTCTTGATATGATGTTGCTGGTGTAAACGATAGATTAGTTATGCTTGATGAGGAATTGACTTTTGTTGGGGTTGAATAGATCATAGGTCATGCTTCTATTAAACAGACATTAGATGCTCTGTTTTTGTATAGATTATTTTGGCTGATTGACATATCTCTGCTCTTGAATTTTTAGAAAAATATGCATGTTGAATCTGATTATGTTGTCTTCTTTGAAATTGATTGTGATATGCTGAACTTTCATTGATGGAAATTTGTAGAAATGAAAACATTTGTTATTCTTGTCAACCTTCTTAAATTTGCATGATGTTTTGGAATTTTGATTTCTTGACACTATCTTTAAACCTGTTCATAATTTTAATAGTTCATATGATACATTTGTGAAAAAAATACTTTGCATCAAGGTTCTTTAGCCTTTCTTTATGACTTGACATGATTTCCCGAAGTTGTGAGTTTTAGGTATCACATGAATTGCATATTAACTGCCTTATTCTTCATGAATATACATGTTGCACGAACATGTTCAATGATGCATATGTTTAGTAAGTGATCCTTTGTCAGCTCACTCATTGGTTTGATTAATTGAGAACCAAGGTCATATGGCTCGAATGCTTGTCATGTTATACGCTTCGCATGTGATCGTTAGCTGAATGATTTAGGTACAACCCATATTAAAGTTGAACCTTGGGATATCATCTATAATTCGATTTAGAGACTTCATGACTTTAGTCACCATTTGTAAGCACAAAGATGTCTTGTTTTTGTTGTTGTTTTGATATGCATGTTTATTTCTCTTATTTGTATGTACCTAGTTATTAGTTTCTTAGATTAGGTTTAAAATAAGATCCTGAACATGGATAAAACGTGAAAATGGTGGAGGTCGATGTCCATTTCGACCATTTATCATGTACCATTCGTTTTTCCGACATATGTCTCGGTACTGTATAAAACCCGACGAGTTGCGGGTTTCTTTTCTTTTCTAATTGTTTTTTTTTTCTTTTATATTCTTTAGGATTGCATGACTAGGTTTACTGCTTTTCTTAATTGTTTACTTATGTCTTGCAATTTATTTTTCACTGTTTGTTTTCCTTTCATTTCTTAGGAATAGAATAGAATGAAAGTAATCCACCACGCATGATCATTTAGTATAGAATTGATGATCCTGAAAATATAGAAAGAAACGCATGGACATGTTAGAAAAAAAAAATACTGTTTAAGTACCAAAATGGCGTTAATAGAAATATTAGTGTAACCCAAGTCCACAAACCTAGATATCTGGTTGCGTAGAAATCGAGGGAACTCTCCTAACTATCAATTGGGTTTTCTAGCCGACCCCCAAAGAATAGTGGCGACTCTTGTATATTTTTAGGTTGTTAAACAATTAGACTGCATAAATAAACCCGCTATCACGTGGGGTACTAACTTAGGAGAGCTCGCGATTTCGTGAGAGAACTCTCGTGATCAAGTACCCTTAAACCCGACTTTTCCCCCTTTGGACATCTCGAGAGGCGGCGAGATCGGGTCACGACAATTAAATAATGCATGAATAGTGATTCATAATAATGCATGATCAACATTTTGGGGTCCTAGAAAACCCAATCGAGGGTTGGTAGAGTTCCCTCGATTCCTACACAACCAAATATCTAGGTTCGGGGACTTGGGTTACGCTAATATTTCTATTAATGCAATTTCGGTACCTAAACAGTATGTTGTGTTTTTTCCTAACATGTCCATGCGTTTCTTTTTATATTTTTAGTATCATCAATTATATACTAAATGATCATGTGTGGTGGATTACTTTCATTCTATTATATTCCTAAGAAATAAAAGGAAAACAAACAGTGAAATTGAAATTGCAAGACATGAAGTAAACAATCAAGAAAAGCAGTAAACCTAATCATGCAATCCTAAAGAATATAAAAGGAAAAAAAAAACAATTAGGAAAGAAATGAAACTCACAACTTGTCGGGTTTTATACAATGCCGAGACATATGTTGGAAAAACGAATGGTACATGATAAATAGTCGAAATGGACATTGACCTCCACCATCTTCACGTTTTATCCATGTTCAGGATCCTATTCTAAACCTAATCCAAGAAACTAATAATTAGGTACATACAAATGAGAGAAACAAACATACATATCAAAACAACCAAAAAACCAAGATATCTTTGTGCTCACAAATGGTGACTAAAGTCATGAAGTCCCTAAATCGAATTCTAGATGATATCCTAAGATTCAACATTAGTATGGGTCGCACCTAAATCATTCAGCTAACGATCACATGCGAAGCGTATAACATGACAAGCATTCGAGCCATATGACCTTGGTTCTCAATTAATCAAACCAATGAGTGAGTTGACGAAGGATCACTTACTAAACATATGCATCATTGAACATGTTCATGCAATATGTATATTCATGAAGAACAAGGCAGTTAATATGCAATTCATGTGATACCTAAAACTCGCAACTTCGGGAAATCATGTCAAGTCATAAATAAAGGCTAAACAATCTTGATGCAAAGTATTTTTTCACAAATGTATCATATGAACTATTAAAATTGTGAACAAGTTCAAAGATAATGTTAAGAAATCAAAAACATCCTACAAATTTAAGAAGGTTGACAAGAATAGAAAATCATGCTTTCATTTCTACAAATTTCCCTCAATGAAATTCAGCATATCACAATCAATTTCAAAGAAGACAACATAATCAGATTCAGCATACATATTTTTCTAAAAAGTCAATAGCAGAGATATGTCAATCAGCCAAAACAATCTATACAAAAACAGAGCATCTAATGTCTGTTTAATAGAAGCATGACTTATAATTTATTCAACCTCAACATAAGTCAATTCCTCATTAAGCATAACTAATCTATTGTTTACACCAGCAACATCATATCAAGACAACCAATTTTCTATGTTATTTGAACCATAACCATACGAAAGCATAATCCAAGAAAATGATAAGTAGGGAAGCTTAACACAACAACAAAAGACACCCAATCATAGGATATCAAGACATGGTCAACATCCATGGATTGATTTCTAGTAAAATTTGATTCATCCATAACATAATATCTTTTCCAAGCGAACATGAAATTCATAATAATACGATCTTATGTCACTACACATTCTTGCTTAAGTGGAATAACATCAAATGAAGAATCAATGGACATTAACTCAGGGCCACAATAATTGCAAATTAGCATGTATTGAAGAGGTTCCAACAAATTTAAAGCAAGTTCAAAATGGAACGCCTATAATTTTCAATGAAGAAACATAACGCAATTAAGCTAATATGACCAAAATTTATCAAAAACCTAGTGATGAATGGAAATTCTAGGTCAAGACTTGAATAAAAAACACACATATTTAGTTCACGAATTTCATCAAATAGGTAGTATTCATTTGGGCCTAAGGAGCTTAGATGCAAAAAGTAAAACATTGATTCACATCCAACTCATCGCAAAGGAAATGCAGCAAGTTTAAATCATTAATAAAACCTCAATCACAGTCCATTTTCACATAGATAGTGGCAATAATTCCCAGCCTCTACTTCGTACATAAAGCGCACAAGCACGCCTGACTAAGGAATTAATTCTGGAGTTAAGATAGAATAGAGCACCTCAAAACAAAAACCTAACCACGATCCTAATCTTTTAACTCCATGTATGCAAGACTGTGGCGCCAAAGCCAAACTAACCCACTCTAATAGATCGCTACGGCCTTAGTTTTTTCAAAACAAAGAAAGGCTGAGACCTAAAATCCAAGACCAAGAACGACGCACCGAGACCTCAAGAGCTCAAAAAACGTCACTGCGGAATCAGAAATTTGGAAAGGGGGCGAGTTTTACCTCCTTCCGGTTCCCTAGCGAACCAACACCTCAATTCCGAAGGTCGATACAAAAACAAGAACGCAAATATTGATAGGTTGTGTGCACCTATTAAAAGCATGTGGTAGGAAAAAAGTGTATGTAGTATAAGTGATGGATAGAGCGACTCACAAAGGAGACAACTTATTAATTTTATAGCGGTGTCGGATGAAAATCAATTTTTATAAAATCTGTTGATTGTTCGGGAGAAACAAATTATATGAATTGGACTTGAAAATGTAGTCCAAGTAAATTATAGATAATATTTCAAATTGTAAAGGTGTGAGACAACTCATTGAGCAAGAATTCACATCCATTATGCAGATGCCTTTTGTGGTACACTAGGTAGTACCGACACGAACATGTAACACGCGACATGACATAACACGACACGCCAACACATCAGTTATCAAAAATTAGAAAATTCCGATACGTTCCGATACATTAAATATTAAATAAATATTTTTATATATAAATGCATAAATAACAGAATAATAATAAGAGCTTAGATAATTTGACAAATTCAACTATATTTCATTATAACAATCTATAAAACTTGAAGGAAAAAACAAGTAATCTACATTCCACTATTAAATTTAAAATTTAATAATAAACAAAAAAAACAATCAACATTCCATCAAGTAATATAATAAAAAGTCATTCATCCACATTATCCACTTCTTTTGGAAAAAAAAAAAAAACAGATTCCATTTTCAGCTTATCATGTAAAAGATTTGTAACTTCAAACACCCCAACATCTTCAAACGAGTTAAATGCATCTCCACCAATATCCCACATATTAGTCTCTTCTTCTGCGTATTGTGGGTTTTTTCTTGATTAAAGACGAAAATTGTTATGAATAAAAACTAAATCTTCTACACGTTTTAGAATTATCTTATTTCTTCTCATCGAGTACACAAATAAGTAAGTACTCCAATTTCTATCAACACATAATGAAGAAGAAAGTTGTGTAAGAAGCTTTAAGGTTATGCTTTGAAGCATCGGTTCACATGCACCATGATTAACCCACCTAGCCTTAGAATCCATAGAATATCGATTTTAAATGGAATCAAAATTTCTAAAATCCTCATTACTCGCAAAATCTACATACTCCAAATTCACCTTATTGCGCTAATCCAAGTTAGGAAAGTATTTTTGAAACATTTCAGTTTTTATCGGTTGATCTCTTTATTCTTATATGAAGAAATTCAAGTAGGATCTTCATCAAGCCATTGATCACTATAGTACATTTGTTTAATAAAATAAAATAAAATTAGAAAAAAATAATAAATAAGAGTATTATATTATCATGTTAAAGAAAGAATAACTACTAAAATAATAATCTCATACAATTTTAAAACTCATCTGAGATTTAAAGCATGTGCCAAGCAATGAAGTGGAGTGTTGTTCTTTATCTAACGATCTACAAGAATTGTGTTAACCACCTCATAAAATGTGGACTTCTCATCTAGCCTATTCACTTCATGTGTATATATAGCTTTCTTCACTTTTTTGATCATTGAATCCCACATATCATAAACTAAGTGAAGACAAAGCTTATTGATGTCACAAATTCTAAGCATATCATAAATAGGAGCCATGAAGGAAAGTATATAATCAATAAAATCCCACCAAAAATCATGCAACACATTCTCCTTAACAAACTTAGCTTTCTCTTGATTCACATCTCATAGATATTCCATTTGTCACAAATTACTATGTTTTGAAGATTACTTTTTATTAACTTGAATCTCCTAAGCATCACAATCATCGAAGCAAAATGTGTATCTGCTACAAAAGGCAACTTCAAGCTAACAAACTCATTGTATATTACTAATCACATAGAATGATTCATGATGAAATGTTTGATTTGCATAACTTCCTTAACAATATCTGAAATCCAACTATATTCCTCATAAACTATTTGATTGTTTTCCATATTTTTTGCGGCACAAATGTTTTTCAAATTAAGGGTGTGCACCACATAAGGCATCCACATAATGGATGGAAATTCTTGATCAATAAGTTGTCCCGCCCTTACAATTTGAAGCATTATCCGTAATTACTTAGACCACATTCGCAGACCCAATTTCATTAATAACTCCTTTAAGCAAATTAAAAATGAAATGCATATCTTTCGTTTCTCCTAAGCTATTAATCGATTTTACAAACATTGGTTCTCCATCCGACACTGTCATGAAATTAATAAGTGGTCTTCTTTGTGAGTCGCTCCATCCATCACTCACAATACTTACACCATTCTCCTTCCACATGATTTTGATAGGTATACACAATCTATCAATATTTTTTTTTTTTGTACCCAGGGAACCTTCGTGCGCTGCTTCGCGGCGGAGTAAACTCTGGATGAATAGGAGAGTCACCATCACCCTTTCTTCCTCGGGCAAGTCGTGGGTTCCTTTTCAACAAGGCAGACGACGCAGTTATTCGAACTTCAAACCTCTCCCGAAAGGAACTGAAGCTCAACCACTACGCCGCCACCACGAGTGGTCACAACCTATCAATATTTACTTTCTCTTTTTGCAACAAAATGGTCCTCAACAAATTATATTTCGGTGGTATGTAACCCGCAATATTATGATTAGCGGCATAAGTGAAAGTGGATTGAAAATAAGGATTTATTGCTAAGTTAAACGGCAAGCCTGCCAAATAAAATATCCTAGCAATTTCACAATCTAGACGTTCATGAAGAGTCATATTAAATGCATCTTCAAGAGATTTTCCACTCCCACTTCCACCTTTCATTTTTCTGGAGTTAAATGATAAATCAATTCCATCACCACCACCACTACTAAGTGAATAACTAGCAATAGGGAAAGGTACATTTCTAAGTGTAATACTCATTAATTTAGTATTAATATCTTCCTTTAATATTTCCATTTCCAAAAAATCTTTTTTTTTTCTACTTTTGTGCACTTTCCAATTCATTTTACATTTATCATTATCAAATGGCATCTCACTCTCATGTATAAACTCTTAAAATCTTTTTGATAAAAGTTGTATTTCCAAGACAAATTTCCTCCCACATCAGTATGATTAACTAACTTAGTAACATACCTCCATAATGGTTGTTTTACAACTTCATTGATAGAGGTAGGTGGTTGTGTGCTTGAAGTACTACTGGCCATATTTGAACTTAAAGACATTTTGCAAAAAAATAAAATAAATAAACATGTTATTATCAATTACTATAAGATTTCTTAGTTAAAGTTAATTAAGGAAGATTGGATACCAACTGGAAGCACGTTGTGGGAAGCAGTAAGCAGCAGTAGATAGCAACAAAATAGCAAATAAACAACAACGAATAACAATAAATGATAGCAAGCAGTAGCAGACAGCAGCGAGCTGCTATGAACAACAGTAATACAGCAGCGAGTTGCTATGAACATCAGTAATACAGCAACGAACAGTAGCAATACAACAGCAAATGGTAGAGAACAACAATCAATAGCAGCAAACAGCAGCAGCCAAATTTCCATCATCAATTCCCGACCATCACATATACACGACCAAAGCCATTATGAGTATTCACAATACAAAAGTGGAAAGGAAATAAAAATAAAGAGAAATCATAGCAAAACCGATATGCCCTTCTGGTTTTCAATTTCGATGCCACGTACTGGAGGTGATGTTAATTATTCAAGAATTTGTCTGCAAAAATACACTGATTTTTCCTAAGTTATATTCTCATAAACAATTCAACAGAGAATACTAATGTGCAATAACTTTATTATCAATTCGGTGTGCAGATTAATAATTCATACATTAATAATTTGTACCAAAACATATATGCCGACATGAATTCAGGTGAATAAGTATAGGGTTTGCCGAAAAATGAGCAGATTATCAATTCAGTGTGCGATTAATAATTTCTACATTAATAACTTTACCTGGTGATTGGTTCTCGGATCAGTAAGAATGAGCAGACGAGGCTCACAAAATGAGATCTAAAGCTGATTAGTGAATGTTTCTGGAGTGTGCCTTCCGGCAATTGCTTGAGCACCCATGTAATGGGCAAACTTCAAAATGGCCCTTTGACCATATGGTCGAGTAGACTGAACAATGATATCCTGTGGGTTCTCAATCGCCACATTAGTTGTTAGTTGAAGTTTCTCCTAAGTTTTATCAAAATTGATAATGTATGTACCTGAGAACCCGAGAGTGAGATAGTCGTTGAAAATAATGAAATGCATATTCTCTAAGCATACCGAAAAACTATTACTATTCACATTGCAAGTGACCTTCTTGTACATGCATCTGTCTAAAGCATGGCATTGCATAATCTAGGGAAAAAAAATCTTCGACAAGCCGATTTTCAACAGAGCATGATTCGACAAAATCTCGTGATATGAAATAACTGGAGCTCCAATTTCAACATCGAAAAACATAGCCAACAACTGAGCTCCATTGTTTTATTCAATTTTGGAATTTTCAAGTTGAGAAATATCTAACAAAACATGCCAAAGTTGTACCTAACGATCGAGGGTGCATAACGGGATGGGAAGGTCCACTTTTTTTTTCTTTTTTTTTTTTGCATGGGGGACTCAGGCAAGCCAATTTTTGACAAAGCACGACACTACATAATATCTCGCTATGAAAGAACTGGAGCTCCAATTTTTCGACATCAATAAACGTAGCCAACAATGAGCTCCATCTATTTCATTAATCTTTGGAACTTTCAAGTTGAGAAGTATCTAACAAAACATTCACTAATCCCCCTTTACCCGAGCTAACTCTAGGGTTTGCCGAAAAATCCCAAATCGCATTATAAAAAAATCCAAGATGCTAACATGAGATGAGCAAAAAGATGAAATCGCAAGATGAAGAAGAGCAACGCGGCAACGCCTGTGAGAGGCGGAGGCGACGGCTCACCGTCGGGGCGATAGCTCGATGCTTGCGAGAGACGAAGGCGGGGTTGAAGGTGATTGCGGTGACGGGTGGGGTTGAGGCGCGGGGGGCTACAACGAGTTGGCGACTAGTGGGGTGGACCACGCAGGCGGCAAAGCAACATTGGCAACACTCACGGCAAAAGAAGAGAACCGGATTGCTCAGGTGCGTGCGACTGAAGAGAAGAGTCTAGAACCCCGTGCGTGCGACTGAAGTTTTAAATTTTATTATTTTTTTATTTTTTTTCATATGTTTATATTTAGACCCCGAAGTTTTGGAAATTTGTAAAAATAACCCCTTGTGTGTCGGAATTTCCGACTTGCATGTCGGAGACAGTTGACCGCGTGTCGGTTTTTTCGACACACGTTGACCGCATGTTAGTGCGTGTCGAACACATGTCGGAGTGTCGGACACGACATGAAGGATCCCAAAAAGTGTTCGTGCTTCTTAGGTAGTACATATCTTTTAATCTAGGTTTGAAGAACATTTGTGCCACAAAAAATACGAAGACCAATCAAGTAATTTATGAGAAATGTAGTTGGATTTTGGATATTATTAAGAAAATTATGCAAATCAAATATTTTATCATGACTCATTCCATGGGATTAGCAATACACAATGAGTTTATTAGTTTGAAGTTGCTTTCTGTAATAGATACACATTTTGCTTCGATGATTATGATGCTTAGGAGATTCAAGTTAGGGAAAAGACCACAAAAAACCTTTAAAAAAAAAAAAAAAATTTGTGACATGACAAACCCCAAACTTTGTAAATTGTGACACATTTACCTCATTAAGGGCATTTTCATCTTATTTTTTTCTAGTTTTTCTTTTTTTCTTCTTCTTCTTTCTTCCCTTCGCCAACCATGGCAGAGTCGGCGAAGGGAAGTCTGCATCCGGCGAGGGTCGCCCTTGCCTGGGTTGGCTAAGGGCACCCTCGCCTGACACGGGAGAGGGCCTCCCTCACCCCCTTGTCGGACTCCCTTGCCTGAGTCCAGCAAGGGGTGCCCTCGCCAGATTTGGGGAGGGAGGCCCTCGCCTGACGCCGATGAGAGCTACCCTTGCCTATATCGGATGAGGACGGCCCTCGCCAAATCTGCAAGGGCACCCTTGGCCCTACCTAACTGAGGGCCGCCCTCGCTCGACGCCAGCGAGGGCGACCCTCACTGGACGCCGGCCATGGCAGAGTTGATAAAGGGAAGAGAGAAGAAGAAGAAAAAAAAAAAAAAGTAAATTTTAAAAAGTAAAAAGACCAAAATGCCCTATAATTTAGGGTAAATGTGTCACGCGAATAAAAAATTATGATTTTTTGTGTCACGGAAAAAAAAAAATTGGGATAAATGTGTCACGGTTGGCAAAATTTGAGGTTCTTCATTTCACGAAAAAAAAAATATTGGGTAAATTTGTCACTTTAGGCAAATTTTGAAGTTTTTTGTGGTCTTTTCCCCTTAAGTTAATAAAAAGTGATCTTAAAAACATGCTTTAATGATATGGCAAAAATTTGGCTGTTGAACGCTTTGATTGCGAAGTCATGCCCACCATTCGATTCAACTAAGAGATCAGACCCTTGCAAGCCGTTTAATCAACATGAGTGATCTGGTTCGCTCCTTCCTTTTTAAGGGAAGGAATGTTGCTGCCTCTACCAAACCTAGCCCCTCTTGATGCTCTCTCCTGGCTTAGGGTTTCGACGCTTGATTCATGCCGTTCGTTGCGAGCTGCAAGAGAGATACTGTCGCCTCCTCTCGCATGTTTCAATGACGCGAGTTGCTAGCTCTCCTCTCGAACAACCAATTAGAAGATTTGGCAATGAGGTAGCACAGGATTTGTGATCGAAAGATCAAGTACAATTCGTTCAATATTAAGATGAATCGAGTGGCTTTCTCTCTGTCTTTCATGGATCTATACTGTTCTAAGGTTGTTTCTAGCCCCTTGAGTTTTTTCTCAGCAGATTCGAGATTGTTCCAAAGCAACGAGACCTTGTTGAAACAAGCCGTGACCATCATATTTCCTTGCTTGAGTTCATTGAGTTCATGCATGAGAAAAAATATTTTTGCTCAGTCTAATTTGTCGTATATTTCTTTGATGTTGTCCTTTGGTAGTGGAAGTCTGATCGCGACTTCTGGAGAAATGCAATGGCAATCCATGTCCAAACAAGTTGATTGCACTTTCTCCAATATCAGGCCAAGCATTTGTTAGAGGGAATAGGGACGACTCTGTCGAAAAAGCCATCTTTGTCCTTCGTCATAAGGGCTTGCCGAAAATCTTGTGATCACCTAGAATAGTTCTCCGACCCAATTAGTTATAGACTAATGAGTCACAATTCTAGTTCATTGGTAGTCGACATGTACAAGAGGTCATCGAGCTCTAGATGATCAGTGACGGCCACAACTAGAAATAGCAAAAACTGGGTGAAAAACCCGAGTAGGGATTTGTTCCCATACTCAAATTACTTGATCTAGTTTCATGACTCACATTGAAAAATCTCAAGTAGGGATTTGTTCACATACCTAGTTCGCTCGACCTAGTTGTTTGGCTCGCATTAATTGGATCCGACCCAATAGTCGGGCTTGCCCCGTTTATAGTTGGTGGGTTCCCATTGTGTTGGGCGTTTCTTTGGTAGCCTTGGTCTCTTGGCAATAATGAATTTGGACTCAACTCATGATACCATGGATAAGGTATCCATTGGTAAAGATGGCCTGTGTTGGGCTGGCTCGCAATGGGCTAGCCCAGAATGGGACATGCGTTGAGCCTGAATTTGTTGTTGTTGAGTCATCGAAAACACTATTGATGGATCCAAAATCAAATCGTAAATTTCTGAGGTTTGTGGCGTGATTTCTTCTATAGATTGGTCGTTGGAGGCGAAAGGCAAGTTTTAGGTCGTGGTGGTAAGGAAAACCTTTCTTCACTTGCTTCTTTTTCTTTTTCAAATACTAATTCCTATGTCGGAGGATTAACTTTGTTTGCAAGTTAGAGCTCCTTAGCAGGCCAGAAGCTAAATCAGGAGCTTAGAAGCTCTAATACTATGAAAGGAAGCAAGAAGAATAGGGAAGACAAGGAGAAGATCGTGACTAAAGAATATAGTTTAGGGAAAAATTTTGTATTTTCTTCAATGATCCCCAATGTACAAGGCTCTGTAAATACAATACAAGATGTACACAATAAATGGAAAGAATATATCATACAAATCAATCCCAATCTCAATCTAATCCCTAATTGATTTAGTGCACAATCACAATCAAAATAGATTCTTTAGCATATCTTCCAATGGTATTCCTCCCAAGTAACTAAGTACTAGCCACACTTGTAAAAGTGCACGAGTTTTTCATGCATGCAAAAATTAACATATGGGAGCTCTTGCAAAATCACCACATTACGAGATATTTTAGTTATTAATATTGAAAGAAATTATTTGTGTAGTATCGATAATTGGTGTATAAATATGAAAACTGAAAAATCACAATACTGTCCATAAGATGAGAAACATTCAAATCTTAAAACGGAAATACTCAAGAAATATAATATTAAAAAAACACAAGTAACACATTTATCGATTAATAGGATATTCATAAAATAACCAATTAAGTATATTTTACTAAAGAAGAAGAACGAAGTATCATGAGATTTTTAAAAATAGATTCGATCTTGGTTTCGGGTGGCCGCGAACCTGCCCAAGCCTGACTCAAGCCGTAAAGGCTGAAGAATTTTTTTAGTGTGAATTTCGATAAGGGTATTTAGTGAAAAACCTAACTTGAAAAATTGTATATGTTACAACAATAACGATGGTAGTTTGGTAAAAATATTTAGGCCGACTAGGTGAGCCTTGCTAGTCACTAGTCTTAAATGTGGAAATATTTTGCATAACTGCATAAATAAGCTATTTAACATTTTTGAAAAAATTCCAAACAAAGGTTTGAAGTGCATTAATTTCTCAAATAAGAACCTAAAGTTGACCTTATTTCAAATAAGAGCATGAAGTTGTCATATCAATTTTAAAGGACCTAAAGTGATTACATTTGTTTCAAATAAGGGCATAGCCTCACCGGCTCATCAATGGGAAAAAATTTCCGGCTGACTAGGGTATTTTCATCAAGCACAATTTAAATTTTGATCAAATTAGATTTTTTTTTTTTGGGTCTAAAAATTAGATTAAAATTTAAAAATATTAAACTTTAAATAGAGGCTCCTCCCGTTTGTGGCTGTTGCCCCATCGCCGGTGGGGCGGTAGAGTTAGGCCGATGGGATCGCCGATGCTCAGACAAGAATTGGCGATCCTTGCCAACCGGAGGTGAGGGCGTCTAAAGGTGAGAGAAGGTGATGATCCTCTCTTAAATCTAGATGAGGGTCGCCCGCCCTCGACCAATTGGCGATGACCTCATTGGCCATCGCCGCCACCCCATTGGCAATGGCGTGGTGGCCACAGGCGAGAGAGAGTCCTCCCTCTGTCTCTGTTCTTCTTTTTTTTCATTATTTTTTTAGTTTTTATGAGAAAAAAGAAAAAAAATTGTCCTTATCAAATAGTGAGTTGAAGTTATTTTTTGAGATTAATATGTCACTTCAGACTTTTACTCGTTTTAAGTTTAATGGCACTTCATACTTTTATTTGAAATAATATTCACTTTAAAACTTTAGTTGAGAAAATGATGATAATTTGGAATTTTCTCATATTTTTCTGTACAATCAACACTTTTATTTGGATAGGGTTTGTTTCAAGCGAGTAACGGTAGAAAAAAAATGACTCGAGCTCGAATCTCCGCACGCGGAAGAGTAGAGAAGGCGGCGAATCCCCTCCTCAAAGAGACGGCGTCGTCTCGTCCGTGGGCGGGGGAAGCTCCAAGCCCAAACACGACGTCGTTCTCCTCATCCGGTCAGAACCAGCTCGCGGGGAGTTGAATTTTTCGTGCTTCTCCACAACGCTATATTAAAGAAATAATAATAAAAAAATCCACGGCACCCAACCCTCCTCCTTCGCTCCCCACAACAACCGCCGCAGTCGGTTTCGCTCCGTCGACGAATCTGCACCGAGGAGGAGACGGCCCATGGCGATGCAAACTGGGATAGGGCTTTCCAAGATCCTGGTCCTCGCCGGAGCTGGTTCAGCTCTCTATCTCTCTCTGTCTTTCTGCTCGCTAACCGCTGATCGCTACTTGCGACCAGTGCGACTTTCTCTCTCCTCCCGATCTGGCGCTGAATGGTTCCCTTTTCGCAGGATACACTGGCACGATACTGTTTCAGAACGGGAAGTTGTCCGACTTGTTGGGCGAGCTCCAGGTACCCCCCTGCTTTTGCTTTCTCGGTCAAAGTTCAGCTCTTGGTTGTGTTAGCTTTGAATGTTTTGCTAGAGAGACGGAAACGGTCGATTCTTGTTTGTGTCGATTTCGTTGAGTGCGATTCGGTTGCTCGATCGCGGCCTCGTGTTGATTTTAAGCGGAGGGAGGGTCGAGATGGGGTTACGGGAGCTGGAGAGAGAGAGGGAGGGAGAGGGATTAGTCGAGAGCGTGCCTAAAATTTGAGATTCATGTAATAGGTTTTCTGTTTGAGCTTTGTCTGTGCTGGCTGGATTGGAAATGTTGGGATTGGAAATCGACATGAACCAGAATTGCTACTTTGGCTTTCTCAGTTAAAGTTCAGCTCGGATTGTTTAGCTTTCAATGTTTACTGGAGAAATAGAAGCGGCTGATTCCTGTTTGTGTCGATTTTGTTGATTGCGATTCGGTCAGTCAATCGCAGCCTCGTGTTGATTTTAGGAGTGGGGAGGGTCGAGATGGGGTTACAGGAGCTGGGGGGAGAGAGAGAGAGAGAGAGAGAGAAATTAATCTAGAGCGTGCCTAAAATTTGAGGTTCATGTAATTGGTTTTAAGTTTGAGCTTTGTCTGTGCTGGATTGCTCTCAGAAATGTTGGGCTTGGCAGTTAATGTCTTCTTTCATTCTATAACTTCATCAATGTTCGGTAAAAATATTGATCTGGCACATAGAGCGTAAGCAATGGAAGTACTTTTCCTCTTTGTTTCTTATCTCAAAGTGGAAGACATTAGCCATTTTTTATGCGAGTAACTGTAAACTGTTATTTTGGTTGGTGAATGTGCTTTATTTTCAGATGAGTACTTTGCTAGTATGAGTGATAATTGTCGTCATTCTTGTGATCCGCTCTGTTGGGATTTAGTGGCATCTTCTTCCTGTGCCATAAGCAGGGTTTGGTGAAGGGATTAGAAAAATCTGGTAGCCAATCAGATGGAGATAAAGACTATTCTGATGCTGTTGCCGCACAGGTAATAGACCGTGAATGCAAACATCCTACTTATGCATAGCTTTCTAGGTGGGGTTAACAATTGGGTATTTGACCTTCTGCTTAGGTGCGTCGATTGGCAATGGAGGTCCGACAGCTAGCCTCTGCACGTCAAATAACTGTCCTGAATGGAAATTCTAGCCAAATGGGTACTCTCCCCCCCCCCCTCTCTCTCTCTCTCTCTCTCTCTCGCATGCACTCCTTTGCAACATACGTGCTCCCCCTGCACCACATAGCCCTATAGATTCTGAAACCCATAGCCAGGCATTGCCTTTCAAGTCAAACTAGTCGGAGAATGCGCTATATCTATCTTTATCATGCATCCAAAAATTTCTTTGTGGTATAAATGCAATGTATCTGTCTAACATTTGAGGTCTTGAAGTTTCTTTATCTTATCATATCACATGCATTCACTTTATGCTGCCAATGAAGCATCTCTGATACACTTTTCCTTTCATTGTTCCCCAGGCAACTTAACTAATATGGTTGTTCCAGCAGCTACACTGGGGGCACTGGGATATGGCTACATGTGGTGGAAGGTATGTAAAAATATCTAAACTGCTTCAGCTTTCCATGTTTCATTTGGACATAAAACTGAAAAATTAGTGTGTGGTAGTGTTGAAGTTTTGAAGCTCTGAAACGAAAATAAACAGTTTTTTAGTAACAGATGAAATTTGAATAATAGATTCCACTAGTTGCTTACCATGGAATCATCATTGAAAGGTCGTTAACGTTAACCCAATAGTTGGTAACATTTTAATTCCTTGAATATTTTTATTGCTTAACCCATTAAGTAAGCCTGTTCTTACTTACTGAATTAAGTGATATATTACTTAAAACAGTCAATTATGTTGTGTGTAGTTAGAGTTTATCAGCCGCATCCAATGACATTAAGTGGAAAAAATTTAATTTTCAGCACTTAATCTGTTTAGACAAACCCTAAGTATACTCCCAAGTTAAGCTTAAATTCATTTGCTGTCCTTGCGCCAACCCCCCATATCCAACCCAGGGATAGATTTTAAGAATGGCTGACTTGCTTATTGTAACTTTGAACATTAATAACTCTGAGTAAAGGTAGTTTTATCCCTGAATTATAAACTGTTCATTAGTCATATTCCATATCTTCTGATTTCATCAGTCACTTTTCTAACGTTCATTACTTGATATTATCTGTTGATTTGAGAGGTTTACATCCTTTCTCTTGAAACTCACTTTTCTTACGCCCATTGTCATCTAATGGAGTAATCTGCTTTTTCCTCCAATTGCAGGGTCTTTCATTCTCAGATCTCATGTATGTAACCAAGCGTGGTATGGCCAATTGTGTGGCAAACTTGACCCAACATCTAGAGCATGTCTCCGAGGCTCTCAACGTGAGTTCGCATTTTAGTTATGTGGATCATAGGAAATAATTTATGCAGTATGTTGCTTTTAATGACTTGAAATTTTAAATTGATAGTTGGCATTAAGAGCTTTATAATTGTCATTTCCTCTGTGTTTTCTCCCATCTGACTTCTTCATCTTCTTCTGATGCTTATTAATGGCTAATTTTTTCTACCAAAAAAAAAAAATGGGGGCTAATTTTCACCATTCTTTTGTGGCAGTCAGTAAAGAAACATCTAACTCAGCGAATTGAGAACTTGGATGGCAAAATGGATGACCAGAGGGAGCTATCGAAAGAAATAAAGAATGAGGTATCTACTCTCTTCGTCAATCTATTAGAACAGTTGAATTGTTGGATTTGTAGATATCTGGAAAACAAGAGATCATCTTTACTTGGTACCATATTATTCTGACAAAGTAGTTTATTAAGGTTTCGGGTGGTCATACTTGACAACTTTTAAGTGCCATTTAAGCCTTGCTATTTTTTTAGTCACTGTTGAGTCTCTCTAAACTTCTTATTGTGCTAGGGTCAGGTACATTTCATGGCATGGATTACAGCTTTACAATTCTGATTAAATTTTGAGTTTTAATTATAGTCTTATTCTATTGTAGTAGTTTCTTAATCAGCTATATTTTGGTCTCTGACTCAGGTTTCTTCTGTAAAAGCCAATCTTGATGGTCTGGGTGATGACCTGGATTTTTTGCAGAGAATGGTTTCCGGTTTGGTGAGTTTTCGTTTACTGAGATTCTCATTGATTTTCCAGAGTAATGAATCATGAAACAGTTTCAGGATCTTGAAATGCGATTTCTTTAGAGCCAGATTAAACATTTCCAAAGTGAAATTACACTGGTTGCTGCTAACCTACTTTTTGCCCCTTTTCAATAATTTTTTTTTCGAATGGAGAATCAAATGCTTCTGATTGATCCCTAAGCAATTTGCATCTGTATGTACATGGTAATCTCAATTTGGCAAGTTCCTCATTGCTTTTATTTTTGTGCTTGTAGGATGTACGGATGGGATCACTGGAGTACAAGCAGGTTAAAATAACCTTTCTTATTATGAAATTCTGTGATCACATACGCACATGCACATGGACACATGCAGCATTTTGCTTTCTGTTCATGCATGTGTAATGAATCCATTATCAGTATGCATCATTATAGCTATTGGACTTGGGAGATTCTGTGTTGGGGTTATCTAGAACTAGGTTGGACTATCCAACACGATTAAAAAAAAAAGAGTAATTGTAATTTGTGTATTTCGTATGTCTTTTGTATTGAAATTGATGTCATATTTAATAAAGTTCTTGTTGGTTTGGTGCTGCTTAATGGGGAAAGGCTTTGTTTGTCAATATTTTTGGGTATAGCTACTAATCTCTCCATACAAAATTTAGTATGAATGATATATATTTATATTCGATATGCAATAAATTACAGGCTTAAATACTTTTAAGCTTTACTAGATATGTTGGCACTCGATTGGTATTAGTGTTGTGATTCTTCTGGTGTAAAATTTCTGAATTTATTCAGCTACCCTCAATCCTGCCTCTTTACCCCCATGGAAGTTCAAGTATATATTTGTGTGGTGACAGGATTGGGCGAATGAGGGTGTGAGGTATCTCTGTGGTGTGGCCAGCGGGCAGAAGGTGGAAATGCCAAAACTGCTGCAGGTTGGAATAATCTCCTCCTCCTCCTCCTCCTCCTCCTCCTGCCTTCTCTCTGCGATAATGTATTTTTTTGACGGAGGTTTTTGATATTTCATATATCAGCAAATAGAATCTTGACTCACTTTCCCCTGCCTTGTCCCTTTTTGACTTCGACTTCTACCAAGTGAAGAAAAGGTTCTTCATTTGTTAGAACCTTCTTATAGAAAGAATTTTTAAAGAGTGTGTCCATTGACCGACAGTTCTTTAACATATTTCTTCCAGGAGCAAATTAAGATTTCAGGCACGTCTCGAGGATTACTCTCATATCAGGATACTCCAAGTCTTAAGGTTCCTTTCTGATAATCTTGACTTGCTTCTTCCCCCCGCTTTCCCTATTGACTTTGACTTTTTTACCTCTACCAAGTGAAGAAAAGGGTTCTTCAGTTCTATTAAGTTTTCTGACGTTGGGCCTTGATGTATTTGATGCAAAATTTGCAGATTATGTATTTTCAAATTTGGTGTTGAAAGTATTAATGGATGAAGTGATGAATGCTAATTGCAGACGTTGCACGGACCTTCATTCTTTCAAGGCTAATTAACCATCATTCTGAGTCTGTAGTAGGAATGAAAAGGTCTATCTGCAAATAGTGTTGTATTTATGGGGAGAGCCTTCTTTTGAATTAAACACTGTCTGTTAAGAGTCTTAAGACTTGTTTTGATTGTTTGGAGTTTTTGCCTCCAAAGAAGTCTCTTCTCTTTGGGCAGATAATATTCTAAGTCGTTTATGCATCTGCAAAAGTTGTTGAATTAGGTATTATGGCGTATGATATAGATAGTCTGCTCCTTGCTCTCAGGGTCTGAAGGACATCGCTGATGCATTGACCTTGAGTATTGATAGATCAGCTTCAGATGCTGTTGTGCAAAATGGAGTTGAAAGATTAAATGGAAAACCAAAGCCATTGCCAAGGTATGATATGGAACTCTTTTTGATGTTCTGCTGCTCCATCACACATATAATGCTTCCCTTGTGTGAGCGCATGCCTAGAGTACTTGTTTTGCTTGATCTTTTCTCTTTCCTCTTTTTACATGCACGGATTCATTCCAACTTCTGCCTATATTTTGTATGCAAATCATTGCAGCATCTATTACTCTCATAGACATGGATTGCATGTTATTACTGTGGTATTGCAGTGCGGAGGTGCATAAAGAGAGTAGACAATTTCAGATATATTCTTGTGTTTGGGTATAATTATGGTCCCTAGTTGATATGTGTTTCGTGGTCTTTGCATATTTAAGGTTATCAGGTTTACATTGAAAGTTGGTGAAGAGTGCCAAGTAGGATGGTTAGATGATTTGACTTTGGCTCGCTTATGCAGCTCCATTCAGCATATTTTCTCTCAAGTTGCCCTTTTTCTGCACTAATTTTCCTTATATCATATGCGTAAAGTTCACTTTGAGATTAATTGGCATTGAGAACATTCTGAAAATGCTTCCTATCACTCATATTGATGGTGTGTGGACATGATGAATGTCATGCAATTAAGTGCATGATCCTTTTCTTTCTTCTGTCTTTTTAACTGCATTTTTTTCTTCTGGGGATTGCATCATAAAGCTGCCATAATTGGGAAAAAGAAAGTTCTGGAATTTAGAGAAGTTACATGTCCACTGTCCTTTCTGAAGAGATCATGACTGGGAAATAGTTAAATTTGTAAACTTTGTAGTTTTACCATGGTCACTTGCAAAACACTAAGGAAAAAAAAAATTTATACCTGTTTTGCAACGCCAGTGCTATCTGGCTATGTTTGAAAAGGTCAAGCATGACTTTGTCATGCTAGTTATTATGCTGCAGCAGACTTGATTTGGTTTTATGCACAGTCCAAACTCGGTTGAATAGTTGCATTGAAACTATGCTAACAGGAATTTGTTTATTGCCAGATGATACTGGTTGAGTTTGTCCTCTTTGTGCTTCTTTACCACTATATGATACTGTTTCTGTTTTTCCGCCTCATTTGCCATGTGCCTTATAGAACTGATAATGCTGCAATATGGATGTAATGAATTTATTTGTCTTAGCTAATAGATTTCTTTGTCTTAGTATATCCAGGGCTAGTTCAACCACATGTTGATCGTAGAGTAATGTGAAGTTCCCCTCGCACTGTGGTACTAAACCATGGATGTACATGTGCTTGTTACACCACCTTTCAATTCCTCAAGGTTGGACTTTGGTAGCATCAGTCCTCATTGCAGATGTAATGGTAGATTTGGTATGTAAATGGAATTCACTTCCAAAGTATGAGAGATTGAGAGTTATTATGGCGCTGCAGATTGGTGCTGTCAAATTAATAATTCGGTGAATCTCATCCCGAATATTTGCTGCTCTTTTGTATTATTTTTCAAGTTATGGTGCGAAAACCTCTGAAGCAGTTTGTTTCCGCCCCTTTGTATTGGGGTTCTGGGAGACGGTAATGAAATAATTCAACCACATTCAATCTCTCTCTCTTTCTCTCATATTCACATTATATTTCTGTCTAGTAGACACATGCGCAATGTATGCGAAGACATTGTAAAGGTCGTATCTGCAAAATTAGATTCATCCTCCATATTAAATTTGATTTTGGATTTACGCACGTGATGCATCCAGCTGGAAATTCTTTGTAACTTACATTGTAGATTAAGTGGCCTTCCAAGTAAGGGAAATAACCTGTTGACATGTAAATATTCGAGAAGGGCACGTATGATTGTTGTACATTGGAGCTCATTTTGGTCGCGGGATTGCATTAACTGTGTCTACGTCGGTCGTCTGTCTTGTTGGTTTTTTCATTGATGGTGGCTCTGTGATCATCTTGGAATTGCACCTCCTGCTTGATGTGCATCCTCTAACCGAAGTCTCGCAGAATCTATTCCTTTGCGTGTCAAATGATAAACCACTGGCTTTGCGGACTGTTCTATAAGTTATATTACCAAACACTGTTGCAGATTATCCATAGCAAATGACCGCGCTATCTCTATACCTTTCGTAAGAAAAACTGATTGACGACTAAATGCATTTCCATTTTTTATTATCGGAACCAAATGCTACTGCGGCACCGGCTCAGCTGCACGTGCAGAGAGAGAGAGAGTAATGCTTCAACTCAATCGATACAGCAAGCGCACAGCGGTTAGCGTGTGGTTGCAAGGAGGGGTTAATTTACTGCCAATTCCATGGCTCTGTTCTATTGGCCACAAGCATCGTACTTTCCCTTGATTCCAGACCAGGCAAACTCTCACTCTCTCCAATAGGTGTAAACATGAAAGGGGAACCTCCAATCTCATTGCCAAAGCCGCCTCCGATATTGTCCCCACCGCCCGCCTGCATAAAACCCTTCGTAGGGTCCTCCTTTTCTTCGTCAAGGGAATGTGGATTCTTCTCGACTAGCTCTCTGAATACCGACGACTTGAGCAGCAGTCCTAGTGCAGTTGGAGAGGTCGAGTTGGTGGAGACACAAACTGCATTCGTGCTCGCCTCTTGTTTCATCGGAGCAGTGAGATCATCAAACGCGAAAGAGTTGGAGCGAAAGAAGATGGACGGCTTGGATTCTTCTTCCCCTTGGATGCGGTTCGAGGAGGTCGATGCAGGTTCAGAGTGCAAGGTTAATTGAGGCTTCTGGGGAGCATGAGAATTATTTGGTCCTCGTTTCAGCCATCTTATGTAGGAGCTCAAATCAAAGTTGGTCACTGCATTGATCCCTCGGTATTCGATTGCTGCAATATCGTATGCACGAGCAGCCTCCTCTTGTGTACCTGCAGAAGGGCAGAAGCATAGCAAAAGCAGTCAGATTAAAATGCCCTCCACGTAAATATAGAGCGCAAAAAAAAAAAAAAAAAAACGTGAGAGGGTCAAAGAATATGAAGGAAATTTTTTTATTGCGACACTCAACTGTAAGTTCCCAGATAGAGATATTTATTTCCGAGCACCCTGCCTATCCTTGCTTCCCATCTCCCATTGTGATGGTGCCTGCAATTTCATCATCCAAGAACACATACCATGATTACTTAAACTTCATTGCAAACTTCAGAGAGCACCGTGAGGCAAATCAAAGTGCTCCTGATTACCGTGCAACTCCTCTGTACTTAGATACACCTCTTGAGAAACCGCTGCTTCGTCTGTACATTCAGAGATCGATTCGGGTTATAGGTAGCTAAGTATATGAAAGGAACTGGGTTGACTTTTTCCGCTGGAGGGCTAATTACCTTCTTAGCGAAGCCAAATATTCCTCTCTAGTCATGTTTTTCATAACCTCGATTTCCGTCTCATAATCTGATATCTGCAATTGTGGAGGCGACAAGAGTTGCAATTAAATGATCATTTTCCTTTTCCCAACTCAAACTTCCAAATTAGTAAGGAAAAAGGATGCATGCAAGTTAAGCTGATCCTTCTAAAGTTTTATCTTACGGGGAAATTAGTGAAGGTTGAGCTTCCCCAGTACTTGAGTGCTGCCAAATCATAAGCTCTCGCAGCAGATTCTTCTTCATCGTAGGCGCCTGCATTGCCCACATTTCCAGATATGTCAGATACTCCATGAACAAAGACCCAACTGAAAGAAAGTAATGGACCAGTAAACATTCAAGTGGATGGACCAAGCACTCGCCAAGATAAACTTGTTTTCCCTTCTTCCTCTGTGTTGGATTCCAACACCCTTTGTCCCACAAATGAGCCTCATATCTCCCCGTCCATCTATGTCTGCTTAAGAAACAACGTACTTTTAGCTTCATGTCTCAACTAACACTCACAATAATTAAAAATAGAGAGCCACCAAGTTCTGCGATAGAAAACAATGGCTATGTGGCCCTAATGTGATTTGAATGTGAATCTGACATTTTCCCGTGCATGGTAAGGACTCAGCTCTAGTTCTTAAGGCAAAGAATCATGAGCTCTAGGGAACAGAAGGAAGAATCAAGCATACATGGATCAAAGTGCTTAAGTTCGTATAATTTTATTGTCGAGCAGACTTCCAAAGCCATCATGGGCAATTATCACACGTTTGATCACATACAGCGTTAGAAGTATACAACAAGACAGGCGTGGAAGTGTACTTTTCTCAAAAACTCATCATGCTTCAAAAGACAGATATTAATCTGCACACACGAATAATTAGCTCGACCTGCTTACGCCCCGGTACTTGGAGCTCCTCTTGACGGTCGTTGTTGCAGCGGCAACAACTCCATCAACCTCGTGACGCTTCTTCTGATCATCTCCTGCTGCCGGAACTCCCGCAGCAGCAGAACTGCCACCATTGACGTGAACTCTCCTCCTCCTTTTGACGCGCCTGTCGACCATGCTGGCAGGGTCGCACTCCACCAGGCACAAGGGTCGTCTCACTCCCGTGCTCAACTCGGACTTCACCACGATAATACTCTCCGCTGACATCCTATCTTCCTTCTCGGCACTCTCAGTCTCGGATCAGTGTTGAGTCCCGTCTTGCTTGTTTCCTTGCTGCTGTTGCTTCTTGCAATGGATGACCGAACATACATGGAGGGTGTGTATATATATGATTCCGGTGTTTTTGTTGTTTCTCCTTATTTTTTTGTACATACTATGATTGGTCGGGTGGAGACAAATGGGGGCGTCGATGAAACCTACGGCAACTGGGGACAAGACTTGCACGGTTGGAGACGAGGGCTTTGACGTGCCTCCACGGGCACTAGCAGCCACTGCCGCTGCCAGCCAGTGTTCGAACTCCACAACTGCCCGTTGAATCCGATGCCATAATCTTATCTCTCAAACTTAGAGGAGGTATTTCTTGTAGCCAAATTTCTGATTGGTGGATTACCAATATCGAAAGTTGGCGCTTTCCTTTTCATTGATAATGTACGTCTGCGACTTTTCGATATTTATAACTCATCAATTAAAATCTTCTCTAATAAGAGGTCGAGGGAAATATAAGCCTCGCATTGTCTCTCTCCCCTCTGTTGTCTAAGAGAGGTTAATAGGATCTCAAAAGTTCCAATGGCAATCTAATGGAAAAATTGTCCAACCGGTCTAAAACCTATTATATGGATACCAAATCAGTCCTAAACTTTTTGAGTTTAGTGTTGAATAAATTCCAATGTAATCTTTCCGACTAAGTTTTGTTGAAAATGGAGGATGTGGCCGTTCTGGACCATAATTGAAAAAATTGTCCAGAGGAATTACATTGGAATTTTGCACAAAAATTTATGACTAAATTAGTCAAATTAAAAAGTTTTGAACTAATTTGATATCTCTACAATGGATTTAGGACTCATCGGGTAATTTTTTCGCAATTTAATAGCAATGTGCGTCATATGTAAATCAATTCAGTCTTTTTCTATACTTCCTTCTTTTTTTCTTTTTCTTTTTTTGGTGTCTTATCCTTCTGTGTAAGTACTATAACAGCCATCACATATTCTCCCAAAGGGTCATCTCCAGGGAAAGAAGGAAGCATGCACAAGAATATCTTGCTCGGTTTCTCAGTCAAATGGCTTACCCTATCCTGTTTTATGACGTGGTGCACTAATCATTGGTTCATCTAAAATCCCTTGGAAGCATAAGAGAATAGTAAAGAGTTATACACCCCTCCAAAGGGACGCTGTTCGATTTCTCTGTTTTCTTTGTTTTTTTGCATAGATTTCCTTTGATCAATCAAGACTGGCAGGCAAACAAACGAGGAGAAAAGAACAGAAAAGTGATGTTGGCATTTCCTAGGATCAGAAACTCCAAAAGGAGCCTGTGAGGTTTTTGTTTCTAGGGATGGTGACCGACGGACTGTGCTGTCGCGAAGAGAAGAAAGAGGACAACATTTCCGGAGCACGTTCTCGTTTCCTAGAATTCTTCGTCCATGGAGAGCCCGGATTACTGTTTAGTTTGGGGGTGTTGAGAGTTCTTTTAAGATAATGATAAAAGTGGAGTTTCTCTCGTTGCGAGCTCTTGAGATAAATGGGAATTCCAAAGGAGAAAATCCACCCCTTTTCCTTTTGACAAACTTGAGTGCCGGAAGGATTAGCATATATAACATGAAATTTCTCCACCAATTCCTTGTAGTCGACCCACTTGATCACACTCTTTGTCCAGCCTAAAATTCTAGGTATTCGTAGGCCTAATTGATCTGAGAATAATTACATAAATAGTCCATGAATTTTAATCAAATTTGTTCAATATAATTCTGAACTTTTAATTTATTGAATGTGATCCCGAAATTTTTTATACATATACAAATTAGTCCTTGAACTATATGAAAACATTTAATATGATCCTTGAACTTAAATTAATGGAAGAATAACGTTAACAATTTTATAGAATCCAAAACCTAATTTGAACATATATCACAAGTTTAGGAATTATATTGAACATTAAACTAAAGTTCAAAGACTACATTTTCAAAGACTACATTACACATTAGACTAAAGCTCAAGAATCATTTGCGTCATTTTTCCTATTGATCCACATACAAAGATGTCGTGTGTGTTAGTCAAGTCAGATCTGGTGAACATCTCAGTACACGAATACATTAGCATTGCTCTTTCGTGACGTAGCATAGTAAGTCCACGGTTCAGAGATAAATGAGGCAGGAAGACAGTTCGAAGCCCTTTTTGCCCCCGTTGCTTTGCCATCCACTCAAAAAAACTGGAACCAAAACGATTCTATTCTCAATCCTTGGCGAATTGCATTTTCCTGCGATGCATCCCTGTACGCTAATAAAAACTTAATTACTCTATGCGGGTTCACATTCTTCGTTAGGCTCTTCAGCAGAGGCTGAAAAGGCTGCACTTGCTTAATAACCTCAAGGAGTTGTAGTACATCACACGTTCATCCTTGAGAAGCTACTTTTGCTGAATTTGGCAGGACGGGTCAAGCAGCTTTACCTTAGTAAATAAGAGAGAATTCAAATGACAAGCAAGTTTAAGCTGCACTTAAATCATGATCATCGACCAAGCTTAAGACCCCAAAAGACCATTTTCAATTAGCCATAATCCATATCTGTTGAACTCACAGCAGATGTTCAGATTGATTCTGCAAACAGATAAATAACAGAAAAGTTCCAACACCCAGCAATCATCCCAGAAAGGACAAACAGTTAACAGGATGGTCCCACAGAAAATGATTTATTTCATTCAGGATAGCGCAACCAAAAATTATCAGGCTACAGTTTTGCAAATTCTTTGAGCGCCTTGAATATCTGCTCCTCGCTCAAACCTTCCAAACGTATGCCCTTCTCCACGCCAAAGTCTAAATTAAACAAGAAATCACATACGTTAATGGTTCACAGGAACACTCAACTGAGGAAAGAAGAGAAAGGAACACAAACAGAAGATTATGGCAAAACTTCCTTTGGATAGTACTCGGGCACCTATAGCTGGTACATCACAGGGGTCAATTAGAAAGCTAAAATAATAATCATAAGATGTGCTGATTAGGAGTGTTAATTAACATACCAAGCTAAAACTTTTATCATAAAAGCAAAATTGTCATCTTTGCTTTTCTCAAAAAGCAGATTTCATAGTTCCATAATGGATTAATAGGCTGTCTGACTAAATTTAATTTTTTCCAATTTCCTTTTGGTTGTGTCTATGGCATACCTCCTCTACACTGAGATTGAAACCATGTTCTCTTAATGCACGGTTCATCATACTTCAAATGACAATTAAAAAGTGTGAAGAGTATTTCTTTGCTTCGCGTGCCCAAACTTGTTTCACAACATCAATAAACCAACAAGCTGCACACTTAAATACAAGAACACATTCGAAACTACAAGCTTGACATAGAATGGCATGAAATTTGGGCAATACATGGGATTCACAGAAATCCTTTAGCAGGCAAACCACCATTATTGATTAGAGGATAACAGTGGCAAATTGAAGTTCGTCCTCGTGTCATGATTAGAGATAACCATCTCTTTCAGCCTGTTCTCTACATGTTTTGATTATGCACACAAATAATCCAACTGAAAAGCAAAAAAAATAAAAATAAAGATGGGGTATCACGTTAATGTTTAAAAGTCTCATCCAATGCATGGCAAAAGGTTTATAGAGAAGGAGAAAGAAGGAAGATGAGACATCAAAGCTCACACAACTTTGGTAAATGCAGTTTCATATTTGCACTTATAGCAAGTAAAGGTGAGACTAAGGATGAAGAGAAAACCCAACTGCAGAAAAGCTTCTGCAAGATGAAATGGCTAAAATTGACAGATTTCTACCTCATACATGGAAAAACTTGGGAGCTATATTTCCAAGAAACTGCTAAAGGTCGGTAGTAACTTTAAAAAATGGTTCAGTTACTTCAAAGGTTGTAACCAACAACTCCATGAATCCGCCTAGTTAAGTTGCTCCACAGTATCAACTGCCGATAGACAATTAGCAAAAAGTAAAGTACTTATTAGGCCAATCATTAACATATTCCTAGCTTCTTTTGAAATTCCACACAATTCTCCAAGTCATAATCTGTAGCATTAATGACCTTCAAGTTCCATGACATTTCACTACAAACTTAAATAACCAACAAGTAGAACTAACTCGGCACCAGACAGAGGCCCTAAGTTCCCTCAAATATCCAACCGAATCAGCTTGCATTTGGAAAAGAAAAACATAATAAGCCTACCAAGTACCAACGGCAAAATGGTGAGCATTCTAATCTCCTTTCTTGTGTAACATATAGATTTCAACAAGAGGCGCCCCAATGCGGTGCGACCCGTAAAATCACTCAGAAGAGGAAACACATTTACAAATGTAATGGCAAGCCGGCAGCAACTCCATCGCGCAAAATGCCCCAATCTATGACCTGCGAACATACCACATTGGCCCCTCTTTCCTAATAAAAACTTAAGTCGGTTTTCTCTTCTCCAACAATGCCCCGATCCATCTCTAACCACAAAACTCTGACCACCGACCCACCAATTCAGCACGTACACGCTCTAGAATACAAGTACACCAGTCGTTACCTAGCAACCCCGAACTATTAATCCACAAAAATTGGGAAAGAGTGTACAATGCACACCCACCGATCCTTATCTTACCCAATGACGAGTCGAATCACTCGTGCGGCAACACTCACGAAATACGAAATCTTGAGGACACAATCACATTAAAACCGAATGGAAGCGAACGATGCCAGGCGAGGCGAGGCGAGGCGAGGCGAGGCGGGGAGAGGAGCATTACCGTATCGGACCCACAATTGGGGCTCGGTCCCACGGCATTCGCGGATCAGGATGGGGAGCTTGGGGTTCAGCGTCTTCAGCTCCTTGTAATTATTCTCCACGAACGACCTGAAATCAAAACCGATCGAATCGCGAAACATGAACGATCGACGACAACTCTCGCGAAAATACCGGAGCGAGGTCGGGGGGTGGGGGGTGGGGAGGAAAGCGCAAACCTCGCGGAGGAGCTCGCGGGGGAGGACTGGCAGAAGAGGAACCTCAGCTCCCTCAAGTTCTTCGTCAGTTGCCCTCTCCACGCCATTTCTCTCCCTCTCTCTCTCCCTCTCTCGGTTGTTGAAGAAGATCGATTCGCTGCCGGAAGGAGACGAACCTCGCGCTTTTGCTTCTTCTCTTCGCTTCTCTTCGATGTTTCTGCGTGCTGCTAATAAGTCTTAAAAGATGCCGCAGTCGTCTCCCGAATGAGGGGAAAAGCTGGGCAATTAATTTTTACTTAGGCTCCGAAAAATAATTAATTTATATTTTAAAAATTGAAGCAATTATATCATTTACAAAAATACATATATATATATGAAAGAAAAATATTTTCATTATTTTAGGCATGCATTATTGTTGATAATAGAAAAAGTATTCCTCATTGACTGATTATTTTAAGCAAACATTTTTGAAATAATTGGATTTCTGTGAAACAAAAGGCACTTATAAAATCTGATACATCCTTTATTTCGCAGTTTGACTACATTTATAAGGCAAATACCACCAAAAAAACTTTAAACTATACCCATGTAATAAAAACATCCTAAACTCCTATATATTTCATCTATTTCAATTTTATCTAGAGTGAATTTGTTGCGCTGATATAAATTCAGGAAAAAAAAAAAGTTACGCATATTTGTATTACAATTGTCAAATTTATGATTCTTAGTGATGTTAGAAAACATTCGAAAAGTATTTGTGTGCTGGAGCATATAGTTTGTGATTTTTTTATAGAATTAACTCTATATATAATGACATTAAATGCAGATTAATAAACAATTTCGTTTAGAATATGTGACCGAAAAAAGGATTTAGTACGACAGTACCTATTTACTCCTGTGACTTAGTACGACAAACGGGATAACTTTGTAAAACATCCGAAATCCGAGTTCCACCATTGATTTTGGTCTTTATTCACTATGTACATGAGTCTATCAGGCAACTATAAATCTTCGTAATTGCAGCATGGTCTTCTACTCCTTAGAAAACTCAACGAAAAACACACGTCTCCATAGACAGCCAACAGCACTCGGATCGCAAGCCTTTTTCATCCATTATTCGTGGGCAAATGCCACTTCTGCCCATCAGCGACTGGTCCGAGCGGATAAAGAGGAAAAGTCCAGTGACTGAAAAGAAGAGATCCTGGAGATCCGAAGCAGTAGGGCGATCATCGAGCATTCTTTGCTATTTGCTATTTGCCATTCTGCATCTCGAGATATTACTTCAAAGAGGTAAAAATCCATGCACTCTCAAGTTCATCTACAATGCCAAGTCCTATCCCACCATGGGGTATTACAAAGAATGCTTTTCTCCTCATATCCTGCTGCTATACAACTCAGTGATCCCAAGCGATACATCCAAAATACACTCAGTTTCACGTTCAATTTAACACAGCGATACACCATCTGAAGCACTGATGGAACAACGAGATACATATCGGGCTACACATCGAAAGTGTGAACGCGCCCCTGCAACTGCCTGATGGCTCAGCGCAGAATCTTGAAATTTCTCACTCAGTTATAAGGGGAGTGAAAGAATAACCGTCTGTAGCATATGGATTCTATATAATCCCTGTGGAAATACTGGAAGTGGCATTTATCTTCAGTGAGTGCTCTGGAATGTAAGTAAGACCTGCGAATTTCGATAGAAGCAGATATATTGAATCTTTAAGTCTCAGCCATCTGAATCCAACGGCAAGACAGAGGACAGCTACATAATATAGTATGAGTATACTCGATCTTCACATCAACACTTACCAAGAAGTTCCCAACAGTAATAGTAGATGCTAAGCAAATGTTAAGCAGGCAACAAGAGGCACCTGATAAATGAATGACACCACTGCAAAGACTTATACCTACCCATACAGTGCTATTTGTTTTCCACACAAGATTCCTGAAGTCTGGTTTTTAAGCAACATGCCCTATCCAGACATGCTAACAATTGTACAGCCAAACACAAAGTAAAGGTGCCATAATGGCCAAGTTATGCTTTCTTTTGGACAACCCATGCATCAAAAGGCAAGAAGAGAGTGAGATAATAAAGTTACCTTTCTCCTTCACATCAATCTGCAGAGTATCTAATGTAATTATACCATCAGTCAAAGGAAGTAGTTCAAGTTTGATGGTTGCCGTTGTTTGAGAAGGTACACACCTGAGATTAGAGTGAGGACTCTTTCAATCACCACTGTGACAGATAATGGGAAGAAATAAAGTAGAAGCGTATTAAAGGATTACCCCAATGGAACTCTACTATGCAGCCACAAATGCGTACAACCGAAACCAGAAGTTGACATAGCATCTGATACTGGGGAAGCCTGCTCATTAAAAGGGACTAATTTGGTTTCACCGTGAACATCGCTCTTATTTTCTAATGAAGGAGCCACTGCACTTGACTTCTGCATTGTAGAGCCATGTGCGTGACTGCTGTATTTTCCAGCAACTTCAGAAAGCCCTAAAAATGGGCTGATAGGTGATGAGGGTGAGGAATTCAAAGAGAGTACAGAAGGAGGTGACGTAAATGAAGCTGGTGCAAGAATTGTCATAGTTAGATCTTCTGATGTCAAGTTTGAGGCCTGGAGTGTTAGAACCTGGAATTGGAATAACTCAGGTAAGTGTCAACAAACTGTTGATTCAATAAAGAGTTCCTCAGACTTAAGTCACACCTGCACAGGAAGCTGCGAAACCATGCCATTTGGTCCAGGACATTCTCTCGATATTTCAGAAGCAACAGAGATCATGATATCCCTCGAGATACGGGGTCGCCAGCTTGTCGGCTGCTTGAAAAATAATCTTGATTCTGCATCGAGCACACAAAATATGCAAAAGAAAAGGAAGTTCAAATAAATGAAGCAGTTAAAATTTCAACGAGAGTTTGAGAAGCAAAATCAATCAGAATGCATGATAAGTACCAGTGTAGTTGCAGTGACATGATACCATTACTGCATAGTTATCAGATGCCGAAGGACTGCTCTTCCCTTCTATAATTTTAGAGGAAACACGCAGAGTAGATGCAGTTCCGCCCATAAGCTGTGACGACTGAGTACCTTTTCGATCCTGAGCACTAAACTTCTTCCACGCGGAAATTGCTGGTTTAAGAATAAAAGAGTGCTCTTCACCTCTCCTGCAATGAACATCATTGACTCTACATAAGGGGATCGGAATACAGATCTATAAAGAAGTAGTAATTTGAATGAAATTCATCAGCGCATACCCAAATCTGCATGTCAAAAACCTTGCATCATCATTTAACCCAAAAAAAAAAAAAAAAAATTGCAGTATTCTCACTTGCATGACCAGATTAGTATGGTGAAACTTGAAAGAGTCTGAAAGCCAATATTTTATTAAACTGGACAGAGCTGAAACAATCAAGGGTCCACATGCTAGTTCAAACCCCCCTGATAGTTTGAACCAACAAGCCATATTTCATATTGTTGTCTTTGTATTGCGTCAAGAGAAAGGACACCAGATGCAATCTCACTGTAAGTTTGGTGCCATGGTGGTTCAAAGGGAAGAGCAAGCCCTACATTGCAGCCGACCAGATAGGGAAAATTAATTTGCAATGGCAGTAAGGTGATCCTTTGATAGAAAATATAGCAGCTCTATCAATGGAGCACTAGCCTTGGTTGAATCTACGTCAGCAGATAAAGGGTTCTCACCTCAATCTGAGCCCATTTCTTCTCTGAACTGAAACTACCTACATGAACAAGTAGAAAAAATTTTGATCTAGTTTGACCTGTTAAAAATGTTCCATGGCCCCAACGTACCCCAGATGACAACCTTGTTGCCAGCATAGGCATCTCTTTGGCTATCTACTAATGATCCGCACAACTTATCATTCAAAATTATATGGCTGAATGCGCATTACTTCAATGAATAATGTGAGACAAGCTTGAAAAGCCACAAAGCATTCCTGCCAGCTATCACTTAGGGCCTGTTTCTTTTCACTACCGGGAACAACTAATTTTGTTCTTTTGTTTCTAGGAATATAAAAAAAAAAAAAATAGAAATCCGTTTGGTAAATTTTCTGTTCTCCATTTGAAACAGAATCAAGAAGCAAAAAAAAGTAACTTTTTGTTTCCGGGAACAATTCTCAGAATCTAATTTTTTTTCTTCTCTCCTCTCTTCTTCTCTTTTCTTTTCTTCTTCTTCCTTTTGGCCGGCGACGCCGAGCCACGGTGACGCCAAGCCACGGCGAGGCTCAGCCTCACCTTGCTTGGGGAGGTCAGCGAGGAACCTGGAGGTGGCCTAGCAAGGCCGACCTCATGCCACCTGGGTGAGGTCGAGGCTCACCTAGCCACTAGTGAGGCAAGCCTCACCCAAATCTAGTGAGGCCAAGGCTCACTATAACCAGGCGAGCCTCCAATGAGCTCGCCAAACCTCACAACCGGCAACTAGCAACAAATATGGAGGAACGAGAAGGGAAAAAGGAAAAAGAGAAAAATAAGAAAATTAAAGAATTAAAAGAAAAAAAAAATTAATAATCCTACCAAACGTATTTCTATCCCACGAGTAGAAATTTTGTGAAGTTACTAAACACGTTCTTTTGCTAAAAAACTATTCCCAAGAATAGAATCAGAAAAAATCATTTCTGATAAAAAATTGTTCCCTAGAATAGAATTATTACCGAAGGCGCCCTTAGTGAGTAGGCAAAATCTTTCTTTCCAGCATGCACTTTTCTTGTAGAGCACACACAAGAGCGTCATTGAGAATAATAGGTTTAGGAATCCTACAAGACAAGTTCCCTTCTAAATAGCAGATTCACTTATCATTTGCGCCAATTGCAAAAAGGATATGACCATCACAGAAATGCTATGACCACAAGAAATTAATGACATGAAAAGATAGGTGTCGTGAGGAAAACCTGAGAACTAGACTTGGCAAACTATGCTCATCTCCAGCTTCAATAGATGCAATGGGTAAGGATTGTGGGGGTCCACCTTTCACAGCCTCCTCAAGCACAATTGTTATAGCATCTATATACACCACAACGTCTGGTACATGTGCTGGAGTAACATTCTGCAGTTGTAGTCACAACTTTAGTGAGTCCAGCATTAGCATAGAATCCTCCAACTCATATGATTTCAAAAAACATATCACAAAATATCCAGTTGTCTATAAGAAATAAAATACTGGTTAAAACATGATTCAGTTAGAGGCAGAGGTTACACCTTTATCTGCACACAGAGGAGGTCATCAGTGTTGCAGTCAGCACCAAAAGAGTGAATCTCAATGGGTTGAATAATTTCAAGTTTCCTCCTCCACCTTCTTCCTGGTATATATACACCCTCTAGCCCACAACAAACAGAAAATCTCTCTGGTTCGAGTGAGACACCTCTAAATGATAGAAGTTCCTCTTTACCAGTCTTTTGGTTCTTCACGGAGTTTTGGTATGAGAAACGATCCCAATCTTCAAGTTCAAATTTTGGCTTAGAGCTAGGTGTTGTGACAGGTGCTGGTGATGATACAGCAGTTTGGGGAAGTGCAGACATAGAGTAGCTTCTAAAATTGCCAAAAGAGAAGAGCTGAGAGCCAGAGGTGCCTGCAAGGTTGGGTCTTTGAGGTGAACTGCCAATTCCAGGATTGGTGGCTAAAGGTGTGGGTGATAATGAACGAGCTGGTGGAGAAAGAGTATTGTCCAAGGGAAGCAACCAAGTCAATAGCTCCCCACAAGGTTCCTGATTTGCTTGAAGGACATCATCCCTGCTATGGGAAGACACATTGTTGGTCTGATGCTTCTCAAATTGAAGAATCTCGAGGACAGGATCTTCCGACAAATTAATGCCAACATTCACCTGGAGAAGAACCTGCATCCTTCCAAAGAAGAAACAGGATGAATATGACCAATTGAACTAGCTAGTTTCAGTAGTTAATCTATCCAGTATGTCATATACGATGCTGACAATAAATCACAGGTACAGATTCCACAAGTTCTGGCGTAAGTTGGAGGTTGGCGCACACCATGACAATGATAACACTAAAAGAAAAGCCTTCCTGTGTATGTTTCAGGAAAAGTTAGTCAGGATCATCGTGTGGGGTAATGAAGGGTTGAATTTTTTTTACTAGAGAGGGGGAGAAGCAGATTGCATAGGTGCTAACCATTCTGGTGCTACTATAATTCATGTTAGCATAAAATGGAAGTAAGGAATTATAGTGGTGAGGCACGTCACCCACACAAGGCATGGTTTATGATCTCAAAGGCCCTAAAAAATAAAGTCTGACAGCCAATCTTTGAATCAAAGCAAGTCTTATCATGCTTTGGACTTGAATGAAGCTTGGTTTGACGGGATGACCATCAAGGTAGAGACATAATTCCCATTCTATCAATGTGTGAAAAAATATCTAACTTCTCCAATTATCTAAGAAGCAACACGACCAGAAAAGCATATTAGGAGTCTAGGAGACTTGTAGAACATACCACTACATCCCCATTAGCAAGAGAATGACATTGAACAGTATTCCTTGCCACTCCACCAGAGACATTGGCATCAAAATTCCCTTTATCTATTATAGCATTAAGCCGTGACATATCTTTTGCAACACTTCTCTCATTTGTGGTAGAACTCTGATCATCCTTGACAGAAGCATGAGAAGACGTCTTATGAGCTCCCCTCTTTGACCAAAGCATCTCATTTGACTCAGATATCCTAACAAAAAAATGAGAACTTTTGAATTTCTGCAGTAATGTTTCTGTCTTGCGTTTTTGGTCTTCCATTCTAAGCAGAGATTCACCAGCAGAAAAGTTCTTTTGAGTATCAGAATTCCCATTTAATGGGTTTACACCATTCTGCTCTGTATCTTGACCATCTGCATGCACTTCCGCATTATCCGACACTGCACTTGCGCCATTCCCAAGAAGTCCGTTCACCTTTTTGTCACCTTGTCCAATACCATTTTTACTCATAAGGGCAGCAACTTTGAAGGGAGTAATAATTTCCATGTCCTGCTCATTTGCCGACAAGCATGCCAACACATGAATCTGTTCACCTGGATGAAGTTGATTTCAACCCAGTGAGTACAACATCCATATATATGAGCTGAAAAAATATCACTACAAATTCAGATACCTGGAAAAACAAAAGAACGGTCCAAAGAGCGCAATGAGTGTATATCTGGAGCATCATTCCAATTCTCAGGGAGGTTTTCTGCGTGAGGAGATTAAGAAACGATGCAAAAGGAATCAATACATCTGGGCAGGTTTGATGTGTCAATCATGGCAAAGGATAAAACCTTCAATTAACAAGAACTTCAAGCAACATAGGAGGTCAGCAAGATGATGTTCCTCGCCCTAGTTATCCTAAATAACTATGATATGGTTAAATGTTTGCCACCTCATTCTTAGACTCTTAGTCAATGACATAATTGTCGGACATTCCATCTTATGTTATCAGAATATGCCTCGTTCAATTAGCAGATATGCAGGAGAATGGGAAAGAAGGAGTTCCAATGAGAGATTCGGACATTCCATCTTATGTTATCAGAATATGCCTCGTTCAATTAGCAGATATGCACGAGAATGGGAAAGAAGGAGTTCCAATGAGAGATTCGGAACCAAAAATTGCAATCTCACTTCCAGTTAATAATGATGCGGAATCAGATTGGACACTCCCGAATTTTCTTAAATGGCACTAATATCTTAGAATATTAAGCCTATAACTTTACAAAATTCAGTTTAACAAGATGATAAGTTTAAGCTGAGACAAATTTGTACTAAATCTCAATAGCGTTCTCTACAAAGATGTAAAAATCTCAATCACATGCAAGAAAAAGGCTAAATATTGAACTATTTATTTTTCCAAGTTATATTACTACTATATATAAGGTCCAGAATTCACCAAACAAGGGGCAATAATACGGAAATGTTAGTAACTAGGTGGGCACTAATTTTGGAACTTCAGACAGATTGAAGTTCATTTCACTTTGCCACACATGTCAACTAATGGGAATGAAAGTACCCTCCATAGTCCATATCCGAATAATTAAATGACTCTAAAGGCAAAGGGTTATATTAAGGAAGAAAGACAAATTTCTCATCTCGTTTATATTGATAAGTACATGCACAATGGATATAGAACTAAGTCCCACGAGACAGGTTTCTCATCTCATTTATCTCATCAAATGTTATTTTTCCACTCTTGTTTAATGCCCTTTCCATGAGGCAAATGAAAGTCCAAAATTTTTAAAAAGTTCATGAAATCTTCAGCAGCATTAGACTAAACGAGAAGCAAAACTCTTCTTGATAATACATGCTGGAATATCATTGAAAGTGAAGGATGTCACTTCTTGAACATGTAAGCTCATACATGGCAATAGGAAATTTATATGTCTGTTCAAGTTAGTGTCATGTAAAACAATATACTTAAAAAGAACCAGTGTGATGGTTAGTACTTACTGGACGGGATGGTTATCCATCCATCTTCTTCGGAAACATCCAAATGTTTCCCCATGAGAGAAGCATCACCGCTTGTATCTGAACCAACAATGCTCACATCCTCATATTTAGCAGCCTCCCTGCCAGAATCCTCAGCACTATCAATTGGGGGAGAATCTTCAGCAATCAGACCCTCTAAAGTCGTCACAGATCTTGACATTTTATGCGTGTCAATATTGCTTCCATTGACACTCGGTTGTTCGGCAGCAACAGTTGGTGACTGCCGCAACAGAAAGTTCATTGCTTGGACAGAAAATTGCTGCTACAGTATAGGGGCTTGAAGGTTATGATGAAGCTTGACAGATGTAAGTATCCTGGCACCTCAAGAAATGAAGAAGACAGAGAATCCGTCAGGTTTATAGAACCAAAAGTAAAAGGCATGTAATTCAAAGAGGCATCACCTCATCCAGTTACCGTCAATCCGCATCTAAACATAGGTAGTTGATGCCTTTTGGTTTAGGTTGATCGGTAACGCACCCAATGCCCATTTCAATTCAATATAGATTATCTACTTATCTGCCCAAAATTTTGCGGGAGTATGCGTCCTCCACAGATTACATCAGAGAGATTGAATTTCAAACATTACTTAGCTCAAATGAACTCATATCGAGTGCCCATCAATGGCTACCCATCATCCGCTCCGCTCCATTGGGTATAAAAAGAGGCAAAAACAAAAGCCCGATCTCCGACTCCCTTAAGCATCTTCATCCCCAACTCTCTTAGTTTGACTAAGAAGGTCAACAGGCACGCCTATACGCATCGGAATTTTTAGCAAACAAAGCATCTACAATGCGCTCACTAAAGACCTCGAAGCGGAACAACAAATCAAGAGCAGGAATAAAACCATTCGCGGAGCAAACAACACGAAAGGAGGCGTAGCAGCACGGATCAGAAGCGCGAGACGGATTCTAGCGGATCCAAACCAAATGCAATTGCACCCGAGGAGGCGTACCCGAAATCGGAGGGCCGGCGAGGATCGGCCACCAACCTCCCGCGGCGCGGAAAACCGGAACGCGAGCCGGCGCAGAGGGCCGCGATCCGAGCTCGGCGGCGGCGAAATGCGCGCCGACCGGTCGAGAGAGCGCAGAGATGAGCGAGCGAGCTTGCTTGATGGAGCTTCGCCTGGTCGGAGATTCACGTCGAGTTCGCCCCTGCGACTGAATTTGTTGCGGGAGGGATGTGAACGCGAAAGCGAAAGCCGACGTGCCTCGGCTGTTTTCGACCGATTGCCGATGCTGGCGCAGGGCCCAATGGGCCCGGCCCTGAAACGCCATATGGGCCCGGCCCGGATATCTTCCTCTTCAAACTACGGCCCTACATGTCCTGAAATTAGCAACGAATCTCGTATCATAATATGTCACTGCGCCGGGGCAACAGATTTCGCTCTTTTGTATCTTCACCGAGGTCTTATCGCAAGAGACAGAGACGCGTGCGTCCTTCCATATATACATCCGCCGCTGCTGCTCTGCTCATATCGGCGGCTGTCGTTCTAGATAATTTGGTCACGTCCCCGTTCGCCATCGCGACGACCGCTTACCTAAAGTTCGAATAAAGTCGACCTTGTTTCCGAACTTGCTTGCTCGCTGCACATCTCTCCACCTACCACTGAAAAAAGGGCCAGTTCCCACCCAATGACCTGCGTGTCCGCAGGCACCGTCTTTGAATTTTCGGAGCAAGGTTGCGGATGGTCCTCGCCAAGACCCAAATGCCCATCTCTCCCAACTTATTCAAATCTTAAAGCGACGTCTCCTGCTTTTCCTTCGTACTGCAAAAAAGCATCGCGAGAGAAAGTATAGTCCTGCACGAGCTCCTAAAAGCAATCCCATAAAGTCAAGGAGAGCCTGCCTCTCTCTCTCTCTCTCCCCCCACTTTTCAATCATCGCCTTTTTTTTTTCTCGAGGAACTGAAAGTCGCTCGTCTTTCTTTTCTTGTTTGAATCGGATGGGCACTCGGTGCGCTCCAAAGAAAAACTGTTTCTTTAAAACCTGGTGCTAGGATTCCATTCCATGTCGTTGTCGCAGTTCCGTCGTTTGCGACCGACAATTGAACGGGCGTATGCGGGACGAGATCCAGGTTGGGCGCGGGAGGAGATGCGGCGGGTGGGTCTTCAGACCGGGCCTTGGCCGATCGAGTCGGGATTGGTTTGCCAAAAGGAAAGAGAGAGAGAGAGAGAGCCTGACTTTTTTGCCAAATTACTTTTTTATCAGCGGATTGCCCTCGCTTTCAAATGATTAGTGTGATAAATAAATAATAAAAATATGGTGATTTTTCGACGCAACGCTTTTCTTGTGCCGTGCTTGATGAGTATTTGGAAAACCAAAATATTTCTCTTTCTAAACTTGGATTCGAATGAGAAATTTTGCGCATTCACACGAGACGAGCCCACCTTGTGAGCACGGGCCAATACTAGTGCATATGGCAACTTGCCAAATAGTGAAAAAATTTATTCTTTTGTTTTCGATCAAAAAATTTGAAACAAAAATCTGTTTAGTAAATTTTTTGTTAAAAATAAATTTTGAATAGAATTGAAAAGTTAAAAAAGAAAAAGTTAATTATTTATTCTTATAAACAATTCCATAATCAAGAGTCAACCCTTTTTTTTTTCTATTTTCTCTTATTTTCTTCTTGTTCTTCCTTCTTCTCTCTTCTTCTTCCACTGCTGTCATCGTCCTCTGCCCACTTGTCGCCGGTGACCAGTTGGATGAGGTTTGGCGACCTCGTTGGAGGCTCACCGAAGGCTCACCAGAGACTCACCGTGGCCAAGCCGGGCCCTCACTCATGCCTCCCCCAACCACTAGCGAGACTTGACCGATGAGACGCGGTCTCATCGAGGCCAGCGATGCTCTGGCGAGGTCGCTGGCCAAAGTTTGAAGAAGAATGAGGGAAAGAAAAGAAAAGAAAAGGAAAAAATGATAAAATTATTAAAAAATTAAAAGAAAATGGTTTGAAGTATAAATTTTGAGGATAATGCCAAACGCAAAATTATTTTGAAAATAAAAATTTTGAATAGTTACCAAACGTTTTAAGATACTTAGAAATTATTGTTAGGGACAGAATAAAAAATAATAATTTATTATCAGAAATTGTTATTGGAAATAGAATAGTTACCAGATGCGCCTTGAATTTCCGAAAAGTATTGTATGTTTATGGAATAAGAGGTCATCGCACTCTCAATCAACCTATCGATTCTTTGGTACACCTCAATACAAAGTAGGAATTAACCATACGCTCGAAAAAATTTAATTTCTGCTGTTAATAGAAAAGGAATGCTTGATATTATACAAGATACTCATCAATCGTGCCCTTTTCAAAAACTCCCTTCGTGGACAAAACCATAGGAAAGAGGGGGTAAATTAACTTTGTAAAACCATCTAAATACTTGATCTCTAGAAATACCAGGAGAAGAATTTTAGGACTTTTTATTATTATTTTTGAATATGGCTTATGGTTTCCTATTTTATTTATAAAAAAAATGACGAGCGCCTCACTTAATGAAAGCACTACACTGAGCCTAATTTAAAAGTCGAGACAATTAAAGCAGAAGGAAATTCTGACACTTTATTGAAAAACGAACAAAAAGTTCAAGCTCCTGCGCTTTCATTGTCCATCCTTCTTAGGAAACATGCACGATGCTATGAATTTCCGAATCAGATGCATATATATACTCCAACAAATGACAGAATTCCCCAAGATATGGAACTCGACTCTGGTCCCTCGAGATCAATCTATCTTTGCGTGGCGTTGCAATCAAGGTTCATTTGTACTCTAATTTCTATTTAAATGTAAATAGTGATATGTGATTTTCAAATCACGAACACTTCACGTGATAATTAATGTAGCATAAATTTGCAACAAGGTACAATGAGAGCCTTTGATACCGAAAGGACTATAGATAATTTTAGAAAATAAGAGAAATTATCACGTGGATTTGGATATGGAACAAATTCATCCCCGAAAAAAAACAAGGAAATTCTCTAGGATGTTTTTAGAAAGCTTTTATTGGGAATATATTTCTAACTCCTCGATGGCCATTTGATGGCCAAAAAAATGTAAATTTTTGTCCATTGACTAGAAAACTTGTAAATTTTGTGTATTTTAATGCCTATATTAGAGTTCGATTTGAGTAAGCCTTTCAATTACTTCGTCTGAATTTTGAGACGTAAAATTTTAGGGGTATTTCATTATAGAAAGGGAAGATAAAGATACATCGAGGAACTTGAGGCGCCATTGGGGGGAAGGCAAACTTCTTGTCCCTCGTCTAGGAGGCTATGCCAACTAGGCAAATAAAATAACCTCCCGTGCTTGGGGTGAGGTGGTGGAAGTCGCAAAACTTCACGCTGGGTCGACCTATGTTTCGCATAGTGTTTTATAATCGGCTTGTCGGCTCAAAAGCCCCGCTATAATACACTGTGCGGCGGTCCATTTTTAGTCTAATTTCCCGCTGAGTGGCGTCGCAATCAAGGTCCATTTTTAGTCTAATTTCTATATAAATGTAAATAGTGACGTGATTTCTATATCACGGACACTTTATACGGTAATCAATATAGCATAAATTCATAATGACGTACGATGAGAGATTTTGATATCGAAAAGGTTATAGATGGCTTTAGAAAATAAGAGAAATTATTGCGTGGACTTGGACACCTAACAAATGCATCCCAAAAAAGAGGGAAAAAATTTCCGGGATGTTTTTAAAGTAGTTTACAGAGAATAGATTTCTAACTCCTCACGGCCGTCGGAGAGCAAAAAGGGGTGCATTTTTGTCCATCGACTATAAAACTTGTAAATTATGCGTATTTTAGTACTTATATTAGAAATTGCGAAAAAAATATGAGAACCACTCCCCATTGGTCATATCCCTCGATTTTTTATTTTTTATTTTTATTATTTGGTCTGAGATCATATTCCTTAATGAAAGAGCATAGGTTGTGGGCCTTGTGGCCAACACAGAAAAAAAAAAAAAAAAAAAAAGGGGGCCATAGGTAGGGTTGAGGGTGATGAGTCATCGCCTTCAATTTTCTTTCCACCCCCCGTCGAAATTACGATCTCGCCCCTCGAGAGCGATTGATTGGACGGGTTGCTTTTGTCATCTCCCTCTCCCCTCCTCGTTGTCATCTACACCTCCCCTACTCCCTCCCCCAATTTACCACTTTGCCCCTACTTCGTCTTCTTTCATTAATGGTGGGGGGGGGGAAGACTACGCACAGAATCCACGAAGTCACGTCCTTAATCTAGAGTTTTAGCTCGACTAATCATCGGGTTTATCCTTCATTTTCGCTAGAAAGGCGTCGATCCGTAATGATTATTTTATTGTCGAAATGATTGTGGATTTTGCTAAGGAAAGTAAATGGAGGCCTGTGATTGAGATCGTTCCAGTGCTCCCCGGTCGCTTCCATGGAGCACTATATGGTCTCAGGTGCTCAAAAGACATTGATTCGTAGTCTCTAGGCCCAAATTTAACATCTAAGAACTAGGATGAGTTTTACAAAACGTGACATTCAAACGAGATGATTGAGACTCGATACAGAAACTTTTCCCGACAAAACTCGTGCCCATAAAAGTTGCGAAAGATTCGGTTGAAATGAGGATCAAAATATTATTTAAACGGGCTTTTATTCCTATTTTGGATAAGTCGAAGGATGCAATTATTTTAATGGGCCAAAGCAGACCCACAATAACCCTCGAGCACGATATAACACTCGAGAACTCGACATACTAAATATTAACCCAATTAAATATAATCAGATTTTATTTCGATATAACTGTCGTCGAATTTAGGTAATCTATGTGGATCGAGTTCGGTTTGTCCGGTTCGGTTGGAAAAAAATAAAATAAAATGGACAGAGTATGAATCGGCCTGTCTCCATTCTGGTCACTTTGATTTTCTAACCTTTTAAAACAGCACAGATCAAAGTTAACTTTTTCTCATCTAATCAATTCGTTCGCCTTTGGTATATTTACACCCTCCCAACGAAAGGCATGGCAGAGCAGGGACTGAACCGTAAAATCACCCTGCCTGTCGATTTTGCCCGAAGAGAAAAGAAAGCCCAATGTCCCTTCAGCAGGCTAATCATATAAGACTCGGCAACCCTCTGCTTGCCAAAAGAAGAATTTCTCTCTCCTCTCTCCTGTTGCCCTCACCCCCTCCTCCCTCCTCGAAGAAGTTTTCAGCTTTCAATCCAGGAAAGAAGGCGCAGATCAAGAACGAGAGTAGGGAGGAAAAAGGTCTCTGCTCTCGAGCCCTTTCCTCCTCCTTCTTCAACCGGAAAGAAAGGAGAACGAAATCGCCCCGCGACTTCCCTACACAATTCTTGCTTCTCTTGTGGGCGAAGTAGTCGACTCTTCTCGACGCGCAATCAACTTCCTTTTATAGTAATCCCCACTACGGGCCTAATACGTTCTCACGAGGTTGTTCCCATAAAAGCAAAGATCTTTCGCTTTTGTAACCACAATCATGGCCACTTAAGGCTCCTCTCTCATAAGTCATAATTCACAGGCGCGGCACAAGGCACGAAAAGATAAAAAAAAACTATGGCCGGTGAGGAGCCCTATTCTGCCGACACGAACTCGGACACTTTCGCTGATGAAGAAACGCTGATTCCGAGTTCTTCCGAGGCTCTTGAGCCCGTCTGGGTTCCTACTTCCTCGACCGCTCATCATGGTAATTTGCTTGTCCCTTTGAAATTGCAAGTTCCTTTCTGGTTGCTTTTTGGGTTGCCTTTCTTTTCAGTTTTTTCGTCGTTTCATTTCCGTAGGTATCTTAAGCACATTCTTATTTCTTAAGTTTGCAATCTGTCGGACCCTACTCGGTTGGTGGGATTTGTGGAAAATTGGGTCTTGTTCTATTGGGAGAACAAGAGAAGTAAAGCTTTTCCGCTTCGGTCCTCTTCTTGATCTCTTTTTTCCCTCTCGAAAAGCAGAGCGATCCCTCGCTGTGTCGTATATTTTACTTTACATAAGAAAAGGTGCCAGCTTTCTGCTTAAACGTTACATTAACATTCCAAATATGCATTTTTTACTCTGATGGTGCTTCATCATCCTTAACTTTAATGTGCCACCGAGTCTAGTGAGTCAGTGTTCTCTCGTTCATCCACTCAACTCTGTTTTCTTGTCTCAAATTGGTGTGGATTTCTGCAGAGTGGCCGATTATTTTAGATGTAATGCTCTGCTTCTTGTACCGAAATATCAGGTTCAAAATCAGTGGTCAATTTTGAGGACGTTTGTGGAGGAGGAGACACCAATACTGCGCCGAGGCCATACCTCCGACAGATTGATCTGAAGGAAGAAGCCGTCGAAGAGGACTACTGCGACGGGAACTTTCAGCCTCCTGGGAAGAAGCGGCGGCTATCGGCCGACCAAGTCCATTTCCTCGAGAGGCACTTTGAGGTCGAGAACAAGCTCGAGCCCGAGAGGAAGATCCAGCTCGCCAAGGACCTCGGCCTGCAGCCGAGGCAGGTCGCGATCTGGTTCCAAAATCGGCGAGCCCGGTACAAGACCAAGCAGCTGGAGAAGGAGTATGATTCGCTCAAAGCTCGCTTCGAGAGCCTCAAGGCCGATCACGACAAGCTTATCAAAGAAAAGGAGAATTTGAAAGGGGAGGTAATGAAATGATCTCCATTGCGACTAGTCTAATTTATGAACAATTGAACATAGCAAGGTCACGTGGGAATTAAAGCTTGCAAGAAGGTATGTCGGATGATAATATCTAATAATATGGTTAGGGTGACGGATCGTGAATCAGTCTTTGCCTTTTGAGAGGAGGAGAACAACATAGAGGATTGCAACATTGAGGGTCTAGATTTGGTACACAACATTAATTGCGCCGAACTTTTAACATGTGAGATTTGAGTCAATGGAACTGATCCGGCATGTCTCATTGCGATAGTAGTTCTCTCTCGATTCGGATTGGTTGGCTTTGTGATCGTTTTTTGGCCGTAATTTTATGATCGATTAATCTAATGTTTTGCTTGTTGATCAGGTCCTCTCTCTTAGAGACAAGCTGAGGAGCAGAGCAAAAGGAAGCGAGGAGGGATCGCTCGAAGCTGATGATTCCTTGCGTGGAGCGACGCCGAAACCAACCACACCCTCAACTGTCGATGACGTTTCGTACGTGGATGCCACGATCTTAAAGCAGGAGGACGTGAGTTCGGCCAAGAGCGATGTGTTCGATTCGGACTCGCTGCTGGAACCTGCGAATTCTTCCCACGTGTTCGAACCAGACTGCTCGGACTTCTCGCAGGACGAGGACGACAGTTTCGGCAAGAGCCTCTTGCCCCTGGATTTCCTCCTCCCCAGATTTGATGATGGATACGCCTTCCACCAGAACCCACCTGCAATTTCTTGCAATTTTGCCTTCCCAGCTGAAGAAAATCCCTTCTGGTCCTGGTCTTACTGAGTAAAAAACGAAATGTTACAGGATAAACGCCATGGCAGCTTAAGGGTAGAGTCTCCGCTACGATGCATTTAGCTATAAGTAGAACAAGAAGTAAATTCCGGTGGTTTCTTGAATTGGCATCTTTTGTGGGTCGGATGCAAAAGCCGAGGCACGACACGCATCCCAATCTCGGGCTGCTAAATCTGCGGCCACGGTTTCACCCAAAACCAATTCTGAATCTGAAGGTGTCTATCTAGATGTCAAGCCTCGTCATTGAATAATCCCCTTTCCTAAGAGATGAGTCGATTGTACAAAACATGTTCAGTTCAGAAGTTCCATCTCTTGGATATATTTGAATTCGTTAGACGAAATCTGATAATCTTACGATTCGGAGCTCTCGCTAAAAACCAAAACTGGGCACTTTTCGTAGACGAGCTTCCTGACATGTACATCAAGTTGCTACTCATCACGAAAACGTTCACTTCAATTTCATCACGATCGCAAACCGTCCGTCTGAAAGAAATATCTCCCGTTGATTTTAAGCAACTGAGCCGGCGGTAAACGAGTGGCGAGTGGTCACATACCGTGTGCTCTCTCCCCAGAAACCCATTGACGAGCCAGAGAAGCCATAGACTCGAATTCTCGGTAGGCGACAGCAGGACGATTGCCGAAACGAAGCTGGTGAAAGCGACCCGGGATTAAAAAAAATCCCCAGGAAAAGGGTTGCACACCATTTTTGCTCTTTTCCCCTCAATTTCTTAAACACTTCTGTCGCGATCCGGGGGCCCACCGTGGGAGCCGCGAAAGTGACGGGAAAGGGGACTCGAAAGTCAAGTAAATGCGGGGGGGAGGAATGGGGCGATGCAAAGCGTCCCTCGCAACTTTTTCTTCCATCGGCGATGAATTTTTCAAGCACCTCCATTTATGCCCCGACGTTGACAGCTTCGGTTCATTTGGGCATTAATCAATGTGGGAGTTGATTAATCGGCCCCCCACCCCGGATTACTTTATTCCATTACCACATAATGGTCGTACCTGAAAGCATCGGTGGGAAATCGGGATTGCGTCCGCGACGGAATAAATTTTTTTTTCTCGCTCATGTAAGCCAGTCGCTGGACGGACGCTGAGTCGTCGCAACAGGCCGGGAATAACGCTCCGTCTCTCGGTCATTCCTCCATTAAAAAGAAAAAATTCCGAGTAAGCGGAGGTGGTGATGTAATGTGCGCATTATTCGGTCGTTGTCACCGGGATGTGCAGTTTGCATCGCCGCTCGAGATTTGTTATATTCGAGGAACGGGGGAGAAAAGGCCCACCTGCCCGTTGGATCTCGCGGAGACAGGATCCGCAGAATTGCGTTGCGTCATTATGGTCGATTCGGCTTAGCACGTCCGGGGATTAAGAATATGCCTCCTTCGGGTGCTGTTTCGCTTTTGATGTGACGAAGAAAATCCACGTCATTAGCGATTAGCGACGGTGATTCGACCTCAATTAGATTGTCAGAAACCCGGATCGAGAGCGGATGAAGCGAAGTTTGCAATTCCCTAATTCAGAGAGCGGAAATAAAGATGCCCGCGAAGTTCGATTTCATGGATTATCGGTCGACCGTAAACGGAAATTACGCCTAGCACTAAGTGGCCAAGGAGGGCAAAGAATAATCCTCGTGGGCCATAATCGATCTGTCATTGCACCTCTTTGCGATACTTATCGAATTTTGACTTATATGCACGTAAAACTATGGACGAAAGGTCACGTGCGCACAGTAAACTCTGTAAGCAAGTGGTGTCGGAAATTGGGGGCGGCGACATAAATCGAGTGAATGTCACCGCCTCAAAATCAAATATCGTATCTGAACCACTTGCGTCCCGGTCGGAATGTCATCCGGTTTGTGACATTAGTCGCATGTTTCAAAAGCATCCATTTTCTTGCATATGAAAGGGAGCGTTTCGTGTCCAAGGAGGAAAAGTAACAAAGACAAAGCGGTACTTATTTCTTGTGGGAGACTGAAGAACAGTTTGGTAGAAAGAAAAGAAAGCGGATCGCTGTGCAGAGTTTGGCTGTTGTGGCAAGGGCGATAATGTCGGGGAAAATTGTGAGAAAAAATTTAAAGTTATTATATTTGGCTCAATTGAGTTTTAGACATTTTAATTGTGACATCTATAGCCAATTTATCAATTTTGATCGGAAATTAGTATCGTGAATGCCAATTATCCTTTGTGGCATGATTAATATTGACGTGAATAATTCTTATAAATTAAATCGAAATTTATTTTTAACTTTTTTTCTTTCCTTTACATTTTTCTTGTTCCTCCGTATGCAGCCACTCTTAGGATAGGTGAGGTCGAAGCCTAGCTAGATCCAAATGAGCTCAGGCCTTGTTAGCCCTTGCCTATCATAGGTCGTTGGCCATCATTGAAGCTTGGCAACTAATGGAGGAAGATGAAAAATAAAAAAAGAAAGGAATAAAAAAACTTAATTTTTTTAAAGTTGTAAAATTTGTCTATGCTAGTACTAATTGCATCACATTAGATGTCTATAATACGTCAACAATTTCCGATAAAAAAATTGTCAGAATATTTTGAAGCTTAATTAGTATAATTAAAATATTTATAAATGAATTTGTACGAATACAACATCCTTACGACTTTTTTGATAATTTAATCAATTATTTGTATCGCCATATGTAATCGCGTCAACTAATCTCGATTTAATACTGCTATTTTAGTTGCGTTGAATCGATCAGTTAATTTTCGAGTCGCGCCGGTATCGTATCATGCAGGTCGACGCAATTGAAATAAACCGGATTTTTCATAGCATGATATTGTGATCGACACGCGCCGAACCCGGTTGCGGCGTCCAAGAAGAACCAAGACGACGGGATAAGGGCACCGAGGGGGAGAGAAGGCATGGCGATGTTCATCCGCAGCCTACGTGTCGTCTAAGTCTCGAACTGGGTCACCCCAAATCCGCCACGCCACCCCGGGTCATCCTGCACCACACGATCGTAAAGCTCGGAGAGGTCGGGCCCACCAAGAGAGAGAGAGAGAGAGAAAGAGAGGACTCAGAGGAGTCGCCCCATGCAAAGTGGCAACCGATGCGTGGTGGAGACGGAGGCCGATAGAATCCAGCGGGGCCCGCACCCGCGGGGGGGACGCGTCGCTGTCCGAGCAGTCCCCCCCCCTCCCCGGTTCGGGTCCGGTTCGAAGGGATTAGAAGAAAATGGAAGGGAAAGGCCCAATGGGCCTCGCAGCGCACCGTCCACTGACAGCACGACCCGCCGAGCCTCAGCCTCGGACGACGTGTCTCTCTCTCAGTGGCTGGTCTGACATTCTGAATTTTTGACAGAGTCAGGCTCTCTGCCAGTCCTCCGTCCCTGCCCACTGCTCGAAACTTGATGACGATGTTGATTGTCGATGTTGATGGCCCACCCGACTCGGGTCACCCGCGCGCGCAGTGCACGCTCGCTTTCGTGGGCCCCCCCCCCGGTCCACGTGCCCCCGACACCGTCCCTGTCGCTCGCCTGCTGCACCCTTTATTAAGTTAAGCTCGCCGGGCCTTCTGCATCCGTACGGTGCTCCCTCCCGCTTTTCTCGTCGTTCCACTGCGCAACTCGAACGGACGGCGAATGAACCTTACATGATCCGTGACCACTCCATCGCTTCGGTTCATGCCCATCAGGCAAAACGTCAAAGATTGCGACTTGGGGTCTCTAGGCTGGAAATCTGTTTCGCCTTTGTTTTGAAGAGAGAGAGAGAGCTCAGTTTGGCTGGACTTTCCTCTACGATTTTCTGGATGTCCGCTGCATTGGTTTGGGACTTTGTCCGAGGTTAAGGGGGGCATGGTTTCTGTGGTGACCTTAAGTTTAGGGTGCAAATTGGCACTGGCCTCCTCTTTCCAGTGGCACCTTCGGAGGATCCATCTCTCGGAATTGACGAAGGCTCTGTGAACGTGGTACATCATACGTGTATGGAAATGCATTTGTAATGTTAGAATAGCAACTGGGCGCAACCACATTTATAGCGGATCTCCTCATGCCATCGGTCTAGTCTAGCCTGTTGAACATCCGATCCTCCGCTCTTGAGGTGAAATGTCTAAATTCTATCCCCACTTTTTAAGCCGCTTGTATCGAATATGAATGGCCTACTTGGTGAATGCGGAATGCATATCTTGAAAGGTCCATATTTCCGCTACCCATCAAATAGGAAACATAGAACGATGATTGAAATTTTTTTTTGCCGTTGTAAAGAGTCTACGCATGACCTATTAAATCCATTAATTTTCATGTCGCTTCAAAGCCATAATTATGTATGTCGACAATGGATTTGCGTCAATTAGAGAGCGAAGTGCTTTTGGTTATTTTTGGTTAAGAGAAAAATCTGATCAGTGTCTGGCCTCCTTAGTCTTTTAGAGTCGTGATCAGTACCCTCGTGGACCTTTCAAAAAATAATCTTTTTTCTCGTTCCGACCCCACTTTCCTCCATTGTAAAGTCAGGTTTTCAATTCCCTCCCTTTCAAATATTTATTGCTAGTTTCATGTCTACCTCTTGGCTTGACTCTAAGCTGAGCCCGATATTCATGTCTCTCTTTCAACATACATCCGTTACCAGTTTGACTCTAGCTTAATGTTGAACAGTTTTCTTTATCCTACACTCGAATCCTATTTGTTGTAAGATGTAGGGAGATAATCATATTTATCGCATGAAAAAGTAAATGAATTTAGTACCTGTCTTAAAAGGGTCAAAAGTAATCCTTCAACACGAAAAAGGTCAAGAAATTGAAAGATCTTTTGGTCACTTGGAGCACTACAAAAATCGGACGAATTTTATTTGACGCAAACCATAGTCAAATAGGAAGCCATTATAAGTAATAGCAATTATCACGAAAAATTTTAAATTATGCCTTACCTTAACTTTTTTTTTTTGTATAACAACAAATCCTAAAATTTATCTATTTTGACAAAAATACTCTTTAACTTTTTTTATCACAAAAAAATCCAAACTTATACATGTGTGATATATATACCCTCTATTTCAATTCTATTTAAAATATAATTATATAAGTTTGGGATTTTTTATGACACAAATTTTTTTTTAATGTATTTGTGTCACAATAAGCAAGTTTAGAGCTTTTTGTGATAAAAAAAAAAAAAAAAAGAACTTTGCGTTAGAGTGAGTATAACTTAGGTCTTTTTATGATTTTAACCTTGGAAGTAAAGAAGAAATATAAAGTCTCTAATTAAAGCCAAAAAGTCAAAACCATCCCAGCATTTATTGAAAATATTTTATATATGCGTTCGATTCAGTATTTATGAAGCTTTTTGGGCCCCAAACCCCTTTGGCAAATGTAAATGTAGTTTTGGCAAAAATTTTGGATTGCTTTGGGGACCAAAGCTCTCTAAAGGCTTTTATGACAAAATAGGTTAGTACATAATATGGAATGTCGTATTTCCGCCATGCAAAGAGACTTTTTTCTTTACTCTAACTTTGCCCTCGGTCAACTTTACAATTCCACAAATATCTTCGAAAGTACTAAATTTATCTTAGCCACCCACAAGCAATCGGCAAGCGGTTGGCATGCTATTGGTTGGCTGGTGAGCCAATTTAGCTCTTTAGCTGTTGGCAAATAGTTTAAAGTTTTTTATTAAAAAAAATTAGCAAACATCCCTTATAAAGAGTAGCTTTTATCAAATGGTATTTACATCAAAATTATTCTTTTACGTATTTTTAAAATGAAATTTATTAAAAACTACTTGTATTTCATAAATCTCTTTTAGTCCACTCCCAAAGACATTATCTTAAAATCGAATCAATTGCACTCTGCAATAATGGAAAAGTAAAAAGAAAAAGAAAATGTTTAACGGGAGCCAAAAAGTCAAAACTGTCCTTGCACTTAGAAGGGAAAGAAAGAAAGAAGTACTTTTATTTTTAATATTTATGTTTTCTTCAAAACGTTTGGTTAATCAAAGTATCCGTTTACCTGGTCAAGCTGTCTCGTTTTCCGGCGCCAGTCCGTTCTCTCCGCCGCACAAGACGAGCGCCAGCCTCCCTCCGCCGGCCACCTCGTCCCATCGCCGTCGCCCTTTCCCCGGAGATTCGTCGGCCCGAAGACGACGCCGGAGACGCGATGAACCGCAAGAGGGACAAGCCCTACTTCTCTCGCCCCGCCGCCTCCTCCTTCCCCAACTCCAAGCGCCGCCGCCCCTTCCCCCGCCCCGATCCCTCCGCCTCCGACGACCCGCCGCCCGCTCCCAAGCCGTCGCCTCCCCCGGCGCTGGTCGTGATGGGCCTGCCCCCGGGCTGCTCGGTCCTCGACCTCAAGACCCGGTTCGAGATGTACGGCCCGATATCCCGCATCCGCATCGACGGCGACGGCGTCGGCTACTTCACCTACCGTTCCAAGGACTCCGCCGACGCCGCCATCGCCGCTTCCCGCGACCCTTCTTTCGGAGACTTTGTCGATTCCGAGAAGGTAGCCTCTTTCCCTCTCTTTTCCCTTTGCCGCTTCCCGTTTGGCCTAGTTCTCTACTCGGGGGTGCGATGAAGTGCGGGTTGATTATGTTTGGGGCGCAATTCGGCGCTTCATCTTGGTTGGTTTGAATTTTGGTGCGAGACGTTGAGCGTGAATTTTGACATTCGAATGCTGTCAGGGTCAGCTGTTTATGTCTTCGTAGTGTGCAATTGTTAAAAATCCAAACTTTACCTCCTTGTGCTTTGCGTTACTTGGCGCTCCTGTGATTCAAGATGAGGAATTGGATGCAGGTACAAGTGTTATGGGCGACCGATCCGCTCGCCAAATGGAGGGAAGGAGTTGGAGTCGGTGTCGGAGCGAAGGAGGAGAAGAATGGTTCTACGTCGAAGCTCTTGCGAGCCGAGGTGCCTCTGAGCAGACACGGACGGGGTAATAAGCTCGCTTCGACTATAGTGAATTCTCAAAAGGACGGTGGCGGGGGCGAATCTTCACTCGAGGCGCCTTTCCAAGGCAGAGGAATCGTAGCTTACGACGACATCCTCTAGATACGCGAGTGAGTTAGTCCAGGGTTGAGCAGGGAGTGCAGGTATCGAGAATTAGGAGATGTTAGACAAGCTGTTGGTTCTTTTTCTGTGATTCTTCATAGTTTCTTAGAAATGCATAATGCCCTCTTCTTTGCTTTACTTGTATTAGCATCACTAGCAGGGTTATTCATCTAGCTTCTGTCTGTATGGTTGAATTGAATTGCTTTTTTCTGATGTAAATTGGTTGTGTTTGGTGCCATATTGAATGGAATGGAATGTTTAATTCTGTCGAAGTTGCATTAGTCAAGGTGTACCAACATTTTACTGTCGCCGCCATAATGCCAATTCTTTTCAGTTGAAAATGTGCTCCTGAAAGAGGGGTTATGGGCCAAGGAGGGTCACACGGAAGTTTAGCTTCACTGAGTAATCTAATATCCATGCGAGCTTTAAGCAGGTAGACTGGACATGGCATTTGCCGCTATAAACAAAAGGTCGAAAGATGTTTTGTAATATTGTGTGTTTCTGTGGAGCACGCTGGCAGAATTGTTGCCTCATCGTGATGAATAATTGATTCATGTCTTCCGTTTTGAACCCTTTTTGATATGTGACCCTCCATCCATTTGGTGCTTCGAAAGGAAAATTGCAGGTCCCCTCCCGGGAGGGATTCTCAGACATACTTGTTGCATCACAGTTCAGCATGAACGAACTTTTCTTTGGGGATTACATTTTCAAGGTCCTAGTGATCACGCTGAGTTCCGAACTCCTGACTGCTCCCATTTTATGACTTTACCATCTGTGCTCCCGAGAAAATTGTGATGACATGGGGTGTTTCGAGGGTGGTTGAAGCTGCTCCTGAGCCATTGTAGTCGCCTTTACATCTACCAGCACAAATCTATGGCTCCGCATCCCAGTACAGTTGAACACAGGCAAAAGAAGTTGCGTTCATGTGTTTCCCTTTTCCTTGATGCATACGGATAATATTCATGAACACATCCCCGCAAAATACAGTGGCGAGAGGAGGAAGAAGAGAACAAACTGGATGAGTTAGCAGGGGCTGAACTTGATTCTTTCATGGATGGGAAGAAGATGAGCTTGATCCTTTCCCGACAGTGCTCGTAATATGAAAAGAGCTCGAACTGGATGTCAAAAATCCGAACTGAAAGACGTTCTATTTCCTTAGTTCGTAAGATGATAGACCCGTGAACTTATTGTCTTAGTATATTCTCCATCCAAGTTCAAATTGGTAAGAGCGTATAGCTGTTCATCGTACCGAACGCGCAAAAAGAACATGTAAGAGAGGTTCAGTGAAAGTATAATCCTAAGAAAAAGAATCATCTGCCTCAAGAAAATTAAACGATGGAAGCATTTCTAATCGGGGCTGGGCCTGTAAATCCAAGTGAGGAGTGAGGACTTATTAATGCTCATGAATGGGCCAACGCTCAGCAGAGCCTCTCTGTCGCAATTGAAGCTCTGACCAATCGAGCCAACCATTGAAGAAGAAGAAGAAGAAGAAGAAGAAGAAGGCAATGATGGAAGAAGCAACGAAAGCATCATCACCGTCATCAGCAGCAGCAGCAGCAGCAGGAGAAGAAGAGGAAGTGTGGAGTTGGGGGGCAGGCACGGACGGTCAGCTCGGGACGGGTAGGCTCGCCGACGAGCACCTCCCTCGCCTCCTCTCTCTTCCTCTCCCCTCCTCCATCTCCCTCCTCGCCTGCGGCGGCGCCCACGTCATCGCCTTGTCCTCCGGTACTCCATTCCACTCGACTCGCCTCGCCTCCCTCTTCGACGTCGTCTCGCTTTCCTGGACTCTTACCCTTCTGAGGCATTCATTCGCCTTCTGGGATTTACAGGTGGGAGAGTGTTCAGCTGGGGAAGGGGCAGCTCCGGGCAGCTCGGGCACGGTGAGGCCGCGAGCAACTGCCTGACGCCGAAGGCCGTGACGTCCCTGGAGGGTTACTTCATCGCCGGCGTTTCTGCTGGTTGGAGCCACTCTGGCTTCGTCTCAGGTTTCTTCCTTTTTCTCAATGGCGACTTTTGGCGTTTCTAGGTGATTAGCTTTTGTTCTTTTTTCTTCATAGACTAATTGGCATAATTGAAGAACACCAATTTACTTCTGAGCTCGTTCAGTCTCATTAATAAATTCATCGAACGTGACGAGGATTCTGTGTTTTCCGCGATTCGATTGTTTACGTACCCTGTACAGGTTCGAGTTTTGATTTTTCTTGAATTTCATCTTTTGCTCTGTTTCCCTGCATAGATACCGGATGCCTATTTACTTGTGGAGATGGCTCGTTTGGTCAGCTTGGTCACGGAAACCTCGAGTCGTGTTCCTCTCCCATCGAGGTCTCATATTTTTCGTCCAAGCACGTCCATCAGATAGCCTGCGGCATGCGCCATTCGCTTGTCCTGTTGAAAGGTACAAAGAGTTGATATCCGTTTGAATGGACGATGCTCCATTTTCTGGGAAGAGGCAGCTACTCTACAAAGGCTTATCCTTCTGAGTGATCAAGTACTTGAGTTGAAATTGACTGTTGAAATATCTTGGCTAGCCAGCCATGATTGTTTCGATTCGCTTTCTTTCATTTTTCTTACGAATGAAACGTGATCCATGCAGGCGATCCCAATAACCGAGTTTATGGATTTGGGTCGTGCAAACGTGGTCAGCTTGGTCCTACCAGTAATAGAACAAGATCGACCAGTCTACCTCAGGCTATCCAGGGACTGGAGAACATTGAGATCGTAAGTGTAGTTGCCAGTGGAGATCATAGCGCAGCATTATCCTGTGAGTACTTTGCAGTGCATCTTGCTCGATTTGTTTGATCACATATTCTCTTCATCATTTATGTATGTAATTATGTGTGGATAGGGGGATGATTAGTACCTTTTTTTTCTCTTCCCGTGTTTGATTTATCTTACAAGCTGGTGGACGAGTATACACTTGGGGAAGAGGGTTCCCTGGCTTTTCTGTTGCTCATTCTCCTATAGAGTTGCCTTCTTTGTTGCGAATCAAGCAGATTGCACTTGGATGGAATCACGCATTGGTGTTAACAGGTACATCATGTCATCTTTGCATCAAACTCGAGACATTTCTCAGCAGCGCATCATTGACAGCCTTATGTTCATATATATCAAACAGATGGTGGTGAAGCTTTAATTCTTGGAGGCAATCGCCATGGTGTTCTGGGCAATCTAGAGAACCTGGGCTTGGCCAATCGTACACCCGGTAGTGCACTTTGAGATGAGTTACATGAGAAATGTGCAAGTCTTTGACTGATATGATCACACAGTATTTAATGAACTAGACTTTACTTCATGAATTACTAATCATAAGGCGCAAAAAGAAAAATTGTCCAAGTTGACCCTCCTAGCCCTTGTCAAATTTTTTAGTAATAATGATCTTGAAGACTAACATTGCCTTTTGCTTTGGCAGATGTATCAGCATTGGTTCTAGAGAGAGTTCCTGGTCTTGATGGGAAAAAGGTCATGCAGATTGCTGCAGGAGCTGAACACTCGGCTCTAGTGACAGGCAAGATATCAGTTACTTTTTCCTCCTAAAGAAAGAGACGTTTGCATTTTCCAAATTCTAATACCTTGCTTTCGTACCGATTGAAATGTAGAGGATATGGAAGTAATGACATGGGGATGGGGTGAGCATGGCCAGCTTGGCTTGAGAAGTACTTGCGATTGGATTGAACCTCAACAAGTGAGTCTAGGCCACACACTTCCAGATCATTGGGCAAAATGTAGTATTTATTGTGGAAGTGGCTTTACCTTTGTGATAAGGAGTCGCACTTCGAATGGTCCTCATCAAGATGATTAGTCAAACTTCTTGGCTGTCGACTATTAAGGCATCCGTTACATCGATCTGCCAAATTATAGAAATCATACTACAGATGTACAGGATGAGGGGGGAAATTTCCACAACGACAATGCACTTCTGACTGATAAGACAAAAGAAACAGATTCGGTTTTGGCATTTTTCTTCCTTACACAATTTGCGCAGGCTTGACCATGTACAGGTAGTTGTATTTGCAGATGTTAGCATCAGTCTTGTTTATTTCAGTCTTGACTTTTTGACACTAACTCATTAATATCATCAACCAACTTCGGTTCAAGACCGTAACATCGAAATGAGGTAAAAGATGGGAAAGTTCTTTTCCCAGAGAAACAAATAGAAATTCCTTCATTAGAATAAGATGCCAATCAATGTGGTTAAAATATATACATATCAAAAGCCTGGCATAGCTTTACAATTGTGTAAAAGAAAAAGGCAGAAGAATCTATGTAATCATCCTCCATCGGTTATAAGACAATGAATCTAGACAATGAATCTTCAAGTGTAAATATTTGTGTCAGCTCAATCTTTCGGATGGCTATGTGATAATAAGCAAGTTATTCTCATATCCATTATTATGAACAATTGGCCGCAATGGATCGATCCTCCATGTTCCATCAACTATGAACTTTATCTGCATCAGGAAGACCACGGAGGTTGTGAAGCGTGTCCAGAGATAGCAACTGCTTGTAATTTTACACCGTCTTAGACTAAACTGAGAGAAGACCTACCTCATATCTTCCAGGATACAACTTGAGGCACACGGAGAAAACTCCGGTGCTCGACTTCTCCATCTTTCTCTGCAATGAAGCACATTACTCTACTGAGCATCATTTAGAGAAAGCTACTCTTTATGTATGAACCACAGAACATAAATCTAAAAGCATGAAGTCTGAAGAACTTCTCGACTTGTATAAAGTGCATCCTGACCCCCTTTCTTTTAACCAGTGCACATGACTGGATAATATGTGCATTGGTGAGGATTAGTCGAGTTGATATTTTTAGATCCAATGTTAAGACAAAAACGAAACTTTCACAGAGACAAAAAGAAGAAACGTTATTAAGTTAAATATGTTAAGATGCCAAAGGCTTGAAAATCACCGATGCTTCAAACAAAAGGTTGACTACCTGATTTTTGGGGGCAGGATGGACCAGACATGCATTGACCACACAGATAATAACATCCTACAAAAATGCTTTGCGCTCCTACTCGGCATGGATGAAACAACAATTTAATAAACTTGAAAATTATGAGTAACAAAGATCGATCCATGAACCTGATTCACTCAATATCATCCAATCTGGGTGCAAAAGATATGAAGCCATGAGGCATTTTCATGACCAGGGTACCAAACTTCCACAAGCAAAACTGAAATGTAAAACTCATATATATGCCACAACTAGAGCTCCACGGGCATTATACCATGCTATTGCAGGTAGATTCTAATTTGACTGCCTATCACATCTGCAACGATTTGAATACCAGTCCATAGTAGCTTTGAACAATACACAGAAATGTCACATTTTAAGTGAAGCGATACTTGCAAAGTACCAAACTTCCCTCGTTTCGCAATCTGCTCTGTAAAGTCTCATTTTTGACAATTTACATGCATAGTTTGACAGTTTTAATAAAATACCCAGGCTGTCCAATTAAGCACAATAAATTCTGAGATGGCTCAGATTGATTGTCTTGATCTACAAACTAATTAGAAAAATCATGATGTAATAAATGACCAAGTGTCCTTCCTGATACTTTCAAATGTTTACGAGGCAATTCTCCTAGGAAACTTAAGTGTCTGGTGGTTTTGTCAATCGAGTCATTATCCTAACAAAATGTTCCACTTCTCTGGAAATGCCTCAGTAAAATATTCTTAACACGACATAAAATTTGCATATAAGTTCAATAATTAGCTCATAGATGATGTCTGCCTACTCTGATTCAGTAACTTTCATTCATATATTCATAAAGATTTTTCAATTTTGATAAACTCCAGTAGCTAAACTACTCAAAGCAAATATATGGCGCAAGCAAAAAGTTCACAACAGAATTTCACAACTACTCCAAAGTTTACCATGAACTACATAGATCCCAACGATGAGAACTAACCTGGGTGGCCCAACCATCAAATGACCCAGCTAAAAGCACCTCTGTGGCTGAATTTGGCCAAACTACACAAGCCGTCCGAAGAAGTCGTAGAGCTCTACAAGCATTATCAATCCTCCTCTGTTTCTCTTCTGCAATCTTGCGAGCATCACTGAGTAACAGGAATTGAAAAGGTTATTGTCTAGGATCATGAAAAAGGAAAAATCTGTCAGCTGAAGAGAAATTTAGCTCACATTATCGCCAGAGACATCTTTCCTTCAAGAACAGCTAACTTTGCACGCATAGAACGCAATTTGTCTTTGGCATTCATGATCTCATTTTCTTGGAACTCCCAAGCATCAGAAAGTTTTTGCAGGTCATCGGCGACGCTCTCCAGATTCTGCAAAAGAAAAACAATGCATGACAAAAATGAAATGGAGATCTGGAAAGATAGATCATCTTGCTCTGGAGATGCTTCCTCACAATATGAAGACCCCATTAATATCACTCAACCTAGGAAACATAAGTCATTGAAGTGAAAATTCAGTCCATTCACTTGGAGAAATGAGGTTGGCTCTCACTGACTGCACTTGAGCCTTCATAAGTACCTTAGAAAAATGACTAATACTAATGCATTCCATTTCATAACAAGTGAGTCTGCCACTTGAACAGAAGAAAAGCTGATGTTGACTGCACTACATGCACCTTTCCACTACAGATCAAGTGAAACTATCTACAATCTTAGAATCATACAAAAACAAAGAAACTTGCTCCTATTGCCATATAGATGAAGCTCAGTAGCTCACATAAGAATGTTTGAGCCATAGAATACACCTAGCTCGAGACCATTTCAGCGAAGTATCCATTGATGTACCCATTGCAGTACCATGCTACAACAAGCTAGATCAGTTCAACACGTGCATGTGGATGACAGATGAAACAAGCATTTCATGAAAGATAGCTGGGTGTGTAAGCCTGTCATGTGATTATTAATCTCCACCACAACTGCAGTATTTCCAGAAGCAATATTTATGAAGTTGTGAGAACTTATGCACGGATGAGCACAGAAAAGCTTACGTACAAAAAGAGAACCGTATTGTAATTACTCACCTCCTGTTCATCCGTGGTAGAATTAGATCTCAAGGAACTAAGCACAGATGAAAGCTCCAACTCTAAGTGCTGAAGTCGATCCTTTATGAAATTGTGATTACCTTCTCCAGCAGAAAAGTTAGACTCTTTCTGTCTATCCATAGGACCACCATTTATCTCTCTCAATTTAAGAATATCACTTTTTCTGAGCTCCTTGTCTTTATCGACTCTATTTGCTGTGACGTCTATTTCAGCAGCTGCAGATTGCACCAAAGAGAAAGTGACCTTAACTTACAATAAAAGGCAAGAACCTGACCCAAATTCCCACCTCAAAACATTAGGTAGCACACCTTCAAAATCTGGATTTACACATCCGATCCTCTGAGAACTCCACGTTCTCCATGTATCTGGCTGAAGCAAGTTTCTTGAAATATGAACATTTGAGGGAGTCCAGTGTTGACGGAAATTTCTCCTTGTCTCATTGATGATATCCTTGGAGTTTAATGAGGTGGATTCGCTGCTACTTTCACATCTAGCGACTGTCTTTTACAAGATAACATGCATAAACAAGAAATTTTAGAACCTTATGGATACACAAAAGCATGCCTTTAGAAATGAAGAGCCTCCTATTGAAATTCAGAGCAGTTCAAAGTTATGACATTATACAACCTCAAAGACATTCTGGCAAGCAATTTCACTAGCACATTTAATTGTGCATTGATTCATCATAAGAAAACATGGAAGAAGGAAATCATGTCATACCCAAAACAATCTTACTAGATAAAAATGTCAATTTAATGAATCCACAACCAAAATCGACATACTTCATCAGCTTGAGTTCTGCCAAGCCAATCATCTCTAACATCACTTCCCTTCCCTCTCAATCCAACACCAAATGCCATATCTCTCTCTTTCTCCAACCGACTCAATATGCCTTCTATTCCAGAATTATCCTCGGATAAAGATCCCCTGCAGTAAGAGATAGTGCTGATCATATTAATTGTTTGTCCAGCTTTCCAAGCTCATGGAAAATTATTAAAATGTTGAAATGTACATTTGAGACGGTTGAGAAGATCACAACCTATATTCTGTACAAAAAGAAAAACAGTAGAAGTGGATAAAAAGATTGAAAGACGCAACTAGCTCAAAGAACGAAAATCCACCAGCTAATCTAATGAGATTAGCAGACCATTCGGATCCAACAAAATATATAACCATTCATGATACTGCATCTTTTTCTAATGCTATAAGTAAAAAAGGGGCAAATAAAGTAGTGCTGTACAATTTATAAATTTCAAAGATTCACCTACAGGCATAATAGATGCTAACAACCCCTAAACAGAATCTCTTCTACAGTAAATCTGTGTTTTAAGTCCTAAATAAACATGAACCAAATTCCGTTGGATAAACCGTGGCTGTATGACTTGAACATTATTAACAGCTTCTTTGGATCGTTTGAGGAGTAGAGAATGACCCTCAGGCTAGTTTGATCTGCTTGGGCAAAATAGCCCCGTAACTTCGGGAGAAGGGTGCCTCCTCACAAAGGGGGTCGCATGACCAGGCCCGGGTGACTATGTACCAAAAACACAGGTCTCTGCAAAGTCGTAAGACCATGTATGGGGGCTGACGCCTGCCCGGTCTGTTTCCCTCTCGACGATGAAGCTTATCCCCCATTGTCCCATCGTCTCATTGGCCGACCTTGACCACACAGCTGTTTGATAGAACACCAAACACCTTCTAATCCTATGGCATTGGCTTAGTGGTTCACAGGACTGGTAAGTCAGTTCTCCATACTCGATGCAAACAATCTTATCTGGACCAAATGTTTGGGTTTTGACCCAAATCCTAGTTGATTCATAAGTTAATGGAATAGTTCATTTTTCCTAGAATATAAGGGTTGCATTCTTCATCATCCATTTGTTCAAAAGAAGCCATGATTATCAGTAATGGTAGCGCTCCCGTGTTTCCCAAATTTCATCACCTAAGCCACCCCTCATTCATGTCTTGAAGAAAGCTCAAAGGACGATGGATGGTTTCTGTCAATCAACAAAGTTCTAACTACCCCACTTCTGTCGCTTTTGGGCATTCCGAGGCCGATGCTTCAAATTGTGGGGTTTGGCGAGGGTTAAACATATGCAACCTTAACCCTGCTTTTGCAGAAATGCTATCTCCATGATCTGAACCTATGACCTCTAGGTCACCATAGAGAAACATAACTACAATTCCATGTCACTAATGAGTTATCTAGAAATATATCCATGCTCTGGTTATTCATGTGAGGTGTTTTTCTGCTTTGAAAAAAGAAAAAAAAAAAAAAAAATCATTAGAAGACACCTCATTTCCCATATCACTTATAGTTAAAACCTATCCATTATTCTTTTGGGGGAAAAAGTTCAGGAAGTTTCAAAAATTCATTGTCACAGTTGTTATGCTGACAAAGGCTAAACACACACTTGCTCATGTTAATAATACAACATGATATCGGCTGATTGACAAAAGCAAATGTCAATGTCTCTTTGAATTTTCAAAACTAGGAACTTGGAAAGTGATAGATGACTATAGATTGCAACTTAGAGAAGATGCAGGCGGGAGAGGAACAGTGGGTTTTCTGCTAACAAAGGAGACTGGAATGAAAACACTTCAGGATAATGGAAGAACAAGATTGACACAACTGTAGACTTGCATATTAAAATTCTAATCTGAAGCCTCTCGCTGGCCACATAAAATTGATATAAACACTTTCCCCAGCTTAATGTCCCTTTTTTATTGTGTGCTCTAGATATAGAAATAGCGCGATGCCAATCTACAATCCTCTCAAACTTTGCAAGGGCTACAGAGCACGCGAGATATATAAGAGAAAAAAGAATTGTTAGCTACAGAAATCACGAAAGAATCTCACACTGATCCACAGGACGAAGAAACTGAACCAGAGATATCAGAAGAAAATGGAGAAAACCCCGTGCTGCCGTTGCCCTCCAAAGCTAAGCTCTCTTGATTTATAACAAGCCTTTCTTGAAGTACCCCGTAGTCGAAATCGTCCAATTTCGCAGACCGGAAATCCCGAAAGTCGCAGTCATCCTGGACCCCACTTTCGTCCTCGCCATCCAAATCCCAGCCCAACGAAAGCCACCCACCTTCCCTCAGAATAGCTTCGACCAAATCCATCCTCCCCGCATCAATCAGCTGTTTCTTGGTGGGGAACAAGTCGGGGTTCCCAGAATCCCTCATGAACTCAAAAATCTCAGCTTCCAAATCCCAATCCCCTTCCCCTTCCCCTTCCTCGCACCCCCTCGCAAACCCAGAAACCCCACGAACGGCACGACGTTTCCTCCTCCCGAAATCAGGTATCCCCGGCAGCGAACCGCTCTTCGAAGGCGAGGCGAGGTTCAGCGTCAAGACCGCCGCCGCCCGAGCTCTCCTCCCGGTCCTCGCGCCGAAAACGAAGAGGATGCGAGGCGGATAAGCGGGAGCGCCGGCGTCTAGGAAGAAGCGGCGCAGGACGAGGAGGTGGGGGGAAGCCGGATTGAAGGAGAGCATGGTTCAGGCATTTCGTCGAACAGTCGGTGCGCGAGCTGGGGGACAAAATGGGAGGAGCCGAAACGGTACTGGCCACAAGAAAAAGCGCGCGCGAGAAGCAAAGCGAGGAGATGGGAAGGAGGGAGGAGGAGGAGGAGGAGAGAGTGTACTACAAAACAAAGACGAGAGCGAGTGGGGCAAGCAACGAACCAATGCTGCGGAAAAGCGTGACAATTAATTAAGGCACCGTGGGACGTGCGTGCGGGGGAGACAAGTCACGAGTAAGTGTACATTGACTAACTATAATTGACTTAAATTAACTTAAAAGAGATCGCAGCCTTTTCGTTATCTGTCTGGAAATGGAAGCGGATAAGATAAAAACCCCTGAAATGGAGACGCTTGCTAAATATCTTATATTATAAACTATTTCGATTTTCAAAACAGTAATTACCATGGTAGGAGAGAAATTAGCATATTAATTGCTAAACTTTCACAATTGTGGCTCGATAAGTCCCTTCGAAATGTTCGTTAAGAAAATTCACCACAACAAAATAAATAATTGATTTACAATGTCATGATCACTCGTTGACATTTACATTAAGAGTGATCGATTTCATATTTCGGAGTTGGTAGATTTATCTATCTCGTCTTTGATTCAAACTATCTTGATTCTTCCATTTGACACGGTTACTCTCTTTCTCTCTCATGTTTCTTCTAATTCGATTCAAACTATTTTGTTTCTTCTAATCGATAGACATGGCTATCTCAATGTCTGCAATCACAACAGCAAAAAGTGGCCTCGATGCTAATAAGAGAATATAAGCAAAGTGCCCAGAATCAAATTTAAATGTTATCCAAGAGTTCGGCTATCGACTCTCTTTTTGCCCCCATATTCCCTTTTTATCAACCGAGAAACCGTCGGCAGGACGGACCGGACTCGGACACGTCACGTATCCAACGCCGCGAGTGCAAATCCATCGGACGGGACGCGCTGGGCCGTGGAATCGGGAGCGAAGGAGCGCGGTCGGATGCGTGGGGACGAGATTCCCGCTGGGTCTTTTTGACGCTAGCGACGAGATGGCGACACCGCCTGAGCACCTGGAGAACCGCGGCGCAGGCCTCCCTTTGGATTCGACCGGCTCCGGATCTCGGAGCTCATTATCATCCCCCGATTCGCCTGATGATTCGGGCAAGACGACACCCGTGCAGTCACGTGGCCGACGGTCCCCCACCACCCCCGTCCCGGCGTCGGTCGTCGCTACTAGTCGTGACGGAATGCGTGGCGATGGGATCTTTGTAAACGGAGGAAACGGATCGCCGTGCTTATGTTCACAGATTAATATGGCATCGCTTTGTAAAATTTATTATTAAGAAAGCACATACCATTATTTCATGGACAAAAATGGTTGCGATATTTCTTGATTTGAAACGATGTTCTTTGACAATTGACGTTAGACTTCAATCAATGGATGGACCTAAGCAAAATTTTAAAAGTCTAACAAGTGAGCAGGTTGGACTAAGTAAAATTTTGTTGCTTTACGACGAAACGACTCGAACTTCAATTAGTGAGTTGCTAAGATTGCTCTTGGGATGATGCACCTTGTGTTCAAAGTGCACAAAGTGAGGATCGAATCCTATAGTGCTTTTGATGGAAAAACCATGAAGACCCGTATCCTAACAGTTGCCGGCGATAAGTTTTCCTAATTCCGTGCCACGAAGCATTAAATATTTTTAGATTTACGACTTCTTTTAACTCCAACTACATCCACTGAGATCATGTCACCTGCACATAAAAATACTTCTTCATATGCTCAAGAACCAATATGTATTGGTTCATGATTCTCAACATGTACTCTACTTTTAATTTATGCTAGAGATATTGTCTAAGTCGAGAAATGAATTAATTTTTGCGCTGAAAATGAAAGATTCAATTCGCAGAAGATTAGTTTCTTCATATGCATTTTATGCGTGCTCGTATTCAAGGTGGATTCGGATGATTTATAATAAGGGAACGTGGATATGAGTTCTAAAGTAATGATAGCTCTTCCATAAAAAGTGTAATATTTGGCTAGTGGCTCCAAAAGAAGAAAAAAAAAGAAGAAGTTGAAAAGTCAATAAAGCAAAAGGAGAGGGGAGGGCACTCGGCTAAATAGATGCTGAGAGCTCCCTCGACCAAAAAGAAAGAAAAAAAGAAGAAAAGAAAAAGAAAAGAAAAGAAAAGGAAATAAAGGAAAAAGGGTTTGGTACGTGCATGCCACAGATTTCTTGCCAAGTCGACTTGACTCCGTAACGTAATGTCCAGCAAGAGATTAAGCCCCCCATTCGTCCAATTGAAGTATTTTTCGAATTTAGGGCTCAAATTTTGAATTTTGAGTCATTAAGCCGCGTGTTTTTGTAGAAATGATCATTTAGGGTGTTGTGAAGCCGTGAGATTTCACATATTGTAATTTGAGTTTACAATTTGCCCAAAACAAAATTTTGAAGTTTCCCACGCGCAATAAACAATGTGCATCTAGCAGCTTTGGCCCATATTTTGTCAATTTTGGCTCAATTTTGGGATGGTCGAGTTAGGATTCTTATAGTGTGTGTGAAGGGTTTTCTATTGATTATAAATACATTCGAAATGAGATTCAGAAGAGAAAGTTATTACGTAATCAAATTGTGTGCCAAAACTCCACATTGTGGATGACTTGAATAATCGCTTTGGTATGCAATTTGTTAGCGCGTAGAAGTTGTTTTGTTAGCATTAAGGCGTAATTTAGTCATTTCATAGTTGAGGTAGATTTTTATTTGATTTTAACATTATTCCTCGGTTATTTAATAGGGCCGTGAGTTTGATGATACGGGTATCGCTTGTCATTTGGTCATAAGCAACGAGGTCAGTGGTATTATATTTTTTTTTGAATTTGTAAAACTCATGTTTTGAAAATTCTACGGGTTATATATATATTATGAGTTGTGAAAGGGTATTGTTATTGCATAAAAGCCGAATCGAGCAATTACTACTATTTGGTTGATTACAAATTTTAGAAAGCGTGTTAGGAGTAATATATATGAAATTACTTTGCAAGTGGTTTATGGAAATGTTTATAATGATTTGAGTAATGGATAGGAAATGGATGATAGGCTATGTTGCAAATGTTATTTACTTGGTTTATGATGTTGATTTCTTGATTGATTTTGTTGGTGATGGAGGATAATTGTTTATGCTTAATATGATTGTGAACTCACTTAGGGGTTTTTGGGTATGCATATCAGGTTTAAGATATTCTTATAAGCCAAAACCACCGGTTTTGTAAGTGAAGATCTTGTCAAGTGGGGAATCTTGGTCGTCCTGTCACTAGGCGTTGTGTTGTGATCATGGTAGAGCATTGAGCAATAAATTAGTTAATGGATGAACTATTGATGTGTGATATATTGTTGAGATTATTCAATGGACTCGACCATTGAACTTGAATTCTAATGTTGGTTTAAATGAGTTTTTCATATTGGTATAAAGCCTTGATGATAAGAAATAACTCTTATATGATTCGATATATAGTTTATATATTAAGTTCAAGTTATGAATTTTTGGTATTGCTTTGTATACATGCATAGTGGTCGCTCGATTTGCTTATAAGATATGTACTACTCACATGAGCTGTTGTTAGTCATTTTACTTGTCTTTTAATCTTTTCAAGTTCTTTGGTTAGTGGCGAATAAAGCGAGAGTACCATCGATGAAAACTTTTGGGAGTGCTATTTTTGGGTATGGCTTAAGAAAGTGGTATACTTAATTATTAGTAGTGGTTGGGTTGGCTGAATTGTAGTTGTAAATATTCTTTTTGTAGATTTAACTTGTTGGTTTATTTGATATGTATATATACTTTAATATATATATATATGTTGATGTCAACTTGTTGGTTATATTTGAGATTGTGTCCTTTGCGTGGAAGAACGGCCTAATCATCCCCATTATTTTTGTGTTTTTGGATGTTACAAAAAGCAAGATATTTGAGTTTGAGATGAGATAAGTGTGCTTTGATTTTTCAAAGAGGACGTCTATGTATATTTATATATAGAAACCATGTATAAGCTTTTGACATTTCAAGTTTATGGATAATGATAGTGATATGATATTCATGCAAGTAACTTTCAGCTTGATTCCAAAAAGTTGAACGTGCTTTAAGATAATGGCACTATTATAATCAAAAGATGGAGCAAAACATAAAAGATCTAATCATCATTGTGTCGCCCCATCTAAAAACCCTCTGTCTCAATTATTATTCTTCCTATGCAAAAAAAAAAAAAAAAAAAAAAAAAAACACGTGAAGTATATTCTTCTCCATCCCCTTTATCAAACAACCGAACAAAAAAAAAAAACATTATTTTTATGTGTTTCACGCTCTCGTCAGTTCGGATATATGCTTTGTTAGACGTGCGATCCAAAAGATTATGGGCCGACATGCCTATCTGGGGCACAATGCTTGAAAAAGCCCCGTCCAGCTGGGCCGCAGAGGCGTGGGCGAAGATTGGTTTTGCTGCTCTGTCGGTCCTTAACCAATACCAACCCACGTTTTCACGTTTGCTTCTCTGCTTCCCAACACGACATTCCACTTTCCCTTCCTGATTCGCGTCTCGCACTCGACCAGCAAGGATCGGTTCAATGAATTTTCACCGCCGAGAACGTATAGATAACACTGATCAATATACCAATACAGAGTACAAGGTTAATACTAGGTATGTAAAATACCCATTTATAAAACAACAACCCTCGAGAAGTTACGGCAAGCTATCACGAAGCCGATTCGCGAAGTGTTGTGCTGACCCATAGCTCGCATTAAAGACATGTGGTCACATTCAAGAGTCCCATAAAGTTTCAAATGAATCGAGGGTTGACCAAAAAAAAAAAACTCAAAGAATCCACAAACTCTTGTTCGATATCGTAGCACTAATCAATACCATAGTGATAACATCACACATTAGACAAAAATGTCAAGTTCTAATGGTGTTGTTATCTAACTTATCGATTAATTTTATTAGTCGGCTCTTGTATCATTCAGCATCATTGTCATCAGTAATTCTGCCATCACAGAGAGGCTCCCGTAAATTACTCCAGTGCAGATTTTTCTCCTCTCTGGTTGAAGGTCCAAAAGCTGGAAACTTCCAATTTCCATGGCGATAATAAGCATATTAGGGTCTGACACAACACAAGTAGCCATCCACCATCTACTTATGGAGTTTCTTCAAGTGGTCTGAACTTGGTCCCTGCTTGCCATGAAATTGGGTACTGTTTCATTGATCTCGTGAATGTGCCAACGTTCGATAGGATTAAGCAACGACACTAGCGTAAGGTGTTCACTGCTACTTTATGGCCAAAAAAGAGCTTTCGCTAGCTAGCTGGCTCCGGTTCTGATGGTTGATCTCCCCCGCTGAAAAGAAAGGACGGTCAACTACTTTGGCCATACTTGCGGACAAGTCCAGAATCCAGTAAGGCCAAACCTAAGGAATTGATCGAAGCTTCAGTTAGATTATCAACCCCCCCATTAAATAAACGAAAACATCCCGCACCATGTCGACAGATACCGATCTCCAACCTGCCCAAGAATCCTCGCTCTCATAGACTGGAAGCACAAGATTAGTGGTAAAGGAGTTAGGTATTGAAGTGTGAAGGTATGAGCCTAATCGATTTGATTTGTATCCTGTAACAAGGAAGCTATATATTTTAAGTGCTCATGAAAAGTCATGTCGGGTAGGACTAGAGAGATATTTTCCTCGGCTATCGTCTCGGTCTACGTCAATCCGAAAAGCCAAAAAAGAAATGATGGCATATAAAAGTAAGGGTAAGCTAAGCATGTATTTGAATAATAGGTCATGCAAATCGATTGTATACTTCACGACAAGGACTCGACTCTTTGGGACATATTTGTTTACTTAAACAAGCATTTTGACCTAAATTACTGTCTAAACTCATTTTACTACATCAAATCAATCGCGAAAGTATCCTAGAATCCTCGCGAGGTCCTGCCAAGGGAAGTCCTTGTGCAGTTCTTGCGCTACCACTGATTTTGGCCGTGAAAACATGATATGTGGAAATGGGTCTATATCGAAACTTGCTGGTTTTTAAACCCAAATAGGAACACATATTTTAGTGGAAGCGACTTCACTTGAAGCCACGCGTGGAGATAAAAGTGTCACGTTGCAGACAAAACATATGCCTCCAATAAATTCACATGGGACAGAAACCATGGTGTCATCTCCAGCCACTTAATCATCCCCTCCCTCCCTCCTATCATTACCCGTCGGCCGAACAAATCATGCACCAGCTCCCTCCCTCTCTCTCTCTCTCTCTCTCTCTGTGTCTCTCTGATTATATATACTCGGGGGGTGAGACTTCATTGGGAAGGGTGCCAACCGGGAAGATGATCCCAACTCACTAAAATCTCCGAAATTTCAGAGAAAAAGTGTGCTTGGATTAGGTTAGAGAGAGTATAGAAGGAAAAGAACGAGAGAGATGGGGTCCGAGGATACCAACACTAGCACCAAGAAGCCTCCAACTGCTTCTCTCACCTGGCTTCTTTCCACCAAATGCTTCCCTATCAAGCCTTCCTCGCCAGTGCTGCCGGCATCGAATTCTCCAGAAAACAAGGGCTCCGACGAAGTGAACGGGCATGGGGCAGCTTCCCCGCGCCTCAGTGCAAAGGCAACTACCGCCGCTGCCATCCGAAAGAAGCCTGGCGGATGGAAAGCCATGCCTTACATCTTAGGTCTCTCTCTCTCTCTCTCTCTGTTGGTTTAGTGATAATATTTGGATTATTAACATAAACTCTTTGAGAATCAGCCATATCATATATATCTTCGAACCCTACTCGTGTAAATCTTCTCTAAGCTGACAGAGAACCTAATAAAGATTCATGTTCTTTTACGAGCTTCATCATGTGAAAGTTCCGTTCTTCTTGAAATTTCATCGGCTGGATGGGAGTGGTGGCATCTCGTCTTCTCTGTATTAGCTGACAAGAAGTAAAATTGAGGTGATGAAATTTTTTCCTTCTCAATTACAGGAAATGAAACATTCGAGAGGCTGGCAACGTTTGGACTGCTCGCGAACTTCATGGTCTACCTGGTCAAGATGTATCGCATGGACCAGGTGGCTGCCTCCAACGTCATCAACATCTGGATGGGCGTCACCAACTTCGCTCCGTTGGTCGGCGCTTTCATCTCCGACGCCTACGCCGGCCGGTTCCGCACCATCGCCTTTGCATCCTTCGCCTCTTTTCTGGTATTCGACGACACTGACAGACCTAATAATTTCCGCAGTTTCCCCTATTAAATTCTCCATATCACAATTTTACTAAAGATTAGAAAAGCTAAAACCGCTCCTGCATGTGGTCTGTTTTACCTTGATGGTCCATGACATGCAAATTGACCCACATGGGCTCGTCCCATTTATTGAAGTACATAGAGTGGAAAAAACCAAGAGGTGGCGGTACCACCACACGAGAAGTCCGTCCATATATGTGACAGTATATCTTTTGGGAGCTTCTGTTTTCTATTTTTCCCATTGTCTTGATTCGTCTCTCCAGGGGTCTGCTCGCTCATCTTGGAGTATTGGACTCGGATGCTTTTCGCACGATATGATTGTATAGTGGAAAATTAGGTAGATGAGAGTTTCCACTTTGGCCATGCAATTACTTCCCTATGGACCTAATTCGTCTAAGCTGATGTTAACACCAGACGAGACAACATTAGCTGCTGGCTACTTGATAACTACAAAATGGGTGGTAGTCCTGTCAATCCATGGGTGGAACCATGCATTAAGCTGTCGATAATCCCTTTTTTAGTTTTTTTGCGTAATTATCCATCAAGTTACGTAACTGAAAGCGATTTATACAAATATTTTTCATGAAGTATAGTGAAGAATAACCGTTAATAGTATGTATATACGAATGATGTGGAAAATAATGATTTTTGATTTGACGAAATTTTGTAGAATGCTTCCATAGAATGCCTCCTTCACATCATCTTAAAATATATATATATATATATATATTATTCTCTTCCCAAAAGAAAAATCTTCCTTCCCATATTACTTCCATGAATTTATTTCTCTAAGACTCTTAGTGAAAGTTGATTAATTCTGATAATATAACTCTAATAAAAGGAAATATGAACATCTGTAATCAATAATACATGGTTAAAATGAGCTCTCCACACTACATGTCCCCACCATCTAAGACGCTCAAAATCCCCAGGGCATGCTGACGATGACCCTGACGGCTTGGCTGCGGCAGCTCCACCCTCCACCGTGCACCGCCCCGCCACAGTCAATGATGAACGCCTCCCACCCGCCGTGCGTCAGCCCTTCAGGAGGCCAGCTGGGGGTCCTCTTCCTGGGCCTCGGCCTACTGTCCATTGGCACTGGCGGGATCAGGCCGTGCAGCATCCCCTTTGGAGTCGACCAGTTCGATCCTGCCACTGAGGAAGGAGCGAGAGGGATCAACAGCTTCTACAACTGGTACCGTATTAACGTTCATCAATCCGCGCAGCTTGTTTATTACTTTTCTCACCGCTCAAGGATTTGGATTAATCCCATTTAACAGGTACTACACGTCGTTCACGGTCGTGTTGCTGATAACTCAGACGCTGGTCGTCTACATCCAGGACTCGGTGAGCTGGGTCATAGGTTTCGGGATACCCACGATCCTCATGCTCTGCTCCATCGTGCTCTTCTTCTTCGGGACGAGGATCTACGTGCACTTGAAACCCGAGGGGAGCGTGTTCACCGGGATCATCCAGGTGTTCGTGGTGGCTTTCAAGAAGCGGCGGCTGAGGGTCCCGGATGCCAAAGGTGGCGGGTCGGAGGCGGCGAAGGTGGCATACTACGACCCGCCGGTGAAGGACGCGGCGTTGCTGTACAAGCTTCCGCTCACGGATGAGTTCAGGTATATGCGTCGTTCGCTTTTTGTCCACCTCATCACGTTCCACGTCTTTTTTCTCAATTGAAGACTCTTTCGATTTCCTAAACTTTTGACGATAATCTATTGTTCGGATGCTTAAGCAAAATAGTAACGTACATATATATCCAGAAGATCTGGTTGGTACATATTATACGTGCTGATATCATTGAAAAGATGATACACGTGAAGATGGACAGACATTCTTTTTCATATATAGATCTACTAGCAATCTATTATTGCTGAAGTTTTGATGAACAGTTATGTTTAACTTGGCATAGTTGTGATGCTTCAAATTAGTCCATGATCAACAAAAAATCCTGATCAAAACTAGCTTTAACAGTCACCAATTTAACTTGGTAAATTTCTCTTGCTGTGGCCAGGTGCTTGAACAAAGCGGCTATGATCCTCGAAAACGACGTGACTGCCGAAGGCGGGCCGGTGAGCCAGTGGACCTTGTGCAGCGTCCAACAAGTAGAGGAGGTCAAGTGCCTCCTGAGGGTTGGGCCGATTTGGGCGGCCGGCATCATCTCCTTCACGGCCATGACCCAACAGGGCACGTTCACCATCTCTCAGGCGTTGACGATGGACCGCCACCTTGGCCCGAGGTTCCAGATCCCGTCCGGCTCCCTCGTCGTGATATCATTCCTCACAATCGGGCTGTGGCTCCCCTTCTACGACCGCATCCTCGTGCCTGCCCTGAGGAAGGTCACCGGGCACGAGGGCGGGATCACGCTCCTCCAGAGGATCGGGATCGGGATCGTCTTCTCGGTCCTGTCGATGGTGGTCGCCGGCCTGGTTGAGCGGGACCGGAGGGCCCATGCCAACTCACACCCTGGCCAGCCGCCAATCTCAGTCTTCTGGCTGGCGCCGCAGCTTATCCTCATGGGTTTCTGCGAGGCCTTCAACATAATTGGGCAAATCGAGTTCTTCAACCGGCAATTCCCGGACAACATGAGGAGCATCGCAAACTCCTTGTTCTTCTGCTCCTTCGCCGGCTCAAGCTACCTCAGCAGTGCGGTGGTCGCGGTGGTGCACCGGGTGACCGGGGGAGACGGCCGGCCCAGCTGGCTCGTTAACGATCTCAATGCGGGGAGATTGGACTATTACTACTATCTTCTGGCGGCAATGGGGATCGTGAATTTCGGATACTTCTTGGTCGTCGCCCATCGATATCGGTACAAAAGTCCTCTGCAGCACAATAAACCCCATTTCGATGTTGAGCTAAGCAGAGCGACCGATGTATAGAATGAGAGCGGCAACGTAGATTTAGTAGATGGAGACGCCGAACGAATAAAATGTCGCAGAGCTATTATCAGCTTAATTTGCCTTAGTAGACCTACTTCAATATGGTCATGAAAGAGTATGTATTACACTACATGTGCCCTATTGAATCTACGTATTATGTTGTCCATCGTCAGTATGTGACTATTGCTCCATTTTCCGATGAATTAATTCCTTTTGAGGAACGCAATATCTTAAAAGACCGGTTCAAAAAGTACGTATACTAAGTTACTAATTGATGTAGCAAACTGTTATTAATTATCATATAGACCCAACTCGTTCAACTAATTACTTGCAATCTGCCACATTAATAAGTATACGGGCTCGGTAAATCCGTCCTATTATGCCTTGCATTGCTTGTTTCTTTCTTCTGTTTTTTTTTGTTTTTTTCCAATGCGATCAGATTGCTTTGTTCTAATGCAATATTTCCAATGAACGTACGCCTTGGCTTGCGGTGGCAGTGACCAAGCTAGGGCGACTGTGTAGCGTGATAATCCTGGATATTTACCATTAAGTCAGGAAAAAGACTCGAGTGATTTTTTAGCACGTATATACACCTTATGATGGAGACAAATTTACAGATAAATATCGAGAGAGGATATTTGTAGGACTAGACTGGAGTGGAAGGGTTGTTAAGCATCGCCATCTCCTGCTAATAATCAAACCTACTTTTTTAAATTATCACTTGTAAGAAAAGTACCATACCACTTATCTATTACTTCTCATATTATATGCCCTAGTCAGATTCACAATAATTTTAGGCATTGAACAGATTGTGGAACGTCCGTAATGTTATTTACCACGCAGGTGCATTAGAAGGCTGCCATTTCGATTTCGGTTCAAGAAATTCAATCGTTCTTTTTCTTGCCGTTCGCCATATTTTCATTTGCATGTATCGGACAGCATTCAAACGTCATACTGGGTCATCTCGAACACCCCATAAACGAAAAAATCCCCCGTCATGCAGTATCGATATTAGGATTAATATCAAGAAAATTTATAAAATGGTATACCTATGATAAATTATCCCCAAACTAATCCTAAATGATACATCGGTGACAATTTTATTTTCTGTTAATTTATGTTAAATTAACGTAACAATTGATGGATATACCAATTTGGGTTTTACCCTCTGTTTATTATAGATATACCACTTTGTAATTTTTGTAGTACTAATCCAATTTAACAGAAATTAATTGAAAGTAAATTTTTCACAAATATATCTATTAAGAATTTTTTATTTATCATGAGTATACCAATTTGAAGTTTTTAGTTGTTAAAAGATTAGTTTTTGGTAAATTTATAATGTGTATCGATTTAAAAATTTTCGCGACACTAACTCTTAGTATTATTTTATATATGCAGTCAGCTTTCGTGGTCAGTCATCAGTCATCAACTTTTATTTATCTAACTTACTGACGTTTTGTATTGATCAGCTCTTTTATGAAATTACCAACTTTTTACAAGCGTGTCTCATCGACTTTTCTCTTGATAGGTTTCCAATTACTTTAAAGCTATCCACTTTCATTTTAGTAATTTACTGACCTAACCACTTAACTTTTGTATTAAGTTTACAGCTTCCATTCGCATTGCGGACCAACTTTGAAACGCGTCACTCAACTTTCCAAGTGAAATACCAGAGGTCGGGCACTCAGCAAAATTTTTCCGTCGCTTTTCTTTTTTTTGGTTGTTTCCAAGATGCCGTGTCCGATTTTCATTGCGGGAATGCGATGCCTTGCAGGAGTTATTATTATTATTATTATTATTATTATTTTGAACTAATGCTTGCAGGAGTTGGCATATGTATAGATATGAGAACTAGTGGAGATGATGTGATGAGGTCGGGCACGCACTTATTGGGAGTCCTTTTCGACCTAACCAGGGAGCTAGTTCCACATGTATCGGAAAGTCGTTCGCACGGAATGGTGGATCGAGGAGAACGATATGGATGGCGATAATGTCTTCTTCTTCTTCTTCTTCTGTTAACGTTTGGATGATTGTCTGAGGTTCTTGTATTGTAAATCATCCAAAAATTTTGTGGCATAGATGCAATTGACGAGATTCTATCGTAACGTCGCCCCACACAAACAATCGTACATGATAACGACGCTTTTGTCAAGTTGATTTGGAGAATCGTAAGTTGTAGGGCAATGGACTTGCACTTCCATTTAACAACACACAAACAATCGTACATGATAATGACGCTTTTGTCAAGTTGATTTGGAGAATCGTAAGTTGTAGGGCAATGGACTTGCACTTCCATTTAACAACACGGTCGAGTTAGAAAGCGAAATCTTGTTAACATTAAGAATGAGTGGACTAAGCACGTATTCACATTTCGATTACAAGGTGTCATGCCGGTTATGGTGATCGAACAACTAGTTATATTTTGGTCCACAGAACGCTTCAGCCTCCAATAATGGATGTAATGGATCTCATCTCTTTTTCTCGTGGTCCAAATTTGGTTCGATTCAGAACACGTGAAGCCGAAATAGGGTATTGTCTTGCGCACATTATGGCGCGTCCAAAAAGAATGTCGACTTCTCCACCCGTCAAAGAAACAAACTTGACGGTGAAACGTTACCGAATAGGACAGTCCTTCACGCGGTGGTTGTATCATTTGGACTATGATACCTCATGCGCGGTCTAGCTCATCATAAACGAGCCTCTGTCCAGTCATCGATTGCTTGAAGTCGCCTCTAAGCAGGTAAGATACGTTACATTACATGAATTGTGAAAGATTCTTGTTAGAATCTAGTCACACGCATGCAGTTCTTCTGAGTTCCAGACAAAGCCCACTTCAGCTGGAGAGAACTAGTCGGTCGTATTGTGGCACTAATGGTCGGTGATGCAGTCAGTTGAGTCGACTTGGTCCCCCATGCTTACTGAAGAATGAGCACTTGCTGAGATCATGTGGTCCTAATAGGAAGTCGATTTTTGCACATTATTCAAAATAACTTAAAATTAATACTATGTGACAAATTTATCTCAAACTAAACTCCAAACTGGTGTATATTTGACAAATTTACCCTCCATAAGTTTATGTTAAATTTTACCATTAAATTATTGAGTTATACCCTACATAATAGTTAACTAGTTAAAATTTTTTTACCATTAAATTATTTGTGTTATATGATATCAATCTAATTTAACGTTAACTAGTGTACTAATTTAGAGTTTTACCCTATGTTTATTACATGTATACTGATTTGTGATTTTTTGTGATATTAATCTAATTTAACGCAAATTAATGGATTTTGGTGGTTCAAAAATTAGTTTTGAGTAAATTTATCATCACGGGTGTATCGGTTTGACTTATCAAAAACAATGAGATTCAACCCCTCTTTTGGTTGTTAAGCTTGGTCCATCTTAATTTCATATAGTCATTTCCAACGCATGATGCTGAAAAATGAAAGCACAAAGCATGAAACTTTTAGGCGTCAAGCGTCACTTGTTAATGTTTTTAAGCGGGACTCCAACGTATTATGTCCTCTTGTTAATAGGTAGACTTGTCAAAATGGCCATAGATCCATTTTTTAAACCTATATATGATGGGTCGAGTTATTATATGAGTTAATTATATTCAGTAAATGGATCATACATATGTTTAAATATAATATGATTGTTAAATGAATATACAACTTATTTAAACCAACTCATCTCTATAACTCTTTTTTTCATTTTCTCTTGCCTTACTTGATTTTGCGTTTACTCATCTCAATTTGGATAATATATTAGGTAAAACATAAAAAAATTTTTTATAATATGGATCGAGTTGAGTATATGTCGGGTATTAGTCGTCGGATATGAGTTACTATATTTGTATCGCATGGAAATTGATCCATTTTGGTCGGACCATTTTGGACTTGACTTGACCTACCCGTTTAACGAGTATTTTAACAGACTAAGTTGGACGATATAGTCCTTCTAATGTGAGTGTAAGAATCATGCTTTTTGATTACCACAATCATTTCCGTGCTCCATCCCCGCTTACCAGTGAATAGACCAATAGCTCAAAGACAACGTGGGAAATACATCACGCACTCCACCAAATAACTTAAACCACTAGATAAATTCTAATTAAAGAATTTCTACAAATCATCGACTATTCCAAATTCAACGGGTTTTACAAACATGAAGTCACCAAGAGACGCCATAGATCAAGAGAAAATTGCAATGTTCAATTAAGAGAATCAAGATGCATGTTAAGATATGAATTCATAAAAGGCACCGTCGTTCAGATTAAATCTCTCTGACTATCGAGTTCTAAGAAACCGAAACTCCTGCAATAAAATTGGTACCATCGGGGAAAGCGGACCACTTGCTCATATCACAATAAAAAAAATCCTCCCAAGGAACAAAAGGAGGACAAAAAAGAAAAAGAAAATCAAAGGGGAACTCCAATTTTGCTTTCCATTGGCGATCAACATCACCGATCCCCCCACTTTCCACCGGCCGATCCATACTTGGCCATACCCTCTTCATGATGAGTGGCGTCGTGATGGGTCGTCCGCTGGGCAGCATGCCTCGTTCATGTTCCACGATTCACTTTATTCACGGTCTTTTTCGAAACCAATCCACCCACCTCTCGTACCATGACCAGGCCACGTCCTCAATCCCCCGCCGCCTCCTCCACTACTTCAAAAGCCGCTCATCACCGTTGAAATTGCAAGGGGAAATCTTTTCTCTGACCACGAAGGATTCGCCTGCGTACGATGCGCAGAGGACACGGTCCACCGCGACATTGAAAACTCTATAAAGTGCGTATGAAAACAAGCCGTAGCTATTGGGCCAATTTGTATGTGTCGAAGATGTGGGGCAGTTCTACCCGCCGGACACAAACATAAGTAAGCTTATGGAGAATCTCATCCCAAAGGATGATGGTTTTGTCTTTCAGAGTTTGAGCTGTTCGACCGAGTCCGCATATCCTTTCAATGGTGAAAATTTGTTGACAAGTTATAAAACTTATCACATCACGTAAAATGCTCAGCTAGCATAGATAATTTTTTAAGAATTTTTTGAATTATTTTTTATTCTTTTCATTTATTTTTCTTTTTTCTTTTCCTTTTTTTGTATTAGATTTGGCAAGGGTTGTAGCCCTTGCCTCCTCCGTAGATAGTGAGGGCCTCGTAGCCCTTAGCTAGGGTTGGTTGGTCCTCGCCTGTGACCGGTGAGGGTTGGCCAACGACCCTCGTCAGGCTTGGAAAATAAAATGAAAAGAAAGAAATATAAAATAATAATAAATTCATAAATTTTAAAATATATAAATTATCCACATCAACACCCATTGTCGATTGTGCCACGTAGGATAATTGGTATTTATATCAACGATTTCTTACTAAAATTGGTTTAAATTCATTTGGCAAATCGTGAAAAGATTTAGGATTTAATTAACAAAATTGAAAGATTTAAGATTAAAATGGTAAAATTGTAATATGTTTAGTATTTTTTTTCAACAATTTTTACCTTTTCAATGTTAGTGAATGCTTTTGGATTCCCATTCTATCAAGCAACCGCAGTGAAAACAACACAACTATAAGTACATTACTTCAAAAAAAAAAAAACTCTCTCTAGCCACATGGTAAATGCGGCGTATCAATTTCTAGAACACATCACTGTTCATAGTCCATGCGAGAAAAAGTGTACGCTTTATTTATTTTTCCTTATGAAAATGACGATGAGAGAGGGAGAGATTGACGGTAAAAAGAAAAAAAAGGAAGGCTGTCACGCTCGTCCGTTCTAATCTTGCACTTTGGATTAGGGGTGATCGGTTCCCGGTTCAGTCCGATTCCACCATGGAACCAAGAGCACCAATTCCCAAAATTGCGAACCATGGACCGACCGGACCGTTTGGATTCCACCATAACCAAGAGCACCGATTCCCAAACCATCGCTTGGTCACCATTTGGTCCAACAAAATCGGACCGGACCATTTTTTCCGATCTAAAGAAAATCGACTCTACTTTTTTTGCATTAAAGAGTGCATGTTCCCACATGCAAAATATTCAAACTTTATGAGTTCACGCTTAACTTTAACCATGAAGGCCATGAACAATTTGGCTAAAAGTTGGGCTTAGCTTAAATTTTAAAGACAATCTCTCTTATGCACTTTGAATGTTTAGTCGATGTGGGACTCTTGGAGTCTTAGTCCCACGTCGAGTGGAATACGAAACTAACAAGGAGATTTTTCCTATAAATAAAAGAGTAACAAATTGCAAATTTGGTTGCAATAAATTATGATGTTTATATATTTTATTAATTCTATGTATATAAATTATATATTAAAAAATTTGGTTCACCCGATTCGGTCTCAGTTAAGTCGGTTCCCACCTTGGAATCTAACCGGACCAACTGGCCACCGGTTCCAAAATTAGGAACCGGGAACTGGACTACCAACCGTGGGAACCGGCCAGCCCAAAATCGGTCCGGTCCAGTCCGGTCCGGCCGGTTCCTAATTCGGGCAGTTTCTGTTGCACACCCCTACTACTTTGGATGGAGTACGAAAGCAAGAGCGTCTTTGCATGGACGAATTCACTTTTGGTACGATTTTCGCAGGACATTCGTCTGCGAGTTGATGGTCGCAAAATCGCATGTCTTGAAAGCCAGAGCCCAAGCCCCAATCCAATAATTTGGCGCAAAGGTAACCCATACAAATTCAAGCTGGATCCGTTTACAGTTGGCAATAGAATCGATGTTCATGGCCGAGAAGATAGAAGGAAGCCATTGTTGAATAGGCCCATCAAGCTACCGTACACTGCAATCCCAGAGCCTGTCTTGTGCCGCATCGTATCGCGACAAAAGCCTTCGGGCCCCGACACAGGATCCAAAAATGAGTAGATCGGAATTAGGACTCTAGGGGCCTAGGCCACTTTCGCTTCTTGGTCTTTCCTTGTTCTTTTGCTCCCTATACCGTGTGATCTGCTCTCTTCGCTCCGCTAATGTGGGTGTTTGGTTTGATTTTCTAACCACGCATAGGCCAGAGCAAATAAATTCAATTGCGCGAGCAGTACGTGAAGCGTCTGTTCCTAGGTGTGCTTGCCGCTCAAAAGTCGTCGTTGTCGCAAAACTTGTTAGGCATTGCTATGTTGGGGCAAATCCAGCCATGTTCGTGTGCATCTAATTTCGTCTTGTTGAGTGATAGAGGCGCACCACATATGGATCGTCCAAAGACCATCTAGCTCTTGGTACCACAGTTCATGGGCATATCAAAATCAATAAAACTAAGAACGAGGAAAAATGGAAATTACCCAACCTGAGCATTACAGACTGAACTGTGCGGTAAGGTGTCACAAGCGTATTGAAAAGAAATGACAGGAGAGTCAATTTTCAAAGACTGAGAACAAAAGGGCTTCCAAATAATAATCTATTATTAGTATTGTACAGAATTTTATCCATGCATCTCATAGACGCCAGGAGAAGAGCCAAGATTCACCATCCTGTTACGCCTTAAAACAATACCAACGCCATTGGCAACCTTCAAAACCCTACTATGCACAGCATCTGCTCGTCATGATATATGTACAGTCAACTGAACTTACTGTATCAATCAGTGTTAATGAAGTCTCACTGCCATAGCTGGAAAACATAACTAGCTTTGAGCTCCTCCTAATACCCTTGTCAAGTCGGATTTCTGCTCTGCAGAGAGAGTCAGTGGGAACGTGATGTCAAACTGGATTTTCAAATTCCCCTTCTTACTAGGATCCTTCGAAACGGGCATTCCCTCGTTCGCGATCGAAACCTCAAAACCGGGTCTGATTATTTCTGTTACCGGGATGATGAGATTCCTCCCATCCAAGGTCATTAAATCAAGAGTCTTCCCCGTAAGAGCTTCCAGTAACGTCACTTTCTGGCTGACCACCAAATCACTGCCCTCCCTCTTGAAAACATCATGCGGCTTCTCCTCTATGACGAATATTAGATCTGCTGGTATGGTACCAGGTTCATGGTTGCCTTTCTCAGGAAAAGTAATCTTCGTTCCCTTTTTCCACCCAGGTTTGATATCTATCTTTAAGGTTTCTTCAACTGATTTTGGATTTCTGTGGAAAAATGTGTCAGATATCAGGAAAAAAAGAGAGCATATCCCTGAATTTCCACACACAGCAGAGATGCAGAGGCCAATCCTAAGACAGAGTTCTGTAAATTGTCTCATTTCTGCTCAAAGAAAATAATTCAGGGAAGAGAACCTTAAGTTACTTCCCAAGGTTCATAAATTCTAAAAGTACATAGGTCATGTCCTAATCAAGCCATTTATGAAACTAAACTAAAACTGATCCATGTAAAGTCAGAGCATATCAATTGAGGTCCCACATGTTCATTTAGACACCGAAACTAAAAGTATCTAAAATACTTGACTGCCCCTAGTTCAGCATATGTCTCGACTTAGTATAATCGGAAAGTAAAAGCAGACTTATGTATGTGTTGAGTTGACAAACTGAACTGCACCATCTCATGGATTGCTTTTCAAAGGTCAGGTAGGTCTACACGGTGGGCTTTATTTCCTACGCATGGACAGAAATAGAATGGAACTGGAAAATGCAAATATCGAGCAAAAAAGATGTGTTCTGGTCCACATATACTGTACATGTAAAAAGGAGAAACTAAAATTAGCAGGAACCATAGTGGAAAGTGTGCAATCAAGGGGACCAAATAAAAATGAAACCCTGTTACTCTAGTTTCCCTCACTGCCGAGTCTTGTAGTTGGAATATTGGTATATGTGTCTAGAAGACCAGTTCAGCTTGATTCAACTAAAAATAGAAAGGCAGAAAGAAAATTTTCACCAACCACAGGGCAAAGATTCCTTCCATTTGACAAAAAGAAAAAATTTAAGCAGCAGTGACAAATAAAAGCAATCTGTAGGCAACAAATGGCTAAATATCGTGAAACTATCTAGAAAGGTAATCAGACAGCTCATTTGACTGGACCATCCACAACTCTGATTGACACAACTACACTGGAGACTCAACATTAATTGGACAGTAAATGAACTGGGGGGCAACAGTTCAAAAGAATATGCTATGGAGTTTAGCAATGGCTGCAAATTTCAATTTGACTTTAAAATTGACATTCTACAGAGAATTATTAGCTCCACGTAAAATACTTGACTGTTATATAATTCACAGGACTCTCTCAGTCGCTCTCTTCATCGGATGTGTTCAGTCCCCACTAAAAGTCATTGTCCTGACATCAGAGAGCTAGAAACTCTGAAGGATAAGCAACCCAACAACAAATCAGTCAAGGTAAAGACGTGGTGACTTTGTTCAATATCTGCGAGCGACTGATTGCATATTTTCAAAGGAGCAGACTGGATTAGAAACTTTTCAAAGTTTACCACACTGTCAATTCACCCACATCATTCAAAAAATTCACACAGAAAGGTAGTCTTATTTTCTTTTAAGACAAACCCCTGGCTTGGGCAGTTAGATCCAATTAGGCAATTACCAAAGTCAATGCGGATTATCGAAAACTAGAAAAACGTCTCGACTCTTTCTCTCAATTCATCAGTAGGAACGGCAAACAAGAATTGCATATCGAAATTGAAACATCTGCCAAGCTAGCAGATAGCAAATCATGACGTCATGAGAAGCAATGCCGATAAAGACGAATAATCATCACAGCCGCTACGCAAAGTGAAAAGATGACAAGTAATTAGCAAGAACTTACCCAAATTCATCATGAACAACCCGCGAAATCCTCATCTTCCTCCTCGCACCCTTGTAAAGCTCCTCCAAGCTGCAGACCAGCTTGCTCTCCACAGGCGGGGGCTTCTTCTTCTCCGGCAGATCCCGCCTCGCCTCCCTGTGCCCGTTCCTCTCGACACTCTCCCCGAAAACCCTAGCCTTGCTCCCCGCGCCGAGGCCTCCCCCTCCCACGGGCGATCCGCCGAAGAAATTGTCGAATATGTCGGCGTCGGCGTCGGCGTCGCGCGGATCGAACCGGAACGACGAGTTGGAGCGCGCCCTCCCGGAGGCCGGGGTGGCGGGCTGGAAGTCGGCCGACTTGAGCGCCTCCTCCCCGTAGAGGTCGTAGATCTGCCGCTTCTGCGGATCGCTGAGCACGTCGTACGCCTCCGAGACGAGCTTGAACTTGGCCTCGGCCTCCTTGTGGTTGATCGGGTTCTTGTCGGGGTGCCACTTCATGGCCAGCCGCTTGTACGCCTTCCGGAGATCCTCGTCGGTCGCGCCCCGGTTCACTTTGAGCACGTTGTAGTAATCGACGCCCATGATCTGAGCCAGGCACCGCCCTGAAGTGGAAACGATTTCGGGATTGTCGGCAGATTATCGAAACACGGCCCGGCGCGAGATTTAAATCCGGGCCGGCGAGCGACGACGGCGACAGCGACGACGGAGGCGGCGGGGGCGGCGGCAACCGTGGAGTCGGGAACTCATGCGGTGCCGCGACGGCGGGTTTGCGGCGAGGTCGTTGGACTGAGTCAGTGAACGAGTCGGGGCGAGGTGGGGGAGGGGGGAGGTGAGGAGGGAGTGAGGGGAGGACAAACGGCGAGTCGGCCGGGAGTCAACTCGGGCTTGGAAGCGGAGCGCAAAAACGCGGTTAAGACGCAGCAAATCTTTGCGTTTGATACGCGCCTCAGGATACTTTTTCCATGTTGGAGATGATGTTTCCGTAACAGCCACTCCATGGAGAAGCCTCTCGTCACTGTTATTTTCCTTTCTTATTTCGTTTTACTCTCTCTCTTCTTTTCTTATTTTAAGAAACTACAAATTTTGATTCTTTTCGTATTTCCTTTGGGCTGTATCGTAATTAAATCACTACTAATTTAATCGAATATTTATTATCGATCTTTTGTTGAATTATTCGGATCCTTCCAATAATACGTCGATAGTAATATTCATTTGATTTTATTTTATTTTCAACATCATCGATATTTCTATTTTTTATTGTGGTCAGGAAAGGTAACAGTTAAATATATTATCATTTCGTTGGAGTATTGCCATATTTATGTTTCAAATCCTTTTTGTGATACTTAGATGAGAATGTATGTGTGTATATAATATATGTATTTATATGATAATAATGAGGCATACTAATTACCTTAAATCATTGTTGAAAAGGAAATGACTCCATCTTTTTAATGATTCTTTGCTTGTTACTTGACCCGCCTTTGCAAAAATGTGAAAACACAGAATGAATTTATAGAGATTTTCATGTGCTCCTAAAATATCACACCATCTGCATATCTTATTAATCGTGAAACATCTGAAATCTTAAATTTCATTGTTCATCTTCAAAAAAAATAAAATATCACTCATATTTCATGAATAACTAAGTGAATTGTTTATATGTCAATTCAATCCAATACAAAATTTTCAATTATATAAAGATCGGTTGATCAATTAAGAAATGCACAGGCATAATCCATCAATCACAAAAGCCCCCTTTTTTTTTCCTGTGGTAATCGAACATGCAGCAATAACAAACGCACATGAAAGCCAAAAAAATTAAATGAAAAAAATTAAATGACACAAAGCGAAGAGGGAAAGAGGGGGGGGGGTGGGGAAGCAAGCGGTGTTAGTTGTACGGTGACAGGCTGTTAAAACTGAAAGCGCGCAATATCAGGAATTAAAAAAAGAAAGAATAATAAAATTAGAGAACGTGCGGTCGAGTATCATGAGCTGGACTCGGTCATTAAACTAAGGAACTGATTTTATTAAATTAAATTAAATTAAATTAAGTTCAGATCCAAGAATCTGTTCCCAGGCCCACAATCTCCGGCTTCCTTCAGTCGCATCGTTGTAGGTTACCATGTCGTTTTGCTCACGTTCCTCGGCCGACTCCACCGTCGTTTAGGGGGGGGGGGTTTATTTTTATTTTCTATTTTGGGTTTAGTAAATTAAGCTAATTATAAATATCGCGAGTCGCTTTTGTATTCATGATATGGGCTATCGCGGACGGTTAGTAAAATATGTTTATTATTTTATCTTTTATTTTTTTGTAGAAAACAAGCCGGGGAATTTCGTTGATTTCAGTGCTGGACGCGGAAGTTTCCGTGCGAATTTTCGGACGGAGTGCGTCGCATTCATTCTCAAGCCACCGATGCTTTTTGGAAACGCGAGATTTATCGTATTATTGAGCCGGAAAATGAGCAGTAAATTCCATCTTAGGCTTTGCATTAAATATGTCTAGCATTTCGTCCGCTTAAAGATTGCATTAATTATGCCTAGTTTTTGCATGGCCGTAGTTCGTACGCGTGGAATTAAAATAACCATGTATTACTACCATTAGATATGCAATTGTATTGGTATAACTATATAAAACAAAGCGAGTCTCGTATTTCTAAGCGACTTCAGTTGTTTTGTTTCTGCCCCACAAATATTCTGGATTGGTTATTTTATAAATATTGTGTTCAAGAACGAAAGCATAAGTTAATATTTTCATTTTAATTTTGATGCTAAATAGTGATAGGTTTATATCCTAAAACAACCCTAGTAAAAGATTTCGAATTACAAAATATTTTTGAACTTTTTACTTTTCTCAGCGATTCATTTCCGTTGTTTGATGAGTCATGAATTTGTGACAAAATGATTTTGCTTAATCTTTTGAAAATTGTGAATTTTCTATTTATATAGCAAAAGACGAATAATTTGATCCGTTGTATTTAACAAACTCATTAAAACAGTAAAAGCCTATTGAATAGATCAAATGTTTTATATTTTGGAATAATAAATACAGAAGAATGCATTAGACCAATCAATGGCGGGTCATCTAGTGGAACCATAGTCAAGAAGCAATGTGAAGGCATACTTGGAAAGTTATACAATATCAAATAACATCATATTCCAAAACGGAATTTCCTATATCATATATTTAAGATACAGTTAAAGGTATTTAAAAAAAAAAAAAAGCAATGTTTATGTCACCTCCCATCCAGTTTGGTAACCTCACTTATCATTGATGATCGATTTATCTATTAATTATTACTTATTGGATCTGTTTATTGTGCACGTGCACACACACACACACACACACACACACACACACACACACATATATATATATAATGATGTTATTAACTTTTCAAGAAACTTTTTAATGCGATTGAAAGCAAGATGGATATACAAGCCCATTCTCCATGAACTATCTCCATCATGTTCTTTGACTTATACTTTGTGGAGACAAATCTCACGGAGCAGGCGCGCGCGCATATATAGAGAAAGAGAATAATGTTATTTACATTTCAGGAAATTTTTTAATGTGATTACAAGGCACTTGTAACATGTAACTGTAGGAGATGTGTTTTGCATGATATTAATCCCACCAAAAATACATCTGAAAAAGGTTCGTGACACGACATCATCCTTATATAGGTATATGTCTCAAGCCATGTGATGCAACCGTTTGAATGTACTCAATTATACCTGATTTTAATGTGATCTAATACATCATTCTACTTTGGTATGAACTTTTGTGATTGTGCCACGTGGCATGATACACGTGCGCGACAAGCATAACATAATAACTATTGAGTCATGATATCGCGACATGTGTACATTAAATGCAATGTGATCCATAGGCCTGAAGGTCATTAATACGGATCCCTTTGAGGCTGTTTTGGGCTGTTTTGGGTCAAAGCCTTAGCTAGTTCATGATAGGGGTGAGCATGGTCCGGGTTGGTCCGGGCCACCCCCTAACCATAGGACCAACCAGTACAGTGTCGGTCCTCAATTTTTAGGACCAATGATCGACCCTATTGAGTCTGGGACCAAGGACCGGACCGACCCACTGGGTTCGGTCCAGTTCCAGGGTCAACCCAAGACCGATCGATAATTTTTTTCTTCTTATTTTTTATACTCCATAAAAAAGCAAACCTATAAATTCAAATTATACATTCATCGACAATGCGGCACTGTGCAACTAAACTATAAATACCAATACATATTTAACAATTTTAAGATGACACAATAATAGAAATTTTGTACCTGCTAATCGCTCATCGAGATATGGGACAAGATGGAAAGTTCTTGTAATAATCTATCTTTGATATTCATAACACCATATGCAAAAGCGTTTTTCTGTATTCGATCATGTAGAGTTCACTCAACCAAAAAATGAGCTTCACACCGCTTGACTAGCAAATTATCGTAGCAACTGTAGTACTACTTTACTCTTCAAAAACTTCTACCATTTGACACAAATTGAAAAGCAAAGTGCAGCTGAAATTCATTAGTAAAATACAATTAAACCATAAAAATTTCAAAATACTTAATATAAACCATGAGTATATAACTTCACATTTTGTTAATTCACTTGAACTTCTAAACACTTGAAAACAAAACAAACGACACATAATTAATACTCAACAAAAGTTTTAAATTGAAATTACTATTAGTGCTATTGGTAGAACATCTCAATATAATATAATATAACAGACATTTTACTTAGATTTGGATATATAAAATAATTATAAATAATATAATATAATATACAAGGTTGGTCCAGGGGTTGGACCGACCCAAAACTCTTAGACCGGCGACCAACCCGCACAAATGTGTTGGTTAAATTTTAGGACCAAGACCGACCTGGGCCCCCCTTGGGAACCGGACCAGACTATCGGGTTGGGCCGGTCTAGGGTCGGTCCAGGTCAACCCTAGACCGCTGCTCACCCCTAGTTCATGAGATCTACCGGTGTTCCGTAGGCCTCAAGTCGCCAAGTCTCTGCGGTCATGCCCTGAATTTGATATAAAAAAAAAAAAAAAAAAAAAAGAACACGCTCTTGCGAAATTCATTAAAGAGAAAAGCACGGTCGAACAAAGATGCTTTCAACAAACTATAGAAGTCCTGTTGCTCAGTCACTTCGATATATTTAATGAGAATATTTTTGTAAATAAGGGAAGCTTTTTTCCGGTGGCTAATTAACATGGAGATTATTAACAAGAAAGCGTGACTATTTAGCATCACAGATATGCGTGCAATATTTTCGTGCATGTTTTATGATTCATCATCGGTCATCCTTGTCAATCAGACTTAAAATTAATTTAATCATCCGTAATACTCCTCGGGAGCAAAAGAGGCATTTGGCTTGCAAACTTAGGAAAAACGACCCTCGGATGAAATCGAATCTTGTGACGTGGCTTGATCTGTCGGATCTGCTAGGATGGTTTAGAGCTGAATAGGCAGGCACACGAGGAAGTGAAATTGTTTGATTGAATCTTGCGCAGTTCGCGAAGCCTCCGTTCCATCGAACGAGTCCAAGTATCATGAGAAGGAATTAGAGCCTACGTTAAGATGATATATTAAAGAAAAGTCCATTAACACTGTTTTTAACTTGACCATTGAAAAAGAAAAAAAGACAATGCGATTCTTAAATGATGAAAAGCCCAATTTGCAAGCTTATGGATAACAACATTAGCGGTTCTACTACCACCGGCCGCGGTGGCTCCGCTGGATAAGGCCCTGCCGATCTTCAGCTCAGAGGTGAAGGATTCAAAACTCAGGAGAGGCGCTAGGTGTATTAAATGTGACTCAGGGATAAGTAGGAAATGTGAGACCTAGATGAAAGGACGAATACATCAAGGACATCTTGCAATTGCTCCCAAGGACCACTTCGTGAATGCTGAGGGATTGAGTAGCTTTGCATGCGAGAAGAAGAGTTGTAGCTTCCACTTATTTTGGCGAGTTCCATATTTCTTGTCTTGTCCACGATTGGACCACTGAGCCTCTATTCAATCGTGTAATTAATACCTATGGCCCTTTTGTCATGCTTTCACATGCCATCTACATTAAATTTCAACTTTTGCTTTGATGGAGGAATCCAAGAGTTTGTCCTCATCCCAGTAGAATCTAGTTCCTTGCTTGATTCAAGTCTATTCCTAAACATATTTGAATATTCCATGAAATCTTGTATGGCTAGCTAAACTGCTTGAAAAGGAATCAGAATAGTCTAATCACTTTACTTTGCATTCCTATAACACCACATTCTAGTACTAAAATCGTTGCATAAAGGGTGAGAGCTTGCGATCCAATCATATTCTATGTGCTAAGGATCAAGAAAGCAGTTCATCATATCTTTCACTTGATGTTCCAAGTTGACGAAATAATACCACATGAGCTTCGTCTCCACAAAGTTTAAGTCAAAGAACATGATGGAGATAATTCATGGAGAATGGGCTGGTATATCCATCTCGCTTTCAGTTTCCAAATTTAGCTTTAGAACAAAATATGAAAGGGTTTTGCTAGCATAATAGTACTCGTCTACTCGAGGTACTGTAACAATAATAGTTTATTATAAGTCATAAACTCTTGAAAAATTAATTATAATAATAATTTATAATTATTTGTGATTTAATCTTTTGTGATCCATAATAGATTTTTATTTTCATAGTACATTAAAAACTATCATGCAATCATTTTTTAGTGAAATAGTTGAAGTTTTGTGCTATTTTCCACGTTCTTTTTTGATAAAACATACCATTTCTATTTAAGCTTACCAAAATTAGCCTTCAACTTTGTTAAGCACGTATTTTTATTTAAATCACCTTTAAAAGAAAATCCAATAATCTATGAGTAGCTACTCTCGTATCTTGGTTGATTCAAAAGTTTCTCTTATCTTATTCTTTTTGTATTTATATTGTAGAGAACAATTTAGTTTTTTCTTCAAAATAGTATAAAACAATATTCGGGACCCTATTTCGTTTGTTCCTTCTCATCAATTTCGTCTTTTTTTTAAGGTCACGTAATGTTCCTTCCAATTTTAAAACCATAAAGACTGAAAAAAGGTTAAAAAAAGAAAAAAAAAAAGGAAAAAAAAAAGGAAAAGATCAAGGCTACACTTTTATTATTGTTTAATAAGAAAAAAATTTATTAATATTACCCGTGAACCATGCTTCAAAAAAATAAAATAATAATAATAACAATTCCAGTGAATGAATATAAATTTGAATGCGAAAAAATCCGCAACTAGCTAGATTTTGGCTTTCATCAAAATCAGTTATTAGACAAAAGAACAAACGAACAACTTTCTAACGCCTCAAATTTAACGAAATATTACAAGTTCAATAAATCAATGAACTCATGATCGCAAAAAAGGGAAAAAAAATTTCCGTTTGAATCAATTTTTTAATTAGAATAAGGACGAAAGTTTATCATTGGATACAGTAATCAATTACCGGGTTAAGCTTATCAGATTTAGCTAAGCTGAGTCAGCAAGATGTCTTAATCAAAGGTTTTCGATTGTCGCTAACTTGTATTTCTTGAAGAGGCCTCGTTGAGTTATAAAGCGTAAACGTGGTTCCAATGCTAGATCTTATTGATGGGCTTATTTATTTTATTTTATATTTATCTTTATCTCGCTCATCTCTTCTATATACATGCGTGTGCAGAGCTCAGAGGAATCGAACCCTGGACTTGGTACTCACCGGTCCCACCCTCGATCCCTTTACCAGACAGGCCGCATGCCTGTTGGGATTGTTGGGCTTATTGAATCAGGGCTCAGAGAGGAGCCATATGTTCAGGCCAGCCCACCCACCCCCCAGCGCTCAGCATCGGATTTGGTCACGCTCAGTTAGCAAAAATTTCGTGCTATTATTAGAAGATTGTCTGAGGTAACCAAATCAAGTATGATCACAATCGGCGACATGAAAAATCATATGCACAATCACAAGATATGTGGAAAATATTTTATATATATCATAAAAAGTATACTAAATTTCTTTAACATGAATTTTGCTGAATAACAGATCCATTTTGAAACTAATAGGAAAGGATTTGATTCTCAATGGAATGGTGACAAGTACTAGTGCACTCAAATCGAAAGGATAGATATCACTAGATAAAACACCAAAGCACAAAGGATTTGTACACAATTTACCATTTTCTAAAGCAGACACATCTTGAAAAAAGAAATGAAGAAGAAGAAGAAAGCAAACCCGTTTGATTTGATTAGTGGAAGCTGGATGGTTTGCACTAGCATAGATCATATTAGTTCATGTCAAATAATAGATTTACAATGATAATACTCTAATTTTTTTTTATATGATTGTTATTGTCTCTTGTGTTATGTCCACCATTAGTTGTTGTAATATGAAATTTCGAATGATTTTAATCATATTACACAAAAGATTTGTTGGGAATTGACCTAATATTGAGGAGTTGTGACACCATATAAGGATTGAGATTTGGCGCCAAAACTTTTTCGATGCAACAAACGTCCAAATATTGTACTTTGCTAGTCGACAAAAGCTTTTGAAATAACAAATCAAGAAGTAAAAAATCCGAATAATAATAGTTCAGAATCTTCAATAGCTGAATGTGAAGATAATATATCAAGCAGAACATCACGGGTTGATCAATTGAAGATTTTTGCTATTTTTGTTATTCAATTTTCATGCAAATTATATTATTATATTTTATTTTTAACTTTCACTGTAATCGTAAGAGGTGATATTTCTATCTATGTTGCACAAATTCGGACAACCTCTGTCGGGAGCGCGGGACCATGGCTCTCGCAATCTCGGCTCAGCCCCCTCCGAGCTCTCTCGCCGTTCCGACCAAACCCGATCGCACCGACGACCCTCATCACCATCACCTTCGTCTTCTTCAGCTGGTGAACGACTGCTCGGACATATCCCATCTCAAGCAAATCCACGCTCGAGCCCTGCGCACCGCGGCGGCAACGGCCCACGACCCGCAGGCCCACTTCCTCCACAGCAGAATCCTCCACGCCTCGTCCTCCCTGAGCATCGACTACGCTCGCCGGGTGTTCCGGCAAGTCGAGAACCCGAACGCGTTCATGTGGAACGCTCTCATACGGGCCTGCGCGCAGAGCGGCGACCGCAAGGAGGAGGCCGTCTCGCTGCTGCGCGCGATGTTGGAGGACGGGCGTGTTTCTCCGGATCAGTACACGTTCCCGTTCGCTCTCAAGGCGTGCGCGTATCTGTTCGCTCTGTCGGAAGGGAAACAGGTGCACGCCCAGTTTTTGAAACGTGGTTTGGGGTCGGATGTTTATGTCAACAACAGTTTGGTCCATTTTTATGCATCCTGCGGGGTGTTGGAGGATGCGAAGAAGGTGTTCGAGAAAATGCCTGAGAGGACTGCGGTTTCGTGGAATGCCGTGATCGATGCCTTGGTTCGGTTTGGTGAGTTCAGTGCTGCGATGGGACTGTTCCATGAGATGCAGAAGTTGTTTGAGCCGGATGGGTACACCATGCAGAGCATTTTGAGTGCTTGTGCTGGTCTGGGTTCTTTGTCTTTAGGGATGTGGGCTCATGCTTATATACTGAGGAAGTGTGATAAGGATGTGGTTGATGATATTCTTGTCAAATCTTCATTGGTGGACATGTATTGCAGGTGCGGCTCATTGGGGATGGCTGAGCAGATATTTCGGAGGATGGAGAAGCACAACGTGAATTCTTGGAATTCCATGATTTTAGGATTTGCTATGCATGGGCAGGCCGAAACAGCGTTGGATTACTTTGCCCAGATGGTTATGGAAGAAGGATTAATGCCGAATTCTGTAACATTTGTTGGTGTTCTGGGTGCTTGTAATCACAAAGGAATGGTTGATGAAGGCCGTAGCTACTTTGATAAGATGATAAATGAGTATAGTATTGAACCACAATTAGAGCACTACGGATGCTTGGTTGATCTTCTAGCTCGTGCTGGTTTTATTGATGAGGCACTAGATCTTGTGTCTAATATGCCTTTTAAGCCGGACCCTGTAATATGGAGGAGTATTCTGGATGCGTGTTGTAAGACAAATGCAAGAGTTGAGCTGAGCAAAGAAGTAGCTAAGCAGATCCTTGCATCCGGAGGGGATTCTTATAGTGGTGTTTATGTGCTTTTATCTAAGGTTTATGCATCGGCTAGCAGGTGGGACGATGTTGCATTGATTAGAAAATTAATGACCGATAGAGGTGTAACAAAAGAGCCAGGGTGCAGTTTAGTGGAAATATGTGGTGTGTCCCATGAGTTTTTTGCTGGGGACATAACGCATCCTCAAACTGAAGATATATACCAAGCCTTGAAGGAAATAGAAGAGAAATTAGAATCAGCCGGCTATGTGCCTGATGTCTCACAAGCGTCTATGATCGATGATGAGCATAGTGAGGAGAAGGAGCAGTCTCTCAGGTTGCATAGCGAGAGACTTGCCATTGCATTTGGATTATTAAACAGGAAACAGGGCACTCCTATTCGTGTGTTTAAAAATCTTCGAGTGTGCAATGACTGTCACAAGGTCACCAAATTAATCTCCAAGATTTATAATGTGGAGATTATTGTGAGAGACCGTACTCGATTTCATCACTTCAAGGATGGCCGCTGTTCTTGCATGGACTATTGGTGATGGTCAACGCTTCAGTAGCATTTTAAAATTGTTTCGTTGAATGTTTCTCCGTTGAAAAGTGTAATTGCTGTGAACATTCTCAAACAAGAAAATTTGCACATATAAATCTGGCAACAGGTTCCTCAACTGATAATCTGTTGCTGGACCTCCAATATTGCAATGAAAGTGGGTCCATTGGGTTGCAATTCATCTCGAGTCCAATTTGATAGGAACAGTAAATAAGTTTTTACGTGGCAGGAGTCCCATCTCCATTACAACCACCTGATCTTAATCTGCATCCCGGCCTCTATGCAGAGGCAGCATCAGTCAAGTCTTTTGATGGGTCATGCGCGTTATATTTCACTACTTAATTCTCCAGTTCAGGTATGTGAATTTTGTTATAGCAAGTATTTTTATACTAGATTCTTGGTTTTTGCATTCTCCTTGATATCGTGAACTACTGAAAATACGTACTTTGTAGCAAAAGGCGCAGATATTTTTCTCTGGAACCTCAGTGTCCATGACTATTTCTATTTGAAATTGTGAATCAAGTCATGTAGTGATTCGTATGTAACTATTAACTAAAACTGGATTATCTCAAGTCGCCCAGGAGTCGTAGGGACAGACATACTGCTGTTCTTGTAATGCGGAGCCCTATGTCTCTGTAGTGCCTTCGAGCTCCATGCGCAAAAATCTAGTTAAGGCCCTTTCTCCAGTTCAGAATCGCCCTTAAATTTCTTAATAAGCAGCTAAATTAGAAAAATTAGCAACATAAAGGAGAAAACCTTATGGTGCTTCTGAAGCTTTGAATTCGTAAACTTTTTGCTTTGATATTACATATTTGCATTCCAAGATACCTGATTGCTTTGTAAGGGTATTTTCATTAAGATGAAATGTACAAGTCAATCATTCTGCTTGGCTGGTATAGGAGAATATACAGAAGAACCATAATGTCCTCACGTACAAACAAATAGGGAGAGAGTGGAAGAAACAATGACTATGAGCTGTATGATTATACATCTCCCGCTTGCTTGCGGGGACGATTAATTGGAAAACTCATTGTAAATGCTGAAGAGCCAAGAATAAATTAAACACACCAAAACGGACCTCCCCAGGAACAGAAAACTCGAAAAACACTGGCGAAGCACGAAACGCAGGAATCTCAGGATTCCTAGGTGCTGTATATCAGCCTAGGGCTGGGATCAGAATATGCAATGCTTAACTGGGTTTGTGCCTGACAAAACTGAGATGCCCACCTCGATGCAATGCTATAGGATTCCTTGATCTGTGAAGTCTGAGGCCACTGAAAACACACCAAAGAGAAAGGAATGTGGTGAGGTAATCTTGGTATTAGCTTCAGAAGGAAAAGCTACAGAGCATTGAGCACAGTGAGGACTACCATAAACAGAGCAGAGAAGAGCTAGAAATTCAAAAGTTGGTCCAAATTAGTTGCAGTCTATGTGCAAGTGGTGTCGCCGTGAAGTCAAGGGTTACCTAAAACTTAGAATTAGTGCACAAGCGATGGCCTCATCAGTTACTGCATTCACTTGATAATGAGATCAGTGCACTATTAATTGAAACGCATCTGCTGTTTCAATTAACTACCCGCACCAACTCTCCACCAAAAACTTGGCCTATCATTTCTAATTCTGTTTGGGGACTTTCTGCATCTGATGGAAGATTGAATTTGAGAAATGTGTGCAACTTGCTAGAATTCATCAGCTCAAACGTAATAGAGAACTGAAAACGATCCTTTTTTGGCAAAAAAGATGTTGCAGAAGAGAGCACTCTTAGTCTTTACCTGATGAGAACGACGGGACAACGACGACGTTCATGATGATGTTAGGAGGAAGGCGTAGGCGAAGAGGGAAGAGCTTCCCATTCAATGGATTGTGAGAACACACGGTGAGGCTGTCGATTCCAGTCTCTTCCGACAGTTTGCGACTCAGCTCCTCTACGGTATTCCCCTTGAAATTATTCAGGCAGTAGCCTTCCATGTCCTCTCCTGCCACTTCGCCATTCTCATCGGCTATGTGGTAGTATACAATCCTGCCCTCAGTCACACGGGGTGATGATGGCGACGCAGCTGGTGGAGGCGGCGGAGCCACTAATGAATCGCTCGACTGTGAAAGAGAAAGGAAAAGTGAAAAACCATTACACGGGTGCTGCTTAGTCAGCGAAAAGTGATATCCTGTTTAGTTTCATGATCTGGAAAACAAAACCACTGGGGAGAGTTATGAATCTGGGTAGAGTTGCACACCTCTTGGCTGGAAAGGTTCCCAGAAGTCTCCGAAACTGAAGAAGAGAAGCTGTTCTGTGACACCATCGATATATCCATATTGCGGTCCACAGGCTGTGCTCGACTCGGCTGATCGCTAGCGCTTGGAGAATCAACCTCGATCTCCACTATGTCGACTTCCCAGAGTATCCAATCCTGCGTTGAGGTCCTCTGGGGGATATCGTGCGTCACCGAATCCCTCATCGGCGGCAAGCCCTTATTAGCCTTCAGGAAATTCCCGTACCGCGTCCGGAGCTTGATCCAGTTCCCCTCTCGGATCGGCTCCCACTCGACCGACGAGTCAAGCCGCCCGGTCTGCATCTGCAGGACCTTGCAGCCGGAGATGCCGAGCATGAAGGGCTTGTTGGACGCGGTGAGGTAGCGTCCGTAGCAGCTCTTGAGCCTGATAAAATGGCAGTCCTTCCCGTAGCCGGAAGTGTTCACAAACTCGACGGTCCACTTGGCTTTGCTGGAGGATCCCTTCCGGTCCTGTGAGACAGACTCCTCGTCCTCATTGGCGTGGAGGTACTTGTGGTGGTGGCTCCGGAGGCGGACCGCCTTGGCCTGGCGGAAGAATTCCATTCCGGAGCGGGGCTTGTTGGAGCTGTGGTGTGATGAGAGCTGTGTAAGGAAGAGAAGCAGAACTAGTGAGCGAACGTGGACGGGGTCCTCTCCACTTCAAGACGACGACGGCAAGTTTTTTTTAAGTATTTCATTGGATTGGCACAGTCCATGCCTAAAATCAGTACTTACTAAAAATATCACGAGGAGCGGCTAATAAAATTAAAAGATCATTAACTAAACTCGATTAAGGACGCACGGCCTGTCGATATACACGAAGTTGCGTTCGGCGCATGCCAACGTACGGTCTCGATCCCGAAGTCTAGAGTCGCCGGAGAGATGGCACGCGGGGGCAAAAACAAGGTAACGTCATTACCTTATCTCCTCGTTTTGACTTCGATAATAATAATATTAATGAGACGCAATTAGCTACGAATATAGAATATTATACGAGCGTGCGAGGTGCAATTGCATAAATATCACGCTAGAGGTAGGTTTTCTTTTGATTCGTTTTTTTCTTATATCTACTTATTGGGATCTTTAATCACAAGATACTTGTCCTTTTTTTTTTTTGGACATAATCTTATTAACAATACATGTTTTCCCACATCGACACACTAGATCTCTAAGCATTGGTCCTAAGCAAGACCTTAAAAGGCTTCGTCTAAATGGGCTCCCTGGAGACGTAAAACCCAGGATACAGCCCCACAGGGCAACCTGCCACGTGAAATAAAAGGGGCTTCCCCCACAAGGGGGAGGTCGGGGAGTTAACAATACATGGGACCCACCTTAGATCCCCGTGATGCCTTCCCGGATGAAATAGGCCGGCGTGGTACAGGGAAATAAAAGGGGCTTCCCCCCACAAGGGGGAGGTGCGGCGCCCATAATCTTGTTAACAATACATGTTTTCCCACATCGACACACTAGATCCCTAAGCATGCTTTGTGCGCGTGCGCAGATAGAGAGCGTGTAATTAGAGTAGTACAAAGCAAATGATACTCAATGAGTGATTTTATGTCCGTAGAAACAGATGTAAACAATCGAGAGTGATGTAAACGACATTTTCCGAATAGTATAAATGCAATTTTTGAGCAGGTAATCAGTACAATGATTGTTCGATAAACACCTCGTAAGTGCTAATGATATTTACAAGTTACGTGGCTCAATCTTCGTTACTATAAAGGATTCCTATATCATGCAAAGTGAGTAACGTGAATTGATCGAATTTTCCATAGTAACAACAATTGGAAGGACTAATTTAGCAGTCACATTGCCATGTGCTATGCAATTTGTAAGTTTAAATGAATTTCGTGATTTTTTATTTATTTATTTATTTTTTTTGGTGTTGACGACGAGGCTCACCTGATCGTACTCGTAGGACAAGTTCGATAGGTCAGACCTTCTGGGCGACCCGCCGTTCTCCGCGAAAACGCTCAGCGCGTCCTCCGCCACCGACGACAGGCTCGACATGGACGTCAGGTACTTCTCCAGCCCCCCTTCGTCCGACGCCAACTCCGCCTCCGCCTCCCCCTCCACCGCCTCCACGTCCCACAGTATCCACTTTTTCGTGCTCCCCGTGTACGGCTCGTCGTGCGTCACGCTGTTCCTCCACGGCGGCGTCCCGCCGTTGGCCCTCAGGTACTTCCCGCACCACGACTTCAGCTGCACCTGAAACCCGTACCTGACCGGCTCCCACTCCGTGTTCCATTGGTCGAGCTCGCCGACGCCCACCGGCGGCGCGACCGCCACCTTGTTCCCCGTCATCCCCATCAGGAACGGGTCCTCGGTGGCGGCCAGGTACCCGCCGTGGCAGCTCCTGAGGCGGACGACGTGGCTTCTCCCCTCCACCCGCTCGACCACCCACGTCGAGGCCCGCGAGCGCTCGGTGCCGCGTTTCTGCCGGACGGGCTCGCCGATGCTGGCGCCGGGGATGAGGTACTTGCCGAGGTGGCTCCGGAGCTTGACCGCCGTCGTTTTGGTGAAGAAATCCATGAAGAACGATCGATGCTTGCTCTGGGTTATTTTCCTGATGTGGGGGGGCGAAAACAGAGCACGCGTCTTATATATGTGGGACTGCTTGCTTGCTTGCTTGTTGTTGTTTCTTGGTTTTTTCTATTCGCGGAAACTACGGTGGAAAAATCGGATCTTGTCCTGTCGTTCTCGTTGGTATTTAAAATAAACTGGAGGAACGATAGACGGACGTGAGAGGAGAAGAAGATGAGGAGGAAGACTTTTGGGGGAAGGTCTCTGAGGGTGAAGCTTCTTCTAGGGTTGAATGGTCTGCGAGGGGAGGGACTGACGAACGCGTTTCTTTGAATTCTCTCGGAGAGAGAGAGAGAGAGAGAGAGAGTTTGACTTAGTATTTATTTCCGTAATTTTGCGGGATGGACTGAGGAGGAAGGAGGAGGAGCAGAAGAGGTACGACTCGTAATGCCATGGAAATTCTGCGCATGGTGGGCGCGAACTCCGGACTTTTTCTGAGTTGGCGTGTATCAAGGTTTCCCTCTTCTGGAACTCCACCTCTAGAATTCTCCCTTTTTCCTTCTTCTGCAGTCGGGCGTTGGGGGGACGCAATTTCGGGTATACTCTGTTTCGTGGTTAACGGGATAAACGGAGTCAATTTAAAAAATTATTTAGGTATATTCAAACCAAAATGCAGGAGGTCATCAGGGGTAATGGACAGAGATTCGTTGAATAATGGGTCGTTAACTATAGTCCATTAACCGTACGGGAACCCGTACTTCAAGCGAGATTCAATAGGGCATCGCCATTTTTTAACATGTGAGTGGCGTCTTCCGCATGATGATTTCTCGCGGTCCTTGGTATGTGGTACGGGACATGGGGGAGATGAACGGGACTCGTGGCCTCCACGGCCGCTCGTAACAAGACACAGGAGTCCTGGTTTCGTTGATCATGATGTCGTCTCCAAGACACCTTAAGTGCAGAGTGTGATTTTCCGGTTGTTATTATTACGGTATATGTAGTTCCACCTTGAGTATCCTGTTGAAATTCTCCATCGGAAGCACGTTGCGATCAGTCAAGGTGCTTGAGACCATGTCGAATGATGTTTACTGGATGAACTGAGATTCTCAAGCGACGCCTTCTATGGTTCGACCCCCACATGGTGTTAGGGAGACATGGGGCAACAACTTTCTAAGAATTAACCTAATTCAGGATCAATATCTCTCCCGATATTAAATGGCCTAGCAATACAACCTTGCGATATAATAATGTCAAAATGATAAGAAGACGAGTCTAACAATGGCACCAAGATTTTACATGGAAAATCCAATGAGGGAAAACCACGAAGGGTCAAAAAACTTCCACTAAATCTAAAAATAGTTAGATATATAAAGTATTCTTCTCTACTAACACATTAGATACTCTATATTGATAATACAATCGCATTTCATCACTATAAATGTGAATTAATGTAAATAGAGTAAGAAAATTTTAACCACGATTGAAGAATTCAAGAAAAATTCTCAATAATCAAAATTGATTGAGTTGTAGTCTTTGGTCTTACGAACAGCTTACTTGAGCCAATTCCAACAAGACTTGGCCTTGGAATTGGAACCAGAAGTCGCAGGCCCTTTTCTCCATGTTAATCTCTCTCTCTCTCACCCTTTTCTCTCCCCTCTTGGGCGCACCTCCAATACAAAGCAATTCTCTCTCATGCCATTCTTTTTTGAAAAAAAAACCACAAAAAACTCCAAACTTTACCCAAAATAACAAATTTATCATAAACTTTTTTTTGTGACGTGAAAAACCCCACGCTTTTCAAACCGTGACACATTTACTCCATCAATGGCATTTTTATCTTCTTCTTCTTTTTTTTTATGTTTTTCCTTTTCCTTTTTCTTTTTTTCTTTTTCATTTTTTCTTCTTCTTTCCTCTTCCGGCCATGGTGGAGGGAAGCCGGCGTCCGACTAGGGTTGTCCTCGCCAACATCGGGTGAGGGCCGCCCTCGCCTGGGCTAGCTAGGGCCTCCCTCATCGGCGTTAGGCGAGGACCTGGCAAGGGACGCCCTCACCGGACTTGAGCGAGAGGTGCCCTCGCCAGATTTGGGCAAGGATGCGAGGGAGGCCCTCGCCCAACCCAGCCGAGGGCTGCCCTTGCTCGACACAGTGAGGGCGGCCTTAGCCAACCCAAGCAGGGGGACCCTCACCGGATGTCGGCAAGGGTAGCCCTCACCGGACACTGACTTCCCTCCACCATGGCCGGCGGAAGGAAGAGAGAATGAAGAAAATAAAGAAAATAAAATAAAAGTAAAAAGACTAAAATGCCCTATAGTTTAAGGTAAATATGTCATACGACGAAGTTCAAGGTTTTTTATGTTACAAAAAAATGTTTAGGGTAAATTTGTCACTTTAAGCAAAATTTAGGGTTTTTTGTGATTTTTCCTTTCTTTTTTTGGGAAAAAGCCACCAAAAACCCCGAACTTTGCCTCGAGTGACGATTTACTGCCGAACTTTGTTTTGTAACGTAAAAAAACCCCCGAAGTTTGCTAACCGTGATACATTTACCCTAAACTTTTATTTGTGACATAAAAAATCCCAAACTTTTATTTGTGTGACACATTTACCCTAAATTATAATGGCGTTTTGGTTTTTTTACTTTTAAATTTTTTTTTCTTTTTCTTCTTCTTCTTCTTCCTTCCTCCGCCGGCCATGGCGGAGCCGGCGGAGGGAAGCCGGCGTCCGGCGAGGGAGGCCCTCGACCGACCCGCAGAGGGCCTTCGTCGCCCGACGCAGCGAGGGCGGCTCTCGTCGGCGTCGGGCGAGGGCCTCCTCGCCGGATCCGGCGGGTACCCTCGCCGACGCCGCGAGAGCACCCTCGCCCGGATCGGCGAGGGCGACCCTCGCCGACGCGGCGAGGGCGGCCCTAGCCCGGCCCGGGCGAGGGCGACCCTCGCCGACGCCGGCGAGGGCAGCCCTCGCCCAACGCCGGCTTCCCTCCGCTGGCTCCACCATGGCCGGTGGAGGGAAGAGAGAGGAAGAAAAAAAAAAAAAGAAAAAAGAAAAAACAGAAAAATAAGACGAAAATACCCTTAACGGGGTAAATGTGTCACATTTAAGAAAATTTCGGGGTTTTTTACGTTAAAAACAAAAGTTCGGGGTAAATTTGTCACTTTCGGCAAAATTTAGGGTTTTTTGTGATTTTTTCCTTTCTTTTTTTGACTTCTTGACCTCCTCTCGTTTCATTAAGGGGAGCTGGGCCCTACATAAGGCGGACCCACCCAACGCAATGGTGAAGTTCCATCTTTGACCATTGAATAAATGGTTTCATATCACCGACCAAAAAAAAAAGGTTTGATATCACAAAAAACAAGAAAAATTAATTTTTTAACAACAAAAAAATATAAATTAATATATTTACAACCATAAAACCCCAAAGATACATCTGTAATAAATTTACTATTCATTATTTTCATTAAAATTGATTAATACTACAAAAAAACCCCAAAATTGGTAAATTTATAATAAAAATAGGGTAAAATACCAAATTGATAAATCCATTAACTATCACATGTCATTCAACTCGGTAATTTGAAAATAAAATTTAACAAAAACTAACGGAGGATAAATTTATCATAAGTATAACGATTTGAGATTTTCTATGGTAAAAAATTTACTTTGGGTAAAATTGTCGAAAGTATACCGATTTAGGGTTTTTCATGGTATTAGCCCTAAATAAAATGACAAAGAGGCTTGTGTTCTCCATCCTTATACCTGATGAATTAGTTGCCTCTTTTACAAGGTTCGGTTAATCAAGTTGCACTCCTGATTAGCTGGCTTCATAGAAAAACAACATTTTCCTCGATAAAAACATCCAAAGTGCGTTTCTTTCATGGGAAATAAATGATTTAAAAAAAAAATTTCTTAAAAATAATTGCTTGCATCGCTTGACATAAATGGTCAATGAAAAATGATTTCCTTATCGACAACAATTTAATTTAATTATTTTTGCATACGATGAAAATATTTTTCATCTATTCATTTTTTTAAGCAGTACAAACAATCATTTAAAAAAAAATTGTTCTCTAAATCATTTATTTTCTGCTAAATAAACGAAGCCTAAACATATAATAAATATGGATTTGACCAAAAAAATAGTAAATATGGCTATTTCTTGATTAAAAAAGTGGGAAAACAACTTACCAATATTAATAAATTCGAATTCATGGTAAAAATGATTTTCGCTTTGTTGAACAAATTGAGAGTCGGTCTACCGAAATACAGAAAGAAAAAAAAAACCCTTAAAAAGGAAAGTGTTTAAAAAAAACTTTCATTTAGAATGGTGATCAACCTTATTTGATATTATTCATTCTTCCCACAATTAAATTACCAAGAACTAGTAGTTTTTACTGCAGACTACTTACTTTTTATGAAAAGTAAGTTGGCATCAGGTTCGAGTTCGCATTTACCATCGAAGCTGCTTTTATAGAACTTCCCAACAAATTGTATTTAAGGACAACTTGTGTAAAGCTTAAACAACTGGCGTCTCCAAAGAACAACTTGCATTTATCGATAACAATTTATGTTCATGATAATTAGTGGTAACCTTATTTGATAAAACCTCATCCGATCAAGGTAAATCTCATTATACGTATATCAAGACTAAGTAGCATTTACATAGATAAACAACTTATATTCATGAAAAACAACTAATGTTTACCTCGATGAATGTTGTATACAATAAAATAGATGATGGTACCGATAATAACCGCACTATCCTATGCAAAATATTTCATTTTCCTTTTGGAAAATGAAGATTTACTAAAAATGACATTTCACTTTTGAATAATGTGATTTACGAAGTAGAAAGCTTTTGATTTGCTACCTAAAGTTAATGACCTCGTGGTTGTGGTGAGGCCACCTCACTACACAAGGCCCCACCCCAAGCACTACAAAAAGAAATGGACAAAGGTGATCAAACTTTCTCGTCACGAATCGCTTGTTATGTTTACTCCGTTACCTTTATATATAAAAAGAAAATTTCTTTTTTTTTTGTTATTTGGTCTGCTTTGGTACCAAAGGCCACGAAAAACTAAAGGCGTCCAGTGATAGCATTTGTAGCGTTTGAAAACCAAAGGAGCTATGCCAGAGACGACTTTGAACTTCCAGCCATGTAAGAGGAGCAACGCTGAAGAAAAGTCTTCATATTGCACGAGAGAGAGAGAGAATAAAAGCCTATTACCGAAGGGGAAAAAAACAGAAAGAGAAATTGTAAGATAGTCCGAGTTTTATTGGGCCAGTGGAGAGAGAGAGAGAGTTGTTGATTGGGCCGTTCGCCTTACCAAGGGCTTTGGTTAAAGCTGGGCTGAGTTCCAACTGTTATTCCCCAGTGATTAAGGGTGGGCCGGGTTAAGTCCGGACAATTTTGTGCGGGGGGATTCGAACAATGTGCACTTGTTCTCGAGCTAAAGAGCTCTAGCCAGACACGTTGTTGCCCGTCAGGTTGAGTTATATATTTGCAATTAGTAGGGTTGTGCAATAAGATCGCTTTTACTTGGGAATTGGATTGGATCGCTTCGAAAACCGGTTCACAATTCTGAATTAGAATCGTTGGGAACCAATTCGGCTCTTGATTCCAAGTGAAGAACCACCTAAAAGTCGAACCGGTTTCGTAAGTCCCCTCTTAGCATCTTTTTTTCTAATCTCTCTATTATCTCCAAGACTCCCCTGCCTCATTTAGGCAATTCACGACTCTCTCTCTCGGAAGTCCCCTCCTCCTCGCTGTTGCTCATTTAAGCCTCGCAAGCCTTGCTTGTTCTTGAGGGTTTTGGACTTTTTATTGTTTATATTTGTACATGACTAGCTATTTATCTCATGGATCGTTGCATTTGGTGGATAAGAGATTTTTGGTTTCCATCTTTGATATTAAATTGTTTTATTGCTCGTATTATTTTGTTGTAAAAAATGAAACCCAAAAAACAAAAATATAGGCTCTTGAGTAGACCTTTGGTTTGTAGTTCCTTGGCCACATAATAGCTTATGCAGCACCTAGTGAGTCGAGAACATTAGGCCAACCTTTCTTGTATAATTGTTTTTAAGAATTGTATGGCAAATAGTATTCTTGTGTCGGATTGTACCGCGTCTAACTTAACTCAGTCATTCAATCTTTCGAGCGAGACACATGAAACACTTTAGGCACAACAACTAATTTTGACTTGTCATTACCTCATTAGGAAAAAGATATCAGCTCCTAACTAATATGAGCACCAAAGACCAACTCTATCTTCAAAGCTCCATAAAGATATAATAGTTCTATCATAAAATTTATAGCTCAAACGCATCGACCAACTATTATTCCCTTTGCATCACTCACTCTTTATTGCAATGACACCAAACTCCACTCATAGGGGTACGAGAATACGAGAGAATCGCAGTTAGTAACACTAGGTTTCAAAGTGAATTCTAAGGTAACTAAGATGAGTTCCAAATTCCTATAATCAGTAACAAAAGAGTAGGTTTTCTGGTTTCAGGGTTAGAGCTCACCTACCCTGAAACTGATTATTCTTAGCAATTAGTTAAAAGGTTTTTGAGTGTTAAATGAAAACGAATGAGCTACAGCTATATTTTTATAGAAAGTTGAAAAAGAAGCCCACTAACAGACAGACCCTTTTGGATTTAGCAAAAAGATAAAGAAGATGTTTTAAAGATGTCATCTTCCCCTAGGACGTAATTTCCTTTCTTACCTAGAGAAATGGGCTTCTACGTTAGTTGAATGACGAGATGGGTACAAAAAGATGATATGGAGATTCGTATCTCGAGGAGATTTGTAAATTGATATGTCAAATTTTTGTTTAATCCATAAATATGTTCAGCTGACTAATTATATATAGGCGCAACGCGTTACTTTTGACGAGAACTTTGTCTTCAACATAACACGGAGATCAAAAACTCACAGCACATGCCTCGCTCCAGACGCATCCTACTTCCATGTCCGATTCCAGAGATCAGACCCATATTTCCATCTTCCAATCGGGATCAAACGACAGTGGACTCTAATCAAAGCGTTTGCTATCGGGTCAATTTTTGGTCGAGCATAATTAAGTTCGAAAGTACCTGCGGCCATTGGGACATTAGTTTAGACCGGAAAAGGACAAGGTATCCATCGAATGACGCATGCATAGTTTCGGCCACAAGTCACGGAGGATGGACGGGTGGGGGGGGACACTGTCAATTCGCGGTTGACCGAGGAAGCAGCTGTGGCCCCCCTCTCGAGCAGCGCGCAGGCCCCATCCGGCACCGCGACGGCCGCTCTCCCTGTCCCTCCTGTCCTCCTCCTCCTCACTTCCCCCTTTTTCCTCGCATTTTCGACTGTTTCCAAAGCTCTTTCTGGTCTCTAGTCCATCTCAAGGCCCGAGCACCGTCCTGTTTTTCCAGATGGCCGACGGTGCTAAGCAGACGTGATTGGAACGATGTACTTTTTGTAACCTGTGGAAAACTCTCGTGCCGGGCTAGAAAGGTAAGTGAATTTGACCGTCTCTCTCCTTACGGTGGCTGGAAAAAATAACGAGAAGAGAAATGAAATTTCCGGGATTCCCCCAAATGGGGTTTGGCTTTGGCAAATTGCCCCCCTGAAGTGTGTACTTCGTCTCGATTTGCCGCCGGCACCGGCGAACGCGTTTGTCTCGAATGGTGGTCGAGTGCAAGTTGCGTGGTCCGGCCAATATTTTGGATACAGATGAGCTGGGGAGAGACGTTTTGTGCCGAGACAATTGTGTCCAATGTCAGGGACAATTTTAGGGACAACGTTAGGGACCGCATCGAGATAAAGCGAAAATGATATCGCACGAGGGGTAGTTTTAGAAATTTCCCAGGAAGGAAGAAAAGTTTTTCCCCATCGAGTATCATCGCCTAATAACTTGGGGAACGGGCACTTTAACATTAAGCAATGATTACAGCTTACTTGAGATTAGAAAGAGATTCCACAAAAAAAAAAAAAAAATCACCACTAGATTTTACCAATAAATCATCTATATAGTGGATCGATCTTCATTTCATGAAATCATCATTTTCATCTTTTAGAAAGCAATTAGGGTAGTCCAGTAAAATAAGTCCAAATAAATAAAAGTTTCAACGCTTCGTGCCTTCCAATTGAAAAGAAGAAGAGCCTGCTAGGCGACCCAGAACATTTCTTCTGCTAAATGAAATCTGAATGGCGAGTTAGGAAGAAAGCCTAATCAATGCTCGCATTACATGACACGGTAGTTGCTACTGTCACATTGTTGTCATGACAGGCTGCAATACTATTGCCACTACGATAGACTCCTTTTTCCTAACCAAGAAGTAGGGGAAGACTGACTTATCATCTTATGTTGGACTTGATGAGATCCAATGCATTTATGTGGCTTATTAGGTCTATTATTTATCATATAATATATGCCCAATTTATTTATATATAGATATAATGGACAATACATTTGTGACATCAATTAGACACGTAGAATTCATATCATAAATCTCGATGAAAGGTTGAGATTTAACAACTTTAACGTCGGTCATTTCACTCTCTCTATATAAGATATTTTTTCAATGGAGAATGCATTCCATTATCACACTTTCACTATTTCAAGTTGAAATACATACTCATCACAACCATCATAGAGGAGAGTGGTGAGAATTTAAATCCACGGGAAGACATTTTCTCTCTCGTTTGATAATTTATATTGTATGTATTAATTTAACATTATGTTCACGTGATTAAAAGATCTTATAATTCTAACATCTTAGACCAATTCTTGTCCTTGCTCAGCAACGTCGCCACCATCAACCGGCACCACCGAAGTGAAGTTACCGGGCTAATTGCCTCTTGCTCGTGGATGAAGCAATGGCAGAGAGGAATTCGTGGCTTCAACCTTGCATCGGGAGGAAGGAGGACCACCTAGCGAAAAAGAAGACAAAATCTGAAAGGATGACCGTATAGTGCCAAAGTCAATGCGAGTCAAACAGTTGCTAAACAGAGCGCCCTGCGCACCAGCACGAAAGTCGAGATGCAAAATTCCCCCAAAACCAAAGGAGTGAATTGACGCGAGGGAGGGATGCGCCGCGATGCAGAGCCTTGAGATCATCCGTCAAAATTTTCTAATAAAGTTAAATTCGTCATTTTCTAAAAATCAAATTTTTATCGTCCCGGCCGAACTCGAGAGTCGAGACCACTGCGAGACTGCGAGGCGTAGGTCTCCTCCTCCTCCTGGTCCTAGTCCAATGTCCGCCATTTTTCTCGAGCTCTTTTGTCCTCACGTCGCCTCTTTTCACGTGACTCTCTCTCTCTCTCTCCCTCACATCTTCTCGAGACTTTGCGCAGACTCCAAGAACCTACGCACTCTCTCTCTCTCTCTCTCTAGAAAGAGATGCAGATCTTCTCTCCACCATTTTGACCCTCCCCTCCCTCTTCACTCCCACGTTCTCTCCGCCGCCCACCATGCCTCCTCCCCTCCCGTTCCTCCGCCTCGCCGTCGCCGTCGCCGTCGCCGTGCGACCCCGCCCCCGGCCCCGCCGTCTCCCACCCCTGCTCCGCCCCGCCCCGCGGCCCCTGCCCGCCCTTCCCCTCCTCCTCCCCCTCCCTACCCCTTCTCCGCCTCCCCCGGCTGCGGCCACCCTTCCTTCCAGATCCGCTGCGCCTCCCCCTACTCCCTCCTCTCCATCAACGGCCTCTCCTTCTCCCTCCGCCGCTACGACCCCAACTCCTCCTCCCTCACCCTCTCCCCTCGCCCCGCGCCCCTGCCCTCCTCCCTGGACGAGTGCTCCTCTTCGCCGCCGCCGCCGCCCGGGTCCTCCGCCATCCCGAACCGCACCATCTCGCTCTCCGGATCCCCGTTCCGCGTCTCCGACTCTTCCTGCTCGCGCCTCTCCGTGCTCCGCCCCTGCTCGCCGCCGAACCTCCCCAATTGCAGCCTCTGCCGGTGGGAGTGTAAGCTCATCAAGAGCCCCGTCCATCTGCTCAGCGACTGCGGGCCCAATGCGCACCGTTTTAGCTCCGAGCAGGGTTGTCAAGCTGACGTTCTTGGCTATCTCGGTAATGTCTTGAATTATGGGATCGTGGTCGAGTTCGACTTGGCTCAGGACTCCTACTTCGCGAGCTGCGGGGCTTGTCGGGCCGATGGCGGTGTCTGCGGCTTCAAGTCCAACGACCCGGGAAAGCAGTTCATCTGCTTCGACGCGCAGTCCCGGATCTCGCCGCGGTGGATCCGGGGCGGCGACCCGAACCACGTTGCTGCGATGGGGCTCATCTTCGCCTTGACGTGCCTGCTGCTTCTCTTTTCGGTGATCGTCGCGATCTTCCGGTCGAGGCGGTTCGGGGCCTCCTCTTCCTCGGAGGAAGATCCGACCGTCGTCTTCCTCCGCCGCCACCGCTCGGCGAGCCTCCTCCCGCCGGTGTTCACTTACGAGGAGCTCGAGGAATCCACGGACCGGTTCGACCCGAGACGGAAGATTGGCGACGGCGGGTTCGGGTCGGTCTTCCTGGGGAGGCTACGAGACGGGCGGACCGTCGCCGTCAAGCACCTGCACAAGCACCACAATGCGGCGGCGGCGGCGCGCGCGTTCTCCACCAAGTTGTTCTGCAACGAGATCTTGATACTGTCGTCCATCGACCACCCGAATCTGGTCAAGCTCCACGGGTACTGCTCCGACCCGAGAGGACTCCTCTTGGTCTACGACTATGTCCCCAACGGGACTCTCGCCGACCACCTCCACGGTTCCAAGAGCTCCGAAGGAAAGGCTCGCTGACGTGGCCGGTGAGGCTTGACATGGCGCTGCAGATCGCCACGGCCATCGAGTACCTGCACTTCTCGGTGACTCCGCCGATCGTGCATAGAGACGTAACGTCGTCGAACATTTTCGTCGAGAAGGACATGAGGATCAAAGTCGGTGACTTTGGGCTCTCGAGGCTGTTGGTGTTCGACAGGACGGGGAACCCATCATCGACGACCGGCTCGGAGTACATATGGACCGGTCCCAGGGGACGCCGGGCTTACTTGGATCCGGACTACCACCGGTCGTTCCGGCTGACGGACAAGAGCGACGTGTATAGCTTCGGGGTGGTGCTGCTGGAGCTGGTGTCGGGGATGAAGGCGGTGGATCAGGAGAGGGCCAAGGCGGAGGTGGGGCTGGCCGACCTGGTGGTGTCGCGGATACAGACGGGGATGCTCCACCAGGTGGTGGACCCCGCGATGGCGGTTGGCGGCGGCGGCGAGGCGGCGATGGAGGAGGGTGTCTCCGCCGTGGCCGAGCTGGCATTCCGGTGCGTCGCCGCGGACAAGGACGACCGGCCCGACGCGCGGGAGGTGGTGGCGGAGCTCAGGCGTATCCGGGGGCGCGTGCGCGGCGGGGCGGCGCGGGGTGGGCCCGCTTTAAATGTAGCAGCGGCGGTGGTCCCTGCGAACGTGGCGAGGGAGTGAACTGGGGGGGTATTTTCGTAATATTTTGGAGAATTATTTGGAGGTAACGAATTTAAGAAATGGGGTAAGCATGTGGGGAAGAAGTTTGACTGGCGATCGCGTGATGTTGATGAGGTTGTCGTCAGAAGAGAGGGAGTGAGTGTTGATTTCCGGAGGCAGGTTCATCGTGGTGTTGATGGATCTTTTTGGCTTCCTTCGTGACGCGCCTCTGTCCTGTTGTGTTCTGTTCTTCTTTTGGCTTTTTGCACGCAGATTTTTTGAACCCTCCTGAGATTTTGATTGGCTCTGTGTTTTGCCGCCCAAAAGACAAGATGAGATGAGAGAGAGAGCCATGCTTGTCATTACTACTTAATGAATGCAAATATGATCATGGTCATCAATGTAAATATTGATTTCGGCCGTGTTGGTTTCCTCTGTTTTTGCTCACTAGAATTGTCGATGCCTTTTATAACATCGTTTTCCTGCTCGTCCTTATCAAGGATTCATGAGTAGTTTCCCCTTTTCTTGCAAGAAAGTCAAAAGGGCAAAAGCTAAAGAGATGCTTTCCAATGATAATGTTGTTGTCCGGTAAACTTTTGGGTTTACACCAACTGCATTCGTCTTATTACAGGGAAAAAGAGAAGGACAATGCCGGCAACATTGCAAGCTACTTGAAATATGCACTTTCCAGGGCTCGGAGCTTCTCGCTCATGGCCACGGCTTCCGGTTTGCCCATCAGCTTGTAGCCTCTTTCCTGAAATGAGATCCGATAATTGCCGAAAAGTTATGAGGTGCATGAGATGGTCTCGACGAGAGTGTTCTTATCAAGGTCGAGTGCAGTACCTGCAGCTGCCACAAGAAAGGAGCACCCTCCCTTTTCTTAATCTGCTCCTCAATTGCTTCGGTCGCTGCACCATTCAGATTTCAGAATCAGAAAAAAACCCACATGATGTTTGGACTGCAAATAAGCAAGTGAATGATATAACCTTTTGTAGCTTGTCCAGTACTTAGTAGCATAATGAGCCAGACTTCATTAAAAACATCGAGCTGCTCATCTGATGCCCCGATCATCTAGCATAACGAAAGTGTATTAGTCGATCCTCAGTGCAGTAGTCTACAGAGACCTTGGTCGCACAAGCTGACGGTTCATAAGAGTACCTTGCAGTTATTGGCATCAAAATCTGGACCCAGCACTTTCAATGCGTGTTCGTACTTACCTCTCCCATAATCAAACATAGCTTCTGCAAGCTGAAAGCAGTGGGAATAAGGGATATTCAAATTCAAATAAAGCAATCTTTTTGATTGTACAAGAAAAATGAAAGGACACTTATGGGAATCAATAACAGGATAAACGATTTGATGACTGGAAATAGCCGATCAAATCAAGTGTTCAAACTCATGCATACCTCTAGATTAGAAAAGTTGCTGGTGATAAAAAAAAAGTGTGATTCTATAGAATGCATGATCAAGTGACATGAAGTTCAAAAGTATTTTTAAGAGCCCTAGAAGAGTGTAGAAGTCTAATTCTCCTAAAAAATAAAGTTGCCATGCATAGAAGAGTAGAGTATTATTCAACAAACCAGGATCCCCCTATGCATAAATGATTGCTTCTTCTTGCTCATCTTAGAAAGTCTACATCAACAAATAAATTATAATAAGCAAATGGCTGCTGTGAAATAGAAGTGTGGTTGCACGAAGGAAAATCCTCGTCACCTGGATTTCAGGCCATTGAATAGTTCTTCTGCTTTAGAAAGTTCTCCCGAGTATGCCAAGGCCCATAAAATCAACAAATCAAGATGCCATTCGATGTGCCAAGTCTTCTGAACAATTTAACAAAAGTTCTTACATAACCGAACCATGAAGATCGTGAATTATGATGTGGAAAAGAATGTTCAAGTGATTTCATAAGTTGTTCAGACATAATATTTCCCACTTATGTAACACCGTATTTATCTATAAAGAAGCAGTCCTGCGAACCCTTTTTGTTTTGTTTTGTTTTGTTTTTTTTTTTTTTTTTTTTGAGAGCGTTGGGGGGTGGGGTTTTGGTCATAAAAGGGAAGAAAATTCAGCATAAAAATAAAAAAAAAAGTTAAAGGCACATATATTGTGGCCCATGTGTCAGTTTACTTTACTTCCATGAGGATTGTCTCTGTCAAACACTAAGACAATTACACTCATTCACAAAAGCCAGCAACAATCAGAAAATGCCCCATAGAACAACATAATTTCAAGCTACTAATATGAGCACCTGCTAACTGATGCAAACCACCATGCAGCCATCTGATGTCAATACTGGTCTAGGCATACGGTATTGGCAATGCACATGTAGGCCATTCATTTGCTTCCCAATGCTTGTCACATGAAGGATCAAAGCAGATCATAGTGCAAATTTGAAGGAAAAAACCCGATGTACTCACAGCAGGCTTGTACAAGGCAAATGAGAGGTTTTCAATTCACCATTAATAAAACAATATTTTCTGTAATAACAACCAATTCTTCAACAGTTCTAGATGTCGAAATAATTCAGCCAAATCCAATAGGAGGCAAAAGGAAAGAAATGGGAATGAAAGAAAAGTCCATACGTTTGATCCCCCCTAAAAAATATTCTCAAATAGAGGAAAAGGAAGAGAAAGCAGAAGAGGGAGTGAGAGCAGCAAGTATTCTCTTTCTGCACTCAAAGATGCTAAGGGTTAGCAATCTTGGAGGGTGTTTGCTCACATTGCTTCTTTTCCATGGCAAAACAAGCAAAATATGGTTTTCACATTATTGCTGTATAATTCTGATATGTATACATATCTTTCTTTATAGATGAGGTACTGATAGGATAAATTAGCCTTATCCACTTAATTATGCAATCGGTATTGTGCTTTATCATGGTAATTCAGTCTAATCGGGCACTAAATTCTTGGACAACAAGGGAACGATATAACTCACTTGATCTGTCAAACGGCTGACTAAAACTTTTAGGCGTTCCTCATAGACATTTATGTGACCACGCACGTGAAGCCGCAACAGCAGACCTAGAGCATTTAAGTACACCTAGATCCACAGTATACCCGGTCAATTCATAGTCAAGATGATCAATGCACCAAATCAATTAAGAAAATAGATATTGACCTCAGCAGGCACAGCATCAGGTCTTTCCAGTTCCTTCCATATACAATTATCATATATATCAAGGACTTTTTTTATAGGAGAATGACCTTCCAAGTAGCAGAGTGCTACATGCCACCAATTGTGAGTTAACCTGAAAATGGAAGGTAACATTATAAACAAGAATATTGGAATTCATCATAATTCTCATTGATCGATACTCATACATGAATGATGAACAAGAGCTCCATGATGGTGAACATGCTTCCATGAAATCTACTGCTTCTTTAAAATGACACTCATACTGGAAAACATGGCACAACTGCACAGGGACATAGACAATATCAGTTCGAAATAATACATCAAGAAAAGAAGTAGTTGCCATATTTGATGCCTACAAAACTACTTGCTGTATAAGGAGGCAATTGTTCAAAAAACCATTAGCTGAAAATAAACTCAAGGATTTATCACAGATTCTAATTGTTAAGCAGAGAAGGAGTATGTTATCATACTCACGGCATGCTGTGCCCAACAATCTTCATTGTTTATCTCAAAACCCTTCTTTGCCGCTTTCTCAGCTTCAGCCATTCGACCAAGCTCCAGTAAAGGAAAAGCAAGCATCCCATATATGTAATTTTCCTGTTGATTCTCTGGTAGAACCTGTTGAGTTACAGAAATTATCATATCAACAACAAAGGATGTGATTATAGGCGAAATGAAAAGAATGATGACCAATCAAATGCTTTGCTTGTTCAAGAAAAATAACAGCTACAGTTCTGGCACAGAAAAATAATGATGTTAACATGTTTCTATGAATCTTGGAATGACTGACAAAAAAAAAAAAAAACTTTGACAGAAGATAGGCACTCTATTTATTTCTATTTCTTCATATATGTCTTCTGCTTTGACTATTTGTGTCCTTGCTGGACTAGTATTAGCTAGTATTGCGCCAACCAAAGTCGTTCTCTTTTACTAATGCAACTTCAACTCAAAGCCAAAGAAGAAGAACGATAGAGAACCGGCAACCTGTTCAACAAGATTCAGGGAAAGATCTGCTCGACCCATGTAGAAGCATAATATTTGAGCCCTCTTCAAAGATACCAAATCTTTAGGGAAATCTTTTAAGAGCTGCAGAAAATGAAAGAGAAGATGTTACATCTGGACTTTGGAGCCACACTAAATACCTAAATGTATGAAAACTGGAGCTTGTTTTAAGTATCAAGACCACTTGCAGTAAGGAATAAAATCACATGATATCAACATCTTTGGTGCATGTGTCTACACACACACACACACACACACACACACAAACAAGTTGGCTTGGCTCATTAGATCTTCAATGGATCAAATTTCTCCATAAGCACTGCTCATATAAACAAGTTGCAAACCAAAGGCGAGGAAACATCTAAGGAGGTTTTTATTCTCCTTCAATGAGCATTCCATACATGACCCTTTTGGCTAATTATACGACTCAACTCTAACATAATTATCCTCATATACCTGGCTCTGTTAGGTACTTGAATATTCCTCAACTATTCTGGTCCATTTACGGTTAATGCTTCTTGTCAACATAGTAGTTGAATAATCCCAACATATTACATAAGGCAGAGATTGTATAACTGTTCAATTTTCTGCAATTTTTTCCATTTCTCTGTGTAAATAACCCAATATTAGTTCACAATCACTAACATCTTCACCATCTAGAGTAAGGATGAGACGAACAACACCATGCATTGATAGGATGAGAGGTCCCACATTGACTAACATGAGATCTTTTGACCAACATAATTATCCGACATACCATGCTATTATGAGTTACAAAAGGACATGAAACCCATTTCGACAAAACAAAACAAACTTCATAATGCAATTGTCTGAATGGTAAACTAAATCGTTAGAATGTAGGCATTTCCTCGCTAGCAAGACAAGCAATTAAAAGACCAACAAAGACAACCCTGCAATTACATACTAAAGAAACTGAGAAATATTTTTCCCACTAAAAAGAAAAGAAAGAACTCAAAAAACCTTTTGATGCAGCTCGAAAGCAGCCTCGTCGTCTCTGTTATCTGAAATCAAACTGCTGACGGCATTGAAAACTGCTTTTTCATATGGCGTAGCTTGTTCCTGCCCAACGGCAAATTTATTAACAAATTAAAAGTCTAAACTTTCCGCTAACCCCCGTCGTAATTCAAGATAACAAGAGAGAAAAGACGAAGAAGAAGACGAGAACCTCACCAGACGAGACTTCGCAGCTTGAAAACACGAAGGCGAACGAGAAGGATCGGCAGAACAGAGATAATGAGCAGCCAAAATGTTAGCTAAAACGCAATCCCCATCATGGTCCACCGCCTCAAGAATCACCGATCTCTTCTTACCGTAGCTCAACACCTTCGCGGACCCCAACAAGCTCGCATCAGAATTACGTCAAACACACGGCGCGCATCAATAAACAGAGAACCCGGAGACGCGAACCTGCCGGTAATAGGCGTTGATGGCGGAGACGCAGTCGTCCGACGAGGTGTTGACTCCGTATCCCCACGCGTCGAATTTCACGCCTTCTCCACCCATCCGTCGCCTCGACTCCTCCTCCTCCTCCTACCCGATTCCTATCGGCGAATGGCCTCGTCGCCGGCAGGCGCGTGGGACCCGCGAAGCGAGCTCGTGGAGAAGGAAGACGGGAGAGGAGGGAATCCTGGGTCGAAGGGAATAGGTCCGAGCGTGTCGGATTCTTCTTCTATAAAAGGCTGCTCGCCTTATCTCTCTGGAATCGGACACAGCCGTTTTCGGAATCATTGGGGTTGAGTAGGATTATCGCACCATGTGCTGGAAACGTACGTGTCAAGCCTCGACGGGATTTCGTCCATTGCTACAGGGCTATTTGTCGGTTTCAGCTTGGTTCTCCATCCCCAAAGCATCGCTTCTATGTGCTTTTGGATATTAGCATTTTAGATTGATGATTGTTTATTAATTGTGGTAATAAGCTAGTTTACTTATCTGGGCTAGGTAATAGGATTAGTTTGGTTCTATTCCCTTTAGGAATGATGACTATGCAACAGTAGCGATTTCTGAATTTCTAATATTTAATATGATTCTTAAATTTTTTATGCATATTTATAAAAATGCATTTTTATGTAGAGTGGCATAAAACTAGTATATTCAATATGGGTTTGACTAAATGATGAAGTTCATGTTTCTTTGATCAAGGGATCCTTTTATATACCTTTGTGAGAAATGCTGGCTGCTTTTTTTTGCCATTGCATAGCATTCAATGAGAGGTTGCACGTCCGCCTGGCAATATTCCAAGCTATAAAATATAGGATTTACTCATTAAGTGTCTTAGAGGCATTGATTGAACAACTAACTAGGGTAAAGTCAAACTATTTTCTTGCTATGTGTCGTTATGAGATACTACCTAGAAAAATTGAGAAATTCCAAATTTAGTACTAATAATGAGTACCTATGACTGCAAAATATATTTCACACAATGCACGACTTATTAAATTATATTTTCAAACGTTTCGAGAGCTTGTCATATAATGAGGTTCACAAGTCATGATAATTAGCATTGGAATTGAAACTTACATGCTTCGAGAGTAATATGTCAAAGGGAGCTCATTGGCAGATTTTTTTTTTTTTTAATTACAAGAGAAGACCTTGACGAAGGAGGAGGAGGAGGAGAAATGAGGAGATAGAGAAGATACATTGTGTAATTATGAGATACTACTAAGAAAAAATTGAGATATTCCAAATTTAGTACTAATAATGAGTATCCATGACCCAATATATTTCTTGATCCGTGACTTATTAAATTATATTTCACACACTTCGAGAGCTCGTTATTAAAGATCATGGTCATTAGCATTGGAACTATAAGTTACACTTTGAGACACTTACTCTCAAACTTTTGTTATTAAGTGAGGTTCACGGATGATGGTCATTAGCATTGGAACTATAAGTTACGTGCTTTGAGAGTAGTGAAACGGCGGGGAGCTCACTGGTGGATTTTTTTATTACAAGAGAAGACCTTGACAAGAAGGAGAGGAGATGGAGAAGATGCCTTAGTGTAATTATGAGATAATACTTAGAAAAATTGAGATATTCCAAATTTAGTACCAATAATGAGTACCTATGACCCTAAAATATATTTCACGATGCATGACTTATCAAATTATATATAAAACACTTTGAGAGCTTGTCATTAAGTGAGGTTCACGAATCATGATCATTAGTATTGGAAATACAATTTACACGCTTCGAGAGCAGTGAATCGAGAGGAGCTCACTGGCGGATTTTTTTTTATTTATTACAGGGGAAGACCTTGGCGAAGGAGGAGGAGGAGGAGATGGAGAAGATGCCTTGCGTCTTTGCCTGCACGCGACACGTGGCTCGCACGGTGTTTATGTTAATCCCTCCTTCTTCTTAGGACTAAAGTCGGGTAATTATCTCAAACTGGTACAGTGGTTTTGGTTAGCAAGCGATGGTGTTTTGGTAATTGCAAAGGCAACAGTGGGAGACACGTGCGGCGCTCGTGGGCTATCCTGGTGGATTTTAATGGGTTAGCTCTCTGAACCATTTATGACCAATTTATCAACCCATTAAAAATGGATTGGCCTTATTTTTTTTTCTTTCTTCTTCCTCCAGTCGGCACGCACGGCGATGGCACCGCCCGGTCCATCGGCCTTTCCAGAGGGGCGTATTTAGGATTTCGCGTCTCGCCTGCCCCTGCCCACTTCCCGGCTGCCGTGCAATAGATCCGGACAATCTCCAACATCGAAGAGGAAGAACAAAAAGGAAGAACAAAAGGAATTTTTTAAAATAATTAAAATAATTAAAATTTTAATTTTAAAAAATAAAAAATAAAAAATAAATATTTTAAAATTATAACTATCCATTAAATTTATATTGTAAAATCATGTTATCAATACCATTTTAAAATATACATAAGCTTTTTAGGTTTCGTTAAATGGGTCGGGTATGAGTTGGGTATTGGTCAAAAAATTTGAAAATCACGGTTGGATTAGGAGTGCTTTCGGTTGATTCTAATGGTATATAATTTTGACTATGATGCCTACCTGTTGGGCTGGGTCCGTTTCTTGTCGGATCCGGCAATCATCATCACGGTTAACTTTCGGAAAAATAATTTTGACTATGATGCCTACCTGTTGAAAAATAGAAAAAAGAAAAAAAGGAAAAAAAAATTACAAGCGAGAAGTCCGAACTGTTGAGCTGGGTCCAACTCTTGTCGGATCTGGCTCATCATCTTAAAAAAAAAAAAAAAAAAAGGAAGGAAAAAAAGGGATAATGCCCTTGATTTATTTATTTTGGTCGAAAAATGATCTTGATTTGAGAGAGAGAAAATAACAATTTTCTGTAGCACTAAAAGAGAGGAGAAGAGAGGTTTCTTCGAAAAATAGAAGAGGAGGTCTAAATTCAACGGTGAAATTTTGTCATAATTAAATGAAATTTTAGTATGTTGTTCGCGAGTCTAACAATTGCAAGTTAATCGGTTTTACTCGTAGAAACCCTTCTCTAAATCGTCTCTTAATTTCTCTAGCAGCGTGTTAGATATGCCTCAAGTTTGAACAAGAGAAGGAAAGTTTTATAATTTAAGGAGATTTCTCATTTTGAATAGATTTCCTAATTGGATGGTTTTCCTAGTTGGAGAAGGTTTCCTTAAAAGAGTAAACCTACTTGAATTAGGAAACGCTAGCTTAATATGTATCACGATATTTGAATTTTTAATCTATTCAATATGATTGTTGAATTTTTTTATACATATTTATAAAAATGTATTTTTATGTTGAGTGACATAAGACTAGTAAACTCAACGGATTTGCAATTGAAGGATGAAGTTCATCTTTGTTTTATCAAGGGAACCTTTGATACACCTCCGTGACAAATGCTGGCTGCATTTTGTGCCATTGCATCGCATTCAATTATAGATTGCACGTCCCCAGGCAATATTTTTAGTATGATCAAGCTATAAAATATAGGATTTACTCATTTAGTGTCTTAAAGGCATTGATTGAGCAACTAGGGAATCTCAAATAATTTTCCTGCTATATGTAATTACGAGATACTACTTAGAAAATTTGAGATATTTCAAATTTAATATTAATAAAGGGTACCTATGATATTGAAATATATTTCACGATGATGACTTATTAAATTTTTTGAGTAAATTGAGCACTCCATCTAAACTTGATATCAAAATCAGGACTCTAGTTGGAATCGTCCCAACTTTTTTAAATTCACACGCTTGGAGTTCACAGGTCATGATCATTGGCATTGGAAATAACAAGCACTAGGAGGGAAAGAAAACTGTCCCGGACATCAGAAGAAAAAAAATTGATTAAGACAATGGTATTGTTAATGACAGTGACCCGTGCACCACAAATGGTTTTTCGCAGGCAACTTGCAACCCACCAGTTCATGAAATTGTCGGGTGCAGAATCATGGCAAATGTATTTCTTGAAAAATAAATAATTTAAAAAAATAATCATTTATGTTACTTATAAAAATAAAAGAACCAACATTTCTTTTATCATTTATAAAAATAATTGTTGTTGACAACATAATATTTATTTTTGTGAAAATATTTCCTAAATAATTTATTTTTCAAGAAACAAATTGAGCTTTAGAAAAATATTCTATACTGAGAAGGGACCAAAGAACCGCCCAAAAGAATTGAGAAGAAATTAAATGACTAGGCTATGATAGAACAAGTTAGGATAAAAACAGCGAGAACTTTTTAGAACCTACTTTTTTTTGAAAAACATTTGATATCAGTGCGAGAACTTTTAAAACCTACTTTTTATTTGACAAAACATTTGATATCACGTGCGACACTTTTCGTCATTATTGTAAAAAAAATATACTCGAAAAATTTAAAAAAAAAAAATAAAAACAAAAACTAAGAGACGTGGGTGGTTAACCATAAAAAGCTACCCCTCTCGTGGCAACCGTGGTATTATAAAATTGGGGGAAATTTTCAAAAAATGATCATAAGTATCCTCATCTTTTCAAATAAGGATTTGAAATAAACCTTATTTCAAATAAAAATATAAAGTGTTATCATTTTCTCAAATAAGAACCTAAAATGAATCTTGTTTTAAAATAAGAGCTCAAAATAGTTATATTTATTTTAAATAAAGGCTTGACTTTCTAATAGTCAATAACATTTTTGTCATTTTACCTTTTCTCTTTCCTTTTTTTTTCTTTTTGGTTCTTCTTCCTTCTTCATGAATGACTGGCTCGCAAAGGGTTGGGCGAGGGTTGCCCTCACCCAATTCAGCGAGGATTGCCCTCACCCACCAGCCGCGAGGGCTTGAAGGCCCTCACTGGCCCTCACTGGCCCTTCAAAAAATTTAGGCTATGACAAGGGAAGGTCCTAATTTGAAACAACAATGGCCACTTCAGACTCTTGTGTGAAACAAAATCCACTTCGGATCGTTATTTGATAAAATGAGGGCACTTGGGACTTTTTTTTTGGAATTTTCCTTTAAATTAGGGACAATTTCAAGAAAGGACTCAAAGTGGATATTGTTTTAAATAAAGGCCTGAAATGGTCATGATTGTTTCAAATAAAAGCTTGAAATGACCATGGGTCTTACCTCGCTGATTAAATTTTTCGACTTATTAAAGGCATTTTAGTCCAAATCTTCTTTTTTTTTTTATTTTTTTTTTTCGGTGTTGGCCAGCAGCCATTGGCAAAGGTTGGTAAGGGTTCAGCAACCCTCATCAGTTGTGAATGAGGCCACCCTCATCTAGAGCCAGTGAGGGCTCGACAACCTTTGTCGGCAACGGATGAAGGCCGTTGAGCCCTTGCATGTTGCAAGCGAGGGCTTGCAAGCCCTCACCGGCCCTTGCGACCTCCCTTAGGGTGAGGGTCGCATTGCCCACGCGAGGCTGTCCCTCACCAGATAGGGCAATGGTGACCCTTGCCTAGCCCTCAACAAGAAGAAGGAAGAAAATCCAGAAAAAATGAAAGAAAAAAAGAAGAAAAGGGCAAATGACAAAAATTCCCTTGATAACTAAAAAGTCAAACCCCTTATCTTGAAACAAATAGACCACTTTAAGCTTTTATTTGAAACAAACATAATAACTTTGGAACCTTATTTGAAACAAAATTCACTTTACCTTTATTTGCAAAAGTGATGGTACTTCAAACCCTTATTTGAAATAATGTCTAATTCGGGCTTTTATTTGAAAAAAAAATGAGGGCACTTTAGGCCATTTTTTCGAATTTTCCCTAAAATTGGTGATTTATTTCGTGTCCTCAATGGCTCTCCAAAAGATTAGTGGAATTCTAAATAAAGTGCATTAGTTTCAAAATCATTTTAAATTTACTTCTCAAGTAATCAAGTTCAAAGCTCAAGAAACCTAGTTCGAAACTTTCTTATATTTCTATTATGTAATGAATTTTTTTCCCGCTAATTCCCATGTGATCACAAGTTAATCGAACTCTTTTTCTCCCAACAAAATGAAACTCCTTTTCTATTTTAGCCTGTCTAGTCGTTAACCCAGAACATTAGCGGATGTCTTTAGCTAAACCGGTTATTAGAGTTTCCAGATGAAGCATCTGAACATGTATGACTGAGAAACTACTGTCAGTGCTAGGCAAATAATGATGCTGTTAGCTCATCTTCATAAAAAAAGAAATCATCAAGTGCCTTGGCTTCCAAAAGTCTAGGTTGTTCGGCGAAATTTTTATTTATTTATTTATGAAATGTGTTTAATTGATATTAATCTAAATTTATAAAATAATCCTACTGCATCGAATGTGCTTATTTGATTTAATTAGTTCCACATTTCAATGTGAAAATAAATGAATGAAATTTAAGAAAAGATGAGATAATGCTGAATATTTGGTTTGTTATTGTTTTGCACTCAAAAGAAGGTAAGATATGTGTTAAATATGACTCAAGTTTGAGCGTTTACTAAAATAAATATGAATTTCCTCTTCGGAAATTATGCGGAATCCGAAACTCGCGAAGCTCCTGCACGGGATTTCCTCTTCATGCGAAGATTGGTTTATTGGTGGGGCCCAAGGTCAAAGTTTTGACCTTGGGCACACACACGCACACCCACGTCCGCCGAGAGAGGAATCTGCCGTGTGAAGCTAAATACGTGGATGGTGGGCCCGGGTCAATTGTTTGACCTTTTCTGGGCACACATATATATACAATATATTTTCTTCTTTGCGAGTGTGCGAGTGTGCGTGGGACGGCCGAAAGTCACTGCGAGAAAACCCTACGAAGCCGTAGAGGTTCGACGATCCAAGAAGCCGCACGTTAGAGGAGTTTTCGCACATCCGCACCGCTTGCAAAAGCCAAAAAAAGAGATCTTCTTTTCGAGGGTGTTGCTGCTACACCCGTGCAAGAGAAAAGGAGGTGCCGCATGTCTTCAAGCTGAAGCGCGATCAAGAAAAAGAGTTCTTTTTCAGCATTTGTTTCGAGCTTGTGTGATAATTTTGTGCCGAGACTTGGGTTTGGGTTAAATTAGGGTTTGGGAAACACCGAGAGAGTGTTTGAGTGACTTAAGTGTGTAATCTCCTTGATCGCTTGATCTATAATGAAATTCACGCTTTTCTTCCCGTGGATGTAGGTCTTTACGACTGAACCACGTAAATCCGGTGTCCGATTTATTTTTCTTCTTCCGTCTATATTTTGTTCGATCGCTTGCCCCATCGCAACAAGTGGTATCAGAGCTAGATTTGGCTAAGTTGAAGTGAATCGATGGCGACGAAAAGTAAAAGTAAAAATCAACAGATTTGATGGGAAGGATTTTAGTTTCGGAAGATGCGAGATTGAAGATTATCTTTACTGATGAATCTGCACTTGCCTTTATTTGGGGAGAAACCAAAGATGATGAAGCAAACTGATTGGGATTTCTTTGGATAGACGAGCTATGGGTGTTATTCGTCGACGTTGGCTCGTAACGTTGCGTTTAACATCCTGAAAGAGAAGACCACTGCTGATTTGATGCAAGCCTTGTCGGATATGTACGAGAAGCCCTCTGCGATCAACAAGGTCTGTTTGATGCGACGTCTGTTTAACTTGAACATGAAGTTGCAGATAATCATCAATGAATTCAATGTGATTGTTAGTCAATTGAGTTCAGTTGAGATTGATTTTGAAGACGAGGTACGTGCTTTGATTCTATTATCCTCATTGCCTGATAGTTGAAATACTACCGTCACTATTGTTAGTAATTCCTCTGGGTCAACAAGTTTGACGTTTGATGGGGTTCGAGATTTGATTATGAGTGAGGATATTCGTAGAAGAGAATCTAGCGAACCTGTATCTGCTGCTTTAGTAGGTGAAAATAGAGGAAGATCTAGAACACGTGTGGTTAGTAGTAGTAGTACTAATATGAACAGACGTAGTTAGTCTAAGACTGCTAATGTTTTCTGTTGGAGTTATGGCAAGAGGGGACATCTTAGAAGGGATTGCCTTAAGCTGAAGAATGAAAAGGGTAAGGGAATTATGGTTGATTCTGCAGATAATGTTGCAGTTGTAGCAAATAATGCCGATTATGTCTTGTCTATCACTAATGATTCATCGCTTGATGGATGGGTTATGGATTCTGGTTGTTCTTTTCATGTCACACCAAATAGAAATTGGTTTATCACTTATCAGTGCACGGGTAGTGATGAAGTCCATGGAACAATGCTGAGTGCGATGTTGTGGGTGTTGGTGATGTTAAATCAGAATGCATGATGGTATTGTGAGGACATTGACTGGAGTGAGGCATGTTCCAGAATTGAAAAAGAACTTAATTTCCTTGGGTGCCCTAGATTCAGCTGGTTGCAGGTATTCTTCAAAAGGTGGAGTTCTGAAGATTGTTCGAGGTGCCCTGGTGATAATGAAAGGAATCTAGTACGATGGCCTGTATAAACTTCAAGGTGAGACAGTGATAAATTTCGCTACGAAGATGTCGGATGCATCTGTTCGAGAGTCTATAGACTGCTCGAGGAAGACCTAGGTGTTTGTGCCAAGGCACGAGTTTAATGCTAGTGTCAAGATATTGCAGTCAAGAGCTTTGATCGAGACGGAGACTGGTGAGTCGATCAAGCATGTGTAGACTGACAATAGCATGGAGTTCTGCTCGAAGCTGACAAATAAATTCTGCATGAAAGAGAGCATAGTGAAACACCACACTAGTGCCAATAAATCACAACAATTTGCAGAATTGATGAGTAGAAAATTACTAGAGATGGCCCGAAAAATTATCTCTAGTGCTGGTATGGTTAGGAGATTCCTGGTTGATGTGCTAAGTACGGTAAGGTACTTGGTAAATAGATTTCCATCAACTGCTATTGAATGGCAGACTCGTAAAGAAGTGTTGTCAGGTAACATTGCTGATTATTCTATTATTAGAATGTTTAGTTGCCTATGTTATTTTCGAGTGAGTGATGGTAAGTTCGATGGGAGGGCAAGATGTCCATGGCTATGCACAAGGTGAGTGGGGCAATCAATTGTGGTGCCCGGATATAAATTCACCTGTTAATAGTAGAGAAGTTATCCTTGATGAGTCTCCAATACTTCTGGCTAGGAGTGTTTGTGGTAGTGTTAATTCGGATCTGAACGGTGTTCATCTTGAGGTGGAGTTGCAACCAGAGACTCCTGAGGTAGCGAGTACGAGTACTAACAAAGTAATCGACACAGATGGTGCTCATAGCGAGGTGGAGCCTGTAGAGCCAATGGTTGTTGTAACTGCTGAAATTAATAAGGTACGTATTCGATCTCCTGACAGATATGGATGTAATAATGGTTTTGCTTTATCTGCAATTAAGGAGGTTATGTCGAAAAATCATTGCGGAGCAGTTAAAGGTGCATGTAGAGTTGGTATTCTGATGAGGTCATCAGTTATGGCGAAGTTCAAGTAATGCTTGAACTTGGATAATATCTGTGGCGGTTGAGTCCATCGGGGGTATGGGAAAGTAGCAGCAGAATTTGAAAATTTTTATGAAGAGATTGTTATTTGGCTCAAACGTCGAGCCAATGTGGTATGAATAGGAGAGATTTATTTTGCCATAGTGTCGGAATCTGCAACCCCGCTTAGTTAGAACCATCAATTTCAAGTTCATCGGCAATCCACAAGACTTTCCCAGCAGAATTTGAAAATTTTTATGAAGCGATTGTTATTTGGCTCAAACGTCGAGCTAAGGTGGTATGAATAGGAGAGATTCATTTTGCCATAGTGTCGGAATCTGCAACAAACAATCGGAGGACCGCCTATTCCATTCTTGACTAGGGTTTATTGAAAAGAAAGAATTTCTTTTTTCGAAAGAAGGAGAATCCGCTCTAAAACTAGGGATCTAAGGATGGTTCGCCCGCTTAGTTAGAACCATCAATTTCAAGTTCATCAGCAATCCGCATTCTCTTGCAGCGCTTAGACTATGCAGTATGCATGTCAGGATTATATAATTCGAAGAGAGAAGTCCATAGGGTTGGGCTGGGTCCGCCTCTCGTCGGGTCTGGCTCATCATCTTCAATAAATAAATAAAAAAAGGAGAGAGAGAGAGAGAAGAAAACAAAGAAGAAGATAGGGCTGAATGCTCTAGATTTGAAATAGAAAATAGCAATTCGCCGTAGCACAGAAAAAGAGACAAAGAGAGGTTTCTTCAAAAAATAAAAGAGGCGGTTTTGATTCCACGGTAAAACTTTGTCAAAATTAACTGAAATTTCAGTACGTCGTTTGTGAGTCTAACATCTACAAATTGATTGGTTTTGTTTGTTAAAACCCTTTTCCAAATCGTCTCTCAATCTCTCTAGCAAAGATTAGAGCCTTCTTGCTTCCTTAAGTTAATCCGCCTTTGTAATTATGATACATTGTTGTTTCGCTTATGTGAAGAGCCTCTAGCCGTGTTATTATCAATGAGTTATTATGTATCCTATTATTCTTGGAGATTAATGGAAATTTTTTGAGTGGTCCCATGATTTTTCCCCCATTAAAAGTTTTCGGTTTTGCCTTGCTTTTTTTTTTAGTAATATATTTACTATTCCAAGCTTGATATTTTGGAATATTGTGATTGATTCCTGCTTGGTTAATTGGATAATAGTTGGGTATATTTTGGAGAATATATTGATCTACGATAAGACTAAACAGTAAATTGTTAACCTTTCTCCCAATACGAACCACTCAGTACTGTAAACACTAAAACAGACCCTAATCATAAACCAATCCAGTTGGCGTATTGAATTGCGTGATCGTGACACATTTAGTACCCAAAGCCATTTGGCAAATATAAGAATGCATCGTGTGGTCTACTTTTCCCTTTCTCACTTTGGTACAAATATCTATTAACTCTCATGAATGAGGAATGATTTCGCTTAAGTTATGCAATTTGAGCCTCCATTATAGTCCCATCATCATCATTACACATTCAACGGCGCGAGGAGCAATACAATTGTCGCGGAAAAGCTCTTTTATATGATTCCGAGTGCTCCACTCAAGTCTCGACGCTCAGAAATCCTGTCTCGCCTTTTATTCTGGTGGAAGAGTAGGTAGATTCGGTTTCTTTATTAAGAGCCCAAGGAATCTGTTCGGATGCTTTTGATGGCAAATTCTACTCGTCCCTAAACTTTTATTCGATGCACATTATACCTCTGAATTGTTAATTAATTACATTATATCCCTGAATTTTGGTTTAATGTTCAAAATCATTCTTAAATTTTTGATTGGTTGGATTAGGTCCTTCAACTATTTAATGTGAACCGCGCATCAAATCACGAAAGCATATCATCCCACAATATGGTAGTTTCATCTTCTTCTTCTAACCTTTGGCTGAGATCACGTTCAAGTAAATACTAACCGGGGCATCTAATCGTCCGCGTGCTCGCAGAGGGTCTTGCTTTTCTCGAATTACGAATTTGCTTAGAATAGAGTACTTAATTACGAGGGGCGTTATTGACATGATCCTATGCATTGTTTCGGCATTACCGAGGTTTATGGAATCCAACAATGCACGTCTGCGGATGCAATGCATGCGAACCTTATTTGCACCCACGAGAGCATGGCCTTTGCTATTCTTCAAACACGCAGCGAATTTCATGAAGAAAATACTTTTCTGTAATCACGATAGTATGTGAAATCAAGAACCACAGCATGATCACATGGAACGGTATGAATCTTACTCAGATTTGATTACTCATCACGCGATCAAATAAGAAAAGCTACAAGTTTTATGCAGTAGTCATAATGGTTAACCTCTAAGGTTAGCGCAATTTGTTAGTATGTCGTGGGTTTTCTAGCTCAGAAATTGAAGATCACATGTTCGAATTATGCCAAATACATGCAAGCAATTCTGGATCAAAGTCATATATATGTATATATGTTAGAGGTCTTGATTTAATCCGTTCATAGATTTCTTTAAGTCTATGCCCTGGTGCTTCTCCAGTTATCAAAAGATTAGCCCAATGATCTATCTATGCTTTTGAAATCCTAACATTTCCCTGATTAAAATATAGTTAAGGACCAACGCATTGAGGACGGCCTGCCGGAGCTCCCGGGACAACCGTACAATATGGTGAGTAGTTATATGAAGCTCTTCGCAATTGGTGGATCTCATACACACTCGAGGAACACGGCCAATTGGTAAAGGGTACACTGGATTGGCATGGCAGGGGAAATTATCTTGTCCTGAATTGTTGCTCTTGAGATTATAACCTAAAACTACACGAACAAACCATCATTTACATAGGCTCGCTACTTTGTTCGGTATAAATTTTAGAAAGAATAGCAACTCCAATCCTCAATAACTTGATTTAAGTAACTGAATGTTTGATTCAGATTAGATGTGTCTTCCATTTGAAAAACATGTCTCTTAATCAAAATAGATGTGCCATGCAAATTGATGATAACTTATAATCACGCATGATTAAGGTAATTTGCAAGTATTTGTGTGAATTAGTAAAATGTTAGGTTTGAGCCCATCATGATGCTAAAGAAAAGATAAATAAATAAATAAAAAGGTAGGAAGAAGGGTCCACAGAAATACGGAAGAAGTCTAGCTTCCCCAGCCTAGCTTCCCTAATGCCTGTCCACTTGATATACAGCGGTGGCGGGCTGCTTGGATTCTCTCGATACAATACCTCGGAGAACACAGACACTAAACTCTCCCTGCACCTACCTAAGCTTTTCTTCCCGAGTAGAAGGGAATACGCACCGAGCCGAAAGGGGTCTTCCACCCCAAGGCGATTTTCACGTCGGTTCGGTGTTTGGGTCTTTTAAGGACCTGCTCAGGTGCGAAGTTTGAGTCTATCATGATGCTAGAGGGAAGATTAAAAAAAAGAGGGGTAGGAAGAAGGGTCCAGACTACAAAGCATCCATGGGGAATACAAAAGGAGAACCAACCTACCGAAAGTAACCCAAAAAACCCAAAGAATCCACGCAAGAAAAGAGAGAGTAGATCACACGCTCCCCCCCTTGGCCTTCCCAAACAAAAAAGGTAAGAACGATATGCAAAGTTGCAAACCCGTGCGAACCGGTCCTTGGATCCAGCAAAGTTCAGATGAAATGAAAAAGACAAAATCCCATAGAATTCCACAGCAACTGATGAGGAAACTGGGTTTGCACGATCGGTCCCATGGCTTTTAGTTACTCCCTCGTTTCGCGAAACATCTTTCATGATCATGGGCTAATGGATAATGACGTAATAAAGAAAAATCAATCTCAAACTCATTAATGCAAATCATGCAGGATTTATAAAACGGGATCACTCGATCGCTTGCTTAAGCCCCTTCCTATCCCCCCTTAAATAGAAGCAGCACTCGCAACTCCTCTCCTCTCACTCCACAAAAGAGAACATGAAGATCGTCTCCTTCTTCGCCGTCTCCGCCTTCCTCTTCCTCTTCCTCTTCCTCTTCCTCTTCCTCTTCCCCTCGACCTCCGCCCAGACCTGCCGGACCACCTGCGGCAACCAGCCCCTCCGCTACCCCTTCGGGAGCGGCCCAGGGTGTGGCGACCCCCGCTTCCAGGGCCACGTCAAGTGCGACGAGGCGCTGCAGAAGCTCACCCTAACCACCCACACAGGGTGCTATCCCGTCACCTCCATCGACTACGCCGCGCAGGTCATGTACATCTCCGACCCGACCATGTCCACGTGCGCGTGCTCCCAGGACAGCCGCGGCTTCGGCCTCGACTGGGATGCCCCCTTCTCCATCCACGAGAACACCATCTTCGCCCTCCTAGACTGCTCCACCTCCACCTCCCCCATATACAGCTCCACCACCCCGGGGAATTCCTCCTCCTCCTCTCCTCTCTGCGACGCCAAGGGCACTTCCATATGCAGCTTCCTCTACTCGTGCCACGCCATAAGCATGATGAACCAGCAAGTCTCCACGTGCTGCGTGTACGCGCCCGTAGACCTCGGGCCGGCCTACGAGATGGACCTCGGCAAGCTCAAGTGCGGCTCGTACTCGGGGTTCTACAGCTTCGAAGGGCAGGAGGTGGACCCGGACCAGTGGAAGTACGGGATCGCGCTCAAGTACAGGTTCAACGTGTATAATGAGTACCCGAGCTCGTGCGCCGAGTGCGAGAGGAGCGGCGGGGCTTGCGGCTACGCCAGGCCTTTAGACACGTTCGTGTGCAATTGCCCTGGCAGCGGGCTGAACACCACGTCCGACTGCTCCTTCGGGGCGTCCTGGAGTGAAGCTCCCGGGCACGTTCTTGCTCCCCGTACAGGTTAGCGCAGCGCAAAACAAACCTCATCGGAGCTAGTTTTAGTAAAACGAAGGCCAGTCTACTAAACTGATTTACCATGGGACATGGCATAGAGCAGATTTACATGAGGTGATGAGATTTTATTGAACACCTAAACTGAGCGCGACATAATCTTCTATAAATCAATTTTAGTATAGTGAAAATTTTCTCCTAGGAGAAATTGAAGAACTAAACTCACACAAAATTTATAAATTGCATATTGGTTAAAATGATTTTCTAAAAAGGAGAGGAATCTCATTCATTTGCTAGATCATTTAGACGATGAACAATGGTAGGTGTTTAATCTGGTTTACAAAATTTGCATACTAAATGATGTGACATGACAAATTACAAATAGTCAATTAAACAAATGAGTCATATTCAACGATCTATAACAGTCTACCGCTTCATTTAATGTATGAATTTTGGAAAAGACTTAGAAAACATAGTATTTCTTTGTTGACAATTAGGCCCTGTATGGTAATGTTCTTTTTTCTTGTTTATGAACAAAAATTTTGTTTTTTTGTTCTCATGAACAAAAAAAGAGAATAGAACGCGTTTGTTTGCGTTTTTGTTGAAAATCTGTTTTTTTTTTTTTTTTAAAGAACAAAATTGGAATGGAAATGAGAAACAAAAAAAAGTTTTTTTTTTCCGAAACACTTTTGAAAAATATTTTTTCTCTCTCTTCTCTTTTCTTCTTCTTTTTTCTTTGGCTGGTCGCCGGCCTCGGTGATTGGCCAAAAGAAGAAAAAAAAAGAAAAAATAAAGGAAAAAAGGAAAAATAAAATAAAAATATTAAAAAATTAAAAGAAAAAAAATTTACTAAACGTGTTTTTATTCATTTTTTATTTCGGAAGAAATTTACTAAAGGCGTCTTTTCGGTCAAAAATTGTTCCCGAACGATTTTTGAATATAAACGCTTGTACTAAACGCTAGTTCTTAGTTCCTAGAATATTTGCGGCACATTGACTACACAATGTTTCTACGGCATATCTTCTCTTTCTTCAATTCGGCTGTTGTTTAAACCGTCCTTGATATTTACTAACTTTTGCTTCAGGAACATGGGCTTTGCTTCTCTCAGTGGTCTCCATTTTGTCGTTGGTCATGATCAGAGCGCCATAAAACCATCGAAGGAGTTCATAATAAAGCGGCCGGTCTCGGCCATGCTTTTCCGTGGAGAAGCTCACGGTTCTTCGATCGCAAGGAAATCATGTTTGCTTTCGCGATTCAATCATGTAAAGGAAACCAAGTCATCGCTCACTGATAAATGAATTATGGAAAGACTAGCAATAGCCTCTCTATTCTTTCTTTTCCGTCTTCCTCGCTCCTACAATAACCTCCGTATGACCAGGGGCCGGAAATGGTTTTCTCTACTTCCTAACGTGATTCGCAAACTGGATTCACCTCGGTTGTCGATTTCTGCCCTTGAAACGATAGGATAACATAAAGCTTTTCTATCCCATCTCTTTCAAGTCTCACATCGGCGTTGCGACTACAAAATCATTTAGTAGGGAACCCCCGAGGTAGGGTCAGGAACTGGCATGGTTGGTCTGATCTGATCCAGCTCACGAGTGATCCGATTCGCTTCCCCTTTCCTGAGAACTTGGGACCGGCCCCATGGTCCCCGGGCCGGCTCTAGCAACGACCGGTTTTTGGGGAAAACCAGGCCGGAATCCAGGACTTAAAGGGGCAACATAGGCCGTCGTTTTGAAAAGGCTGAGTTTATTCTAGATAAAGCTGATCGGATTCTAAAGTTAGACAGTATCAAACCATTCGCCTTGGGCCACGTAGAGAGCAATATCATATCGCATCGAATGTGATTCCTGCATCGGGGAGGCATTACGCTTCGTGGCCGCTGAAAACGGAATCACTTTCGTTCTAGGGGTTGGCCTTGGCGGACGCAGGACCCACAAAGGGGAGGGCCATTTTGCCCCAGACTAGCTTAGCTCTTTCACCGTTAACACTTGATTAAGTGTCGTACAGAATATTGTATGGAAGCAGGGGCTCTTGCGCCAACTCAATTTTCTAGAACTTATGAAACAGTTGGAAGATTTTTAAGCTTATATATTAAATTATTTTGACCTTAGATAACATTCTAACCCCCACAAAATCCCCCCCCAACAAAAAGAAAAAGATGCAAGACAATATTACATGTTACCAAGTGACAAAGATTATGGGCTAATTGTCCAGAAAATCCGAAACTTATTAAACAGTAGTCAAGTTATTTCTAAACTTTTCAATCACATTAATTTAGTTTTAAACATTTTGATGATTTATCGATTTAATCATTTCAATCAATTTTGGTTTTAAAAACATTGACGTAGATGCCGACATAAAAGACAACCGACGTTAATGTGAATAAATTTTTGAAGTTTTATTTTTTTATTTTTCTTTTTTTCCAACTCTGGGTCGGCAAGGGCGTTGCGGCCTAGTAAGGGCGTGGACCCATTGCTGGTGAGCCTAGAATTGGAAAAAAGAAAGGAAAAAAAAAAGAAAAAGAAAATAATAATAACAAATTTAGGTAAACTTTAAACAAAACTTGCAAAAATTATTTACACAACAATTTCCAACTATTATGACAAAAAAACGATTTCCGGCTATGACAAGAAAGTGATTTCTAACCAAAATTGGATAGAATGACTAAATTTGCAAATCATTAAAAGATTTAAAGCTAAATTAGCACAATTTAAAGGTTTTTAATTGAATTGACGAATGTACAATATGTTTAAAAATTTTTGGACAATTTTCCAAAATATGAACAGTCCTAGAAACATGGAAGTACAGTTGCTTATAGAAAAGGGAGGACTACAAAACATTAATTTCCTAATGATTTTTTCAAGTGTGATAACACAAAATGGATTTACTATAATAATGACTTCGACCGAATTTTGCCTCCACCGAGAATTGTTTCTTAATCCGTCGCGGGGGTTTCCCATCGGGTGACCCCATCCACCTAGCCTTTTCCAAATCATTATTCTCACTGGAGCACAGAGACAAAGCACTCGAAGCAGGACCAGATTCTCAAGCAAAAAAAGTAAAAGCTCCCTACCGACTGGTGCTTGCCTCGCCTTGCCCCAGCAAAGTTTCGATCCTAGCTTCCCTCATCGTTTAGGGCTCTTCAAAAGCACGCGAGCCTCTCCTCAGATGAGTTCCGTAAGCTCGGTTTGGGTAGCGCTTTAAGCATAGAAATCTCTCTATTTCAGGAGGTAATGACAGACCTACTAAGCCCTTTTTTTTTTTTCCAGTCGGAAGATGGAAATATCGGTGGCATTTAGTGCAAGCCCGTTTAGCTAAAACAAGATATGCTCAAGCATTCCCTTTAAAAGAGACCCACACAGTGTCTTAAGTGAAGAACAATTGTTGGCAGTTCATTTGTTAAATGAACTAAAAGACGTCTTGTCTCATATCCAAAAGATATAAGTGCGCACGTTGATTAGATTTGTCACTAATTATCATTTATTATTATTTTCATTAACCATTGTGTCATATTAAAACAATGTAACTATTCATAATAGAGTGACGATTATTTTTTAATTATTCAATTTGGAATTTTATTATTATTTTTGCCCAATGATGAGTTATGTTTGCTCAGATATAACTTTTTAACATTTTGAGAGTTGTGTCTATTCATAACTTTTTTTCCTTGAAAGGTTATAAGTATTCGTAAACTATGAAATTCAGAATTAAAAAAAATTGTCTTTTAAATATGTTTTCTAAGAAATATTTGTTCGAACATAATTTTTCTTGAAAGATTGCATTCGGTTCTAAAAAGATTGATATGTGTGTATAAATATCATAGTTTGGAAAAATCTCAAATAAATGGCTGAAGTGGGTTTATTTTCTCAAAAAAGGACCTGAAGTAGACACTGTATCAAATAAAAACCCAAAGTGGCTAATTTTATCTCAAATAAGGATCCAAACTTTCAATCTTATTTACAGCTTGGGGTAGTTTTGTAGAAAAACATTTTTTCTTTAATTTTTTTTTTCTTTCTTCATCTTCATCACACCTCCTCCTTCACTCTACATTGCCTTCTTCTTCAACACCATAATCAAGGCCCATACCAGCGACCTCGTGAGCTTCATGTCATCACGTAGTTGGTCCTAGTGACAAGAAGTTGGATTGGAGTTATTTGCTACTGGCCACCTTTTCGGATGCCAAAATCCTTAGTTCCTCAAGATGCATCAAATCTCTAATCGCTTGTGCTTAGCCTAAAGCTCGGATTGACCTCCATTTGATGATGACAATGTTGGATTTTCTATCAGGGGCAGCGGTCAATGAGGTTGAGAGCTCGAATAAGACTTGTCAATGACAGTAATGGGGCAATGAAGTACAACAGTTTCTACAGCTAATGATGTTAGATACGACTAATGATCAATTTCAAGATGGGGCATCAATTGACGAGAAGAGCTGTGTCGATGAGAATGGCAAGAGTGTGAGTGGGTGTCTCCAAACTAGCGATTATTGAAAGGAGCCATTGGCATTGCAAAGGGGAAGGGGGATCCTTGAAAGATTGAATTTACACAAGAGAAAGGCAAACTCAAATTTGAAATTGATGAGGCAAACTCTTGCTAACGTTGAAATAGTCGCTAGATGCAACAAAATTATTATTTGGCGTGAAATTGTTGATCACCAAGTATTAATTGAATAGAGGCATAAGTTAGTCAAACAAGATGATCTGGCGATGCTTGGATATTGCTACTCTGTTGTTGGCAAGTAGGACTGAAAACAGCACAAAAAATTGCAGTTACTGGGTTAGCGGAAGGCTCGGAATAAGTGGAGTTTGATGCACTCTCGAGGTGAGAGAAATACGTCGCCAAAGGGATTAGTTGCATAGCTTGGGAGTTGGACAAGAAGTTGAGTCTCAGCAAAAACAGATTCATATTATGGTTTTGAGATCAGAATTTGCAATGAATGTTGGAATAAAAATAACTTATTTTTGAAAGCTCATTTTGTCTTCATAGAATTGTCTACAAACCATTTTTAGGAGTGAAATTTAAAATTTTCAAAGAGTTAGACTACATTGTATGGCCCGTGTTAAAGAAAATTGGTCATACAACAAGATGACACAAGAGCGATGAAGGGGCTAATAATGGAGGTGATGTAGGGTGCGTTTGGGAAGACTTTTGGGGAAAGTCTTTAGGAAAATGCAAAGACCTTTGAGTTAAAGATCTTTTCTAAAATGCAAACTGTGTTTGGTAAATTGTATTTTGAAAGCTCTTTGTGAAATACCTTTGAGCAAAATGTTGTTTGGGAGACAAATGACTTTTGTAAAAAAAAAAATTCAAAAAAAAATTCAAAAAATGAAAACCGGCAAGGGCGGGGCGGCATCCGGCGACCTCGGATTCGGGCCGGCGAGGTCGCCGGCGTCGCACGACGCCGTTGCAACCTTCAACGACCCCGGATCTGGGCCGGCGAGGTCTTGCGACGCCGTCGCGACCTCCGACGACCCCGGATCTGGGGCGGCGAGGTCACGCGACGCCATCGCGACCTCCGGCGACCACGGATTTGGGGTGACGAGGTAGCGCGATGCCATCGCGACCTCCGGCGACCCCGGATCTGGGTGGCAAGGTCGCGCGTGTCGCGCGACGTCACCTGGACCTTCGAGAACCGTCCGTTGGCCGTCGCGAGGCTACGCAACCCTCGTCGGAGGTCGGGGGACCTCGGCGAGGGCCGCACTTGAGCCGGCGACCTCGGCGAGGGTCGCTCGTGTGTCGCGCGACCCCGATCGGCCGTCGCCGACGCGCAACCCTCGCTCGAGGTCACGCGATCTCGGCGAGGGCTGCGCTGGTCGCGCGACCTCGCCGGTGGTCGCGCGACCCGAGCAGGCGCCGCCGGGCCACCTCGTCGGAGAAGATGAGCACCGGCCGGAGCGGGCGTGGCCGACGCCACCCTCGACGAAGAAGATGAACAGTTCTCCTCACAAGGGCAAAACACGGGAAAACAAAATGTTCGTAAGGATAATTTTGGAAAAAAAAAAAAAAAAAAATATTGAACAGTACTCCGACTTGCATGCCGAAAAAGCCGAAAGCCCAAGGCAGGTCCTCCCCTGCCTTGGGCTTTTAGCCTTCACAAGGCTGGCTTTCTCCAAATGGGGCTTCAAATGTTTTTGCCAAACACCCCCACTTTAGCCTAAAGATCTTTAGGGGCTCAAAGATACTTGGCAAAGTGGTTGCCAAACGGAGCCATAGAGAGTGAGAAAGATGAAGAAAGAAAAAAGAAGAAAGAGAGACTAAAAATAAACAACAATGTTCTTGGATAAAACTACCCCTGGCTGTGAATAAAATTAGAAGTTCAGATCCTTAATTGAAAGTAAGTTAGTCACTCCAGGTCCTTATTTGAGGCAGTGTCCACTTTAGGTTCTTTTTTGAGAAAATGGCTCCACTTCAGGCCCTTATTTAAGATTTTCCCTCATAGTTTTACATCTCAATTATTATTCACTTTTCAATTTTTCTTTCTAAAAACAATATGGCCATCTTTTTCAATTGTTTCCTTTTGAAAGGTCCTAAAAAAAGGTCGTGATGGCTCCGCTAGGTACGCTCCAGACCTCCAAACGGGAGGTCCAAAGTTCAGTTCCCCGCAACTTGCGTTGTAGGAAGGCTGGCGGATCATTAAGCGATTTAAGCGTGACGAAAAAAGGTCCTAAAAAAATAGCAAAATTTATCTAGTTTTCTTATTGAGATTTTGTTGTATTTTAGAAGATTTTTCCAGTAACTATTAGCAAATAATTTTTTAAAGAAAGTGTTATTACGCCCCAAAGTTTGATTCCACGATTCTTCTTGATGTTAATTGGAATTTCTCCAACAGCAACAGCGATGAGTTCAGATCACCAAACAGCTTTCCGATGTGCAAACATCAGTCGTTTTCTCTCAAAAAAACTGCGCTCCAAACTGCAAACGCCACAAGGGTTCGGATAGTTTTGCACTCTCAAGTCGGGCGATTTCAAGCGGTCGCCAGAGAGCAGTAGTTTGAACACATGCGCCCGCGGCCCGTGAACTCGGTTGTGTACCGATTGTTGGACACCCGACGATCAACTCGCGCTCCTCTTTCATTCGCCCCCGCTTTTGGCAGAACAAGATCTACTACGGTCGCTCGATAGGGAAGCACTCGCGCGGCAATTTTACGAGCAGGGCCACTATGGGGAGAGACGTCCGAACCGACGCAAGGCATTATATGTGGCAGTTGCGCGATCAACTGGACTTGAGCCTGGGAGCCTCCCGCAAGAACTGAGCAGCAACTACATAGCACTGGCTCGATCGCCACGGTCCCCCCGGTCGACATTCTAGTCGTCCCCTACCTGCCTATTGGATCATCGCAGGGCCCCAATCGCTTGGGACCCCAACATCACGGACGATGCCGATGGCTGCGACGATGCTCGGACCCTACGCAAGAGGGGAAGGGAAGTTTTCATTGCTCTTTGCCAGATGAAACAGTTACCGGTATGGCCACCCAAATGGCAAAAGGAGATACAGTATAGTGACGCTCAGTTCATGAACACAGTCTATCACCAATTTCATTGTCACTGCATGGCACTCGGTTCACGTTAGTCGAATGCACAAGTCATCAGATTCAATGAGATTTGCGTGAGGCTCCCGCGAATTCGACCGCTCCTACTTGGAACCGACATGAACTTGGTGCTCGCATAAAGTAGACATGCCGGATCCATGCTATCTCTCAAAATGGCCTCGCGTCTATCCAAGTTCCAATGCTCCGGTGAAGCAAATGCTTTCGAAAGTCTTGGCAGTTCGTCGAAGCCGAGTCTGATCCCCGACATGTCGTTTCATCCATCGAGATAGGTCAGATATTCAAAACCGACACCGGTTCGGCAAGAAGGTCCATATGGCCCGACCTGAAATCAAATGCCTCAAATCGCAATCGATTTGTCACGTCGAAATTCGGACAAACATTCTCTTCAAACCAACCAACCGATGATGGGAGCTCTGAAGTCGAAGAAAAGGAAAAATAGGGGGGGACATGTCTCGAGGCAAGAGGCGCACAAAATGATATGAAAAGCTTTCCCCTTTTTTTATTTTTTTCGATCACGACAAAAACTACACAAAAAGAAAAAGAATAGTTAAAACCAATAACGCAACTCCCAAACCTAAAACGTAATATTCTCTTTTTACGTAAATCATGCACAGAGGAGCAGATCAGAGACATCGCAGAGCGCTCGAAACAGGACAAGCCTCCCGGCGATTCGTACGAAGACGCTAGATTTGCTCGTCACCCTCTTGTTCCTTTTCTTCATCCTTGGTTACATCATTTTGCTTTGTCCTCGACCTTTGGAAATCCCCGCATTTCATTCTTGTCTCAACATACTGACTGTCCTCCTTAGGCCCTGTCTCCTTATTATATATATAGATACATCAGCATTCGCACGTTCAACCGAGCCCCGGGCAGGAGATCAGCAAAAGAACCTTGAGACAGCAATCCGATCGATCATCAATCATGGCGGTGCCCACGTTCCCGACGGTCGACCAGTGTGCATCGATTGGGCGCGAGAAGCACACTGTGGTGGCCGACCTGGATGGGACCCTGCTCCGCGGCCGGAGCTCCTTCCCCTACTTTGCCCTCGTTGCCTTCGAGGTTGGCGGGGCCCTGAGGCTCCTCCTCCTGCTCCTGGCCTCCCCGCTCGCAGCCCTCCTCTACTATTTCGTGTCCGAGTCCGCGGGGATCCAGGTCCTCATCTTCGCGGTGCTGGCCGGGATGCGGGTGGCCGACGTTGAGTCCGTGGCCCGTGCAGTTCTGCCCAAGTTCTACACCAGCGACCTCCACCCGGAGTCGTGGCGGGTGTTCTCCGCCTGCGGGAGGCGGTGCGTCCTGACTGCGAACCCAAGGATCATGGTTGAGCCGTTCCTCAAGGACTTCTTGGGGGCCGACATGGTTTTGGGGACCGAGCTTAGGACCTACAAGGGGAGGGCCACTGGGTTCGTGAGCCAGCCAGGAGTGCTCGTGGGAGACAAGAAGGCGGCCGCGCTTCGCAAGGCGTTCCAGGAAGATCGACCGGAGATTGGCCTGGGCGATCGGCAAACCGATGCCCCCTTCATGGCCTTGTGCAAGGTCAGTATGATACGGTTAGGGAAAGCAGTTGTTTTTTTGGCAAGACATGCTTTAGCAGTGATCATCATTTTCACCTACCTGAACCGTATATGATATCATAGTCTCTAGGAGTAGTAATAAACACATTCCTAAAATTTTTCCTAAGATCATTTCAGAGGCAAAATTGCAATGAGACAGAAATTAGAATAAAGGTTTAGATGGCGGAATCGCGATGTATTATCCGTACCAGCTGCTTCATTAGCCTAATCGAAGATACCTTGTGCGGCAAGTCTCGAATTCTGATGGAACCGAAAATATTGCAGGAGGGATTCATCGTGCCACCGAAGCCGGAGGTAAAGGCCGTGGCTAACGACAAGCTTCCGAAGCCAATCATATTCCATGATGGGCGGCTCGTCCAGAAGCCAACCCCTCTTGTGGCCCTCCTGACCATCCTCTGGATCCCCATCGGCTTCCCCCTCGCCTGCCTGAGGATTGCCGCTGGGGCACTCCTCCCGATGCCCCTCGTCTACTACGTGTTCTGGGCGCTCGGCGTCCGCGTCACTGTCAAGGGCACGCCCCCACCGCCGGCCAAGAAATCCATCGGCCAGTCAGGCGTGCTCTTCATCTGCTCCCACAGGACGCTCCTCGACCCGATCTTCCTCTCCACGGCGCTGGGCCGCCCAATCCCTGCGGTCACCTACTCCGTGTCCAGGCTCTCCGAGGTCATCTCGCCCATCAAGACCGTCAGGCTCAGCCGGGACCGGGCCACCGACGCGGCCATGATCAAAAAGCTCCTGGAGGAAGGCGACCTGGCAATATGCCCCGAGGGGACCACCTGCCGCGAGCCGTTCCTTCTCAGGTTCTCGGCTCTGTTCGCTGAACTGACCGACCAGCTGGTGCCGGTGGCGATGGTGAACCGGATGAGCATGTTCCACGGGACGACCGCTCGCGGATGGAAAGGGATGGACCCGTTCTACTTCTTCATGAACCCGAGCCCGGCCTATGAGGTGACATTCCTGAACAAGCTGCCGGTTGAGCTGACCTGCACGGCTGGGAAGACCAGCCACGAGGTGGCCAATTACATACAGAGGATGATCGCCGGGACGCTCTCGTACGAATGCACCAGCTTCACCCGGAAGGACAAGTACCGCGCGCTCGCTGGCAACGACGGGACGGTCGCCCAGAAGCCGAAGCTTCCGGCGAGCAAATTCATGGGGTGCTGACTTACTTTCCCCGCCGTGAGAGATCTCATTTCGGATATGGAAGAGCAAGCAAAGGAAACCGACGCATGTTATACAGCTTTACTACGTAGTCCTTACGCCTCTAAGGTTGCGCGCGCCAGGTCGTGAAACGTTATCTTCTTGTTCGATCGCAGTGTTTTATGTTTTACCCAGAAAAGCTTGGAATAAATGATAGGGAGAAATCTCCCAGACATTCTTAGAATTGAGGCGATTGCGGATATTGCTACTTTATCATTAGTTACAAGACTATATATTGCTATATTTTGCTTTCATTATGTAAGTTGGGATGCTTATTCTTGGTTCCGGATAATGAGTTTATAAGATATATCAAGACCTCTAAGTTTTTTATACCTTTCTCTTCCAATTGTTTTTGGAATAACGACGCAAATACTCCTTGAACTTTTGCCCGAATATGTAATGTGATCTTTGAACTTTTAATTTTTTCATTGTGATTTCTCAACTTTACCCCGTTGCGTAATGTGGTCCCTAAATTTTTAATTCGTTTAATGTAATTCCCAAACCTTTGGTAATTATATGAAATTATTCGATGTTGTCATTTTATTTATTCAAATTTAGGAATATAATAGAACATTTTCATATTATTTAATGACTAAATTGAACATATATCAAGAGTACAATGACCATATTGAACAGTTTAAAAATTCGGAATTACATTACACATTGGACTAAAATTTAGAGACGGCGTTGAACAAATTAAAAGTTCAAACACCACACTGCACATTGAGTCAAAATTCAAAGATCCTTTGTGTTATTTTCTCACTGTTTGTCAAAGCTTGAACTTTGATTCAATGTGCAATATAGTCCATAAACTTTTAATTTATTCAATACGGTCCATAGAGCTTTGGCACATGTTCAATATAGTGCTTAAACTATATGAATACGTTCAATGTAGTCATTCCATTAATTCAATATCAATGTTAACATTTAATGTTTTCATATAGTGTGGTGACTAAATTTTTTTAATATATATAAAAAGTCCATGAACCAAATTGAACAGTTGAAAATTTCACGAATTACATTACACATTAAATTAAAGTTCATGAACCATTAAACAAAGTAAAAGTTCAAGAGCCACGTTACACATTGGATAAAAATCAAGGCTCGTTTATGTGATTTTCTGATTGTTTTTCGTATGATTTTGTTCATCTATCGTCAATCGACGAAACTGTACTGCTATAAGCGATCGGCCACGTGGAAAAATCTAATCAAAATGCATGAAAACTGCCTGAAATATTTTTCCCCCTAACCTCTCTCTCTCTCTCGTCTTCCCCGCGATTCTTCGCCTCTGCGTTTCGAGCTCAATCCAGGATCATCCATGGCGATCGGGAAAGCACGTCTCCCTCGCCGAGCCATCTGAGAAGCGACGCCGCCGAGCATTGCAAGGGAGGATCTCAGGGAAGCGACCATGTCCTCTCTCTCCGGGACGTCGTTCTCGTCGAGCAGGGGCGACTCGGCGGATTTCGACACCGACTTGACCCTGAGCGACAGGCTCAAGGCCTTCAAGTCCTCGCGCTTCGATCCGCATGCCTACTTCACCTCCAAATGCCAGACCATGAACGAGAAGGTAACCGCGCTCGCTCCCCCTCCCTCCTACGTGCATGGAACGTCGCGAACGCACGCCGTTCGCGCTCGCGCTTTTCGGCGTGCGCGGATTGATTGATCGGTGATGAAACTTTCTGGAGATCGATGAGGCGGCGATTTTCGTCGGTCGGTGAAATTTGAGCGCCCCGTGCACTGTTGTTTTTTGTAGGAAATCAGGCATCTGTGCGCTTACCTGGTGGATTTGAAGAAGGCGTCGGCAGAGGAAATGCGTAAGAGTGTTTATGCTAATTATGCAGATTTCATACGGTTAGTGAACTTCTGTTTGAATCGTATGTTCTAAGTTCCACGAAGGAAAACGCCATAACTTAGATGCCGAGAGTCGCTTTCTCGCTTTCTGGAGACTATCATGCATTGCGCTTTTCGCTTCATCGATCGCCTGCTTATTGTATTGAGCTTTCCTCTGATATCCTGTACACTAATTGCAACTGAAATACTAGGTTTCCTCAGTCATCCGGAATGCATTATTGCCATAATTTCTTCACTGCTGAATAGACAATCCATGCATCAAAAATTGGAATATGGTGTTATAAATTAATGGAACAGATATATGGATTCGGCATGACATGTACCGGAGTAAGACATTCGACATTTCATTTGCTTGTTTGATTTTTTTATATGCAGCACATCCCAGGAGATATCAGACCTTGAAGGGCAGCTCCTGTCCATGAGGAATCTGCTATCCTCTCAAGCAGCTCTAGTCCAGGAATTGGTCGAGGGTGTCCGTGTTGATTCTTTAGACACTGGTTCTGAAGATTCGACTGCAGAGGATATGCAAAATTTGGAAGACACGCGACCTTCCAACATGGAGAACTGGTTGATAGATTATGTGGATACCCTCGAAATTCTATTAGCTGAGAGGAGGGTGGAGGAAGCGTTGGCTGCTGTGAATGAAGGAGAAAGAATCAAAGAAGAAGCTATTAGTAGGAGGACATTAAGTCCAACAGCGCTATTGTCACTGGAGACTGCCATAACAGAACAGAGACAAAAACTAGCTGATCAACTAGCAGAAACGACTTGCCAGCCTTCAACACAAGGAGTTGAACTTCGTTCAACGATTCTGGCTGTCAAAAAACTTGGGGATGGTCCTCGTGCCCATACATTGCTATTGAACTCTCACCGACAGAAAATGCAGTGCAAAATGCAAAGTCTTCGCTCATCTAATGCTCCATATGGAGGAGCTTACACTGCTGCCCTTTCTCAGCTTGTCTTTTCAACAATTGCACAAGCAGCTAGTGACGCCTTGGTTGTTTTTGGTGAGGAACCTGCATTGACATCTGAGCTTGTGACTTGGGCTGTCAAGGAAACTGAAGCCTTGGCTCTTCTCCTAAAAAGGCATGTTCTTGCCTCATCGGCAGCCGCAGGTGGTTTAAGAGCTGCTGCTGAGTGTGTTAAGATATGCCTGGGTCATTGTTCTGTTTTAGAGGCTCGTGGGCTGGCCCTTTCTCCTGTTTTACTCAGACTCTTTAAGCCTTGTGTCGAACAAGCTTTGAATGCCAATTTGAGAAGAATAGAGCAGAGCAGTGCTGCGTTAGCTGCTGCAGATGATTGGTCACTTGCTTATTCTCCACTTGGCGGAAGGCCAATGCGCGTTTCTTCCTCCACGTTCCTTGGTAGTGCAGCCGCAGTGCATCCCAAGCTCTCAAGCAGTGCAAACAAATTTAATACAATGGTTCAGGTAAATTTCTATTCTCATTCAAGTCTAGAGGCTGCTTTCTTTGAAGGCAAATTCCAGATATGTTTATCTCATCTTGTCATCTCACCCTGCTACACATTTCTAGTTTTGTTTGAAAAGCTAAGGGATCTTGTGCTATCCTTTTCTTCAGCAGTAGATTTTTATTATGGCCTCTCCTTGTAGCATCCCTCAGGAGTTCTACTTCAATTACAAAGTGATAAATCAACTCAATGCGTCATAAATCATCATTGAAGTAATGATTTCCATCTCGATTACTTATTAAAAATGCGTCCGATGGTCTTGCCCCTACCGTACAGGAATTTCTTGAGGATGTCGGTCCACTTGAAAGCTTACAGTTAGAAGGCCCCACGTTGGAAGGTCTGCTACAAGTATTCAACTCGTACGTCAATTTGTTGATAAATGCATTGCCAGGGTCAGCAGAACAAGAAGAAAACCTTGAATATTCTGCCAGTAGAATTGTGAAAATGGCAGAGAATGAAAGCCAACAGACAGCTTTGTTGGCCAATGCATCATTATTGGCAGATGAGTTGCTCCCACGTGCTGCCATGAAGCTATTGTCCTCTCACAGTACCAGCAAACTTGAGGACCATCCAAGAAGAGCTCCAGACAAGCAAAATCGTTATCCAGAACAAAGAGATTGGAAGAGGCGTTTGCAACGTTCAGTTGATAGATTGCGCGATAGCTTCTGCCGCCAACATGCCCTTGATTTAATTTTTTCAGAAGAGGGCGACATCCGTCTCAATGCAAATGTGTACATCATGATGGATGACCTTATGGAAGAACCTGAATGGTTTCCTTCTCCAATATATCAGGTAAAGCAGTGCAATCTGTGTCCTTCAGATAGTCATGTAACTGAGGCGGCAATCTGAGGTTTGATGCCCCAGGATGAATTTGCACCAAATATAATAAGAAAATAACAGATATCTTTTTCATTGTCTAATGATATCCACTTGGACATGATTTTCAGTGGTTGATTTTATTCAAGGAACATTACTCCACGCCAGACCATCAATATTTCTTTGACACTGAAATATAGTGAACTAGATTTGTATATCAGAAACTGAGGCTCTGCTACCCAAAAAACCTAATAAATTTATGCCACCCGTTTGGTTCTGATTTTGCTATTTGATGGCACCATGCGACTATTGAAATCTGCTTCATGAAACAATTGTCTTCTGCTTTTGTTTATATTTTAAGGTCATGTTTGCATCGAAGCCTTAAAGCAGAAACAACTTCACCAAGGAAGATCATTATATTTGAGTTCTCATCCTGCATGCATGGATATCATTACCAACTTCCTTATTGCTATAGTTCTCATAATGGTATCTAATCATCAAGACCATTTGATTCGTTGTGTAGTCCATCTGTAATTGATGTATTAGGGGCCCATATTTGATTTTGATCAAAAGTTTCTTTTGCCATGTGGACGTCTGTCTTTTGGTTTTTTTTTATGTGTTCAGGAGCTTTTTGCAAAACTGACTCGAGTGGCTAGCTTCGCAACCGACATGTTCGTGGGTCGAGAAAGATTTGCTACTATATTGTTGATGAGACTCACGGAGACGGTCATTTTGTGGCTCTCTGATGATCAGAGCTTTTGGGAAGAGATAGAAGAGGGTCCCAAGACATTGGGTCCTTATGGCCTTCGACAGGTTTGTATAGGAACTATGGTTTCTTGCGCCTTAACAACTTGTCCAGTTAGTCAAAAGTAACCATGCTCCAGTCATGCAGCTTTATTTGGATATGGAGTTCGTGATTCTGTTTTCATCACAAGGCCGTTATTTATCTCGGAATCTGCATCAAGTTATCAAAAACATAATTGAGAGAGCTATTGACATAGTGGCTTCTACCGGATTAGATCCGTATAGGTAACGCTCTTGACTGCAATTAGCGAAGACTATCTGACGATCAGAGCATCTTCGCAATCTATTCCGGATCATGGGAATGGTTTCCCGACATTTTCTCTGAACTTCTTTATGAATTATGCTCTTCATCGCTATCCCCTTAGTTACAGTGATGATTTTCAGTGTGCTGCCGGAGGATGAGTGGTTTGCTGACGTCGCTCAGATAGCGATAAAGATGCTGACTGGCAAAGCGAATTTTGCGAATCTGGATCAAGACGTTACTAGCCCCAGCGCCTCTGTGTCAGGGAAATCAATTTCGTCGATTTTATCTCATGGAAGTAACTAGCTTCTGCAATCTATCAAGGTACTGCACTTTCTCGTTTTGGGTCGTCTAACTAATCAAGTGGCCTTAATCACCCATTACATATCAGAGTCTCATGCAAGGAGCGGACACGCGTGTTCCGAGAAAGAGAGAGAGAGAGAGAGAGAGAGAGAGAGAGAGATCGCTAACAAGATCGAATTTGTTCCTCGTAGGGTGGTAACTCTCAAGTTTGAAGTGGAGAACGAGGTGCGGAGAAGAAACGAAGAAGATCAAAGCCAAAAGTTTTGAGCATTAGCAATGATATGGCGTCATCAGCATTTTGGATCTTTTGGCTATTTCATCGTGTTCCCCTATCATCGTGAATTTTCTTTTTATATTTCATGTCTGTTCATTTCGTAAAGTTGCTTCGAGATTACTGAATCGAACAAATAAGATCCAGCTTAGGAAGTAGTGAAGAATGTGCAGAGCGGTATTGTTTCGTAGATAAAACCGAGGAAGGAGCCGAACAATCGGGACGAGACTAGGGGAAAAAGAGAGTATAATAAATGTAGAAGGCCTCGCCTAGTAAGACGGTGACGCGTCTCCCAGCTTTGACATTTGCGGCCCCGGCACGTTTTCACGAATTTGCTGCTCGTAAAATGGTGGTCGATCTGGAAACGATATTAGAGTGCACTAGAAGTTGGAGAGAGGAATGAAATAAATAAATAAATGTGTATATCAAGACAATGGGGAAGATTGTGTATCATTGATGTCCTATGACCTCAATCGGTCTTTGGCGTATTTTCTTATGTTCTTTCGGGTTACGTTCGCAGTGCGAAGAAAAAAGCGATGAATAAGGTCACCAGCGTTTGGATTGTAAAAATCTGTCCCCCTTAGTAGTCGTCGGTTCTTGCGCCACGACCACATTGTAAAAGCAAGTACTAGCTAACATATGAGCGAGAGAAGTCCTCGTTATGAGTTCCTGATGATTGAGGAAGTATTGCCGGACCTTACCTTCATTCTACCCATGTACCGGAAAGCCAATCGGTTACAATGGCCCGGAGGTTCTGAAGTACCGTATATGAACTCGAAATTTCTCAACTCAGACCATGGTGTAGATGTGAACACGACGCAAGCACCTCACTTGGGACTCGGCAGTGGGGGAGAAGATTCACAAACAGCAAACAGGCTACTCGAGAAAATCAGCTATTTTTATTAGTTGGAAACCTATGCTGAGTGACAGGACTGCTGGGACACTCGCGACATATAAATCAATTTATAGGTTAAAGGGGATCCAGTTGTTGATAATTCTTGTTCTTGTAGTCAATTCCGTTTAGTCTGACACAGCATAAGACCTGCTCTGGCAACTCTTCGGCCTTGTTCCCCTGTTTCAGGAAACACAACCAACGGATTTTCAGGAACCCAGAAAGAAATGGAATGCATATTATGAAGGAAAAACACCATAGCGAATTTACTGCAGAGAAATGGACTTTGCCTGAATTGTGAGGCCGACATCCAAGATGCAGAGCTTTAATCTGTCTAGGAATGCTTCAAAACCTTTCCTAGAGATATAACTGAACCTATGCATATCCAGATCGATCTCCAAGTAATTTTCTCCCTGTACAATTTCGTTTTGCAGGTAACATAAGAAAGCATCCCAATCGGAAACATGAGACATCTCATTTCTGTAGAAACAGGGACACTAGAGTCGCTGTAGAGAGCTTGCCATGAGGTTGCATACACGTGGAACTCTCTGGCTTAATTCCTAAGAGCGATCTTTCAAGAAAGACAGCAAGATGAAAAGTAGCATTGACACGGCACAGAGAAACCAAGCATGTCAAAAAGAAGATGGGTAGTTTGAGTCTTCCAAAGTATGCACTTTCATTAAGAGGAAAGAGGAAGAAAGAAAACTGCAACTAATAAGAAGATACACGTATACCAATATAAAGTTCAGATAACCTTGACTGCCTTAAATACATGGTGTTATCTGTGACGCTTAATAGTGCTATCTAACCTTGACCTATGCTCTGACCTAAGAAGAGGATATAACTAAGGGGAACAGACATAAAACTTTTGGACAATTGCTATCCATCAATCAGACAAGGGTGTATGAAGAAATATACCAACAGTTCCATCTAAATATCAGAATCAGCATAGCTTGCTGCGAAAGGACTTACATGGTAAAACGCATGCTGTGGGCGTGAAAGAACCGGTTTTTCATTGTACGCCTGCATAAGCTTCCTCTCAGCTGCACTCAGGTGCAGATCTTCCACATTTGCAACACGGCCCAATATCTTTATTCTTTCTCGGAAAGAGACGAAAGTATCCACAGGAAAACTTCTGACCTTTTCGACCTCATCATCTACTAACTTCTACTATGAGGAAAATGGAGACAAGACAAAAAGAAAATGGTTAAAATCGAAAGTCAATTGAAGCATCTGGATGATTTTATCTGAACTTGAATTTAGAATAAATGTCTATAATGCACTAAAAGACTTTCAGGTTAATATACCTCTAATTATGCTATGAATTGAGTTCTACCTAAGGTACTAGATACTAGGTAGAAAAAAATATATTTTTTTTTTGCATTTATCACTGAAATAAAGGCCTGAGCCACACTTCAGAGGAAATAATAGTTAGAAACAGATTATATCAGCAAGACCTACAGAGAACAAAGAGCAGGCATGTGTCTTACCTTAATACCTTCTTGAAAATGTGGTGGAAGTTCCTTTGCATAGCTATCCGAAAGCTTAAAGTATAACACAAAACTCATTCCTTCCCCGTCAGTTTCACTCTGAAAAATTGCGGCTGGGTATAAGGGTATCTGTTTGTGGGGGGAAAAAAGCTCCGTTAATTCTTTTGACAAGAAAGAGATGGCTATGCTATTACTGCAGGACAACAATGCAAATATGTGCTCAAAAGGCTCCATTAGTTCTTGCAAACGAAAGACATGGCAATCTTATGAATGCAGAACCCAAGATAGATTTTCTTAGAGCAATTAGTTCGATTGGTGAAGATGGCCGTGCTACGAAGCGTTTTCTAAAGCTTTAACAGCTCATTCATCTAACCACTAAAAGAGCCAATATGAGTGAACCACATGCATATGAAGGGTAGAGGTAATCAAGGGAGTATAGGGAAAAAGTAGTGGGAGTGAGAGCAGTCCCAAGGAAAATGTAAGGATACCTGAACGTTAACAACAAGGATGGGTGGGAGTTTCCCAAAAGAGCTGGTAGCAGGAAGTTCTACACATCGAGCTATATGATCTATTTTGCGTTGAGTTAAGAATACATCAACCCCAAATGGATAATAGGCAGCATGATTTGAAGCAAAATCTTTCTTCTTGTCCCTGCCACACAGGTCATCAATATAGATACAGTTAAATAACCAAGATCAACCATTGATCTACAAAATTTCTTTAGCAATAACTGCATTTGCCTCAACATGATGATTGCTTGACAGGTTGCTGCACTATGAATAGTATGGCATAAAATAATTAACAAAAGTGTCCTCAGGATGATGGTATCTAATATCTTCCACTTCTAACTCTTACCTTAAATAATTCTCTCCTCGAACTTTAAAGGAACTTGGCTCTATATGTGACCAACTATCAAACATTTTCTTATCAATTGGGCAAAATGGGACCTGGGAACCTGCTATGGGCCTCTGAAGAAGCATCTTTGATGAAACTGAAAACAAAAGAGAAATTGTTATAAGTCGAATAATTTAATTTTTCCTAACTTATGTAATACCAGAGATTACAATAACCACATTCGGTGAAAATAATCAGTGCCAAAAGAGACAAGCAAAACCCGTACTCATTATATGGACCAATAGGAAATTGCAGTTGAAGTAGATTTTTTTATTAAATTATATCTGAAAAGCAGGAAACTTCAAATGGGAATAATTTCCATAAAGACGCTAAAGATACTTCTCAGAACACTTGCTTATTTTTTGCTATGTCAAAAGAAGAACAAGGTATCTGTACTCACAAAGAGTGCCATTACTATGTGCATCCTTCCATTTGAAGGAAAGTTTAGAAGCAGATTTTTTTCTTGCGCTTGGTGGACTGGAGCTTAGTGATCTTCTCTTTTCAACAGATGGGACGGTTGAAGCTAGACAAGGAAGACAATTGTTGGGTATAATCCCACAGTTATCCAGGAGTCCTTCCTCCTTTCCAGAATTTTCATCCCCAGATGAGATATCATCGAGAAAAACAGGTTTCTTAGCTTCACTTGGATGTTCACACGGTTTATGATGGCTATCAGTGTCATCCGAATTCAGGACATGATGCACAGGGTTCTTAGCAACCTCACTAACAGAGTTGTGGGCTGAGTTTCCAATTGACATATCGCCTGGTTTATGCACATGATCTAGAGAAGACACATGTTGTAAGCCGGTATTACTTTCTCCGTGCATGGAATCCCTTAGTGATGCAGTGCTTTGTCTAGATACTCCTTCAAAGCCACTTAGAGACAGTACATCTGCAAAGCACAACAATAGAGCATCAGCCATTGGATGAAATAACAATGTTGAATGTTGCACAACTAAAACATGTCCATGCATCATACCATCTGCGACACTCTTGTAGTCTTCATCACAGTCTGACTCAAAAATTGCCAGTGAGTCATACCATGCTTCATCAGTGCTTCCTGCAGATACCATACAGGTAACATGATAATGATATAAAGGAGAAGACCCAGGAATAATCAAATCCAAAGCCCAAAAAAGGAGGGAAAAATAACAAATGAATCCTTAAACCAGCATACAAATACTAGACATGCAATCAAAGAGCAGAGAATGTTATTATGAAACATGGCAAGACATGAGATAAGGGACCAATTAAAATATTAGCGAATAAAATGACAATGTAGACAAAGAAGAAGATGAAGAAAAGAAAATGCTCAAATAATAACTTAGTCACATAAGACTGCTTCATCACAATCATGACAAAATTCCAATGTATGAGAGTACTTAATTAATTATGGCAGGTTTGATGTTTGGAAAGTAGATTAGATGACCCAATAATGGTCCTTCCAGAAAAGTTTTGATACTAGGGAAGAAAGTTGTTTTCAGTTCATAAGGAAAGGACTTAAAGGGAAATAAATCCCAGAGTGCTTTAATAGTAGGGAAGATAGTGATATTCGCTTCTTAAGGAAAGGACTTGAAGGGAAATAATTCCCCAGAGTGCTTTAATACCATCGAAGAAAGTTATATTCGCTTCACACGAAAAGGACTTGAAGGGAAATAAGTCAATCCAAAGTATTTTAAATTGTTCCCTTTTTCAACATCTTTAGCCTTAAAATGCAAGAAATTTCAATGTCATTGTTTCATGACAAATTTTATTGTACATAGCTTAGACACAGTGAACAACAAAAGTGACTACATAATATTCAACAGCATAATTGACGATGCATTTGCAGATTCGCTAGAAAATTAAAACTAAAAATGAGTTATTGCGTGGAGATGGAAAAGACAGAGAAAAATCAAGACAAAACACAACATTCGAATGTACTGTTGAAATGTAAACGTGGAGAAAAACGCTCATCTAGCTGCAGATCCATGGAACTTCCAATCTCCTTATAATGATTTTTGGACCCGCCTCCATTCCCACCTAGTTTATATAAGTAGATTGGGATATGCATAATAGCCAGCAAGTTCTGCTAATTCCAGTTTTCAACATAGACCTAAATAGAGCAACCCAAAGGATTGATGGGAACATCATCTGTATTTGCTCTTGTTCCCCATCTCTAAGATCTTGCATAGGGGAATTCAAGAATCATTCCTTATTATCTGTCCCCTTTGACATCCCACTTTCTTTTGGTCGGAACTCACATCCCACTTGGCATACAAAATATGAATTACAATTTAGTTTTAGACTGAGACTTCCGCCGCTAGCCATGTCTTTCCTTCTGAGTGGAAAACAACTAATTCATACCAGTTACCACCCAATGCTGTGCATTCACCATGACCATTTTATTAATTTAAGGTTACGCTTATAACAACCAAAAATCGCCAAAACACTTCCGAGTTATGAGGCCAGTAGTTGTACTTAATTATGCCAACAACAGCAAGAGTGCAGTTTTCACAGAGAGCTCAAATCATTCAAATTCAATAGACAAAAATTTGCAGAAGATGATTGAACTGATCAGTTCTCAGCTAACCGTCACGGGCAGAGACTTCAAAACCAATTCTTGTATCATCCTTTTCATTCATCCATTAGCCAGTGAAGATTCTACTGGTCGCTCACTGATATTCTCTTAAGAAAATCCATGTCCAATTTTACACCAGCAGGGGTAAATAATTTTCTAGAATCAATTAATCCATGGCTGGATGTCCTGTGCTACCTACTTAGCTCATAAATCCATTTTCTTTTTCCATAAAACACAATGTCCAATTGCCCAGAAGTCCTCACCAGTTTTCTATCATACATAAGAAGACGATTCTTAAAAGTCCCAATTATCGAGGGACAATCCACTCGTGCTTGAACAAATAAATCTGATAGCTAATCACCGATTGATTACTAGACTTGCATGCGGATCTAGTCGGGAAAATAAAAACCATCGAATCACTGTCGACATTCCTACACGGGCTACCTTCTCCAAGCAAATAGATTTCACTCGCGATGATAGGAGCCAATAACGCACTAACCGGTGCCCACTGCTCGAATCGCAACTCCGAAAGGCCACTCGCTCACCCTTCACCACCGCATACACAATCCACGGCAAGACATCGACCGCGTCCAAGCAGTTCCACAAACAGAGCTCGATCAATCCAGACCTCTCCCCTCTAATCGAGACCACAAACCCGAACCAAAATCACCCCCACTCCAACAAGCCGACCGAAACAAACGGAATCCGGCGCAAAAGCGGAGAGCCGATCGCGGCAATCCAGATTCCCTCGGAGCAATGCCGAACTCTGAAAAGCTCGCACGGCCCCGATCGAACTCGCACCGAGACTCAAGAACGCTCCGAAAAACGAAAGAGAAACGGGGAGGGCGGAAGAGTATATACCTTGGAAGCTGGGATTATTGTTGAACGAGCGATCGCGAGGCCTGGACCGATCGATCCTGTCGAGCGATCCGTCGGACAAGCGGGACGCGACTCGCCGCTTGACCTTCCCCCTCCTCCCGTGGGCCGCCTTCCTCCTCGACGACCGCAATCGCCCCCCCACGCACTCCTGCGGCGTCGACACGCACGCTCCCATGTCGTGCCCCCCTCTCCCCCTTCTCCCCCTCCCGCTTCCCCTCTCTCTCTCTCTCTCTCTCTGCGCGATCACCTCTGCGCGATCGCCATTGAGCTCTAGAGAGAGAAAAGGAATGGTTGGAAGAGCAGCTGCTCGCTAATGATATTTTCTAGAGAGAAAGAGAGAGAGAGAGTGTTGGTGTTGGTGTTGGTGCTGGTGTTGATGTTGTTGAGTTGTGTTGGGAAACCTGAACTCCCGTTGGATGGTGGGAGGAGTTTATTCCGGAGGGGGGGAAGGAGGAACGCGGACGCCAAGCCGGAAAGTCAATGTTTTGACGAAAGCGACTGGCGCACTCTCGCGGCAGTTGCCTAACCGTGGCCTCGGCTCGGCCTCGCTCCCACACGTGGCGGCCCGCGATTAGCCCCGCCGCGTGCTGGCCCGCCTGCGATCCGATCCGATTAATTGTCGACGCGCATATGATCCCCCCTACAAAAAAAAAAAAAAAAAAAAAAAAAAAAAAAAAAAAAAAGGGAAAAAGGAAAAGTCCGTGGACATGCGGGATGAGGTTGTGAACGAAGGTTAAAGTTGGAAGTAATGAAAATTGCTTGGCGGGGTTACGCTTTGGAATTTTCCTTTTCTTGAAAAATCCTCGAACATTTTCTGGCCACGTGTTTGTTCATATCCAGCCCGGCAAATTAAGGTATGATTTAGGGGGGGGGGGGGAAAGGGGATAAGCAATTCCTTAAGAAGTAAGAAAATCTGTTTTCTAGTTATATAAAGAGTAGGAAAATATGATTCCTAGTTCTATAAGGAGTAGGTTAATAAATTGATGATAGCTTATGGCGGGGCATGTAATTGAAAAGATAAAGGACGTCCTGTCTCTTGATCATGACAAAGCCCACTAGGCAACATGGGATTTGATCAGCGCTGTTCACGCTAATCATATCTATATTCTCGATTGAAAATAAAATTCGGGAGTTTTTAAAATTCGATTTTTTCCTTTTTCGTTTTTTTTCTCGATTTTTATTAGCGAAAAGGAAATTTCAACCTAATGTAATTGGCCACCTCCCGCGCTCCATCCTCGTCCTCAACAACTCATTCTTTTTCCCCTCGCTTTCTTCCTCAGTTGGAACTTGGAGAACGCTATCCACATCTACAAGAGTGACAGCAATTGTGGGTTCATATCACGTTTTAGAAAAAATTACTGTTACTTTTCGAATTTTTTATTCAGTCCAAATTTAACCAACTATGTTCCGGATTTATTTTCTGATATTTTATTCGAATTTATCATATCCAAAGGAAGTCACCAAACACTTAAGAGAATAATTTAGAGATCGTAGCGAGGGAGAGGGGATGGAGTGGGGATGCGAACTTTAGTCAATTACAACGAGGTCGGCCAAACCTACACGCGGTTAGTCAATTTGGCTTATGTGACCTACAAATTTGAAGGTCGAAAAATGATCAAATAAACAATACAAATGAAAAAAGAAATTGAAGACTAACGAAAGATCCTCCATCGTTGATCAGTTTTGGATCTTTTAGGTATTGTCTTTTGTTCCATCGAGCGTTGGATGGACGCTACGGTGGTGAGTTGTTGCTAGATCCCCTCAAGGCACGACCACAGAGGAATAGCTAATGCAAATTCATTTAACTCAATAAGACAATGTTAAGATCGTTGCATTGGAATATTGAGTACACAACGAATAAGCTTAATGGTAATTTTGTCATCGAATATGGCATTTTAGTACTCTTATGATTCACTTTTTTGGAGCGTACACGTGGCAGCTCACTGGACCATTTGAAAACCGAGGATCCAACTACCGGCCGTCTCCCTCCGAGGCACGACCCTTTGGCATTAAGTAAACTAATGCTTAAACGTCTTGTCCAAAAAAAAAGAACTAATGCTTAAACGCGACGCCACCATAAGAGCTTCGTTTTGGTGCATTGAGGTCCACGAGTTTGGCAAGAGAAAGAATCACAAGAGACCGAGCCTAAACACGAGTAAAATCCAAGGGTTCCACTGTCCAAACCATATCACGAAAGGGTTTATTCTCGCCGGTGAAAAAGGATGGGAGCAAATTATGCAGATTCTTTATCCTAATTCTCGTTCTTCTAGCGTCCAATTGCTCGGGAATAAGCCTTTAATGGGAGCATCTACACTTACTTTCGTGCTTTCAGATTTCAGGGCGAAGGTTTATAGAAGTGGGTTGCAGAGAATTTCCAATTAGCTTCATCGGGTCAAATTCCTATGTTACCATGTGTTGCACGTGAATTCGAAATTGGGGGACCCATTTCCGGGCAATCTCGCCTGGTAAAAGAAGGCTTTTGCACCGAATCTCTTACCATTCCCGGTCGTCCTTCGCAGATGGTGAACGAGAAGCGATTGCACACGCAACAGTCCGCGTGGACAAGTAGTGCAACCTTGACACGGTCGGTGGTGGGGGTGGCTTTTGTTTTGATTTTGCGTGCGGAGCACTGTCAAAGGTTTGCCACAACCTAATTACGGGTGGTCCCCGGTCTTGTGTTGAGGGTTGAAAATCGCCTTCCCTCGTGTGGAGGATATTTTAATTGCTTGGATGCGATCCCCCCATCGGATTCGGCGAATTTCGGTGGTTGACGAATGAGTTCCACTTGATTGGGTCGCTGGCTCGGGACTGTACTGAGATTGTCTTTAATTTGAGCTCGAATTGATGCACGAAATGGTTCGAATTGTGAATGTAGGAATTCACGGTTGAGATGGGCATTGAAAGCATAGCCAACACATCTGAAAATGTCGAGTAACTAGGACAAGTATGCACGAGTGCCTGACCCTAGTAATGACGGGCGACCCGCCATGTCTCATCGATCGTTTAATAATGGAGGTGGCCACTCGGCCCACAGCACGCCTACTTCAGGCGAGAGTTAAGGACGCATCTTTTCATCCGTATGTCAAGACTAATTACAGCTCTAGCTCACAACCATCTGCGAGTGCCATTCAAAGAGGCAAGAAAATCAGCTGATCTTAAGTGGAAAAAAGAAATAATTAGGACTTATACACTTCTTTCGTAGCATCGGGCAGAAACACGAAAGGGTGCCTTCCTATTCGCATGTTTGGTTTGATTTTTGAGCCAATCACAGAGCGCATTTCGATTTGTTGTCTAAACCCAACAAGTCATCTTAATTTAAAGAATTGTTGAAATGATTTGACTATCAACTCTAAAACCGATCTCGTTGGAAAATTTAACAGAAAAACGAAGAGACGAAAGTAAAGAAATCACGCCACACGTCGACAGATATTAACAAAAATGAGGGTAGGAAAAACTCAAAAAGAGGAGGTCGACCTCGTGGGAAGGAAAAGACGGCCCGGTGCCAAAGGCCAGCTGTTCCATGTCACATCGTCTATGTTGGTCCTTTTCAAATAAAGAAAAAGAGTACAGTACAGAGCACAGGTTTCCCAACCACTCCCACCACCATTTTGGTTCTTTGTCTCTGTTTTTATCGTCTACGTCGGTCCCTCCAAATAATTTTCAATGCCTGAACCTGAAGCAGGCGTTTGCTTCTGCCCATTAGGCGGATCGCATTTTGTCGAATCGCCATGAGAACCGGTTTGCTCAAAGCGAAGTGGCTCCCTCGTCGCGCCCAATTTCCCACAAATTAAGTTTCTAAAAAATCGTCAGAAACTTCATCCATTAATCTAACAATATATCGAGATACGAGACCTACGCTTGAATTTCATCATAAGAAAGAAAGCGCACGAATTTCATTTGATTTTTAACCTCATGCTTCACACGTTAATGTTGCGCTAAAGTGTGTATTAGAAAGTCCTTTTCCCCCATCGACCAATGCTAGGTTGCCAGCTTAACCCAGCTACTGTGCTTTTTCGGTAACCGGCGAATGGTTCGACGGCATCAACAGAGTCAATTTTCCAAATACCGATTACAGATCTAAAGGGGGGGAGGGGGGGGGGGTGTTTTCGAATTGCGAAGTACAACTGATAGTCATTTGATAAACGCGGGAAGCTTTAATGAAATCTAATAGAAAATAGTTATTCTTTGCCATGAAAAAGCAGAGTTCGATTTGCGAGGAGCTTCCCATTACTCCGGGAGGCAGGAAATCATCTTCACAATCAAAATGGATTTCTGTTCAAAAAAAAAAAATCAAAATGGATTTTATTTAACTCCAATCGATGCACTTTTTTCTTTTTCTTTTTGCGAAATCCAATGGATGCACGTCGAGACTTCGTCAAACAAATCATTTATTTAGTCCTTTAGCACGAGAAAGCAAAAGCAAGTGTCAGTTGGTATTTATTGTCCTGGCTTAAATTAATTAATTCACGCATTAAATGACTTGACATCGCATCTATCAAGGAATTATAGACCGTCCAACGTCCAAACCATCCTTTTCTCGCCTAATGTGACCCTCCTATCGCCTTATGAAGGGAAAATTAAAAAATAAGAGTGTTAAACCTATTTCATAAATGCTAATTCAATCATAAATTTTTTAATTTAATTAATTTAATTATACATATTTTTATATTTTGCCTTAACTCTATCTTATTAATTTTTCTTTCTTCCTTATTTTCCTTTTCTTTTCCATCATGGTCAATGAGGGTCATCGAACTTGCCAACCTCTAGGCAAGACCCCAAAGCCCTTGCTGCGACCCTCGCTCAGCTTCGCCTTGACATGGGCGAAACATAGGAGGATCTATGGTATTACAATTCTCATCAACCACAATGAGATATGAAAAAAAGAAAGAAATGAAAGAAAAGAGAAGAAATGCAAAAGGAAAAGAAAAAATTAATAAAATAATTCGAAAAAATAATACTTGCCTTTAATGAAGCAGTTTCCTATTATTTGCACTTAACGAAACTGTTTATTCTAATTGACGTGTGCTGACTTAAAGGGTAAATCAATCACCCATAAAAAGAAAAGATCCAGAAGATTCATAAGTTTTCCCACTTTTTTCTTACCTATGCCTTCATGGTGTTGAAATCCTCCAAAGATCCCGGTGAACTCAACTGATGATTTCAAAGCTACATAGCTGCTATCTGCCTTTTGCCGACAGTAATTCCGTAACTGGTCTATCTTCGAAGTACCGGAAAATTTCACTTTTTCTTTTTGACAATACATGACAAAATGTCTACCACTTTATTAGGATCTGAGAATCGCGCCGTGTTTTGTGCGCTTTTCTTGTGAAAAATGGACCATTAGATGAGCAACATCCACGCATATTCTGACCCCACTTTGGAGGTTGCACCATTACCCGTTGCCCCAATAGGAAGTTCCAGTGAAGGGAAAGGCTACAATGCTCGCAAGCTGAACTTCGAAACTTCGAGCAAAGTAAAGAAAAACTTGCACACGGGCTTCCTTTTTCCATCGGTCGCGGTTCCACAAATGCGTTCCGAACGCGTCAAAGCTTTGCTCCTGAAATTCGGTACACTTCCATTACTCAGCAGACCGTCGATTGCATCTGAGTAGTAGAAAACGAAAAACGAGGGTAACCTTCCGAGACTTCTGCTTGGGTTGTCGAGCACTCTGACTCCAAGAGGTGCGAAAACGTTCTATCGGTGTCCTGCATTAAAGTGAGCAAAGAGCCTTAATAGTGGGGGGTCTTGAGATTCACATGGCCCAAGTTTTCTTGAGCTGTCATACAACAACGTAATTAAATAAGCCTATTTTTTAGCCCAATAAGCTAAATGGATCCTTGGGCACCATTCCACATTTCATTGTCATATTTCAAAAAATCCGTACATGTTCAGTGCCCTAATTCAGCATTATAATAGCCGCACCCCTTAGCATCTTACTAGCTAGCGTATCAAATGTGAGAATGCCATACCTTCTCATCATGGGTAGACATATTTCGACCATGATCCGCTGATCGAGGTCCTGAGCAGGCTGACTTTGTAGGAGAACAAGCAAACTGTCGGTAACATATCCACATGACAGTTAGAAATTCATTTTTTGAAAGGAAAACGATAGACTTCTCAACTCCCAAGCTATTTGCAGTATATTACTAGCCTCAGAGGTGCGGGAGTTCAAGTGATTATCCTCCTGCAAGAGGTTCCAATATGAGTTATGCTTTTGACAACATGAGGATTCTGCATTCGGAGAAAACGTGAATATGGCAGCTGCCCATGGTCTGAGGAATGACACAATCAACATAAATGCACACATACATGCGGACCCACTTGCATGCATGCGCACACAGAGCATTTAATTTACGCTTGTTCACAGTAATTCAGACAAAATAATTGAAAAAACAAGGTTCATCTCCTCAAAATGCAAAAGTTTTTTCATGATAAATGTCACTGCTAACTGTTTGAAAGTTTCCACATGGAGAAAACACACAAGCTTGATCACACCATGTGACTGGATTCTTTTAAGCAGGAGACTAATGCCACCAAAAAGAATGTCCAAATCAAACGGTTTTTTAGAGGGAATAATTGAGTTTATCTCAGAAGACCATGAGAATTTGTAGCACTTGGTTACCTACTATCTAGCTGCAGGTTTACCCAATCTTGTACGTTTCCCATACTCTTGTTATACTTCTCCATCTAAATGTTATCACTAGCTGAGTAAGCGAGGAGATAATGTAGAAAGGGGCACAGTGAACCTGAATTTGCTGCAGCACCTTCTTGACAACCCTCAATTGCAGATCTTGAATCAGTCATTTGAACATCTTCCTCAATCCTGATATATAAAGATTAAATGTACAGCATAAAGAAAATCTCTATTAGGAAAAAAAGTTCATGAAGCATCTTTGATTGGATGCATTTGGTGATGGGAAAACCAGAACGTCAGAACTACATTACAGGCCAAATCAGCAAAGAGAAGAAGCACCTGATTAAATATGCTCTATGGACTGTTCTTGTATACAAAAAGTAGTTAGAATAAATATAAAGAGTAGTCAGTCTCCTCAATCAATAGTTCTCAATCGTGTCATGGCTGATTGTATAATTTTAATCCTGCATCTATCAAGCCACAAACATCTACACCGCTTGCTTATATTATTCTTGGTGAGTTGGTGCCTTTAGCAATATGGTCTCCAGATATTTCATCATTTGACATGTAGATGTTCTTCTTACAAAAAAAGACTTCTACCAGCTAAGAAAGATGCTACTATTAATTGCCATCCTTCATCCTTAAGCAATTAAAATTCAAACGGTGGAGAGAGGTTTTTTATCGTAACAGCAATTTGATCTGAGAAAATACATTGCTGCCCTTGAAAACAAATGAAACTCCAACGGACATGTCAAGAGTCCATAGAACTTACCCAGTGTTTTCATTTGGCGTAACCATACCAAAATTTTCTTTGCCTTCCACAATTGATGAAAATTTGTTCTTGTCCTGGAAAATAGCCATTTCCATTCACAAAAAGGATGATATGAAAACACTATAAATGTCGTTGAAATTTCGCATGAATAGGAATACAGTAATGTTCAGTAGCTAATCTATCAGAAGATTCTAAAGACATGACAATGTGCTATAGAGAGTAACACCAAAACTTCGACAAATAATTAAACAAAGTTACTTGACTGATCAAGCATATCAACTACTTTCCAAACATTCTCCTTAGTTTAAAAACCGTTGAGCCAAAATAAACATTCCATTCACATTTTCTTGGTAAGTTCCACTAATTACACATTAAGAAGAGAGAATTTTTGTGCAATTTATGAGCTTCAGCTGCAAGATAAACATTCATAAAGGTAGACAGTGACCACTCGAACATAGCTGTAAACGTCAGTTCAATTTATAATAATAGGCATATGAGATATAGTTGAGAACTCATGAGCAGCATTTTTCAGAAAATGGACACAAATAAGAAGCCAGTTTCCAGTATCTGACCTCCTTATTCATAATTTGAATAGTGTCCTGAATCTTCTGCAGCACAATTGCCAAACTTCCCACTTCCAAGAGCAGTCCCTTTGATTTAGCATGTCAAGGAGGTCAGTACTAACAGGTAAAAATAAGAAACAACAATGAGCAGCTAAAGAAAATACCTTTTTCTCAGTAACCAAGTTTTGGATGACAACATCCTTCTCAAACAGGGCCTTTTGAAGGTAAGGAGGTCAAATGAAAACAACCGTAACAAATACCTTCAGATAAAAGAACAAATTAACTTACAGATATCTTAAGATAAATGAACAATTAAATTCTATGAATGAAACAGACAGATGGTGGATATCTCTTCCATCTGAGTTTGGTGACTGTTGCTAACTTTTGCAGCTTCCAATTGTTCTTCAAGCTGGGCAATGATTCCATCTTTCCTCTTCATCTCCTCCTCATCATTTTTAACCTTGTTTTCCAGATAATTAATCTTTTCTGTAAATCATGAAATAGATTTCTTACAACAAACGGCTGAAACATGCTTTGGGATCATAGTTTCGATAACAAGTAGATAGTGTTGCCTTAATTACATAAGGTCAATATTACTTTAACTTGTACAGAGATAATAATTAAACCTTAAGAACCCACTGATGTACTTATTACAACCCTAAATATCTCTTACACTATCTCTGATTGTCTATAAGGCTTTTGAAGCCAGCTTCATTTAATAACCAGCATAGAAATATTCAACTTGTTAGGTGAATCAAGGTGCAGAAACTACCTATAAACAACTTCTCAAACGCACAGACCTCGTTGACTTTGCTCTTCAAGCCAGATACTGTATGTAGCAAACAAAATTAGGATGGAAGAAAATGATGCTCGTGGAATAATAAGTTTTACAGCACTTAATAAATTTCCCTTAATCAGTTAAGATCCAGAAATACACGTGCCCAATTCCTCTTTGTGACTGATAAGGTCCTTCATGCTATCCATGACTTGCTTGATGGAAAATGCCTCCTTTTCTATCGAATCAAATAACATAATGTGAGAATTTAACTTCTCTGATAGCAGGGAAAGCTTTCTGTCCCTGGTTTCTATGGAACGGCTCATTTCACAAGTTGACTCCTGCATATTGATGAATTTAACAAACTTCAGTATAAGTCAATTTTTGGCATATCGGTCCAAGAGATTGGGAAGTAAAACTATGAAAATTGTTGAAGTCATTTATGTAAATCACAAAAATCACCCAGAATTTCCATTCTGGCCATGGCAACATTTAGATAATCAGCCTAGACATTGCACCCTCAACATAGCAAAGCCCAAATCAAAGTTCACCGACACTGATTCGCATTCAGATGAAATCCACTGGTTCCAGACGTTTCAATCAGTGGAATAACATTCTTATAACAAGACCAGCTCGACTGACATAATTATAGCATTTCACACCGACCATGTGCTATGCCTCAACCACAAACTTCATATTCCCTAGAGTTGCAAAGAGTAGTCAAAGTGAAAGTCTGGGTGGCCTCTATGTCATCTTCATCAATCGAAGTACAACCAAAACAATATATCTTGCTAACATTGCCCCTAAGGCCATCAACATGACTGCCAACGAGAGACTAAAGACCATTCAGGAAAATGCCATTTACAATTCCTGGCGATAGTTTCATGTGCAAATCAATCGCACATTACCACATATCGAGCAGCTCTGCTTTTCAAGCTCAATCGCATTCACACGGAAACTTATGATCAGCGCCAGAGTCGCAATCTTTTGCAAGGAAGGAAGTTTCAACGACAAAAGAAAACGATACAAAAGCGTAGCCAACTGAAGCGAACCCGGTAAGCATTTATGAAATCATCTCTGGACTGAAGCAACTTCTGTATAGTCGCCTTGAGCTCTTTTTGCCTGCTCTCGAGCAAGGCGTTGTCGTCCCGGAGACGATTCATCTGCAGAAATCACTTATAAGCCGATGACGCTCGTTTTTCCGAGAGAAAATCGACCACGAAAAGGTTTCTCGGAAGAGAAATCGCTCCACCTTCCGTTCGATCTTCTGGCGCGCCTCGGCGGACGAAGCCAGCTCGGCTTGCAATTCCTGCAGCTCTCGACCGCGCTCCTCGTCATTTTGCTTCTGCTTCTGCATCGGAGCATCATCGAAACAAAAATTTCAGGGCGAAGGCCGGCGAATCCATGCGAAGGCTGGGCTTAACAGTCGTCGGACCTGAATCAGCGCGTGAAGCTGCTCGGTTGCCGATCGCTCCCTCTCCTGCAGACGTCCGAAGCCGATTCGAATCACAGAGAGAGAGAGAGAGAGAGAGAGAGGAGAGAGATGGAGATTTATCGGAAGAAATTGCGGAATGTTTTACCCTGAGATCGCGAGCTTCGGTGACTAGGGCTCGCAGCTGGAGCTTGAACTTGGACAGTTTGAGCACCTCCATTTTTCCCTCCAAAAACTGCCGACCGGCGCGACGGACGCTAGAAGAAGAAGAAGAAGCAAAACCAGGCCTCGGCTCGGCAAAACGACTTCGTTCGTGGAGGGCCTTTTCTATACTTTCGCGGTTTTGATACAAGGCAAAGATTTCATTTGAAATAAGATTGCCACAGGAATTAATATCAATTACAAACAAGAATACGACCCGGGGCAACACAAATCGTTTGCGATTTACGTAAAATCCATCGATTTGATCTATACACTGCCTAATTGTAATTAAGTAATGTCTACTATTAGAAAAAAAGGAATTGTATAATTTTTCTCCTAAGCAAAAACATGCATCAATAATTTTTTAGTAGTGTCAAATTCGCATCGGCAAAATTTGTTATTGTAGTGATTTAATGAGATGAGGAATGCTTATTAAAAGGTCCAGTAACTCTTTTAAACAAACAAAACGAAAGTTCGTAACCCCCAAGGATGCTATCTTTGCATGGAAACGCCATTTTTTTTTTTTGATCGAAAATATGATTGCTATTGATTTACTTAGCTAAATTTGGAGGAAATACATCAAAAGCATCGACGCATAATAAGTCAAATAAAGCAGGCAAGGGATTAACTAACCAATTAGAAGGAAGACAATTAGATCTACAAACTTTTGCAAGCCAATCAGCTGGTCTATTAGAATCCGTGCTACAATGGGCTAGAGAAAGACCTGGAAACTCCTTCAGTTTTATTTTGACCCGATCCACAATGGCCTTCACTTTCAAGCTGATCTCTGTTGAAGACTTAATCCCTTGCACGAGCTGGAGGCAATCAAAATGTACTTGCAAAGTGAGATTAGTTTAGTTGGAGAAGAACTCTAGGGTTTCGAGTAGGGCAAAGGCTTCCGTCTGTTCGCCAAGGAAGCCGCCACCAGTTTGGTGAAGCCATCAATGAGACGACCCCTGGAGTCTCGGCAAATGTAGGCAATAGCTCCCCTGTTTTCGTCCGCTCCCCTATTCTCCTTAGAATCTAATTCAACTTTGTCGTTGAGGGCAAAGGAAGCATCAATGTTGATTTTCAATGAATCTGAAGTTGAGGGTTGCCATTTGTGGAAATGCCATTTTAGGAGTTGGAATTTTAAGCATTGCAGTGATCGTGATCATGCGACCTAGTCTCAATAACTCGATTTGGCCCGACTTCAATTTTATGATAGCGCCTCCCCACTCTATCAGGTAAGATAAACATCATTTTTGCTCTCAACGGTCAAGATTCAAGAAATCGACACAGGCTTCTTTTTTCCTTTTTATTTTTTTCTTGATCAAGAATTTGACACGGACTTTCACAGTCGAGAAATTTGTAACTAGCGCATTTATCGATTACACTTTTGATTTTCACTTGGGAATTTTCTTCCTAATTTAAAAAATCGACAATAGATTTTACTAAAAGGTTTTAAATATGAATAAAAGTTAAATTGCGAGTTTCGCAAAATTTACAGAAGTTACATCGGTTTTCAGTGGATACATTGATCTTTTTGCATTAGGTATTAGACTTTTCAACGTATGAAGTTGCAATTTCAGGACAAATCCATTTTTACTGTTAAGCAATCATTAGTGTTTCAAGCACCTTCTAATTTTTTTTTTCCTTCGAACTTGATTCCAATGAAAATAGTAATGATTCTCAAGGCAAGATTTTCGTTCCACTTCTTTTTGATCTTTCCGGTTCCAACTTTTCCTTTTCATAATTTAGAAACACGAGTCCATAAACTCAGCTTGTTGAACGTCACGTGAAACTTTTCAATCCATATTTTTGTGGTGACTCAACAATATTTTGAGTTTGGTTTCTATGTATCGAGTCAAGTCTACATTTCCGGTCCTTTCAAAATGGCAATGACATCAACTTCAGATTAAAAAATCTATAAATAATTACTTTTCTTCTATCTTGGTCTCAAGCGGTTGACGACCACATAAAAATCAATTTGAAATCTCACGATTTCTGGGGACGAATTTTCAGTTGTTTGATTACTCGATCAACTCGTAAAATTACGAGGTCGGAACTTTTAACTTCTACATTTCAGTAGCCGTCGCTCAACTGACGTACAAAATACTTCGTAGGAATGAAGTTTTCGATTTTAATTTTTTTTTACCCTAAAGTTTTCAATTGTTTTCGCCGGTTGGTCACGGTGGGGCGTTGCGGAGTGAATGTCGCGACTGTCGAGCTTAATCGCACGTGACATCGAATTGTCGTGGTGGAGACATTGCGACGTCGCGACGTGTCAGCCCTTGTTTTTTCCGCTGGACAAGGTTAACAGCTCATCTCTCGACAAAAAGCACAAAAAGAGAAGATTCCAGATCTGGGACGGAGGGGTGAAGCCCGACCGATCGTCTGAAATCTTCGCGCGATTGGGTTTCTTTGGAGCGCGGGGTGCTGATTGATTCCTCCCGTTGCCTGCGCCCGCCACGCGAGTTTTTTACTCGAACTCTTTCGTCGTGTGACGAGGCGAAAATGTCAATAATTTGAATACGCAGTCCTTAGCTATTTCAATTTTATCACGAGTGAATTTTATACTTTCTTAATATATATGATATTTTTTGATAAAATTTGGACCATTCGTGTGATCACTGAAACAAGAGTTTATGTCGACCCGACTCGTAAGGATTAAAAGTTATACTAAGAATGTTATGAACGATAGGATAAATCGCATTCGCATGACTCACGCACTCCTCCGATTACCATTTGTGGGGATCCGTCCCGATTTACCTACTTTGATTTGTAAATTATTAACCGATAGAGGGATTTTTGAGATTATTGAGGGAAGTTATTAAGATTAGGAAACATATTAAGATAGTTTTGGGGTGCTTTATGATTTTTTGTGGAAAGCTACAAAAGCCGAGATATTCACCTACTTTGATTTATAAATAATTACGAAAACGAGGGTTGTTTACTGGCTATTTTTTTTGTTCTGCGAAAAAAAAAAGTGTTTCTGTTCCTAACAATTTTTGAACAAAAGAACGCGTTTGGTAACGTGTGTTAGGAATAAAAAATAAATAAAACACGTTTGGTAAAATTTATTCTTTTTTTATTTCTTTTAATTTTTTAAACATTTTTATTTTTATTTTTTATTTTTTTCTTTTTTCGGCCGGTCACCGGCCTCGCGACCGGGCCGACGGGGCGGCGAGCCTCGCCCGAGCCGGGACGCTCGGCCTCGCCGGGGCCGACGACGCTCCGGCGAGGTCGCCGACTCTCGAGGGCGTCGCCGGCCCTCGACGGCCGGTCGCCGGCCATGGCCGAGGCCGGCAACCAACCAAAGAAAAAAGAAAAAAAAAAGAAGAATAAAAGAAAAGAAAAAAGAGAAGAGAAGCGTTTTTGAAGAAGTGTTTTTTTCTCCGAAACAACTATTTTGTGTTTCTTTTTTTTGCTCCAATTTTGTTCCGAAACAAAAAAAAAAAAGAACGAAACGCAACCAAACGCTTTCTATTCTTTTTTTTTTTGTTAAAACAAAATCCGTACAGAAGTGTTGCTCCGAAACGTTTCTTTGGAACGTTTTCATGCACGCCCTTACTGGCTATTTATATGGACTTTCTAGAAAAATATAATAACCAAGCACAGTTATGAAGGGGCTAGCGTTGCGAGGCTACCTTTAATAGTCTAGATTTGAGTTCGGAAATGATAACAAAACAAGCAAAAGTAAATTGTAAGTGCCAAAACTTGACGCAAGAGGACTTGACGCAAGAGGATATTAAGTGCCAAAAGTTAAGAAAATGCTATCTTAAGTACAATTTTTTTGAAAAATAAGCACACTTGAGTGTCATTTCTAGCAAACTCCGTCGAAAATCCTACGTTGCATTTTTCATTAATTTTGCTCGCCTAGGTGGCTCACCGAAGAGCTGACTCAGAAAAAAAAAACACAAAAATGACGTCTTTTTTGCATAATTGAATTTTAATATAAAAATTAATTAAATTAAATTATATTTTTTAAAAATTTTAAAAATAAAAAATAAATAAAAAGAGGAAGGAGAGAAGATGAATAGCACACGGCTGAGGGCTTGCCGCCTGCAATCTCCATATCTTTATATATATATATTTTTTTAAAATTTAATTTAATTAATTTCATATTAATTATTTATCCATGTCACCAACAAAACGACGTCGTTTTTACACTTGTCTAGTTATGTCCGTGCGCGAAATGAAGTCGTTTTGCACTTGCCTCATCGGAAAATCGCCATGTCAGCTTTTAGCCGGATTTTCTTACCGTTAACACTTAAATGATCCATTTTGCTCCGATTTTGACACTTAAGTATCACTTTCTTAACTTTTAACACTTAAGTGTCTATTCGTACCAATTTTTAACACTTTAGATGTTTGGCACTCCAAGATATCATATTTAATCTAAAGCTGGCAGATACGATAGACTTTGATTGGATAAAAAAAGTTAAGAAATAAATAAATAAATTTAACAATTTCCTTTCAACAATGGAGTGATGGAGTCCGGCTTCACCGGCCACCGCACAAGAACCACCACCATAATAGCCTATCACTCATAGTCATTGTGCAATCATCATCGTAATTATCGTCGCCATCCAATTGATTGCCTACGACGATTCTCGAATTGAATTGGCTATTGTTGATGAATGACTGAAATAGATTGATTGAAGCCGAAAGGTCAATTCTATCCTATCCCAATCCAAATTCAAACAAACACAACCTAACTTATGACAATTCAACATATACTGATAAAGCATTAGGTAATTACGAGGGGGCCTATTTTTTGTGTGTGGGGGTGGGGGTTACATTACCCGTGGGCGTTCAACAGCCCAATGGAGCGTTGAAAAAAAAATAGTACTTAATGAAATTAAGGTTGTTTGACGATCATAACTAACGATGACATAAAAGATTCCGTTAAGTGAAAAAAAAATCGTTTAATGGGATAATTAAGGCGTGAGTTGCTTAATTAATTATATAGAAAAAGTAGTTGATAAAAATTTGAATTTTCCGAATACATTGCTAAAACATACCAATAATGATCACAATATAAAACAGCTTTTAAGATTCAGTGCTTAAATTGTGAGTGCTTAATTTTCCATTTTATCTACGAATTCTCAAGTGTTAGCAATTCCATTGTTCGAATTCTATATTCAAATTACCATCCAAATCATTCCCGATGATTACATATAAATTATAACCTATAAAATTAAATTACTATCTACGGATTTGACCGATTTGACCGAATTTTTGATTTTCTTCTATGGACAAGCGATCGATCTATAGAAGGTTCATGAGTTTCGAAGGGTTGATTTGCATCAAGGAAGTGTGGAGAAGTGGGAGAATTAGAGCAGAGAGTGAGATAGAGAAATCAGAATTCATAGTGATTAGAACTCAATATAATACCTCGTTAGAATGCAAATGAAAATGGTCCAAGAACATAGGTTTGGTACCTTTTAGGTCTGAAAACCACAACTATTAAGCCACCTTTGGTACTTTTTGCATTCCAAGAACATAGGTTTGGTACCTTTCAAGTCTAAAAACCACGACTATTAAGCCACCTTTGGTACTTTTTGCATTCTCAATCTGCTTCAGTTTTTAGGTTTAGTCTAATTTTTCAATATAGCCAAGTTTTTCAGTTCGATTAGATGCCACACCCAAAATCGAGAACCATACCAAAATCGACTAATTAGGGTTGTTTCAATCTGTCATAAGAGTCTATCTTGAATAAATGCTCGCTCCTTTTGACATAATTACACGAAGTGAATAACATGCTTAAGCTTAATTGGAACTTCATATTGATTAACATACAAGATAGGATTATTACAACATTCAAAATTATATCCAGAAGACATCAATTTGTGCTTTCAGAATATGAAAAAAATAAAAATAAAAAATAAAAAGGAAAGGAAAAGAAGAAGAACCTCAACTCGTGCCCGAACTTGATCAAACTCATTGCCGACCACATATGACAGGACAAGTGCCTCGTGCAAGTTGAGGGAAGGCAAGTTAATTGGTAATTACCATTTCAAGCAATTCTCCACGTGCCACTTTAAAAGCGATGTTATAATGATGACAGAGAAATCCCCTCGGTTACACATTTTACACGTGAAGATAATGCAAGGATTCCAAGACTATGCTGGATGTTTGAGGTCGTAACGCCACCACATGCACATGCTGCACGAGCTTCGTCTTCTCCGTCGAATTACACACGAGGGATTTTTTCCAGGAGGACGCAAATGGCTTCTCCACGCAAATGGACTGAATCCCGAAAGTCTATGATTTCAATCGGAGATTACCAAAAACGAAATTGGTAAGGAACACAGAGTTGCAAATTCCCATTATTTGACTAGACAATGGAGGTCCACGTTCACCTTTTTTCTTGTATGCGGTTTTCCAGGTCAGTCGTAAATTTCTAACATAGGCAAGATTCTAGTAATCTGTGCTAAAAAAAAAAAAATACACAATTTTCCCTTACTAATAAATCTCAATAAATGTTTGTAAGTGTCAACAATGTATCGGTAAAAGATAAACCAATAATACTTTTATAAGTAACTTATCGGTAACCTACAACACCTTTGTGAAACTATTAATGATTTTGATAGTTCGCAAATGATTAAATTTATTACAATACAAAATTTACTCATTCTTATGTTAAATTACCTACCTAAATGAGAATTAATTGTGAGTGTTTGTTGATCAGGTTATCAATTGGTTTTTTGTCACCAAATGCCAATTTATATCATTTACCGAAATTGAATTCTTTTCAGTTACCATTTTTTTTTGTTGAATTATCTACTTTGATTTTCCTTGGTTAGCAATCTCTTAAATTTACTAACTTTCTATAGAGATTGCCAATCTAAATTAGCATAAATTACCAACTATTTTACTCTTAGGCTATGACATATTATCGGTTTACCAACTCTTTTTCAAGTTAAGTAGCAGCGTTTCTTTGGTTCTTTAAATTTGTCAACTTTTTATAATCATTTACAAACATTTTATTAATCTTTATTAGTAAGGTCTTGAATTTACTACATCCTTAATTACAATGACTTATAGTTTCTATATGATGAGTTACTAATTGGTTTTGGTTATCACCTCTCGTTTTAGTCACTTATCATAATTATTTTTCTTTTAATAAACATTTTTTTACCAGATTTTGTTCGTTTAACTCCAACTTAAATTTACCTAACTCATTAACGAAACTAACAGCATTAATTGTGTTATCAACTAGTTGGCTACTAACTGTCATTTAAAATAACTTACCCACATGCATTTGATTTATTTATTTTTTTAAATTTCCAGCTTTTCTTTTTAGGAGGGTGAGATAAATTGAGCGATCGAAAATTTTATTACTAACATCTTTTTGACACTTACCAGCTCTTTCATAAATCTATCAACACATCAAAAACTCAATTTTTTAGAAGGGTATGGTGGAACTTCAGTCAAAAGCTAATGGAATACCATCTAAATCTAAAGCTAAAGGTTTTATGTGGTCGTACTCAAATATTCAAATCAAGGTGGTGAAAAAGGGTCATGATTCAAACTAGATATTCACAATAGATATAAAACTCGATGATAATGTCTAGAGGGGGTCAATAACACTAGTCACCCTTCCTCGCCCTTTTAATTATCAAAATGGGCAAAAAAAGGAGAAAGGAATAAACTAGTAGATGCCTTACGATGCTTGAACTTTGTTAGCAAAAGCGAACATGCTCACGTAAGAATGAAGTGATGAAACTTTTATGCTTTTTTTTATATGATTCCTTAGCTTCCAATCAGGACGCAAAACATATACAAAACAACTCCCGAGAAGTTGAGAAGTAGATAAAATTTAGAAGTCTCTAGCATATCGTTTACACAAGAAAATTCCTTAAACATTTGGAAAAAAAGAAGAAGCAAATTTACCCTTATTAGATCTTGTAAGCAACCGAAATATCATTGACATTGATGAGCCGTGACTTCTGTTAGGCCTCGACGGCGGAGAACAAGACAAGACGGAAGTCGAATTGGAGCTGTCGTGAGGGCACGGCACGAAGAATTCGATGCGGACGGATCGATTCCATATTTGAAATCGTGCACGAGTCCAATGTGAAGTTACCCCGTGGAGCAAAGAGAAAGGCTGGTCTTTCGCACTGACTCGTACTTTTGCCTGACCGAAACTGGGACTTCCAATTGGCGACGGAACAGACAAAAGTCAGGGGCCTCCATCACCGATCGTGACAAAGAGAGCCACTCATCGCGTTGCATTTATCGCCGTGGGGATCGTGGGTGGGGCCCAGTTCGTACGGATCGCCGTCGATACGATCCGTTCGATCACGCGCTCTGAGGAAATTGACGGCTGGGATGGCGAGCCGTGGCCTGAGCGAGAGCGTTTCTGCGCAGTCGTGGGCTCTGGGGAGCGACTGTCCTTTTCCATCTTTACTTTTTTTCTGACTGCGATGGGGACTGGGGAGGGACCGGATTTGGCAGTGCCAGCTACGTGTGCTTTCTGGTCGATGGTTAAGAGAGAATAAGAAGTTGGGGACAGAGAAGGAAATGGGAATTGACAATTGCGTGGATGGAACCGGGTCCCTGGGGCCCGGCGGTTATCCAAGTTACAGCTCGATCCGGACAGTGGGGTCGTTCTGTGATGCCGATTGGCGTGACTACGACTTACATCCGATGTTAGACCATGTGAATTCTATTTAGGATTTTATTAAAAATTGCCTCATCCAATGGTGTGCGTATGTTTAAAGTGCGGCCCAGAATTTTTCTTAAATTAGGAAAAAAAAATATCTCACATATAATTAGGTGTATTGAACCGGATCCATCTTCATCGTTGATTACTTGTACTACAAATAACCGTTTAGATAAACCCATCCAAATTTTGGTAGGTAAGTTCTTCCTCTTGAGTAATAATTTTACAAATGTGGATATCGTATGTAAACTTATTATGATAAGCAAATAATTCCAATGGTAGATGACTTTAATATGAGAAATTCATCGGGATTTATTTAAGTTGGAATCTAAATGAAAGCTTCGAGTATTCTTTGAATGTTATTGCTCAGGGTTATATGCATTGGTCACTCATTAGCCACTTGATCAAATCGCGACCTATTTAAAAATATATGATTATTTAGCTTCTTCTTTTTTTTCGGTCAATGGTAAGAATTCCCAAGGTCAATAGCCAATTACAAACATGAAAATTAGAAAAACGAAGATTAGTGATCATCATGTGAAGAGATATGATGCATTTCACATGCCAATGGCGTTAGATTCTAGTGTTGACTTGAGAGTTACTATTGTCGAGCATTTGGATCGAGAAAAAAATAAGTAATAGAAAAGCGGAAAAAAGAAGAAGAAAAAGCTGCTAATCCTAATCCAGCTCAAGCTAAACGCAATCATCGAGGGGCCTCAAGATCTCAAGTCAATCCGCAAGACAAATAACATTCTAACGGTCTCTAATACAAAATCCAGTGGAACGTTTCGCGATTATTGACTCTGAAGAAGAAAGAATCGCGTAATCATGACAGAACAATCATTGACCGTCAAGACGATAAAATGAAGCTCTCTTCGTCCTGCTCGTCTTCCTTTTTGTACGCTGGCTACATGTACTCGCTGCAGCTCGCGAGAGGGTACGGAGGCCCCCCCTCCCCCTCCCCCAATGCTCACGGGACTCAACAACGATGGGATCTCGAAATGCCGTCTGTTGACTGCGTCACATCCCGTCACCGTACAGCGATCGGACGGTCCAGAAGTGAAGTGATTGGTAATCCCTCGCGCCACGAGAGATTTCCATTGGTCGACAAATTTTCGGCTCGAGTATTTGATTATTTGTCTATCAGCCCCATCCACGATCTAAATGTTCGAGCTATGTGCATTTGCATCAGAGTTAAATAAAACCATTGTCCTTATTTCATGAGTGATGCGGCAAAAAAATGCATAAAAGCCTTGCAATTTTGCAAGACTTAAATGAGTCCAATAGATTTCAAGATATGAATATCTTGAAATAATAGAATAAAATTCATACAGTATTTTTAAAATCATGCGATAGTTATATCATGTACCGTTTCAATCCCATTTCAGTTAAAATTTATCTTGATATATGTACTTACCAACACGATATAAACTTATAGTGTTGTAAAATCTTAAACTTATCATAATTGGGAAGATTTTATATAGTTTTAAAGTAATAATCTAACACCTTGAGATCCCTAATTTTATGTTTATACGTAAGATATGTCATATGACATCCAAAATGGTGAATGTGAATATTACAAATATATATTTGTTCCTGTCCCCGTCACCATCGCCGTCACCATCGCCGTCACCGTCTCCGTGTCGCGTTGGAGCGATGGACTCTCCGAGAAAACCTCACCGTGGGGAAGTGACTTGCGCGCGGCTCCCGAGGCCCCTGTCCCTTCAACAGTACCAGTACTAATACCATTCCCCAGCGTGGCCAGCCAAACCCCAACACGCAGAGCGCAAAATCTCGCGCACGAGCCCAAAAAAGCGAGGACGCCCCGATGCGCTCCGCCGCGCACCGATCCCCGGACATCGCCCTATTCTCATTCCCACTATCGCTCCACTGACCGCACCCCCCTTGCTGCGTCGCGTCCTCCATTGTCGTTCGGTACTGCGTACGTGTCCGAGGCCATTGTCGTCGCGAGATATTCTGCACCGCGAGCAGCGAAAAGATCGGTTGCAGATTCGTTCATGGTGGTCGAGCTCGCTCGGGCTTGAGGTTTAAGCAAAAGGTGCAAAAGGTGCTCCCTCCCGTGTGGCGCCATGGATCCGCCTGCGGCGATGATCAACGGCGGGGGCGCGTTCCCCGGCGGCGACCCGGCGCCGTACAACCTGGCGGACATGTGGCTGCCGCCGGCCGGCGGAGGGCTGGGGCTCGGGAGGCATCCGGGGTCGCGGGGCATCGGCCAGTTCCTGAACGGCGGCGGCCCTAATCTCGAGGCCTCCCGCGGTGATCCGGCGGTGAGTGCGGCGGAGGCCAGATGCGGCGGAGGTTCTAGAAAGCGGCGGGATGCGGAGGACGAATCGGCGGCTGGGAGCCTCTCCACCAGCAACGGCGTGGTATTCACTCAATCTGGAGAGTTGGTTTTTATCGATCTGTGCAGGCGTTGACCAATTACACAGCTGGTTTTGATTTGTTCAATCGCATTGACTTTCTTTTCCTCCGAGGTCATAATCATTATGTGCCAATTTGCATCGTGAAAGATAAGGGACTGTTGAGGGCGATATAACTTCTTAGATTTGAATCCGGCTTTTAATCATTAAATAAATACGTTCCTGTAGCAACTGCGATGTAGCTATGCTAATTGATTTTGTGTCAACTAGAGAAACGACTTACAATTTCCGCTCAAAACCGTACCTACCTCTGATTGGCGAATCTAAAAGTAAGTCTAAATCAGTGTCTTGATGTGAGTACTCACCGTTCTTCTGCTCTATGAACGAAGCCGACCGGCGCTGATGGCGAGAAACGGCTTAAAACTTCCGGATGCAAAGACAGGAGTGGAGATACCAAAGCAGAAGGAGAGCCCAGCTCGGCCAAACCCACGGAAGAAAGTAAGCCGCAGTCAGAGCCTTCCAAGCAAGACTACATCCACGTGCGAGCCCGAAGAGGCCAAGCCACCGATAGCCACAGCTTAGCCGAAAGAGTAACGTCTATTCCCCTGAAATAACCCCTTTATGTGTATTCGTAAAGTTGGAGATTATGTGATTGAAGTGACGAAAATTTATTTCTTTTTGCCGATGCGGTTATGTAGAGATGCATGTTATATTGGTAAAATATGAAGTAGACAGCAATCGACTAGAAATTTTACTGACTGAAGCAAGTGATGGTGCACAGGCCAGAAGAGAAAAGATAAGTGAGAGGATGAAAATTCTTCAGGATATAGTGCCTGGATGTAACAAGGTATGGATTTTGCGATCCTTCTATATAAATAATTGCCAATCTTGTGTGGCCTGACTTACTGAAGCCTAAATTCGATGCCTGTTTTCTATGGATGCTTTCTTGGGTGAACAACTGTTAGGTAATTGGCAAAGCGCTGGTTCTTGATGAGATTATCAATTACATCCAATCGCTACAACATCAGGTCGAGGTATGCATTCTTCGCTTTTTTACTGTGGCCTGTTACATGGCAGATTGATTTCCTTCGAATATGGACTTGAGTGCTGCCAAAATTACTGATTTGCAGTTCCTGTCAATGAAACTCGAGGCGGTTAATTCAAGAATGAACCCACCAATCGAAGTATTTTCTTCTAAAGAAGTAAGTCCAAGTCATTTTGCTCTTCTGAAGCACTTTTTCAATACACTTCAGATTGCTTCTAGTTGTAGCTCCACTGAGAAACTTTCTGTAGGGAAATCTGCGAAGTCAAGCCATATTAATCTGTTAAAGAAAATATATTCTTGTTGTAGTTTGCCGAACTGCACTTGTTGCTATATTCATAAATAACCTGCTTAGCAAGATCTGGAGCTGCTCATCCTTAGCGTTTTCATTAAATCAAATGGACTTAATTTTCTTTTCGATCTCTCGGAAAGAACGCTAACGGATCTCATGGTACTTGGGTCTATTTTCTCATACGTACGGATGCTGCTCAACTTTCATTTTACTATTTGTTTGGTGTTGACACATGCTTCATCTTTAATGAACTGCTGAATAATCTTTAGTCACTACTGCAATGGAAAGACTTACTTAATTCATCCTTGATGATCTTTCAAATTGGGAAATTATACTAAATAGTACATATCAGTTCATGAACAATTAGTGCTCAGTTCAGGAGAAGGGAATATACTTGAAACAAGTCAATTTAATTAGATATTGGCTTTCTGCTGTTTTTCAATTCTCATATGATCTTACGTGCTTTCAGTTTGGTCAACAGCCGTATGATACTGGCGGCATGCCTTTTGGTTCACAAGCTCCCAGAGAATATAGCCGTGGTTCTTCGCCGGACTGGTTACACATGCAGGTTGGTGGTGGCTTCGACAGGAAAATTTGATCTGCGATATACACGTCTACTAGGAATAAGAGTATAAGAAGCAAAGCTTCAACTCAATTCTTCGTTAGGTTGAAAAATATATATCTCCCGTGTCAATGGATAGAAAAAGACAGTGGATCTCCATTTTCAAAATCACCCCTTTAGCTGTTAGTGCTGTCTAGTAAGACTGATGAAGTTAGTATTATAGCACTGGCATTGATATTCTAAATTAATTCTTTTTATCCAGCTTTTTAAGATTTCCAATGCTTCCACCGCACTAATATGCAAATGGGCTGCCTGTAATGAATATCTTTTAACGATATCGACGTTCCTACTGCTTTACATCTTGTTAAAAGCCCTCTTATAGCAATTTTTCCAAGAAGTGAATGAAGCTTCCGACCAAAAGAAAATAAGAGAAGAAGCTTTATTAGGAGACTGAATCCCTCAAGAGCCTGCATGCTGTTAAAATCCCAACACAAATTTCTGGGCTGTGAGCGAAGTGAGTTTTTTATACTCTTGGCAATGAGCTGCACTGTTCATCAAGTTTGCAACATCGGCTACAGCCTGGATTCCCAATTTTGTCAAACTTATATTTTTTTTCTGGTTTATGTGGCGCTGAATAGCAACTTCCTTGCCACTGCTTGGGAAATTTTTATGGCGATCCTTTAAACTTGAGCATCCGCAATGCTTAAAATTCTGGCCAGGATTGTGCGGATGTGTCTGTCTGGCCGAAATCCGGTGCTAAAATGTGGTATGTCGTGTCATCCCCGATTCTATCGTAAATGATTAAATGTTGCTTCCCAAATGAAATCAGCTTATAGAAGAGAACGACTCGGAACGGCAAGTCCATGGTTTATGCGCCTCATGGAAAGCTGCAAACCAAGCACCCTCCGAAATGGACTCGGATATAGAGAGCTCTAACTATTTGCTAATGCGGCAATCTTCAGGGTCTGTGCGAGAACAAACCTCACTTACTTTTATTTTAGGAGCAACGCGACCCCTATTTCCAACGCCTCCAATCTTGCCGTGCTCCAAGGAATGCTAATGAGGTGAATGGTTCGCGAAGGTGCAATTGAAACCACCTCTCTTTCGCAAGTATAAACTACGTTAGTTTTAGCCTACTCCAGTCCAAGTGTGCTCCTCGGGTCCAGAATCAGACTCCGACCTGCCAGTGAGGATCCTAAAACAAAGAAGTACCACGGGCAGCTGCGAAAGAGAGGCAACTGAAGTACACTATACATTAGATCTGGGGCTCTTACGACGTACAATCTCTTGTCCGACATACATCCAACGACAATTCCATCGCTATACCACCGTGAGGTGGTCCATAAATCTGACTTTTATGAACGAGACTTTTCGACTTAGAGCTTTCAGGCCACCGGGCGTTGTGGTCCGGATGGGACGGGGAGTTGGGGGATAGGGGACCAAGGTCCGGCGTTGATCCCGGGCGAATAAGGAAATTAAAGCTTTTGGAGGGGTAATTCAAAGACTGGCTCTACGCTCATGCAAGCTCGTTTGCATAAAATTGTATGGTCTTAAAAATGCTACTGCGATTGACGCCCGGAACGTGGGGGAAGGTTTAAGGCCGGGGTTTAGGAGGTTCTACTAGGTACCGTAGTTGATGGAGGGCATTGGTATCTATAATCGAGCAAGTGGGCGAGTTAACGTTCAATTGGAAAGAATTTCTCAAAACCCTTTGGGCTAAATTGCAGGTGTTTGTCAAATTTTTTTGAAGCCCATTTTCCTAGGTTGGTTTTCTTGGCATGTCTTTAGTTAGGATTAGTAAAAAAAATAAAATTCTTTCCAAACCATCCTCACTAACATTTTATTTTTCCAATTTTGTCCTCAATGACTATTGACTTTCTTATTTTGTTTTGCCCTCGACAATTGTTCATCTTCTTATCGTCTAAGATTGACCAGCGTGGTTATAAGTGGCTGCAAGGGGTCAGTGTGCACATGGCGACACATGCAATCATCATTGGGGGTTTGTGTGAGCTTTGCATGGAGCCGTGCGATTTGGGTCACGATGACCTCCGAGAGGGTTGCACGACCCTTGATGGGGTCACTCAACCCTAAGTGGTCCTCGATGATGGTCTCTGGATGCAACTCGAGGTCTTATAACCTCAAATGGCAGCTGCCCCTCTTTGTCGGTGATTGTCTACCCATGGCCGATCAACTCTTTTTTTTTCCCTCTTTTTTAAACAAAAAAAGGTTTTTGCAAATATAATTTTCCAAAACACTATTTTGTTTAAAAATACTTCAAATAAACTTTTAGAATATAATTTATCAAACACAATTTGCATTTTAGAAAATTCCTTTAACTCAAAATCCTTTACATTTTTCCCCAAAAATTTAACCAAACAAAGCCTTAACATGGGACTTCGGGCTCTTTCGACTTGTTTGAGGTTCCAGCTAATGGACCCGTACTACCGGATCTGTGGGCCCATCCTTGCGAGGTCCACCATTAACGGCCATTGGGCGGTGCCATTTCAGACCGGGCCTTGGTCACCTTTGGGCTAAATCACTGACGAGGGCTCGAACCCAGCTCCGTTAGCTTCCCAAAGAACGTCAGGAGGAGGAAGTCCGTGGGAACGACGTCGTCTTTTACAGCATTAATTCCAGAAGAGAAGTAGAGAAGAAAAGAATAAATAAGAACAGAAGACTCTCCTTTGACGCCTTTTCGGTTTAGGGCCGTAGCGCGAACTCCCCTGGCCCTCAACGCCCCACCACCAACCGCCGCACGACCCCGCACGTACGTTCCCCTTCCCTCACGCGCGTCCGCTGGCACCCCAACGACGTTTCGCGTCGCACGCGCGCCGACGCGCGTGAACAGCGACCTCCCTGCTCTCGAGAATGAAAACGAGTCTACCAATTAACAATTAACGCGCTTTAGGGATTGGATTGGGAAAGGGGAAACCGAATCGGCAAAAAATAACGGGGCGAAGCAAAATATTAAATTCGGCCAAAAAGAATTACTTCCGAGGGGGTTCCAAGGGACGCGAGATCGAGGAAGAGAGGGTGAAGGAAAAAAAAAAATCAAGTCAAATCAGAATCGGGGGAAGGGAGAGCTCAGCTTTGGATTTGGAGGATTAAATATTTTTATTTTTTATATTTTTTTTTGGGTGGGCTTGTGGGTATATGCTCTGGTGGATTTCCTCTGTTTCATCGTTCGCGAGTTGGTGTTCGGGGGAGAAGAGCGCGCTTTTTCTGATTTCGCCGGCCGCTGGGATTTCGGCGCCGCTTCGTGGATCGGGCGATCCGCCGAGGAGGCGGCAGGAGGGGGGGAGAAGATGAACGGATGGGAGAGGGTGAAGTCGTCGAAATCCAGATTCGGCCGCCACTCGCACATCAGCAGCGACGACCGCCCGTCGCGGACGGTCCGGCTCGGCCACGTCCAGCCCCAGGCGCCGACGCACCGCACCATCTACTGCAACGATCGCGACGCCAATCTGACGGTGAAATTCAAGGTCAGTCGCGTTTCGTTTCGTTTCGTTTCCGATCCGTTCGTGTTACGTCGCGGGAGATTTGGGAGGCGAGAGCGTCGCGCGAGGAAATTCGTTTGGTGGGGGAGGTCGGCAGGAGAGGCTCGGAAATGGAGCCCGAGTGTACTGAGTTTGACGCTTTCGATTTTGTTTAATTTTGTTTTCGTTTCCTTTTCTCCTGTGCAAATATTGCGGGAGCGTGGAGGAGGCTGTGATGTGGATTTTGCGCAGTTGTGATGCGATGATAGGCTTTTCTGAGGTTTTAGTGATGAGTGATTTGGTTCCTCTCGAGGCGGTGATGAGTCTTTGCTGCACTTAATACTGTAGGGTATGATTTCGTTAGGGTTGGTGCTGTTGTATGGTGTACCGGTTCATGGTGTAGATAAAGCCATTGGTGTAGCTGTTGAACTGGAAGGTGATTCTGCTGGACTCAGGTTAAAGAAATTATTGTGGGAAGCGACTAGTTGTTGATATAACTCCGGCAGTTTGAACCACGTGAATTGTAATCTTTCCGCTGTTGAAAAAAAAAATAGATCTTCTGTATTTTGATTTGTGATGAGTATCATCTGAGACATTGTTTTTTTTTGGGTCGGTAGCCTAATCAGCGAGTTTTTTTCTTTTTCGATAAAAGAGTAGATGAGTAATGTGCATAATGTTTACTAGATCCTGAAGGAGACCTTGTTGCCTGACTGCAAATTATGTGCATGTTTGGTCATTTGGCAGTATCAGGAACCCTCTATACCATGCCCACTTGAACAACCATGTAATTTTAGGAAATTATAAACTCTTAAGATGGTCTTGATGGTTCCCATCCTTGTTGTAGCTGTTGGAATTCTCATCAGTCACCTAAACTGTATTTTTATTAGCCTTTTATACCTAAATGATTGCCTTGTTTAGCTACATTTTTGTTGGATTATTATGATCTAAGAAATGCCACACAGTTTGATGACCCACTTGTGATCAGTTGCCTTTTAAATCCAATTCGTCTCCCGTCTGTTTCTTTTATCCTTCCATTTCCCCCTTTTAGAATATATATAAAAGCTCAAAAATCTTACAAACTCATATGAACCAATGATTTCCTTTAGTTCCTTGAGTAAACTCGTATTTTGAAAATATTTCAGTTGATGATGCTTCTTTCACTTTAGATTAGCTCAATCACTTGTCTCTTCCCATGGAAATTCAATTTTCTTGATGATTTCACTGTGGAAGAAGCTGTACTTCGATGAACAAGTTGTCACTTTATTTTTACTATATAGAAGACTTGAAACCTGCTCTAGCTTTTTACTTTTCACTATCAAAGTCTCTGGACCTTATTAGTTTCTTTGAGATGGATTAGAGCCTTTCTCAAGATAATTGTTCTGCTAATTGATACATTGAAAGGGTTCTACGAGGAGAATTCATCAAGACGCTACAGTCATATCTTGCTCTCTTGCTGCGTTTATTGTTATCTTAGATCCAACTGGCGACACTAACATTTGAGCTTGGACTCTCCAACTTGACCAGAAGCTTTATGTTATATCCAACTTATTGAAGATGGAATTTCCATAAGTTTGATACTTGAATGAGATTGTCTGAAGTTGTCATTTCATTCTATTAGTTATGGAGCTTCTAAGGGTTCTTGCTCTCTTATTTTGTCTTTAACTATCATTTTTTCCATTGTTAAGGGAAACTCAATATCGACAACCAAGTACAACTTCTTCACATTTATACCTAAAGGGTTGTTTGAACAGGTAAATCAGTGTGAAATATCTTGTGCCATAGAGTTTATGGTTTCTTATACCCATTGCTCATTTAGTAAACTTGTTTTATGTTGGTGCATTACTGGCCATGTGCCATTTTAATTGCCTAGATGCCTGACATCATGTATGTCATCAAATTGACAGTTCAGGCGGGTTGCTAACCTGTACTTTCTCATGATATCAATTTTGTCGGCAACACCTTTCAGGTATGTTAAAATATTCTTAGACCATACTGGCCGGGATGATTGCAGGAGTGAGCATTGAGACTAGCTTACCCTTGCTTACCATCATTTTAGAGCTTTTCATCTGATTTTCAATCATGTCTAAAGTTGTCATTTGGCAATTTCTTGGTAATAACTATGATGGTTTTACCATATCATTCACTTTCAATTGCACTTATTTGCAATTACGTACTCCATTTATTACACATTCATAGCCTGTTTCTAAGATTCTGTATGTTGTGAAGCCTGGTAGTTATTATCTTATTGTTCAGTGGTCTATGCCAATTCATGCCAAAAAGTGAACATTTTTTCTTTTGGTAAAGGTAAGAGATATACTTGGCTGGTGATAGATAGAATGGAGTTGACATGCCTTTCCATCCTTCCGAGCAACACATTTGAGAGATTGAACTTCAAATTTGAATTAATATTATGTCATAAAAAAATCTTGGAAGTTTAATTACTTTTGGATTCTCTTTCAATTCTGGTTTCATGCATTTGGTAGGAACTTTGAGCTAGAACCAATGTTGTAACTTCAAATATCCTACCGTGCTTCAGCATACAGGTTTCCAATTGCTCAGTATGTGATTGGAATGTTTCTGTATTTTTTTCATGATTTTATGTGCTTGTAAATTGCGGAAAGTTCTGGAAAGAATGCCTGCTCTGTTATAATTACCTTGTTACTTATTTCCATGTCGGACCCTTTATAGACGTGTAATTGTGTCGCCTTCTTGGGCTTTTCAATCGTGGCTTTACCATATAGATTGATGTATGAAGTTAGGGACCTTTGTTTTGTTTGTATTAATCCTTGCTTTTTTATTGTGCTTCAAAGATGATCTTTTGCTGTAACAAACTTCTTTTGATCTGTCAGTCCTGTGAGCCCTGTAACGAACATGGTCCCCCTCAGTTTGGTTCTTCTTGTGTCTCTGTGTAAGGAGGCATATGAGGACTGGGTAAGTATAATTCGTCTTAATTTGCTTGCTATCTAGATTTCTTTTTTCTCCCTTTCTTTTTATTCAGTAATTTTTTTTTCTTGTGATGCCATTTGGTGTTTCTAAAGGGTTGGTTTTGTTTCCTAAGTACTGGGTCATGTAATTGTGTCACAGGAGAAGCTAGAATATGCTTAACCTGTTTTTTTTCCTTATATTTATGCATAACAGAAACGTTTTCAAAATGACATGGCAATAAATAACACTCTTGTGGACGTGTTACAAGATCAACGGTGGGAGCCCATCCCCTGGAAGAAGTTACAAGTTGGAGATATTGTGAAAGTGAGTAGTATTTATGTTTTTGGACTGACTTTTTCTGTATGATTTATCATGTGATTGTGTTTCATCTGGTGAAAGACATTGTATTTTATTGAAGTAGATCATTTGTGTGTGGAATGGTGTCATCTTCAGGGTGTTATCTTTATGTTGGATTTGGCAATATCATGCATCACAGTTTTTACATTCTATGTTAGTTCTCCAATTTTATATTGGGTGATTATTGCTAATTGAGCTTCCATAACCATGCCATGTTCACTATTTATTCTGCAAATTCTAAATATATCTCTCTCTTCAATGTCCATGCTTGTCTTCTGCGTTTGAGATTTTACTATGCTTGTCTTCTGCCTTTGAGAGATTTTGGTGCTTGGAAGAAGCCAATTTTTTTTTCCTCTAATTCTGGACTATTTCATGCTCAATAATATTTAGTATCGTAGTTCTTGTTCTTTAATTTTAAAGATAGTCTAGCATGCTTGAAGATGCAGAAAATTAAGTTATCTTGCATATCTTGTTACATTTTACTGCTCCATATGGTTTCATCATATTCTGGAAATGGTGATTAAGCATCTTGTGCTCCAATTGAGGATAAGGTGAGAGAAATTCGTTTGAAATGATTTGGTCATGTGGAACAAAGGTTTTAGATGTCCAATGAGGAGAGGTAATCTGGGTATGGAGACTCGGGTTAGAATGGGGAAGGGAAGACTTAAAGGACATGGAAAGAGATGACAAAGAAAGATTTGGACCACATAGAGGTTACATAAGAAGACATGATGCAAATAGCTGGCTTCATTTAGAGGGATGAGGCTTTTCATGTTGTCGTTGTAGACATTCCCGTATTTGGGAAAGTGTAGCTTTTGTAGCATTGGACCTTTGAAACTGAGAGGGACCTGTTATGAGGAGCTCTGTTGTAGAAGTGTAGCTTTTCATAGATGTGTGATAATGCTGCATTATGTTGGCTGTACTCTTCATAATCTTGCATTTGGCTGTTTCCCCACGTATGAACAAAAGTCATTAATTTGGCAATGGCGACTCATATTCTGATTTTCTTTAACTCTGGTGAAATTGTTTCTTGTACCCGTTGCAGGTTAAACAGGATGGCTTCTTTCCTGCAGATTTGCTTTTTCTCGCTAGTACAAATGCTGATGGAGTCTGCTACACTGAGGTTTAAGAACAATCATTCTTGAATCTTGACATGCTGGTTGCATTTCATTGCTGTTATTTATCTTACACTGAGGTTTAAGAACAACCATTCTCGAATCTTGATATGCTGGTTGCATTTCGTTGCTGTTATTTATATGTCATGTTTGACTTTGCTTTTTCAAATTTTCAGACTGCAAATTTGGATGGTGAAACAAATTTAAAGATCCGGAAGGCTTTGGAGAGGACTTGGGATTATGTTACCCCAGAAAAAGCATGGGAATTCAAAGGTGAAATTTTCTTTTGATTCCTCTATTGTCATCTCATCTTTCTATGGTCTCCATGCTCCTTTTTTTCTTTTTTTCCTTGAAAGGGGGAGGGGGTGCAATATTAATATTCTGCATGATTTCATTTAATTTTATTTCTGACAAAATGGACATATTTGGTTTATATACTATGGGAGGGGAAGTGTTCAAAGGTACTCAAAATATTTGTATAGGTTTATACTCGGTCTATGGTGTACAGTGGGAAATCTATAATTACCATATTGAATAATGTGAATAGTTAGAGAGACCAACCCCAGCTTTCAATCAGAAAATCCCTCTCTTGGTTTCATTTTTACATTCGTTTATATTCATTGTGACTAACTTTCAAGCAACATATTTGTTGTTTTGTGCTATTATTACGCCATTGAACTTTCAAGGATAAAATCATGTTATTTGTTAAAAATACTTGGGAATTTAAGATTACTAGACAAACATACAACTTAAGTCAGTTGTTCACCGAGCATTGCCCAATGTGGACTGGTCGCAAATGCCATTTTTCCGTATAACTTATTGCATACCGCACTTTAAGAGCTCTTATTCAGGCTAAATGAAAAAGGCTTTACTATTTTCATGGGACTTAAACTTTTCGAGTGTTGGCCCTACTCTCCCTCTCTCTCACACATTCCAAATTTCACTTCTCCTCTCTCAAAGTTTTCCATACCTCCTGCTTTATTAGGATGGGGATGGGATATATATATCACCTTTGATTTTGTTGGTAAAAGGTACTTTTATCTCTTATCTGATGAATACTAACATCACATGAGCAGAAGAGAGGATGAAAGTCCTATGTACGCATGAAAGAAAGAACCTGGATGCAAATCAAGGCAATTAGTAGAGAAACTGAAAATAATAAGGAACTAAGTCGCTGTTTTACAAGAGATTCACTGTTTGGATATCCAAGAGCCTAAAGTTTGAGCTCTTAAATAAGTGCCGCTGGTTTCTTATACCCTCCAGCCACTTGGTGTAGATTCCATGTATTTGTCCGAATTAACAAGCTCATCTGTTTCCTGTGCAAGACCGTGTACTCACAGATCAAGTGGATGAATTCTCTTTTGTTGATTCATAATGTTAATTTGTCTCGTTCCCCGTCTTCAATATTTTTAATATAGCTGTGGGAAGATGAGCTTACTTCCTTCTTTTTGCCGAACAGTTTCTGGTGGTCATAGCTTGTTCATCGCCTTCAATTTTGTGATATAGTAGTGGGAAGATGAGATTACTTCATTCTTTTTGCCGAACAGTTATTGGTAGACATATTTTCTAGCCTTACACATCCTCTTTTTGGAAATTTGCAGCAAGAATAATCTTAAATAAGCATATTTTTCCTTTCCTTTCTTTTGCTTGCCTTTTACAACTTCATGATTTTCTGATTGATATCTCTGTAAGATGAGCTAGGATCACTGATGGCTGTTGAGGATCTTCCTGATGGTGGTGTATATTTGTGAATGAAACATGAAGATGTGAATGATCTCTCTGACCCATCCTTTGATGTGGCGTACATGGACATGTCTTATTCATTGTTATTTGAATGATTGGCTGATTTTTTTAATAAATCTTACACGAAAGCCATTTTATCTGATCTTTATTCTTCCCAGAATCCCTCTTGAAGCCAACAAAAGCAGAATTGATACAAATTTCAGTTAGTTCTGCCTTTAAACCCAAGCAAGTTCCCAAACATGTTGGTGTCTTTGTTGATGGGTTGGCATGCCTAGAATTTCCTTTCGAAGTAATCTATATATTTTTGTCACTTATGAAGCATGAGATCCGGAACTTTTACCTGCGGATGTGCTTGTAGCTCCAATGTTGGAATGCTGATGGATCAAAATTATGGATTTTATGACTAGATTTGGAATATTTGTTGTAAAGCAGTCTTTTGCTTGCTCTATAGTAGATTAGTCCTCAACCATTTGCCCTCCAGTTGGTTTTTTGTGAGGTCTAAGCAGCTATTGTCTTCTCTGCTTATGTGAATTGCTCTGTGTACATGCTTGCACCACGAACGTAAACAATGGCTTTCTAGCATGCCTTAAACAATCATCTTGCTCTACCTTTTCTGCCTTACAGATGTCACAGACTTACCTTCGGACAGGAAAAAAAGAAAAAGCTCATGAAACTTTTTTGCCAATTGCAGGTGAAGTGCAGTGTGAGCAACCAAACAATTCGTTGTACACGTTCACTGGCAATCTTATACATCAAAAGCAAACTTTACCTCTCACCCCAAACCAAATTCTGTTGCGGGTATGGTTGCTTTTCTGTTGTTTACTGTCCTTCATTTAGTCTGGAGGTCTTTATTTTTTATTCATTGAGTTGCTATAATGTTTTTGATGCACAAACCTCTTACTCAAGTTCTCTGCATTTCTTGTAAATATATGCTTTAGCAATACATTAGATCATTCAAGAAATATGGTTTTAAGCTATTCTTCTGCTTCTACATACGTTGATGTGGACTTTTCATTCACTGAATTGTGGGACCGTGGCATACATATTTTCAGGGATGCAGTCTTAGGAACACTGAATACATTGTTGCTGCGGTCATTTTTACTGGTCATGAGACTAAGGTATGCTCCCAGAAATCTCTTCATACTGTTTGGTCCTTTGTTACTTGCCTTAGCAAGCAAATATCTCTGGTAGGATGAAACAGATTTAATTCTGCTGATGTGAAAATGGTACATTTGTGATACAAATATGCCCTGAATTGTGGCAGGCATTCTCCATCTATTTGAGAACACTGATTTTATAAGTTCCGTCTTTTGTTGGCACAAATAATTGCAGGTTATGATGAATGCCATGAATGTTCCTTCCAAGAGGAGTACATTAGAGAGAAAACTGGACAAACTTATACTCACCCTTCTTGCTACTCTCTTTGTCATGTGTTTCATTGGAGCCATTGGCAGGTGCGGCAATTTCCTGCCTTGGATTTCTTGATTATGTTACCATCATTACATGAAATTACTTCAACCAAAAAAAAAGAAGAAGAAAGAATCTGCATTTCTACTATTGTTATATTTTCTTGTCATTACCTTCACATGATCTCATACATGGAGTTTTGCAGTGCTACTTTTATAAATCGCAAGTATTATTACTTGAGTCTGGGGAAGGGAGTGGAAGCTCAGTTTAACCCTGACAACAGACTAGTGGTACTTTATAATAGTGACTCTCTCTCTCTCTCTCTCTCTCACATGCGCACACATGCAGGCGCATGAATGCATGTACATGCACCTTCATTTTTTTTGCACTATAATTTTGTTTTTTTCTTTTCAGGTATTTGCGGCGACAATGCTCACCCTTGTTACCCTTTTCTCAACTATTATTCCAATATCTCTGTATGTATCCATTGAGGTTAGTCTTCCAGGCTTGTGGTATATTCAGATGCACAAGTTGTCTTTCTCCACAACAGGATTTATTTATCTAAATATAATTCTCTTCCTACACATTCATTTGGTGTTTGTGCTTCTTTTGTGCAAATTTCAGATGATCAAAATTTTTCAGTCCACGCAATATATCAACAAGGATTTGCACATGTATCATGCCGAGAACAATACCCCCGCACTAGCTAGGACTTCCAATTTAAATGAAGAACTTGGACAGGTAGATGTTTATGGTTATTGTTGGCAATGAGGTCATTCTCATAATTTTTCTGTACAGCAGTAACTATAGCAGTGTACATAAATGACCTTGTTATACTTTATAGTAAAGATAAAGCTGTTAGAGAGGTTCTTTGTCACTTGCTATTATTGTTTCACCTTTGCCATGTCAAGAAATTGCTTTTCCAACTATTAATTATGGAAATTGCTGCTTGGTACAGGTGGAATATATATTTTCAGATAAAACTGGAACTTTAACTAGAAATATGATGGAGTTTTTCAAGTGTTCAATTGGCGGAGAGGTTTATGGAACAGGCATAACTGAAATAGAGATGGGTGGGGCCCAACGGACTGGCAAGAGAGTGGAGGTATAATGGGACATTTCACATGAAAATTAATGATGCATCTGTATCAATCGATAAATTTATGTGGCATCATTATGCAGATGTACAAGTCACCCAATGCAGTCCACGAGAAGGGTTTTAATTTTGATGATGCAAGGCTCATGCGTGGAGCTTGGAGAAATGAGCCAAATCCTGATATGTGCAAGGTTGGTGTTACATTATAAGCAAATAGCCTATCAGCTTCTCTCATTAGGTGAAGGTTTAACTGTCAAAGTATGTTTTCATTTGGGATACACTTGGATTGATATTGTTGTTGATTTTTAGGAGCTAGTTTTTGCTCCTCCATGCTATTGAAGGTACGGTAGAATAATGCTTATTGTTTAGCTCATGCATGTGTATGTTTGTGCACATAGGTGGATGGGTGGTTTGCAGACATCTTCTTAAATGTTTGAGTCATCTATAGTGTCTTTTTAGATGCACCATGTCCAAAGTTATGCAAAAAAAGGCTTGGATATCTTCCTTTATGAGCATTATGAGAAAGAGCTATGATGTGTGATCCTACTTTATTCAAAGATCTTGATTGATATGTTAATGTCTGAAAGATAAATTGAACAATCTGTATATAAGTTGCAAATAAACCAAGAGAAGACATTAACAAGCAATATAGGTCAGGTTGCTTAATCTCTTGAAATGTCATGCATTTGGGAATGTGCTTTTAGATGTAACCAGATATTCAAGAGATCCTCTCCTAGATCTAGTTTTTGTTTGTCTCCTGTTATTGATCCACATTGTATGTAACCACCAAGTGTCTCTATGGTAGTAATTGCAATGCATGTCTCAACCTTGAGAATTATTGCCAGTGATCCCATTTTCTCTTATTAGAAGCTTCAAATTAGATCCTCTCCTAAATTTAAGATATGTATTATGATGAAGTTCTGGCAACCTTTTAGTAGATGCTTTATATGGTTCTATTGATTGAGTAAACAAGGATGTTCGTGATATTGGATCTGTGGCCCTCCTCTTCTAAAGAATGCTTATATATTCTTAATCTGCAGGAGTTTTTCAGGTGTCTCGCTATATGTCATACTGTATTACCTGAAGGAGATGATTCTCCAGAAAAGATAACATATCAAGCTGCATCACCTGATGAAGCTGCACTGGTGATTGCTGCAAAGAACTTTGGCTTCTTCTTCTACAGGTTTGCCCTTACTATGTCTGCACATGATGAATTTCTTCTTTAATTTTATAGCTTTCTTTGGCTACTTATGAGGAAGTTCATCTTCCATATAACTGACAATATGCGGTTGATATAGCACCATTGCTTCATTATCATGTTTGGCAATATTCTTACCTAATGAATTGTTGTTTGACCAATTATAGTGTTTGTAATGTTGATTCAAATCATAAAGCATGCCACAGTAATGGTCCTCATGTTTGTCTTAGTCATTTGTTATCTTACTCAGCCAAAAGATTGTTCTATTTGCAGGCGTACACCTACTATGATATATGTCCGAGAATCTCATGTGGAAAAGATGGGTAAAATTGATGACGTTGCCTATGAGATTCTCAATGTCCTTGAGTTTAACAGGTGGTCAACTTTTCCTTTTATACTTAATGCATATATTTTCACATTCGGTGAAACTAACATTTTTGGTGTCCTTTGTTGAATATCTAGCACGAGGAAGCGTCAGTCTGTTGTGTGCCGTTATCCAAATGGCAGGCTCGTTTTGTACTGCAAAGTAATAAAATTTGACCCTTTTGTTTTTCCTCCCTTGTATGAATGAGATTGCCAAATGCTGCTCAGAATCAAATTTGACTTTCCGAGGAACGTATTTTCTGCAGGGAGCTGATTCTGTGATCTATGAGAGGTTAGCTCCAGGACAAGATGACTTGAAAAGAATAACCAGGGAAAACTTGGAACAATATGGATCTGCTGGATTGCGTACCCTTTGCTTGGCCTATAGAGATTTGAGTCCTGAGATATATGAAGGATGGAATGAGAAGTTTATACAGGCTAAATCATCACTAAGAGACCGTGAGAAGAAATTGGATGAGGTACATGGCATCCTAACAAGTCAATGTTACACTAACAGAATAAGCATAGAGTAAATATGCTTTTGTTCTCTCTTTCCCCTTCAGGGTTCTTCTGACCTATATGGAACGTAAAATTTTAGCCTTCTGAATCTCAGTGTGCATCTATATGGTTGAGAACGACTGTCTGCATGAGAACCAGCCTTTGTGGAGTCTTGCTACCTATGTTCAAGACCTCTCAACATCCCTCTCTCCCACTCTCAATATCTGGTTTTTTCATTAAAAAAGTACAAGATAATTTAAATTTTGTCTCAGGATTCTTAAAATATGTATGCAAGTATGAAGACTAGGTTTCTCTTTCACATACTGCAAATTTGAAGGACAAAATGGAAATTAAATCTTCATATTTTGGAATATGAAAAGTCATAGTTGTCTTTTCAGTGAGAAAATTCGTGTATCTGACTCTATGAAGTGTCATCACTGCTGTTCTGTCAGTGAAGATGAATATCACTGATTAAAGGGGTCAATTACATGGCTTGTCATGGTTTTTCTTGTATTGCTTCAATTAGTAGTATTGAAATTGTGATTCATGTGTAGGTTGCAGAACTAATAGAAAAGGAGCTTATATTGATTGGATGCACTGCAATTGAAGACAAACTTCAGGAAGGAGTACCGAATTGTATAGAGACTCTTTCTAAAGCTGGGATTAAGATATGGGTGCTAACAGGGGACAAGATGGAAACGGCTATCAACATCGCTTATGGTGCGTGACCTAGTACAGAACTGCTTGTTATATTTAATTATGCTGTTGTGACTAAAAAATTAAACCTTTTTTAATGCAGCATGCAAGTTGATTCATAATGATATGAAACAGTTTATCATTAGTTCGGAGACAGATGTGATTAGAGAAGTTGAAGAAAGGGTGAGAGGAATTACTTGCTTCAGCCATCTGTGCTGTGAAATTTACAAGATTCATTCATGTAACTATGTATTTGCTGTCCAGGGTGACCCGGTTGAGCTTGCACGTGTGATGAAGGAAGAAGTCAGAAAAGAGCTGAGTAAAAGTCTTGAGGAAGCACAAAGCTGTTTTCGCACTGTATCTGGTCCAAAACTTGCTCTTGTGATTGATGGGAAGTGCTTAATGTATGCATTGGACCCAAATTTGCGTACAATGCTGCTGAATTTGAGCTTGAACTGTACTTCAGTTGTTTGCTGCCGTGTCTCTCCTTTACAGAAAGCACAGGTAGCCTCTGATGACTGTTAATATTGCATGTTACAAGAGTTCGAAGTACATGCTAATTAATTATGTATCACATAATTAGAGAAATATCAGCTCCCCTGTATTGGAAATTGGTGTTGGTTGACATTTTTAATTGTTGTGTCACTGGTTTAATTTCTTTCGAATATGATTGGTGCTTCTGATAACATTCATGCCCTGATCTGTGAAAGTGATCCTGCAACTGGGTCACAAAAACTATTATATGCCATACACTCATATTTCGTTTTGAATTTTTAAATTGGTGCCATTTTTCATCAAGCGGGAGTAGGAAGAACTTTCCCTCCATTATTTGATTTACTGATCAAAGGAGTGTAGGAAGAACATTTAAAATGGAACAAGAAGCAAACTAAGCCTTATACCACTTAGTTTGAGTCAGCTATGGGAATCTTTAAAGACTCTCGCTTGTAACTATTTCAAGTCTTTGTAAGCTGTGAATATTGCATGTCTTTATATATCATCTCCTTCCACATCTTTTAGGCTAGATATTGAGCACTTAGAGCTTACAGAAGATTTGATACGGAATAGAGCACATTAGTGTAATAAGATGTTGTATAACTGACCTTACTTATGGCTATATGGTGAAGGTTTAAATTTGTTCTAATGTCATGAGTTTTCTCCCTTCATTTCAATGCCAACATATATTTACTGGGATGTACGGAAGGGGGGTTCAAGAAGCTTATGGAGTTTCAACTCTCAGTTATTATTTTATGTGTCTGTAATTTCTTTGATAAAGTTATGCATAGTTACTTCCCAGCTGACATTTTCTGGAGCTTGGTCTACATCGAGTGTTAAGTATTGAGGGATCACATGGTTTTAATATTCAGTTTGAAGTAATTTCTTGAGTTTCTGTTACTCTTTATAGGTGACAAGTCTGGTGAAGAAGGGAGCTCGCAAGATAACGCTTAGCATTGGTGATGGTGCCAATGATGTTAGCATGATTCAAGCGGCTCATGTTGGTGTTGGCATTAGTGGGCTGGAAGGAATGCAAGCTGTGATGGCTAGTGATTTTGCAATTGCACAGTTCCGGTTTCTTTCAGATTTACTTCTTGTGCATGGACGGTGGTCATATCTCAGAATATGCAAGGTCGAGCATATGTCGTGGGACTTATTATTTTGTCACATAAGATAGGTGGCCTGATGATCAGCTTTCTGTCTCTGCAGGTTGTTACTTACTTCTTCTACAAGAACCTTACCTTCACCTTGACTCAATTTTGGTTCACTTTTCAAGCTGGATTTTCTGGTCAAAGATTCTATGATGATTGGTTCCAGTCATTGTATAATGTCATGTTTACTTCTCTTCCGGTGATCATTTTTGGGCTTTTTGAGAAGGTAAGTTTTACTACATCTAATTTCCTTGAAGGATAAAAGCAATTTTACTATTCTTTTTTGACTCAATGAATGCATGAGATCTTAGATTTGGGATGATAAAATCTGTTATATGTATTGTCTAGTTGAACATTATACATCTTCTAGGATCATTAAGAAAGAGGGAGAGAGAATCAATAAATTTTACATTTTAACTAAATACCTATATAAAAGAGTGTACATAGATGGCTCTATTTGTAGATTAGGAGAGACACTAATAAATTCCTAATTTCCTTATCTGCGACCGCCCACTAACTATTGACTAATATTCTTAAACATACTTCAATATGCTCTGCCCCCTCAAACCGGTGCATCCAGCTTGCATATGACAGGTATGATTTCTCCCAAAGTTTGTGACCAAAGCTAGATATTGGATGTAGATACATTGGTTTTAAGACAAGGACAATTACACTAAAAATGAAATGTAATCCACATGAACACCAGATTTGATGGAAATGCTGTGAAGAAACACAAAGTTGACACCTCTTTCTCAACAACCGGGTTGAAACATATGAAAAACTGACTTCTGAAGTGCACATACTAAACTGCATCACCCCCATGTTGCTGGACTCTTGCTGCACAACGGAGGTTTGCTTGACTCTGGCACTCATAGCTGCCTCAAAACTTGACCGCGGCTTTGCTCGTCAACAATGTTCGGCAGTGAAAGATGAGTCTGATGGATGAGATCCATGTCAGGGAATGTGGAAATTTCAGGGAAGTGCAATTGGGAGATTGTCTGAAGAAAATGACCTATAGACTTGCAGTTGACAGGGAAACATGGTAGGAGTAAACAAGTTGACGCACATGAAGGACAGGAAAATAGTAGAGACCATAGTTGGACTTGATGGAGAATGGGACTTAGCTCGATGAACAAGAACTGGAAATGATGGACATTGACATGAAGAAACAAAGCAGTGACTCGGGCAACACTTGTTGGAACCCTAGATCAGAGAACAAAGGGACTTGACTGGTAGTGTTCTCCGACCATGGAGAAAGGGACGAGGACACAGTTGGCTGAGCAAGAGCAAAGTGGATAGATCCAGAGTGGAGAGAGCTTGCATTTGACGGTTTAGGTCAACCGATGAACTGATGAAGGTGAGCAACGAAGATGGCTTGTGATTTACGATGGATGATGAAAGAAGAGGGAGATGGACGGGCAGCAGTGAATAGCAAAACTCCCTTGATGATAAGCAATGACGACAACAACAACATTGGCAGAGGTTCTGGCTGGAGACAAGCTTGACTCGTGACTGTACAGAGTCAATTGCTTGAGTCCCCCAGGAGAAGAACAGGGTGAGAGCTTTAATTGACACCGTAGATAGATGCTTCAAAAAGGACTATCACCATAGACAAAATGATGGGGACAAACACAGAGATCGTTCAGATGGAGTTGACTCAACAGTGACAGCTAGGGTTTTTTTACTGAAGGCAAGAGGAAAGATGAAGCTGGGGTTTTGATCTGTGAGAGAGGGAGAGAGAGAATCAACAAATACTACATCCTTACTCAATAGCTGAATGAAATAGTACATAGTAGCTCCATATGTAAAGCATGAGAGACACTAACAAAGCTCTGATTTCCTTGTGACCATCTGCTAACTGCTGACTAATGTTCATAAATATACTTCAACATGAATCATAATAAGAGCAAATACTTGACAGTATTATTGCATGTTTTTCCAGGATGTTAGTGCATCACTTTCCAAGAAGTATCCACAACTGTATAAGGAGGGAATACGAAATTCATACTTCAAGTGGAGAGTTGTGGCAGCCTGGGCTTTTTCTGCGTTCTACCAGTCTCTCATCTTTTATCACTTTGTGACAGCTTCTAGTTCTACTGGTCTAAATTCATCAGGAAAAATGTTCGGCCTCTGGGATGTCAGCACAATGGCATTTACCTGTGTTGTTGTAACTGTCAACTTACGCCTTCTTTTGATGTGTAATTCAATTACAAGATGGCATCATATTGGTATCAGTGGAAGCATCCTTGCTTGGTTTGTTTTTGTTTGCATATATTCACTCATAAGGGTGAGTCTCTTCCCTTTCTGGGGGTTCTTTCCTTCCCTTTACCACAGCTAGTCCTTTAGCAATTATTCTGATATTCATCTTATTATGTGTATGTGCAGGAAAATCTCTCTTATGTCATCTATGTAATAATGAGTACAGTCTACTTCTACCTAACATTTCTTCTGGTTCCAATTGTTGCGCTGCTTGGTGACTTCTTATGGCAAGGGTAAGGTTTCAGACTTTTATCTGGGCAAAAAAAAAAAAAAAAAGAACTCATTCTTTTTTTAATTCTTAGGTATATATCTCGCTTGCAATAGGGAGAAACACTGTAACATAGTTTTTAAGTAAATTTGCTTATGAATATTGATTGCAAATCTGCAACTTGGCTTTTCCAAAAGTAACGAAGGACGTTTGTCATGGACTATATAGTGGAGGACCTCCTTTTTCTATCAAATGCCCTTCCTCATCTTCATTTTCGATTTCATGGCTCCTTTTTTCCCTATTTGGTACATGGGTTGTCACGTCTGTACTTTTCCAGTTTTTTCATAATTTTATTGGTGTTTCTCAGATGGTCCATCATTTGTGAATTGCATCTGCCCTGCTTCTCTCTCTCTCTCTCTCTCTCTCTAACCTCTCTTCCTCCTCTCTGGGCTAAACTTTTGCCTATTTCTGGAATGCGCTTTCAGGATAAATCCATGTATTAACCTTAATTGGTGTGAGTTTTTATTGGCTTGTGGAAACTTGACAGCTTCCTCTTGTCAAGTGATTGTTTTGTGGATTCACGATATTCTATTTTGCAGATTCTGTTTATTAGCAATGAGTGTTTTCTTCAAGTAATTGCAATGGATACTTCTCTGATTAGTTTCTTTTTCCCCATTAATTTCATGCACCTGGTTACAGGATTCAAAGGTGGTTCTTCCCATATGATTATCAGATAATACAGGAAATTCACAGGCACGAGCCTGATGATTACACTGGGGCAATGGGCTTGGAAATCAGGAACCAGCTCACAACGGATCAAGAGAGGAGCTTTGCTATTTCTCTACTTCCGCGCGAGACATCTAAGTACACTGGGTTTGCTTTCGACTCACCTGGGTACGAGTCATTTTTCGCTTCACAACATGGTGTCTATGCCCCACAAAAGGCTTGGGATGTCATAAGAAGAGCCAGCATGAGGACAAAGCCGAAGACATCTTCCAAGAAATGAGTTTTAAGTACTACACTTAGATTTTGGTAGCGAGCATTATAGATTCAAATTTGTAAATTTAGAGCTGTACCATAGTCGTAGCCTTTTTCTTATATCTTTTACATATGGACATTATAGTTGCTCTCCATGCTCCAAACCGATACACTTTTAGAGGAGCTACACTGGCTGGTGCTTTACCTACTTACTAGCTCGGATGTACATGTATATGTCTATTACTATTGCGAAATGAAATTTTTAGACTGTTTTGAGTTTCTCTATTATTTAAGAATTGCAAATTTACGATCTTGGGATTCTCTCTTCCAAAATTGCCCTTCTCGACAAAGGGTCGTACACATCCCCGAAAAGAAGGAAAGGGGGGATGCGATGATACTAGACTTTCAGACTCATTCCAGATGCCGAGAGTATCCCTCGTTTCAGAGCGGTAGGAATGCTGCTCACGTTCATTCAATTATGGGCTAGTTCTAGCCAAACTGCGAAGTCTTGTCGTGCTTTTCTGGAAACTGTCTGGTTATGCCCTCGCTTTCGTTGTTTCTTGTCAAAGCTTTTCTTCATTTCTTTCATTGCCGCTGCTCCATTGGCGGCAGTAAGGAGTTCATTTGTCTGTTCAATTTTGCTAAAAGCGCAATTGTTTTGTTGGAAGTACCTCATTAGTTGAAGGAAAAAAACATTTTCTCGGATTTTCAAGACAAATTCAGCTTCTAAGTTCTTGTCCTATGATCCTCATCCAACACAGAACGAATTATGGACTGGATACTTGGTCCTTGTACAAGTACTATTGGCTCCGCGCTTAATCCTTTGGTCTCATGCAGGAGAAAGGCCGAGGATATATGTCGGAGCAGTATCCTACTCTATTCTGTAAGCAAAAGCCATTTGCAAGAAAACGTGTACCATCACCTTACAAAAACAATTCCTTTCTACTCTTGGAATGAACCCTGGACCAAATATTGCCGACAGAGGCATGTTGTGAAGTGGTGGAGTGACAAAAGAGTTTCTAAAGTAGAAGTTTAGAGTAGCTTTTTGTCACTCTATTGTGAGGATAAAGAAAGATATATTTCACAAGGAGCTGAGGAACTTGGCCAGTTTCTGAGACACTGACTGCTGGGATTCCTCCAACCATTCTTCATTACCATCATAATCATCATCGTTCTCGAAAACCAGATAAATCCCGCGCTTTTTCAGTGAGAGCCCAGGAAAGTAGGGCGGGTCTCGCAGCACTATATCTATCCTGTCTCCTTCTTTTATCATCCGAACCATTGGCTTGAATTCCGGAAATCTAATCAAGTAAAGCTGGTCCTCACTTGTGTCTGGGACCCCCATCAGGTTTAATACCGTGGTGTGTATTGCATCTTCAAGCCTGAGAAGCCTTCCTTTAATGTCCACAAGTGCTGGTAGTGGAATGTTTCCCGGGTTTACACTGTCCAGAGAGACAACAACAGCGAAAATTATTCCTCTAATCTCGCGGTTCTTTGGAGCAGTAAAATGAGAAACTTCCTGAGAAAACCATAGTGGAATCTCACTCCCAGGAACACTCAAGTTGTACAAATGCTTTAAAGCAACCTGCATATTTCATGAAAAACACATTTAAGGTCAAACTTTCTGCATTCATTATTGAAGATACTAGACAAAGGGAGAAAAACTGAGAACTGATCTTAAAATATCTTTTTGCTTCAGTAAAATAGTTCTCTCAAAGTGGGAGCTATCAGTTTTCTTTTTACCTTTTCAATTCTTCTCTTCACTGCTGGGAAGCATGCCTTGCAACCACCCAAGAATAAACGTCTTAGAGACTTCAATTCCTGGAGACCGGGGATGTCAACTAAATTGCTGCAACTGGTAAAATTCAGCTCCTTTAAACCCTTTACATTTGTCAAGTCATATATACTCTCCAATGCAGTACAGTTTGCCATATTCAACTCAAGCAAGCTCGAGGGAAGTGGAGGCAGATATGTGAGCTTGTTACAATAAGACAAATTGAGTTTTTTCAGAAGCACAAGGCCCCCAAGACTGGATGGCAAGCTAGACAAATCGTTACGACCCAAATTCAAATCTTCCAGGGACGACAACCTTTCAAAATTATCAGAGATGCTTCCTGAAAATCCCCAAGCATGAGCATCCATCTCTTTCAAGGAACAGAGATTTGCAAAGGACTCTGGAAGAACGATATGTTTTAGAGGCTGTCCTCTATTTGGCTTTTTTCTCATTTTTAATGACGTCAGGCTTGTGAGCATCCCAAATTCTTGGGGTAATTCTGTGACACAAGTTCCTGACATTACTAAGTAAACCAGACTTTTCAACTTCCCAAGTGAAGCAGGTAGTTGCCGGAGTTCTGTGCATTGACTTAGTCTTAAGGTGCGAAGCCTTTCAAGCATTCCTATGGACTCTGGCAGTGATGTTATCAGGGTGTCATCCAAGAACAGATCGGTCAGGCTCAACATATTTCCAATGGACTCTGGTAATGTTTTTAGCAAATGACACGATCTCATCTCAAGTTTTTCGAGCATGTTCAAAGCCCCAACCTGACTAGGAACTTCTTCAATTGCTGTCCCGTCTAAATTAAGCCAAACCAAAGATGACAAGCCACCAATTGTGTCAGGCAATTGGCTTAGATGTTTACAAAGATTGAGGGATAGGCATTTTAACCGGGATAAGTGACCCACAGAAGCAGGTAGCTGTGTCAGCGAACTGCAACCAAGGAAAAGATGTGTCAATGATCTGAGATTCCCAATAGTATCAGGAAGTGTCGTAAGCGATTTGCAGAACACAAGACTTAGTTTCTCAAGCTCTGTCCAAGACTCTATTGAATTTGGAAGTCCTTTGATTGCTGAATCATCAAGAGCAATGTTCTTCAGAGATCTCAGTTCTCCTATGCAATCAGGAAGTTGTTCCAGTGCAGTGCATCTCTTTAAACTGAAATTCTCTAATTTTGCGAGACGAAAGATTGACTGAGGAAGTTGCTTTATTGCCGTGTAATCAATGAAAAGCTCCTTCAAAGATCTCATCCCGCTAAGGTCTGTCGGCAGTTCCTTGAGCTTTGAACAACCAGAGAGGACAAGTGTTTCAAGACATTTCAATCCAGAGACATCACTTGGGAATTCCAAAAGATTGGAGCTGTCACTGAGGTTCAAATATTTCAACTTGGTCAGGTCACCGACTGACTTATGAATCTTCAGAAGTCCTTTGCAACGCACAAGAATCAGTTTCTCCAACATATCAAACCCAGATAAATCGGGGATATCAGTAAGGTCATAGCAATCACGGAGATCCATGACCAACAATTTCTTAGCCAACTGTCAACAAGAGTATTTTAGAAGCAAAATAATTATGGTAGAAAATATTGAGGGAAACAGACTTTTGAAAAAAAGGGCAAAAATGGAAAGTAGAGGAGCATATGCATAATTTGCTTATGTAAGAGTGCAAGAAAAAGAGTCCAGGAGCAAGCGGTAGAAGCAATTGGTATCTTTATGGATGGAAAGGCCAAGCTGACAGATGGAATTCTAGGAGCATAATTCAGTTCTTTTGCCAGCGAGTAAGCTTAATGGATTTCTTGAAGCTGTTCAAAGAAGGAAGACAGGATAAGAAGCGCACCCATGTCAAAGGGTTTGTCACCTTCTGCACCTATTCTACAAAGAGTAATAAACCAGGAAAAGGTCTGAGTTCAGCCCAAACAATATAACACCTTGATCGATTATCCACAAATCTTGTATAGAAAGTACTTTGGCATTCATTATCACGAGGCCAGATGTTGACTCCAGTGCTACATACTCTCGTCACATCAAAATAGTTGACTGCTACTAAGGTCTAGGCAGCACTGCGAAAAGAATGTAGAATCATCTACATGTCATGAGATTTTCATATAGCATACCTGTTTCTTAGAATGTCTCCGCTCCAGCATACTAGTGATTTTGCTTTCTGGGAGGTCAAGGACGGCAAGATCCTGGGGGCAACTGTCGAAAGGAAATGTCTTCAGAGGGCAACCTTTCCACTGAAGCCACTTCAGTTCTGCTGGTATATGCTTGAAACCTCCATCCAGTGCCACATAATTAATTTGAAGCAGCCTAAGGTCGACCATCTGTGTAAAACAAGTAGTTTGCAGAGTCACCACCTTATCATTGTCTTGCTTCCGGGGAAAACATTTCTTGCACATTTCCCTGAAGTATGCAAATGCTGACTGACAAGAGCGGTGCAAAATGAAGTAATGTCTTAGTAGAGCTGTTGTGCTTATCTCCTCCCTTTTTCCCATGTCCAATGCAATTCCCTGAATATTTCTTGTTCCCTGTGAGCATTAGATGGAAAAAAGTTTCAGACATGAAATCAAATCAAGTTCACAAAAAGGGAAGGCCGAAATGCATATATATATTTGTGAATAAGGAGCGATGCAAGTATTTGATAGATACAAAAGCTTAAAAAGCTTAGTAGCGTGTTTGTTGGACAAGTAAGCAACATATGTATGGGAAGAAACAACTATTGAACTGAGGCTGCATCGGTTATCAATCTACTTTAAGAAGATTTTTGGATCAACCACAATAGAAGTTTGTGACAGATAAATGCTCCTAAGGTTTAGGCAATTCATTTGTACGAGTCAAGATAGCAAAATAGTCTTCCTACCTTCTTGTTCTTCAGAACTGTGAGGATTTCATCGCGGTCCCATAATCTGCTGCGCATACTAGGGTGCTCATAGTTTTCTTGCTGAACAATCTCTCTTCCCATGTCCCTTATTTGGTGGGAGAATTACCAAAAAAGTCCTAAACCTATTGCATTTGTGCCAATTCAGTCCTAAACTTTTTTTTTTGGCCAATTTAGTCCTAAACCTTTTATGATTGTGCCAATTCAGTCCTTCCGGCCAAAATTGGCCGGCCGGAGCTGACGTGGACGCCGGCCGGAGACAGCTGGCCGGCGAACAATTTTTAAATAATTTTTAAACTTTTTTTCGAATTTTTTAATTTTTTTCGAATTTTTTTTCGAATTTTTTTTCGAATTTTTTTTTTGATTTTTTTATCTCCTTCTTCTTCCTCTGGCCGGCCGGCGCCGGCCAGAGGCGAGGGCCGGCGAGGCTGACCTCGCCGGCCACTGGCGAAGGCGAGCCTCGCCCAGCGACGGCGAGGCCGCCGTCGCCCAGCCAAGGCGAGGCTCGGCCTCGCCCAGCCATGGCGAGGTCGAGCCTCGCCAGATCTGGCGACGGCGGCCTTGCCGTCGCTGGGCGAGGCTCGCCTTCGCCAGTGGCCGGCGGGGCGAGCCTCACCCAGCGACGGCGAGGTCGCCGTTGCCCAGCTAAGGCGAGGTCGAGCTTCGCCAGATCTGGCGACGGTGGCCTCGCCGTCGCTGGGCGAGGCTCGCCTTCGCCAGTGGCAAGCGAGGGCGAACCTCGCCCAGCGACGGCGAGGCGGCCGTCGCTCAGCCAAGGCGAGGCTCGGCCTCGCCCAGCCATGGCGAGGCGAGCCTCGCCAGATCTGGCGACGGCGGCCTCGCCGGCCACTAGCGAGGCCGTAACCAGATCTGGCGAGGCTCGCCTCGCCATGGCTGGGCGAGGCTCGCCTTCGCCAGTGGCCGGCGGGGGCGAGCCTCGCCAGTGGCCGGCGAGGCTAACCTCGCCGGCCCTCACCTCTGGCCGGCGCCGGCCGGCCAGAGGAAGAAGAAGAAGGTAAGAATAAAAAATTAAAAAAATTAAAAAAATCAAAAAATTAAAAAAATCGAATTTTTTTTAAATTATTAAAAAATTGTTCGCCGGCCAGCTGTCTCCGGCCGGTGTCCACGTCAGCCCGGCCGGCCAATTTTGGCCGGAAGGACTGAATTGGCACATTTATAAAAGGTTTAGGGACTAAATTGGCCAAAAAAAAAAGTTTAGGACTGAATTGGCAAAATGCAATAGGTTTAGACTTTTGGTAATTCATGCATCCACAAGATGCCATCCTCAATGATTTTAAGAAGTGATTTTGCTATTAGAACCTTAATTGTTATCTCAGGATTTAGACCACAGCCCCTCAATACATATATAGCATCTTCTCTAGTCATCTTCATCTGAACGAAGAAGCATGCGATATCGAGGAAAACACACTTCTCTTGGTCATCGAGCGCATTAAAGCTTATCCCAAGAACATCTTGCAGATGGCCGGGTCGAATCTGTCCCAGCTTCTGCAATGCATCTTGCCATTCCTCTGCCCTCCTCTTGTCATACAAGAAGGATCCAAATACTTCCAGAGCCAACGGGAGTCTCCCCGTGAGAGCCACAATTTTCTCTGCCACGCCCTTTAAACTTTTAGTCGGTTGGTCCCTTCCAAAGGCATGGAAACTGAACAGCTGAAGTGCCTCTGGGGAAGTCAACTCCTTCACCTCATAAAACACATTCACTATGCTCTCCGGGAGGACCTCTTTGTCTCGTGTGGTCACGATGATTCGAGTTCCTTCGTAGAACCAGTCTCGACTACCGGCCAGTGCCCTAACTTGCCTTACGTCGTCCACATCATCGAGCACAATGAAAACGGGTTCCTCGAACACTAGACTTCTTATCAGATCGATGCCGGCTCCAACATTCTCGATTCGCTGTCCCGACTCTTTACTTGAGGTAAGATTACTGATCAGTTTGGCTTGGAGAGATTCTAAGCCACCTTCCATCCGGGAAGCCTCTCTTATCTTTGGAACAAAGCTGCGGCGTCGGAAGTGAACCACGAGCTTGTTGTAAAGAGCCTTGGCAAGGGTTGTCTTGCCGATTCCTCCCATTCCATGGAATCCCAAGATCAGGACACCCTTGGAATTAACGTCCACAATCCTCTTCAGCTCTTCCAAGCGACCTTCGAGTCCAACGGGATACTTGGCCACTCCCAAGGGCGTGTTCTTCAACTTAGTCAATATTCTCTTCACTAGAGATTGGATTAGCTCCGCTTCGTCCCTGTCATGGACGTGGTCACCATGTAAAGTAGAGTTGAGGATTAACTTAGAGAATGGAATTGTGGCGAATTCCCGGATGCTTGAATACAGCTCGCTTATTTAAACATTCACTCAGGTCTGCACTTTAGGAAATTATCTTCCAAAACGATTTTTTGAATTCGCATTCATTGATTTAGAAATTGAATACATAGCAGCCAACTTCTGCATCAAGGATGTGGATGATCTTCTGTCAAGGTCATGTTTTCCATTTTCCAAACCTCAGAGTATAAAACATGTTCATCCACATGCTGGGAAAGAGATGTCTTCTTCTATATGAGTCTTGAGTGATTAATCTTATGCAGTTCCAACTGATTATTAGGTTACAAACTGTAGACATCAATTAAATATGCAGAATTAATTGAATATAAAGTTGAAACGAGGCACTTCTAGTTTGTGTTTCGTTCCGGAAATATGAAGGAATTCTTTTTTCCAATTCTTTTTACCGTTAAAGGCTTGGAGCTTATGCATGTGCTCATTCTTTTTATCGTTAATGGAGTATTACAATGACAAAACAGAAATGACTACGAATTATCATCATCATTATTTATCATTGTGATAATTTATTTAGTAATGCTAGCTACACAAAAGTTGTTATGCAAAATTGGTGTATACTAAGCAATGTGTATATCATAAGCATGCACTTGAATGAAAGTGTTGTATTTGAAATAAAATGAAAACCACTCACAACCCCAAATTGGTTTATTCGTGCCACGATTGCTCCAAATTAATTTTTGTGTCACAAAAAATCCCTATGCCACATTTACACTAAAAAATCTCAGATTAACCATAATTTATGGTAAATGTGGTAAGATCATACATGTTTTAGGTAGTTTGGAGTAAATGTAACATGGGTATACTTACTTGGCCGCGACCCTTATCCAATGGCTGGCAAGCTCTGGCAACCCTTGCCCAATGCTTGCTGGCCATTGATGGAAAAAACAAAAAAGAAAAAAGAAAAAAGAAAAGAGGCAAACGAAAAAGAAAAAAATTTAATAAAAAATTAAAAAGAACTATTAAAAAATATTTTTAAAATGTCAACGTAAGCGTTGGCCATTCTACATTGCCAGCCATGCCGCATAAGACAACATAGGATAGTCAATATTTATGTCAACAATTTCCGACCTAAATTGGTTACATGAATTGAATTGGTATCAATATAGAAGAGTTTAAAATAAAATTGGTCTAATCAAAAGGTTTAGATATTAATATAATAGATTTATAACTCTTTTTTATACTTTCTCCCAATTTCATCTCCTTTCTTCTTACGACGATTTGATTGTGTTCTAAACATCATAATAGGGAACAAAAATAACAATAATAATTTCCGATCATCCTAACTCAATCCGGATTTCACTGTGCAATTATCGTAAGACTCGTTTAGTGAATTCTGTGACAACAACATATACGTGCCAACTATACCTCACAACAAGGCAAATTTGATGATGACGAGATGCAACGACTCAATGGTTGGGGGGAATTGCAGGGGCAAACGCTTTAACCTAGTCTCCATCAAGACCCTCCCCTGGAAAAAACCCCCCAAGCAATTGCAGAGCTAGCTAGATGGAGAAGAACGTTCAGTATGTAAAGGAAATTCCAGTGGATCATACAAGACAACAGGCGTCGCTTGACAGCGAAAGATGTAGAAATGGCTGTCTACGGATATGATTGATTATCGTAAGAAATGAGTGCGGCCAAAAGTAGCCAACATGAACAAGAGGACAACGAAGACATTTATCATCCGCATAGTTGAGGGACATAGATGTCAAAGTTATTGAATTTATTAGACATTCTCTTTGGTATAATTTGTGTGTAATCGTTATTAGGAAAATTTGTAAATGTGATTTTTTTTTCAGATTATTTGAAAATGTACCTGTACTTTATCTGTGTTTAAATGGCTGAGTGTTTTTCATTATTTCCCTTTGATTAATTTTTAATTAAAAATTTAATTTATTTATTAAAAAAAAAAAAAAAAAGTGCTTGGCACTAGAAGATCTCATGTTGGGCCTAACACAAAAGTGTGCTGAGCCTAAGCGTGACCCGGCGTAGCCGATTAGGATGCGAATGGTAACATTTTTATTCGGAAAATAATTTCTTCCAGAGAAATAATTTTTTTCTATTTTTACTATCTTGTATAATTTATGAGTAAAATAATGTGTTTAGTAATTATACAAAATTCATATTATTGGAGTAGAAAAATAATAGGAATGTGTTTGGTATAATTCACAATTTTTTGTATTTTTTCATTTTTTCTTCATGCTCATCGATTGTCAAATGCCGATCGCTCGTCACTGTAGGCACCAAAGGTAGCCAACAGCTGGTGGGTGGCGAGATGGCGTCCAATGACGATTGGGTGGCGGTGTGGCCGACGTTGGCGCTTTGCGCGATTAGGCGCTAGCAAGCGGCCAGCTAGTGGTGGCCGCAGGCGGCGACAGATCCAAGGGCGACTACTGCAACGAGGAAGAAGAAAAATAGAAAAATAGAAACGAAAAAAATGGCTTATTTCTACAAATTATTCTTGGGAACAAGAAATTATTATTTTTTTTTTAATTTTTGTTTTTGTTTCAAATTTATTTTCTAACTACTTTTCTATTCCAAGGAATAGAAAAATTAGTTGTAATTACCAAATGGATTTCTATTTCTTTTTTGTTATGGAAAACAAAAGAACAAAAGAATAGGGGAACAAAAATATTCCCATGCAACCCCTTAGTCACCCCCCGACTTTAATATTCTTCTTTCAAAAGAAAACTCAGCATTGTCTCTACTAAAAATGAATACCACGATTACAACTAAACCTAAATCTCACAGAAATGATGTGTTTCAACATATTTAGGCGTGTGGTATTAGATCAAATGCATCGGAATGTATAAACTTATATTAGATTATCATATCAAAAACCATTTATACAATAAGTTCATCTTATCACTGTTTGGTATGAAATGTATATATATTCGATCACTCTCGCAACTTAAGCCAGAGAAAGAAGAAAGCACCAGGCACCATTAAAAATTGCATGGCGGAATGCAGAGTGAAATTTCTCAGCAGTGGGAACCGCAAGTCCAACGTGAGAAAACGAAGAAGTCCATGGAAGTGTTGGAGTCAACACCTAATGGAAGACGCAAAGAATGACAATGATCAAGAGAAGTTACTTCTTGCATGAAAGGCACGCCTTTCCCTCTCTCTATTTCCTCAAGAAGCCACAAGTTGCAAGAGAAGAAAGTCAAAGAAGAAAGGGAAGCAAGGTCAACTTGCTAACTTGTACTTGGACAAGAAAAAGTGCCTCTCAGTTCACAATGAAGTGCCTCAAAAGGTGACAACCTCAGTTTATAAATAAGGTCTGAAGCATTTGAAGACAGGCTCAAAGGCAGCCTCAAGCCAAAGGTCTCAGAGAGGCTCAATAGCCTCAGGCCACCGCAGGCAAAGCAGACTCAGGGAGAGAGCCTCAAGTCAGAGAGAGGACATCATACCACACGTAGGTGGAGAACCTTAAGCCAGAAAGGAAGCCACCAGGTGCAAAGGTGAGCTTTAGGGAAGCCACATGCATGTGAGCTTCAGGGAATGCCTCCAGCTGTGAGAGCAGTGAGAGCTTCAGAATAGGAAGTCACCAGATGCAACGGTGAACTTCTAAGAGAGAGGCACTATAGCCTTAGTAGCTTTGTGTGAGCAAGCTATCCTTCTGTGATTAAGAAGGGAAAATATAATAGCTGAGTGTATGCTTGTATTAGTTAGTTTGAGTGTGAATAATTTGGGTATGTGGTGTGAAAGAAGTTGTATTGTAATAGTTGTGTAAGAGATTATTTTAGAATTATATTTGTACCGCATTTTAGTATAATAAGTGTTTTGAGTTGTTTATTACAATTTTCTTGTGTTATCACCACAAAGCTTCCGCATAGCCTGTATTAGAGTGAAAGCTGCGCACTCTACAATTGGTATCAGAGTAAAGGGTTGCATACCCAATAGTTGGTATCAGAGCAAAGGATTGCATACCCTAAAGGAAGTAGCAGCAAGCTCGAAGGATGAAGAACTCGAGGCCGAAGACTTAAGAGACAAAGGAGTACTTTCGATGGATACTTTAATAGATCGCGTGTTCCTCAGCACAAAATGCGCCGGTGTTGCTCCTAATTGTCCGTATCGGAGTTCTTTAAACCACCATGTGCGACGCACTACTACAAAGCAAGATACCCTTTGCCAGCTTGCTTATTACGCAGTTTCTTTTATTTATTCCTTCATCATACGCCTCCCTTTTCCGAACTCTCACGTCTCTGCAGGAGAGCGCCCGGAAGGGACGGAGGCTTTGGAATTCATTACGGACGTTTAAAATTTTTTAAATAGATCTGACTTCCCCTAATACGGTTTTGATGAAATGACTAGAAATGAACAGCAACTGCACCACAGTTTCCGAGTTCAGATCAGGAGCAACCGAACGATCAAAGACGGAAGAAGAAGGGTTTAAACGTTTAAGTTCAATCGACTGCTGATTCTAAACCGGATTCATCATGAACTTTCGGAGTAAGTACGAAGGAGACAATCGCGTGGTTATGATTACTCACCTGCCCCTCGAATCCCAGCCGGAGATTCCACCAGCCTTCTCCATGGCCTTCCTCCACGGGCGGACCACCTCCGCTCCGTGCCCCTCCTCGTGCTTCCGGAACCCCCGCTCGAACGGGCCTGCCTGCCTCCGCACGTCCGAGGGGTCCACGTTGTAGAACACCGGGAGCAACAGCTTCCGGCGCTTGACGATGTACGCGAGCTCCTCCAGGCACCACCACGACTCGGCGTAGTTCTCGGAGATAACGGCCACGGCGGCCGCCGAGTCGTCGATCCCCTCCATGAGGCCCGACGATATCTCCTCCCCTCCCTCGAGGCCTTCCTCGTCGCGGAAGGCGCGGACGCCGTTGAGCGCGAGCTCGCGGTAGAGGCGATCGGTGACGCCGTGGCGCGTGTCGGCGCCGCGGAAGCTGAGGAAGACATCGTAGCGATAGCGGGAGGAGGACAGGGCGTCGTCCTCTTCGGGATCTTCCAGCACCATCGTCGTTGTCTTCGCTTTCGCGAGGTCTCTTCGCGGAGGAGGTGATTGCAGATTCTAGTGGCTCAGCTTTCATAACAGTATAAAGCGCTTCGTAGCGATGAGTCGATGACTATACATTACTACGAGGAATAAGCATCCTCGTACGGACGGATTTCCTGTTCCCTTTGGCGCGTGTACATGGCGGCGAGCATAACGATTTCTACTAACTCCGAAGTGAAGTATGTGGCCTGTCTCAACTTTTTATTCAAATATTCAAGTCCACTTTAATCAAAAGAAATTTTTTAAAATTCATCATGGACACAATTAAATCATAAAATTTATCAAATTAAAACTAATATAATAGAGCCATCTCATTAATTCTACCATCTAACAAAAAATGCTAACATGACCTAGTTAAAACATGATCATCTTTCAACATTTTTTATTATCATTTTTATTTAAATTAAATTTTAAAAAAAAGGAGAGAGTTGAGAAACTTGCACCCTACCTGTCATTGCCCAACCATTGCTTGGAAAGGCAGGCAATGGTGGGGGTATGACAGGCGACCCTCGCTCCTTTTTTGTTTATTTATAATTTATCTTATTTATAATTTAACTTAAATAATATTTATATTAAAAAATCAATTTTAGATCAAAATGACTTTTTTTGCACTTTCTATGATAAAAAATAATTACACAAAGAAATAAGTTTGAACATGATGGAATTGACCCATTTTAAAAGAAATAATTTAATGGGCCGTGGGTTAATAAGGCCCAATAAGCCCGAAATTTGACAACATCCTATGACTTTTTGCACTTTTTACCAACGAATAAGTTTTAAGTTCAAAATGCACTTTTATGATAGTTTATAATATGATTTTTAATACACTTATCCCTAAAAATACAAATTTACTTTTATTTTTTAAAAATCAAACCCCTCCCCCCTAAAAAAAACCCCGCGGGCCCAAACTACTTGACAGCCGTCCCTTCCCCTTCCCTCCTGTCATTTCCTCCTCCCTCCAACACGGATGCTTCGCCGAAGAGCGGAAAAGGGAGTAACCCAGAAAAAATTTCAGTGGAAGGAATCGGAAAAGAAGGCGGAACGCGCGGTCCCTGTGCGCGGAGAGGTGCACACCGCCGCGAACTCCTCCTCCTCCCCCTTGAACATCTTTGTCTTATTTGTTCGATATCTAAATTTCAATATTTCTCACATGTATTGGTCGAGACATTCATCTACACTGGATTGTTTAATGCTAAGTTCAACAAAGATGGGTTTCATGTCTATCCACCGAATTCCTGATAATCATTTATTTGATGGGACCCAACTTTAGGGACGCGTGAAGCGCACAAAATCAACGGTGGACGCAAGCTCGATTCGGCGAAGAGATTCTTTAAAGGGATATATGCATTACAAGCTTAAAATTTGTGCCAAAGTATAACTTAAATCCTAAAATTTTTAAAAAATATAATTAAATCTTAAAACCTATTAAATTAGTGTAATTGAGTCTTTTCATTAACATCGTTAAATTATTCAATGGAAAATGATGAGTTGACATTTTAAAATTAATTTCTCTCTCCTACGCAAGATTTTTTTATTACCTTTTCCTTTAAATCTTATTTAAACAATATTAAAAACAGAAAAAAATCTAAAATAATTATAAAAAATGGAAAAAAAAAAAAAAGAGGTTAGGGACACGCCGTAGGGGGCTATCGTTGCTGCAACCTGCCCATTGCTAGAGGGGTTGGCAAGGCATTGCTTGGGCCTAGCAACAATCATTGGTGAGGCCTCGCCCAAGGTAGGCGATGGTCGCCGACCCTAGAGAAGGGCTAGCGTCACCTAGATTTGGGTGCCCTTAACCTAGTCTAGGTGAGCCTCACTCAAAGCCAATGATGGGCGACGGCAGCAATAGCACCCAGCCGCAAGTCCTTGCCCTTTGTTTATTTTTTCCCCAATTTTTTATTTTTTAAAATTATTTAAATAAGATAAGAATAAATTAATTTAAAAATGTCATGTCAATATTTCTCATCAGAAAAATTGATTATGTTAATGAAGAATTCGATTGTACCAATTTAAAAAGTTTTAATACTAAATTATACTTTTTAAAAACTTTTGGATTCCATCGTACTTTAAGATTTGCATTGGACATATCCCTTCTCCAAACTATCAAGGAAAACAATAAAGCATCACTTTTCTCTTTTGCTTGTTTTCTTCTCCTGTCTACCTTGCTTCTCCTGTTATCCTATCTTTGTTCTCCTCGTTGGTGCTCAAGACCTAGATATTCTATTCTCACAATATTCTCACCTTTCAATTACATCGAAAACACGCTCTAATAACAAGGTTCTCTTCCTTCTCTTGGTTAACTTCACTTACCAAAGAATCACATCTTTCTTAACAACATCTTCGATATGATTTTACTCGTTTACTCTTCAGGTGACTTTTACCATTATAAGCAAATATACCTCCATGTACTTATTAAGTGATCAAAAGTTTGCAATTTCCGAGGACGTTTTTGGTGGTGTTGAGATTAGTGTTTTGAAAAATATATATATTTTTTGGCTAAGTAAGCAAGTGATTTTTCGCCAAAAAGATGATTGAATTCCAATTAACGTGCATCACCCAATCAGGCGATGAAGATTGAAGTTTGACAATCCGATGAGAAACTCTTTAGTTCATTTCCATTTGCCATCTAAAAATTTTTTTTTTTATTTTTTGCCGTAACCATCTAATAATTGAATTACCTACATTTTCCTTCTTTTTCGTCAGATTCTTTTTTCTTTCTATCGGTTGGAGTTTGAACTCATGAAATTGGAGACATTTTGATATTTCCAATTTGGTTATCGATATTCCAACTTATATTATTACTAAATTACAATTTGCTTAGATCACAGAAAGTTTCGATTCTATTCTAGAATACCAAAATTTAATACCAAAAATTAAAGCAAATGGGTGTCCGTGCATTGCTTAGTCACTAGCTCGGATGTACATTTATCCGTTTATTACTACTGCGAAATGAAATTTTTAGACTGTTTGAGTTTATTATTATAAGAATCGCAAACTTACGATCTGTGGGATTCTCTCTTTCAAAATTGCTCTTGTCGACAGAGGGTCGTACACATCCCTGATCAAGAAGCAAAGGGAGGGATGCAATGAAACCAGACTTTCAGACTCAATCCAGATGCAGAGTATCGCTTGTTTCAGAGCGGTAGGAATACTGCTTACGTTCATTCTGTACGTGCATCTATGGTTGCCAAACCGTGGAGTCTTGCGTGCTTTTCAGGAAACGTTTTGTTATGTCTTCCTGTTCGTTGTTTCTTGTCAAAGCTTTTCTTCATAATGGTGGCTCACCTTTTATTCATTACCGGCTCGCTGCTCATTTCTTGCATTGCCATTGCTTGGTTGGCGGCAATAAGGAATTCCTTTGTTATATTTCATTAATTCACCTGATTGCTTTTTGACTGGATGAGTGGGAAATCTGTTAGTTCATTTTGGGCGCTACTCTGGGAGCCATCGCTGGTTGCATCCCTAAGTTGTTTGAGGATGACAAACCAACCGAGCCTCAGTCAAAAAAGTTGGATGGCTATTAGGAATTGCTGAAAGCGTGACTGTTGAAAACTAAGAACATTTTCTCAAGTTTTCAAAAGTGATCCAAACTTCTAAATTATTTTCTTATGATCCTCTTCAAACCCAGAAGTAATTATAGACTCCTTGCGTAAGTACTTGCGGCTTGGTGCTTAATCATTTGGTCTTACGCAAGAGAATGGCAGAAAATATCTCTGGGTGCCTAAGTATCCACTGTAAGCATTTCCTCGTTTGAACCTCGCCCTTCACTTTAAGGCTACGCCATCATAAGGTGCTGCTAAATGGAAGGATCTTATCAACGTCCATGAATGAGAAATCATAGATCGAACTGCCGAATCGGAAAAATTGGGTGCTATCATATAACTTTGTATCGGCTAAGTTCACGAGTTGGAGATAAGCGGACTCGAACCGCTGACATCCGCCACAGGGTAAACCACTGCCTCTCCAGCCCCCCGGTTGATTCTATCATAGAGGCCAACGATAGACAATAACTCCCCCCAAAACACAACTTACAACTTTCATCGTATCGTGCTCTCCAAAGAGCAACTCTTCTCAAAATACACATTAGGGCATCCCATTAGTAAACCGACCCGTGCTGATTCATCAGATTCTGATATTATTGACTGTTTTTTGCGTATATCCAAAAATCTTTCTCATTACCACAACGGATCCTAAAAAAAAAAAGAGTTTATATCGAGTAAAATATATACTTCGACTTTCTTGTGTTAAAACTTTGGCTTGTAAACACAAAAAGATTGTACGTACTTTTTAAAAAAGATTAGGTTCGGAATTTTTGGAAGAATTCCTTACGGAGGAAGAAGTTGTTCTTTTTTTGATCTTCCCAAGAACTTATTCTACTTCACAAAGGTTATATAGAGGGCGGATTTTGTATTTGAATATTACTTCTATCAATGATCTAGTCAATTATGAATGATTGTCTATGAGATCATGGAAATGTAAATTATCCCTAAATAATGAAGAGATAACAAAAAAATTTCATTCATTTTTTTATGAAATATTTATGTAGTAAGAGCTAAGTTAGGGTTGATCGATTGAGTATTCCATTTTTCTTAGAGTCCTTTCTAGGGAAGACATTGAGTTTTCGATGTATACATAGAGAAAGCCGTGTGCAATGAAAAATGCAAGCACGGTTTGGGGAGGGATTTTTGTTACGTATTTTAACAAAGAAATTATCTACTCCATCCGACTAGTTCCGGGTTCAAGTCCCGAGCAACCCATTTTATATAGAATATCGAAATTCTATATATCCGCATTATTTTTTTGTAACTGACTTCATTGATATTCATTTAGATTCAAAAAATTCGGATGAATCTCCATAGATAAGATCATAGATAGATATCTATGGATATGGATATTGGTTGACACGGGTATATAAGTCATATTATACTGTTGAATAACAAGCCCTCATATGAAGAATCAATAGAATCTTACGTAATTCGAGAGTATCTATGGAGATGGAAACCAACTAGAGTATGGAAGCTATAATTGTAAAGCACGATCGAATTTATGGAAGCATTGGTTTATACATTCCTCTTAGTCTCGATTCTACGGATAATTTTTTTCGCTATCTTTTTTCGAGAACCACCTAAAGTTCCAACTAAAAAGGTGAAATGATTTTCCGCATGATAGTACGAGAGTGGCTACTATCAAAGGGTTTGGTTAAGATATGCCAAATTCTGCCAAGTATACAAATGGAACCTAACCATACATGTCCTCCAATTATATCTTCCAAATCATCCACACTAACAATCCATCCTTCTCCTCCAAAAGGACATTTTAGTAAATAACCAATAACACTTGGGCTAAGGGTCAAGTTGGTAATTTTTCTTACATCTCCCTCTCCCGGAGCCCAGGTATCATATATGCCTCCAAAATAAAGAGCCTTGAATACTAGAAGAAAAACACCTATATCTAACAAGATTAAGTGAATACCCAAAATTGTGGTCATTTTATTTCCATCTTTCCATACACAACCAAAGAATGGAAAGGATTCTTCAAGAGTCTCAGGCCCAGAAGTGCATGATAAATACAGCCAAAACCTAATACTGCAGACGAAATTAAGTGAAGTACTCCAGATACAAAATATGGAAAGGTGTCTATAACTTCCCCACCCAGACCTACCCCCCAACCTAGAGTAGCTAAGTGGGGAAGTAAAATTAATCATTGTTCATACATGGGCTTTTCTAGTACAAAATGAGCCACTTCAAATAGGTTCATCTTTCCGGCATAATACGATTAATCCGGCATGGGCTACATGAGCCCCCAACAGTTTACCGGATAAATTGATAAGTCGTGCATTCCCGGCCCACCAAGTGAAACCGGTGGTTTCTTGGTCACGACCAGCTAAAGCTAAAGTTTCATTAAAGAGCGTTTCCACGGGGTAGAACCTCCTCAGGGAATATAAGGTTTTGAAGTTACAAAAGTTGTACCTATGAACCAACCACCTAAGGCGAAATAGGCACAAGGAAAGAGTAATAGACCGGACCAACCTACAAAAATGAAACGGTCTCTACGTAACCAGTCATCCATAATATCAAATAAATCATTTTAATCTTTGGTAAATTGACCAAGGGCTATAGTCATAGTGATCCTCCTATTCAACTACTTCAACCATTTCCGAACACCTCATGGCATTTTCAGGGCATTTGAGGATTCGATCATTTATTTATATATGATTTGACTTCTCGTACATGGCCCCCTCTTTAATTCTAATGGGTTTTGAAGATAAAAAAAACCTTTCTTGGTCCATAACCTAAACTAGGTAAATCCATTTTGGAGCTGTCCTATTCTTTTCTGTTGGCGAAAGCTGTTTGCAAGAAAAGGTGTATCATCACCTTACATACACAAGTCCTTTTACTATAGGAATGAACCCTGACCTAATATCGCCGAAAGAGGCATGTTGTGAAGTGGTTGAGTGATGAAAGAGTTTCTAAAGTAGAAGTTTAGAGTAGCTTTTTGTCACTTCATTATGAGGATAAAGAAAAATATATTTCACAAGGAGCTGAGGAACTTGGCCAGTTTCTGAGACACTGACTTCTGGGATTCCTCCAACCATTCTTCATTACCATCATAATCATCATCGTTCTCGAAAACAAGATATATCCCGCGCTTTTTCAGTGAGAGCCCAGGAAAGTAGGGCGGGTCTCGCAGCACTATATCTATCCTGTCTCCTTCTTTTAACATCCGAACCATTGGCTTGAATTCCGGAAATCTAATCAAGTAAAGCTGGTCCTCACTTGTGTCGGGGATCCCCATCAGGTTAAACACCGTGGTGTGTATTGGAACTTCAAGCCTGAGAAGCCTTCCTTTAATGCCCACGACTTCTGGCAGTGGAATGTTTCCCGGGTGTACACTGTCCAGAGAGACAACAGCAGCAAAAATTATTCCTCTAATCTCGCAGTTCTTTGGAGCAGAAAAATGAGAAATTTCCTGAGAAAACCATCGTGGAATCTCGCTCCCAGGGACACTCAAGTGGTACAAATGCTTTAAAGCAACCTGAATTTTCCATGAAAACCACATTTAAGGTCAAATTTTCTGCATTCATAATTGAACATACTAAACAAAGGGAGAAAAACTGAGAACTGATCTTCAATTATCTTTTGCTTCAGTAAAATAATCTCTCAAAGTGGGAGCTATGAGTTGTCTTTTCACCTTTTCAATTCTTCTCACTGCTGGCAAGCACGCTTTGCAACCACCCAAAAATAAACTTCTTAGAGACTTCAATACATGGAGACCGGGGATGTCAACTAAATTGCTGCAACTGGTAAAATTCAGCTCCTTTAAACCCTCCACATTTGTCAAGTCATATATACGCTCCAATGCAGTACAGTTTGCCATATTCAACTCAATCAAGCTTGAGGGAAGTGGAGGCAGATATATGAGCTTGTTACAATGAGACAAATCGAGCTTTTTTAGAAGCACAAGGCCCCTCAGACTGGATGGCAAGCTAGAAAAATTGTTACGACCCAAATTCATTTCCTCCAAGGACGACAACCTTTCAAAATTATCAGAGATGCTTCCTGAAAATCCCCAAGCATGAGCATCCATCTCTTTCAATGAACAGAGATTTGCAAAGGACTCTGGAAGAACGATATGTTTTAGAGGCTGTTCTCTATTCAGCTCTTTTCTCATTATCAATGATGTCAGGCTTGTGAGCATCCCAAATTCCAGGGGTAATTCTGTGACACCAGTATCTGGCATTACAAAGTAGACCAGACTTTTCAACTTCCCAAGTGAAGCAGGTAGTTGCCGGAGTTGGGTGCATTCACTTAGTCTTAAGGTGCGAAGCCTTTCAAGCATTCCTATGGACTCTGGCAGTGTTGTTATCATGGTGTTATACAAGCACAGATCGGTGAGGCTCAACATTTTTCCAATGGACTCTGGTAATGTTTTAAGTGAACGACACGATGTCATCCGAAGTTTTTCAAGCATGCTCAGAGCCCCAACCTGACTAGGAAGTTCTTCAATTCCTGTTCCCGCTAAATCTAAAAAACCCAAAGATGACAAGCCGCCAATTGTGTCGGGCAATTGGCTTAGATGTTTACAACGATTGAGGGACAGGTCTTTTAACTGGGATAAGTGACCCACAGAAGCAGGTAGCTGTGTCAGCGAACTGCTACCGAGGAAAAGAAGTGTCAATGATCTGAGATTCCCAATCGTATCAGGAAGTGACGTGAGCGATCTGCACAGCACAAGAGTTAGTCTCTCAAGTTCTGTCCAAGACTCTATTGAATTAGGAAGTCCTTTGATGGCCGAACCATCAAGAGCAATGTTCTTTAGAGAACCCAGTTCTCCTATGCAATCAGGAAGTTGTTCCAGTGCACTGCAATCTTTTAAACTGAAATTCTCTAATTTTGTGAGACGAAAGATTGACTGAGGAAGTTGCGCTATCGCTGTGTAATCAATGAAAAGCTCCTTCAAAGATCTCATGCCGCTAAGGTCTGTCGGCAGTTCCTTGAGCTTTGAACAACCAGAGAGGACAAGCGTTTCGAGACATTTCAATCCAGAGACATCACTTGGGAATTCCAAAAGATTGGAGCAGTCACTGAGGTTCAAATATTTTAACTTGGTCAGGTCACCCAGTGACTTATGAATCTTCAGAAGTCCTTTGCAACACACAAGAATCAGTTTCTCCAACTTATCAAACCCAGATAAATCGGGGATATCAGTAAGGTCGTAGCAATCACGGAGATCCATGACCAACAATTTCTTAGCCAACTGTCAACAAGAGTATTTTAGAAGCAAAATAATTATGGTAGAGAACACTGAGGGAAATGGACTTATGACAAAAATAAAGGGCAAAGATGGAAAGTAGAGGAACATATGCATAAATTGCTTATGTAAAAGTGCAAGAAAAGAGTCCAGAAGCAAGCAGTCGAAGCAATTAGTATCTTTATGGATGGAAAGGCCAAGCTGACAGAAGGAATTCTAGGAGCATGATTCAGTTCTTTTGCCAGCGAGTAAACTTAATGGATTTCTTGAAGCTGTTCAAAGAAAGAAGACAGGATAAGAAGTGCACCCGTGTCAATGGGTTTTTCTCCTTCTGCACCTATTCTACAAAGATTAATAAACCAGGAAAAAGTCTGAGTTCAGCGCAAATGATATAACCTTTTCATCGATTATCCACAAATCTTGTATAGAAGGTACTTTGGTATTCGTGATCACGAGGCCAGATGTTGACTCCAGTGCTACATACTCTCCTCACATCAAAATAGTTGACTGCTACTAAGGTCTAGGCAGCACTGAAGTAGAATCATCTACAAGTCATGAGGTTTTCGTATAACATACCTGTTTTTTGGAATGTCTCCTATCCCGCATACTAGTGATTTTGCTTTCCGAGAGGTCAAGGACTCCAAGATCCTGGGGGCAACTGTCGAAAGGAAACGTCTTCAGAGGGCACCCTTTCCACTGTAGCCACTTTAATTCTGCTGGTATATGCTCGAAACCTCCATCCAGTGCCACATGATTAATTTGAAGCAGCCTAAGGTCGACCATCTGTGTAAAACAAGTAGTTTGCAGAGTCAGCACCTCCTCATTGTCTTGCTTCCAGGGAAAACATGTCTTGCACATTTCTATGAAGTATGCAAATGCTGACTGAAAAGAGCGGTGCAAAAGGAAGTTATGTCTTAGTCCATCTGTAATGCTTATCTCCTCCCTTTTTCCCATGTCCAAGGCAATTCCCAGAATGTTTCTTGTTCCCTGTGACCATTTGACATAAAAGCATTTCAGACACGAAATCAAATCAAGTTCTCAGAAAGGGAAGGCTGAAATGCATATATTAATTTGTGAATAAGGAGCGACGCAAGTATTTGATAGATATAAAAGCTTAAAAACCTCATCTTGTGAGAAATTTAAAGAAAATTTTCGTCATTACCTACCTCTCAACTCAAAATTATTTGTAGCATGTTTGTTCGACAAGTAAGGAACATATATATGAGAAGAAACAACTACCGAACTGAGGCTGCATCAGTTATCAATCTACTTTAAGAAGATTTTTGCATCACCCACAATAGAAGTTTGTGACAGATTAATTCTCCTAAGGTTTAAGAAATTCATTTGTACAAGTCAAGATTGGAAAACAGTCTTCCCTACCTTCTTGTTCTTCAGAACCGTGAGGATTTCATTGCGGTCCCATAATCTGCTGCGCATACTAGGGTGATCATAGTTTTCTCGCTGTACGATCTCTCTTCCCATGTCTCTTATTTGGTCATGCATCCACAAGATGCCATCCTCAATGATTTTAAGGAGCGATTTCGCTGTTAGGACCTTGATTGTTATCTCAGGATTTAGACCACAACCCCTCAATACGTATATAGCATCTTCTCTGGTCATCTTCATCTGAACGAAGAAGCATGCGATATCGAGGAAAACGCACTTCTCTTGGTCATCAAGTGCATTAAAGCTTATCATAAGAACATCTTGCAAAGACTGGGGTCGAATCCATCTCAGCTTCTGCAATGCATCTTGCCATTCCTCTGCCCTCCTCTTGTCATACAAGAAGGATCCAAACACTTCCAGAGCCAGCGGGAGTCCCCCCGTCAGAGCCACAATTTCCTCTGCCGCGCCCTTTAAACTTTTATTCGGTTGGTCCCTTCCGAAGGCATGGAAACTGAACAGCTGAAGTGCCTCTGGGGAAGTCAACTCCTTCACCTCATAAAACACATTCACTATGCTCTCCGGGAGGACCTCTTTGTCTCGTGTGGTCACGATGATTCGAGTTCCTTCGTAGAACCAGTCTCGACTACCAACCAGCGCCTTAATTTGCCTTAGGTCGTCCACATCATCGAGCACAATGAAAACGGGTTCCTCGAATGCTAGACTTCTTATCAGATCGATGCCGGCTCCGACATTCTCAATTCGCCGTCCCGACTCTTTACTTGAGGTAAGATTACTGATCAGTTTGGCTTGGAGAGATTCTAAGCCACCTTCCATCCGGGAAGCCTCTCTTATCTTTGGAACAAAGCTGCGGCGTCGGAAGTGAACCACGAGCTTGTTGTAAAGAGCCTTGGCAAGGGTTGTCTTGCCGATTCCTCCCATTCCATAGAATCCCAAGATCAGGACACCCTTCAAATTAATGTCCACGATCCGCTTCAGCTCTTCGAAGCGACGTTCGAGTCCAACGGGATACTTGGCCACTCCCAAGGGCGTGTTCTTCAACTTAGTCAATATTCTCTTCACTAGAGATTGGATTAGCTCCGCTTCGTCCCTGTCATGAACGTGATCACCATGTAAAGTGGAGTCGAGGATTAAATTAGACAATGGAATTGTGGCGAATTCCCGGATGCTTGAATACAGCTCGCTTATTTAAACATTCACTCACGGTCTGCACTTTATGAAATGATCTTCCAAAACGATTTTTTAAATTCTCATTCATTGATTTATAAATTGAATACTTAGCTGCCAACTTCTGTATCAAGGATGTGGATGATCTTTTGTCAAGGTCATGTTTTCCATTTTCCAAACCTCAGAATCTAAAACATGTTCATCCGCATGCTGGGAAAGAGATGTATTCTTTTATACGAGTCTTGAGTGATTAATCTTATGCAATTCCAACTGATTATTAGGTTGCAAACTGTAGACATCATTTAAATATGCAAAATTAATTGAAAATAAAGTTGAAACGACGCACTTCTAGTTTGTGTTTCGTTCCGGAATATGATGGAATTCTTTTTGCAATTCTTTTTACCGTTGATGGCTTGGAGCTTATGTATGTGCTCATTCTTTTTATCGTTAATGGAGTATCACACTGACAAAACAGAAATAACTGCGAATTATCATTATCATTATTTATCAGCGTGTTAACTTATTTAGTAATGCTAGTTACCCAAAAGTCGTTATGCAAAATTGGTATATACTGAGCAATGTGTGTACTATAAGCATGCACTTGAATGAAAGTGTTGTATTTGAAATCAAATAAAAATAGGCCTAACACCACTCACAACCCCAAATTGATATATCCGTGCCACAATTGCTCTAAGTTAATTTTTGTGTCACAAAAAATCCCTATGCCACATTTACACTAAAAAATTCTTAGATTAACCACAATTTATGGTAAATGTGGTATGATTATACATGTGTTGGGTAGTTTGGAGTAAATGTAACATGGGTATACTTATTTGGCCGCTACATCCAATGGCTAGCGAGCTCTAGCAACCCTTGCCCAGTGCTTGCTGGCCACTGATGGAAAAAAAAAATTAATAAAAAAATTTTAAAAATTAAAAAGAACTATTAAAAGTTATTTTTTAAATGTCAACGTAAGCGTTGTTCATTCTACATCGCAAGCCATCCCACGTAGAATGACGTACGACGGCCAATATTTACGTCAGCAATTTCTAGCCTAAATTGGCTACATGGATTGAATCAACATCAATATAAAAGGGTTTAGGATTAAATTAATCCAATTAAAATGTTTATGACTGAATTTATATCAATACAATACATTTATGACCTTTTTTTATACTTTCTCCCAATTTCATCTCCTTTCTTCTTACAAGGATTTGAACATGTTCTAAACATCATAATGGAGAACAACATCGACAACAATAATCATTTCCAATCATCCTAACTCAATCCGGATTTCACCGTGCAATTATCATAGGACTCGTTTAGTGAATTCCGTGACAACAATATATACGTGCCAACTCTACCTCACAACAAGCCAAATTCGATGATGACGAAATGCAACGATTCAATGGTTGGGAGGAATTGTAAGGGCATCGCTTAAACCTAGTCTCCATCAAGACCCTTCCCCGGAAAAAACCCCCAAGCAATTGCAGAGCTAGCTAGATGGAGAAGAGCGTTCAATATGTAAAGTAAATTCCAGTGGATCATACAAGACAACAGGCGTAGCTCGACAGTGAAAGATGTAGAAACGGCTGTCTACGGATATGACTGATTATTGTGAGAAATGAGAGCGGCCAAAAGTAGCCAACATGAACAAGAGGACAACGAAGACACTTTATCATCCGCACGGTTGAGGGACGCAATGTCGAAGTTATTGAATTTATTAGACATTCTCTTTGGTGTAATTTGTGTTCGATCGTTATCAGGAAATTTGTAAATGTGATTTTTTTTCAGATTATTTGAAAATGAAGCTGTACTTTATCCGTGTTTAATTGGGTGAGTGTTTTTCATTAATTCCCCTCGATTAATTTTTTATTTATTTATAAATAAAAACGTGCTTGGCACGGGAAGGTCTCGTGCCTGGGCCTGACACAATAGTGTGCCGAGCCTAGCGTGACAGGCGCGGCCGATTGGCCACCCCCGACTTTAGTATTCTTCTTTCAAAAGAAAACTCAGCATTGTTCTCCACTAAAAATGAATACGACGATTACAACTAAACCTAAATCTCGCAGAAATGATGTGTTTCGGCATATTTAGGCGTGTGGTATTAGATCATATGCATCGGAATATATAAACTTATATTAGATTACCGTATCAGAAATCATATATATAATAAGTTCATGTTATCACTGTTTGATACAGAATGTATATATATTCGATCACTCTCGCAACTTAAGCTAGAGAAAGAAGCAACTTAAGCCATAGAAAGAAGAAAGCACCAGGCACCATTAAAATTCGCATGGCGGAATGCAGAGTGAAATTTCTCAGCAGCGGGAAATTACTTCTTGCATGAAAGGCATGCCTTTCCCTCTCTCTATTTCCTCTAGAAGCCGCAAGTTCCTAGGGAAGAAAGTCAAAAGAAGAAAGGGAAGCAAGGTCAACTTGCTAACACTTGGACGTGAAGAAAAAGTTGCGGCTGTTCTCAGTTCACACTGAAGTCGGCAATCCTCAAAAGGCAGTGACAGCCTCAGCTTATAAATAAGGCAGCACGTGAAGCATTTGAAGACAGGCCAAAGTGCCTCAAAGGCAGAAGTGCCTCAAGGTTGAAAGGTCTCAGAGAGGCTCAACAACCTCAAGCCATCGCAGGCAGAGTAGACTCGGGGAGAGAGCCTCAAGCCAGAGAGAGGACGTCACGCCACACGGAGGTGGAGAACCTCAAGCTAGAAAGGAAGCCACCAGGTGCAAAGGTGAGCTTTAGGGAAGCCACATGCATGTGAGCTTCAGGGAAAGCCTCTAGCAGTGAGAGCTTCAGAACAGGAAGTCACCATGTGCAACGGTGAACTTCTAAGAGAGAGGCACTATAGCCTCAGTAACTTTGTGTGAGCGAGCTATCCTTTTGTGATCAAGAAGGGAAAATATAATAGCTGAAAGTATCCTTGTATCAATTAGTTTGAGTGTGAGTATTTTGAGTATGTGGTGGGAGAGAAGTTGTACTGTAATAGTTGTGTGAGAGACATTATTTGAGAGTTATACTTGTACCATAGTTTAGTATAACAAGTGTCTTAAGTTGTTTATTACAATTCTCTTGTGTTACCATCACAACATTTCTGCATACCCTCTTAGTGGTATTAGAGCGAAAGCTGCACACTCTACAATTGATATCAGAGCAAAGGGTTGCACACCCAACAGTTGGTATCAGAGCAAAGGGTCACATAATCTACAGGTAGCAGCAGCAAGCTCCAAGGATGAAGAACTAGAGGCGAAGACTTGAGAGACAAAGGAGTACTTTCGATGGATACTTTAACAGATCGCGTGTTCCTCGGCACAAAATGCGCCGGTGTTGCCCCTAATTGTCCATATCGGAATTCTTCAAACCACCATGTTCGACGCACCACTACAAAGCAAGATACCCTTTGCCAGCTTGCTTATTACGCAGTTTCTTTTATTTATTCCTTCATCGTACGCCCCCTTTTCCGAAGTCTTCACGTCATTTCGATTAGTCTCCTCGAATACACACAAGAGACTGCCCGGAGTCGCCCTCTGCAGAGCGCCCGGAAGGGACGGAGGCTTTGGAATACATTACGGATATTTAAAATTTTTAAAATAGATCGAGTATGTCTGATTTCCCCGAATACGGTTTTGATGAAATGACTAGAAATGAACAGCAACTGCAGCACAGTTTCCGAGTTCAGATTAGAAGCGACCGATCAAAGATGGAAGAAGAAGAAGGGTTTAAGTTCAATCGACTGCTGATTCTAAACCGTATTCATCATGAACTTTCGAAGTAAGTGCGAAGGAGGCAATCGCGGGGTAAATAAGTTACTCACCTCACCCTCGAATCCCAGCCGGAGATTCCACCAGCCTTCTCCATGGCCTTCCTCCACCGGTCGACCTTCTCCTCCCCGTAATTCTCTTTGAGCGTCTGGAAATCCGGCTTGAACGGGCCCGCCTGCCTCCGCACGTGCGAGGGGTCCACGTTGTAGAACACCGGGAGCAACAGCTTCCGGCGCTCGACGATGTACGCGAGCTCCTCCAGGCACCACCTCGAGTCGGCGTATCTCTCGGAGATGATGGCCACGGCGGCCGCCGAGTCGTCGATCGCGTCCAGGAGGCCCGACGATATCTCCTCCCCTCCCTCGAGGCCTTCCTCGTCGCGGAAGGCGCGGACGCCGTTGAGCACGAGCTCGCGGTAGAGGCGATCCGTGACGCCGTGGCGAGTGTCGGCGCCGCGGAAGCTGAGGAAGACGTCGTAGCGGTAGCGAGAGGAGGACAGGGCGTCGTCCTCTTCGGGATCTTCCAGCACCATCGTCGTTGCCTTCGCTTTCGCGAGGTCTCTTCGCGGAGCAGGTGATTGCAGAGGCTAGTGGCCAGGGTTAATGACAGTACAAAGCGCTTCGTGACGATGACTACACGAGGAATGAGCATCATCGTACGGACGGATTCCAGCTCCCCTTGGCGCGTGTACATGGGGAGCGTAGCGATTTCTACTAACTCCGAACTCCGAAGTGAAGTATGTGGCCTGTCTTAACTTTTTATTGAAAAATCTTCAAGTCCACTTCAATCAAAAGAAATTTTTTAAAATTTATCATGGAAGCACAATCAAATCATAAAATTTATCAAATTAATATAATAGAGCCCTCTTATTAATTCCACCATTTAACAAAAAATGCTGACATGATTTTCTTTCAATATTTTCTTTATTTTAAGTGGTATGACCTAGTTAAAATATGATTTTCTTTCAATATCTTTTACTATCATTTGTATTTAAATTAAATTTTAAAAATAAGGAGAGAGTTGAGTGGGGGCATGACTGGAGATTCTCTCTCCTTTTTTGTTTATTTATAATTTATCTTATTTTTAGTTCCACTTAAATAAAATTTATATTAAAAATCATATTTGGATTAAAATTTTCTTTTTTTTATAAAAAAAGTTACACTAACTTAGAATTGAAGAAAATAATTCATTGCACAAATTTGACAAGTCTTATGACTTTTTGCACTTTTTATAAGTTTCGAGTTCAATTACACTTTTATGATAGTTTATAATATGATTTCTAATACGCTTATCCCTCAGAAATACATACTCGAGGGATGCTTGAACATGTTTGTCTTCTTCGTTCAATATCTAAATTTCAATATTTCCACACGTGCGCATTCATCTCGATCCATTTTAAAAAATTATATTTGTTAACACCAAAAATGGCTTAGTGGGCCGTGGGTGAATAATAAGGCCCAATAAGCTGGAGATTTGTGAAGCAAGCCCATAAGAGTTTAGGAGAAATCGCCATCAAGGCTACTGACTAGGGGTGTGCAACGGGAACCGCCCGAACCGGGAACCGGCCGGACCGGATTGGACCGGCCGATTTTGGGCCCGCCGAAGATTCCACCAGCCTTCTCCATGGCCGTCCTCCATGGGCGGACCTTCTTCGCCCCGTACCTCACCTCGTGCTTCCGAAACCCCGGCTCGAACGGGCCCGCCTGCCTCCGCACGTGCGAGGGGTCCACGTTGTAGAATAGCGGGAGCAACAGCTCCCGGCACTCGACGATGTACACGAGCTCCTCCAGGCACCACCTCGACTCGACGTAGTTCTCGGAGATGACGGCCACGGCGGCTACCGAGTCGTCGATCCCCTCTAGGAGGCCCAACGATATCTCCTCCCCTCCCTCGAGGCCTTCCTCGTCGCGGAAGGCGCGGACGCCGCTGAGCACGAGCTCGCGGTAGAGGCGATCGGTGACGCCGTGGCGCGTGTCGGCGCCGCGAAAGCTGAGGAAGACGTCGTAACGATAGCGGGAGGAGGACAGGAGGAGGACAGGGCGTCCTCCTCTTCGGGATCTTCCCGCACCATCGTCGTCGACTTCGCTTTAGCGAGGTCCCTTGACAGAGGAGGCGATTGCAGGGACCACTGGCCAGCTTTAATGGCACTTAAACTTTAACGAGAAAATATTGGCTGGGTTTAACCTTTCACGAAGGCGGTGGGTTAAACCAGGCAGCGACGACACGTGGCGCCACATAAACGAGGGTGTAGGCGTTCAAAATTTGCGCGGGCCGCGTGTGGAGCCCACCACTCTAACGATCCCTGCTCTGCTCTCCTCTGCGACGCCTGCGCCCTGTCGAATCGTCCTCTCTCTCTCTCCCTTCTCCGTTCAGTTCCGTTGCGGGGAGAACAAAAGTCGCACAGCTGCTTTCTTCCCCCTCCTTTGCTCTCTCTCTCCATCCTCGCCGACAAGCTCTCTCTCTCCATCCTCGCCGACGAGCTCTCTCTCTCCATTCTCAACTTCGACGCCCCTCAAGCGGGGAGAAAATATTGGCTGGGTTTAATCCTCCACATAGGAGGTGGGTTAAACCACTCAGCGATCGACACGTGGCGCCACGTAGGCGAGGGCGTCAAGCGTTCAAAATTCGCACGGGCCCCGTGTGGGGCCCACCACTCCGACGCTCCCTGCTCTGCGACACCTGAGCCTCCTGTCGAATCGTCCTCTCTCTCTCTCCCTTCTCTGTTCCGTTCCGTTGTGGAGGAGAACAAAAAGGTCGCACAGCTGCTTCTCTTCCCCCTTCCTCTGCTCTCTCTTTCCATTCTCGCGCACAGCTGCTTCTCTTCCCCTCCTCTGCTCTCTCTCTCCATTCTCCCCGACGAGCTCTCGCTCTCCATTCTCAACTCCGATGCCCCTTAAGCCGGGAGAAAATATTGGCTGGGTTTAACCCTCCACGTAGGCAGTCGGTTAAACCACTCAGCGATCGACACGTGGCGCCACGTAGGCGAGGGCGTCAGGCGTTGTAAATTCGCGCGGGCCGCGTGTGGGGCCCACTACTCTGACACTCCCTGCTCTGCTCTCCTCTGCGACGCCTGAGCTTCCTGTAGAATCGTCCTCTCTCTCTCTCCCTTCTCTGTTCCGTTCCGTTGCAAAGGAGAACAAAAAGGTCGGACAGCTACTTCTCTTCCCCCTTCCTCTACTCTCTCTTTCCATTTTCGCGCACAGCTGCTTCTATTCCCCTCCTCTGCTCTCTCTCTCCATTGTTGCCGACGAGCTCTCTCTCACCATTCTCGACTCCGACGCCCCTCAAGCCGGGAGAAAATATTGGCTGGGTTTAACCCTCCATGTAGGCGGTGGGTTAAATCACTCAGCGATCAACACGTGGCGCTACGTAAGCGAGGGCGTTAGGCGTTCAAAATTTGCGCGGGCCGCGTGTGGGGCCCACCACTCTGACACTCCCTGCTTTGCTCTCCTCTGCGACGCCCGAGCCTCCTGTCGAATCGTCCTCTCTCTCTCTCCCTTCTCCGTTCCGTTCCATTGCGAAGGAGAACTAAAAGGTCGCACAGCTGCTTCTCTTCCCCCTTCCTCTGCTCTCTCTTTCCGTTCTCGCGCACAGCCACTTCTCTTCCCTTCCTCTGCTCTCTCTCTCCATTGTTGCCGACGAGCTCTCTCTCACCATTCTCGACTCCGACGCCCCTCAAGCCGGGAGAAAATATTGGCTGGGTTTAACCCTCAATGTAGGCGGTGGGTTAAATCACTCAGCGATCAACACGTGGCGCTACGTAAGCGAGGGCGTCAGGCGTTCAAAATTTGCGCGGGCCGCGTGTGGGGCCCACCACTCTGACACTCCCTGCTTTGCTCTCCTCTGCGACGCCTGAGCCTCCTGTCGAATCGTCCTCTCTCTCTCTCCCTTCTCCGTTCCGTTCCATTGCGAAGGAGAACTAAAAGGTCGCACAGCTGCTTCTCTTCCCCCTTCCTCTGCTCTCTCTTTCCGTTCTCGCGCACAGCTACTTCTCTTCCCTTCCTCTGCTCTCTCTCTTCATTCTCACCGACGAGCTCTCTCTCTCCATTCTCGACTCCGACGCCCCTCAAGTCGGGAGAAAATATTGGCTGGGTTTAACCCTCCACATAGGCGGTGGGCTAAACCACTCAGCGATCGACATGTGGCGCCACGTAGGTGAGGGCCTCAGGCATTCGAAATTCCCGCGGGCTGCGTGTGGGGCCCACCAATCTGACGCTCCCTGCTCTACTCTCATCTGCGACGCCTGAGCCCCCTGTCGATCGTCCTCTCTGTCTCTCCTTTCTCCGTTCCGTTCCATTCCGTTCCGTTCCGTTGTAGAGCAGAAAAAAAACGTCGCACAGCTACTTCTCTTCCCCTCCTCTCCTCTCTCTCTCCATTCTCGCCGACAAGCTCTCTCTCTCCATTCTCGACTCCGACGCCCCTCAAGCCAGTTGTCTCCGTCAACCCCGACGCCGACAACGCCGACTCCGCCTCCGCCTCCGCCTCCACCTCCGACGCCCTCTCGCGACTCCAACGCCCCCTCCGGTAGGGCCCCACCCGCAGCCCGCGGGAATTTCGAACGCCTTACGCCCTCGCCTACGTGGCGTCACGTGTCGATCGCCGAGTGGTTTAACCCACCGCCTACGTGGAGGGTTAAATCCAACCAATATTTCTCCCGGCTTGAGAAGCGTCGGAGTCGAGAATGGAGAGAGAGAGCAGAAGAGGGGAAGAGAAGCAGCTGTGCGCAAGAATGGAAAGAGAGAGCAGAGGAAGGGGGAAGATAAGCAGCTGTCTGACCTTTTTGTTCTCCTCCGCAACGGAACGGAACGGAGAAGGGAGAGAGAGAGAGGACGATTCGACAGGGGGATCAGGCGTCGCAGAGGAGAGCAGAGCAGGGACCGTCAGAGTGGTGGGCTCCACACGCGGCCCGCGCGAATTTTGAACTCCTGAAGCCCTCGCCTACGTGGCGCCACGCGTCGATCGGTGAGTGGTTTAACCCACCGCCTACGTGGAAGGTTATATTTTCTCCCGGCTTGAGGGGCGTCGAAGTCGAGAATGGAGAGAGAGAGCTCGTCGACGAGAATGGAGAGAGAGAGCAGACGAGGGGCAGAGAAGCAGTTGTGCGCGAGAATGGAAAGAGAGAGCAGAGGAAGGGGGAAGAGAAGCAGCTGTGCGATTTTTTTGTTCTCCTCCGCAACGGAACGGAACGGAACGGAGAAGGGAGAGAGAGAGAGGACGATTCGACAGGAGGCTCAGGCGACACAGAGGAGAGCAAAGCAGGGAGCATCAGAGTGGTGGGCCCCACACGCGGCCAGCGCGAATTTTCAACACCTGACGCCCACGCCTACGTGGCGCCACGGGTCGATCGCTGAGTGGTTTAACCCACCGCCTACGTAGAGGGTTAAACCCAGCCAATATTTTCTCCCGGCTTGAGGGGCGTCGGAGTTGAGAATGGAGAGAGAGAGCTCGTCGACGAGAATGGAGAGAGAGAGTAGAGGAGGGGAAGAGAAGCAGCTGTGCGCGAGAATGGAAAGAGAGAGTAAAGGAAGGGTGAAGAGAAGCACCTGTGCGACCTTTTTGTTCTCCTCCGCAACGGAACGGAACGGAGAAGGGAGAGAGAGAGAGGACGATTCGACACGGGGCTCAGGGATCGCAGAGGAGAGCAGAGCAAGGATCGTCAGAGTGGTGGGCTTCACAAGCGGCCCGCGCGAATTTTGAACGCCTGAAGCCCTCGCCTACGTGGCACCACGTGTCGATCGCTGAGCAGTTTACCCACCACCTACGTGAAGGGTTAAACCCAGCCATTATTTTCTCCCGACTTAAGGGGCGTCGAAGTCGAGAATGGAGAGAGAAAGCTCGTCGGCGAGAATGGAGAGTGACAGTAGTGGAGGGGAAGAGAAGCAACTTTGCGCGAGAATGGAAAGATAGAGCAGAGGAAAGGGGAAGGGAAGCAGCTGTGCGACCTTTTTGTTCTCCTCCGCAACGGAACGGAACGGAGGTGGGAGACAGAGAGAGAGGACGAATCAACAGGGGGCTCAGGCGTCGCAGAGGAGAGCAGAGCATGGAGCATCAGAGTGGTGGGCCCCACAAGCGGCCCGCACGAATTTTCAACGCCTGACGCCCACGCCTACGTTGCGCCACGGGTCGATCGCTGAGTAGTTTAACCCACCGCCTACGTGGAGGGTTAAACCCAGCCAATATTTTTTCCCGACTTGAGGGGCATCGGAGTTGAGAATGGAGAGACAGAGCAGAGGAGGGGAAGAGAAGCAGCTGTGCGTGAGAATGGAAAGAGAGAGTAGAGGAAGGGGGAAGAGAAGCAGCTGTGCGACCTTTTTGTTCTCCTCCGCAACGGAACGGAACGGAGAAGGGAGAGAGAGAGAGGACGATTCCACACGGGGCTCAGGGATCGCAGAGGAGAGCAAAGCAAGGATCGTCAGAGTGGTGGGCTTCACAAGCGGCCCGCGCGAATTTTGAACGCCTGAAGCCCTCGCCTACGTGGCGCCACGTGTCGATCGCTGAGCGGTTTAACCCACCACCTACGTGAAGGGTTAAACCCAGCCATTATTTTCTCCCGGCTTAAGAGGCGTCGGAGTTGAGAATGGAGAGAGAAAGCTCGTCGGCGAGAATGGAGAGTGACAGTAGTGGAGGGGAAGAGAAGCAACTTTGCGCGAGAATGGAAAGAGAGAGCAGAGGAAAGGGGAAGGGAAGCAGTTGTGTGACCTTTTTGTTCTCCTCCGCAACGGAACGGAACGGAGGAGGGAGAGACAGAGAGGACGAATCGACAGGGGGCTCAGGCGTGGGAGAGGAGAGTAGAGCAGGGAGCGTTAGAGTGGTGAGTCCCACACGTGGCCCGCGCGAATTTTGAACGCCCGACGCCCTCGTCTACGTGGCTCCACGTGTCGATCGCTGAGTGGTTTAACCCACCGCCTACGTGGAGGGTTAAACCTAGCCAATATTTTCTCCCGGCTTAAGGGGCGTCGGAGTCGAGAATGGAGAGAGAGAGCTCGTTGGCGAGAATGGAGAGAGAGAGCAGAGGAGGGGAAGAGAAGCAGTTGTGCGCGAGAACGGAAAGAGAGCGCAGAGGAAGGGGTGAGAGAAGCAGCAGTGCGACCTTTTTGTTCTCCTCAGCAACGGAACGGAACGGAGAAGGGAAAGAGAGAGAGGACGATTCGACAGGGGGATCAGGCGTCGCAGAGGAGAGCAGAGCAGGGACCGTCAGAGTGGTGGGCTCCACACGCGGCCCGTGCGAATTTTGAACGCCTGACGCCCTCGCCTACGTGGCGCCACATGTCGATCGCTAAGTGGTTTAACCTACTGCCTACTTTGAGGGTTAAACCAAGCCAATATTTTCTCCCGGCTTGAGGGGCGTCGGAGTCGAGAATGGAAAGAGAGAGCTCGTCGGCGAGAATGTAGATAGAGACCATAGGAGGGGAAGAGAAACAGCTGTACGCGAGAATGGAGAGAGAGAGCAGAGGAAGGGGGAAGAGAAGCAGCTGTGCGACCTTTTCGTTCTCCTCCGCAACGGAACGGAACGGAGAAGGGAGAGAGAGAGAGAGGACGATTCGACAGGGGGCTCAAGCATCGAAGAGGAGAGCATAGCAGGGAGAGTCAAAGTGGTGGGTCCCAACCCCGGCCCGCGCGAATTTTGAAAGCCTGAAGCCCTCGCCTACGTGGCGCCACGTGTCGATCGCTGAGTGGTTTAACCCAACGCCTACGTGGAGGGTAAAACCTAGCCAATATTTTTTGCCGGCTTGAGCGGCGTCGGAGTCGAGAATGGAGAGAGAGAGCTCGTCGGCAAGAATGGAGAGAGAGAGCAGAGGAGGGGAAGAGAAGCAACTGTGCACGAGAATGGTAAGAGAGAGCAGAGGAAGGGGGAAGAGAAGCAGCTGTGTGACCTTTTTTTTCTAATTCGCAACGGAACGGAACGGAGGAGGGAGAGAGAGAGAGGACGATTCGACAGAAGGCTCAGGCGTCGCAGAAGAGTGCATAGCAGGGAGTTTCAGAGTGGTGGGTCCCACACGCGGCCCGCGCGAATTTTTAACTCCTGACGCCCTCGCCTACGTGGCACCACGTGTCGATCGCTAAGTGGTTTAACCAACCGCCTACGTTGAGGGTTAAACCTAGCTAATATTTTCTCCGGCTTGAGGGGCGTCAAAGTCGAGAATGGAGAGAGAGAGCAGAGTAGGGGAAGAGAAGCAGCTGTGCGCAAGAATGGAAAGAGAAAGCAGAGAAAGGGGGAAGAGAAGCAGTTGTGCGACCATTTTGTTCTCCTCCGCAACGGAACGGAACGGTGAAGGGAGAAAGAGAGAGGACGATTCGACAGGGGGCTCAAGCGTCGCAGAGGAGGGCATACAATGGACAGTCAGAGTGTTGGGTCCCACTCCTAGCCCGCGTGAATTTTGAAAGCCTGACGCCCTTGCCTAGGTGGCGTCACGTGTCGATCGCTGCATGGTTTAACCCACTGCCTACGTGGAGGGTTAAACCTAGCCAATATTTTCTGCCGGCTTTAGAGGCGTCGGAGTCGAGAATGGAGAGAGAGAGCTCGTCGGCGAGAATGGAGAGAGAGAGCAGAGGAGGGGAAGAGAAGCAACTGTGCGCGAGAATGGTAAGAGAGAGCAGAGGAAGGGGGAAGAGAAGCAGCTGTGTGACCTTTTTTTTCTCATCCGCAACGGAACGGAACGGAGGAGGGAGAGAGAGAGAGGACGATTCGACAGGAAGGTCAAGCGTCGCAGAGGAGAGCATAGCTGGGAGCGTCAGAGTGGTGGGTCCCACACGCGGCTAGCGCGAATTTTGAACGCCTGACGCCCTCGCTTACGTGGCGCCACGTGTCGATCGCTGAGTGGTTTAACCCACCGCCTACGTGGAGGGTTAAACCTAGCCAATATTTTCTCCCGGCTTGAGGGGCGTCGGAGTCGAGAATGGAGAGAGAGTGCTCGTCGGCGAGAATGGAGAGAGAGCGCAGAGGAGGGGAAGAGAAGCGGCTGTGCGCGAGAATGGTAAGAGAGACCAGAGGAAGGAGGAAGAGAAGCAGCTGTGTGACCTTTTTTTTTCTCATCCGCAACGGAACGGAACGGAGGAGGGAGAGACAGAAAGGACGATTCGACAAGAGGCTCAAGCGTCGCAGAGGAGAGCATAGCAGGGAGCGTCAGAGTGTTGGGTCCCAAACGCGGCCCGCGCGAATTTTGAACGCCTTACGCCCTCGCCTACGTGGCGCCACGTGTCGATCGCTAAGTGGTTTAACCCACCGCCTACGTGGAGGATTAAACCTAGCCAATATTTTCTCCCGGCTTGAGGGGCGTCGAAGTTGAGAATGGAGAGAGAGAGCTCGTCGACGAAAATGGAGAGAGAGAGCAGAGGAGGGGAAGAGAAGCAGCTGTGCGCAAGAATGGAAAGAGAGAGCATAGGAAGGGGGAAGAGAAGCCGCTGTGCGACCTTTTTGCTCTCCTCCGCCACGGAACGGAACGGAGGAGGGAGAGAGAGAGAGGACGATTCGACAAGAGCCTCAGGCGTCGCAGAGGAGAGCAGACCAGGGATCGTCAAAGTGGTGGGCTCCACACGCGGCCCACGCGAATTTTGAACGCCTGATGCCCTCGCCTACGTGGCGCCACGTGTCGATCGCCGAGTGGTTTAACCCACCGCCTACGTGGAGGGTTAAACCCAGCCAATATTTTCTCCCGGCTTCAGGGGCGTCGGAGTCGAGAATGGAGAGGGAGAACTCGTCGGCGAGAATGGAGAGAGAGAGCAGAAGAGGGGAAGAGAAGCAGCTGTGCGACCTTTTTTTTCTCCTCCGCAACGGAACGGAACGGAGGGGGAGGGAGAGAGAGGACGATTGGACAGGAGGCTCAGGCGTCGCAGAGGAGAGCATAGCAGGGACCGTCAGAATCGTGGGCCCCACACACGGTCCGCGCGAATTTTGAACGCCTGATGCCCTCGCATACGTCGCGCCACGTGTCGATCGCGAGTGGTTTAACCCACCGCCTACGTGGTGGGTTAAACCTAGCAAATATTTTCTCCCGGCTTGAGGGGCGTCAGAGTCGAGAATGGAGAGAGAGAGCTCGTTGGCAAGAATAGAGAGAGAGAGCAGAGGAGGGGAAGAGAAGTAGCTGTGCGTGAGAATGAAAAAAGAAAGCAGAGGAAGGGGGAAGAGAAGCAGCTGTACGACCTTTTTTTTCTCCTCCGCAACGGAACGGAGAAGGGAGAGAAAGAGAGGACGATTTGAGAGGAGGCTCAGGCGTGGCAAAGAATAGCAGAGCAGGGAGCGTCAAAGTGGTGGGCCCCACACGCGGCCCGCGCGAATTTTGAACGCCTGACGTCTTCGCCTACGTGGCGCCACGTGTCGATCGCTGAGTGGTTTAACCGACGGCTTACGTGGAGGGTTAAACCCTACCAATATTTTCTCTCGGCTTGAGGGGCGTCGAAGTCGAGAATGGAGAGAGAGAGCTCGTGGGGGAGAATGGAGAGAAAGAGCAGAGGAGGGGAAGAGAAGTAGCTGTGCGAGAGAATGGAAAAAGAGAGCAGAGGAATGGGGAAGAGAAGCAGCTGTGCGACCTTTTTGTTCTCCTCCGTAACGGAACGGAACGGAGAAGGGAGAGAGAGAGGACGATTCGACAGGGGGCTCAGGCATCGCAGAGGAGAGCATAGCAGGGAGAGTCAGAGTGGTGGGTCCCACACCCGGCCCGCGCGAATTTTGAAATCCTGACGCCCTCGCCTACGTCGCGCCACGTGTCGATCGCTGAGTGGTTTAACCCACCGCCTATGTGGAGGGTTAAACCTAGCCAATATTTTCTACCGGCTTGAGCGGCGTCGGAGTCAAGAATGGACAGAGAGAGCTCGTCGGCGAGAATGTAGATAGAGAGCATAGGAGGGGAAGAGAAACAGCTGTACGCGAGAATGGTAAGAGAGAGCAGAGGAAAGGGGAAGAGAAGCAGCTGTGCGACCTTTTTGTTCTCCTCCGCAATGGAATGGAACGGAGAAGGCAGAGAGAGAGAGAGAGGACGATTCGACAAGGGGCTCAGGCGTCGCAGAGGAGGGCATAGCATGGAGAGTCAGAGTGGTGGATCCCACACCCAGCCCGCGCGTATTTTGAAAGCCTGACGCCCTTGTCTACGTGGCTCCACGTGTCGATCGCTGAGTGATTTAATCCACCGCCTATGTGGAGGGTTAAACCTAGCCAATATTTTTTGCCGGCTTGGGTGGCGTCGGAGTCGAGAATGGAGAGAGAGAGCTCGTCGGCGAGAATGGAGAGAGAGCGCAGAGGAGGGGAAGAGAAGCAGCTGTGCGCGAGAATGGTAGGAGAGAGCAGAGGAAGGGGGAAGAGAAGCAGCTGTGTGACCTTTTTTTTCTCATCCGCAACGGAACGAAACGGAAGAGGGAGAGAGAGAGAGGACGATTCGACAGGAGGCTCAGGAGTCGCAGAGGAGAGCATAGCAGGGAGTGTCAGAGTTGTGGGTCCCAAACACGGCCCGCGCGAATTTTGAACGCCTGACTCCCTCGCCCACGTGGCGCCACATGTCGATCGATGAGTGGTTTAACCCACCGCCTACGTGGAGAGTTAAACCTAGCCAATATTTTCTCCCGGCTTGAGGGGCGTCGAAGTCGAGAATTGAGAGAGAGAGCAGAGGAAGGGAAGAGAAGCCGCTGTGCGCGAGAGTGGAAAGAGAGAGCGGAGGATGGGGGAAGAGAAGCCGTTGTGCGACCTTTTTGTTCTCCTCCGCAACGGAACGGAATAGAGAAGGGAGAGAGAGAGAGGACGATTCGACAGGGGGCTCAGGCGTCGCAGAGGAGAACAGAGCAGGTATCGTCAAAGTGGTGGGCTCCACACGCGGCCCGCGCGAATTTCGAACGCCTGAAGACCTCGCCTACGTGGCGCCACGTGTCGATCGCTGAGTGGATTAACCCACCGCCTACGTGGAGGGTTAAACCTAGCCAATATTTTCGCCTGGCTTGAGGGGCGTTGGAGTCGAGAATGGAGAGAGAGCGCAGAGGAGGGGAAGAGAAGCGGCTGTGCGCGAGAATGGTAAGAGAGACCAGAGGAAGGGGGAAGGGAAGCAGCTGTGTGACCTTTTTTTTCTCATCCGCAACGGAACGGAACGGAGGAGAGAGAGAGAGAGAGAGACGATTCGACAGGAGGCTTAGGCGTCGTAGAGGAGAGCATAGCAGGGAGAGTTAGAGTGGTGGGTCCCACAAGCGGCCCGCGCGAATTTTGAAAGCCTGACGCCCTCGCCTACGTAGCGCCACGTGTCGATCGCTGAGTGGTTTAACCTACCGCCTACGTGGAGGTTTAAACCTAGCCAATATTTTCGCCTGACTTGAGGGGCGTTGTAGTCGAGAATGGAGAGAGAGCGCAGAGGAGGGGAAGAGAAGCGGTTGTGCGCGAGAATGGTAAGAGAGACCAGAGGAAGGGGGAAGAGAAGCAGCTGTGTGACCTTTTTTTTCTCATCCGCAACGGAACGGAACGGAGGAGAGAGAGAGAGAGAGAGGACGATTCAACAGGAGGCTCTAGCATAGCAGAGGAGAGCATAGAAGGGAGCGTCAGAGTGGTGGGTCCCACACGCGTCCCGCGCGAATTTTGAATGCCTGAATCCCTCGCCTACGTGGCGCCACGTGTCGATCGCTGAGTGGTTTAACCTACCGCCTACGTGGAGGTTTAAACCTAGCCAATATTTTCTCCCGGCTTGAGGGGCGTCGAAGTCGAGAATGGAGAGAGAGAGCAGAGGAGGGGAAAAGAAGCAGCTGTGCGCGAGAATGGAAAGAGAGAGCAAAGGAAGGGGGAAGAGAAGCCGCTGTGCGACCTTTTTGTTCTCCTCCGCAACGGAACAGAACGGAGGAGGGAGAGAGAGAGAGGATGATTCGACAGGGGGCTCAGGCGTCGCAGAGGAGAGCAGAGCAGGGATCGTCAAAGTGGTGGACTCCACACGCGGCCCACGCGAATTTTGAACGCCTGAAGCTCTCGCCAACATGGCGCCACGTGTCGATCACCGAGTGGTTTAACCCACCGCCTATGTGGAGGGTTAAACCCAGCCAATATTTTCTCCCGGCTTCAGGGGCGTCAGAGTTGAGAATGGAGAGGGAGAGCTCGTCGGCAAGAATGGAGAGAGAGAGCAGAAGGGGGGAAGAGAAACAGCTGTGCGCGAGAATGGAAAGAGAGAGCAGAGGAAGGGGGAAGAGAAGCAGCTGTGCGACCTTTTTTTTCTCCTCCGCAACGGAACGGAACGAAGGGGGAGGGAGAGAGAGGACGATTCGACAAGAGGCTCAGGCGTCGCAAAGGAAAGCATAGCAGGGACCGTCAGAGTGGTGGGCCCCACACGCGGCCTGCGAGAATTTTGAACGCCAGACGCCTTCGCCTATGCGGCGCCATGTGTCGATCGCTGAGTGGTTTAACCCACCGCCTACGTGGAAGGTTAAACCCAGCCAATATTTTCTCCCGGCTTGATGGGCGTCGGAGTCGAGAATGGAGAGAGAGAGCTCGTGGGCGAGAATGGAGAGAGAGAGCAGAGGAGGGGAAGAGAAGCAGCTATGCGAGAGAATAGAAAGAGAGAGCAGAGGAAGGGGGAAGAGAAGCAACTATACGACCTTTTTGTTCTCCTCCGTAACGGAACGGAACGGAGAAGGGAGAGAGAGAGACGACGATTCGACAGGGGGCTTAGGCGTCGCAGAGGAGAGGATAGCAGGGAGTGTCAGAGTGGTGGGTCCCACCCTCGGCCCACGCGAATTTTGAAAGCCTGACGCCCTCGCCTACGTCGCGCCACGTGTCAATCGCTGAGTGGTTTAACCCACCGCCTACGTGGAGGGTTAAACCTAGCCAATATTTTATGCCGGCTTGAGCGGCGTTGGAGTCGAGAATGGAGAGAGAGAGCTCGTCGGCGAGAATAGAGATAGAGAGTAGAGGAGGGGAAGAGAAACAACTATACGCGAGAATGGTAAGAGATAGCAGAGGAAGGGGGAAGAGAAGCAACTGTGTGACCCTTTTTTTCTCATCCGCAACGGAACGGAACGGAGGAGGGAGAGAGAGAGAGGACGATTTGACAGGAAGGTCAAGCGTCGCAGAGGAGAGCATAGCCGGGAGCGTCGACCGTGGGTCCCACACGCGGCCAGCGCGAATTTCGAACGCCTAACGCCCTCGCCTACGTGGCGCCATGTGTCGATCGCTGAGTGGTTTAACCCACCGCCTACGTGGAGGGTTAAACCTAGCCAATATTTTCTGCCGGCTTGAGGGGCGTCGGAGTCGAGAATGGAGAGAGAGAGCGCAGAGGAGGGGAAGAGAAGCGACTGTGCGCGAGAATGGTAAGAGAGACCAGAGGAAGGGGAAAGAGAAGCAGCTGTGTGACCTTTTTTTTCTCATCCGCAACGGAACGGAACGGAGGAGGGAAAGAGAGAGAGGACGATTCGACAGGAGGCTCAAGCGTCGCAGAGGAGAGCATAGAAGGGAGAGTCAGAGTGGTGAGTCCCACACGCGGCCCGCGCGAATTTTGAAAGCCTGACGCCCTCGCCTACGTGGCGCCACGTGTCGATCGCTTAGTGGTTTAACCCTCCGCCTACGTGGAGGTTTAAACCTAGCCAATATTTTCTCCCGGCTTGAGGGGCGTCGAAGTCGAGAATGGAGAGAGAGAGCAGAGGAGGGGAAGAGAAGCAGCTGTGCGCGAGAATGGAAAGAGAGAGCAGAGGAAGGGGGAAGAGAAGCAGCTATGCGACCTTTTTGTTCTCCTCCGCAACGGAACGAAACGGAGGAGGGAGACAGAGAGAGAGGACGATTCGACAAGGGGCTCAGGCGTCGTAGAGGAGAGCAGAGCAGGGATCGTCAAAGTTGTGGGCTCCACCCACCGCCTACGTGGAGGGTTAAACCCAGCCAATATTTTCTCCCGGCTTGAGGGGCGTCGGAGTCGAGAATGGAGAGAGAGAGCTCGTCGGCGAGAATGGAGAGAGAGAGTAGAGGAGGGGAAGAGAAGCAGCTGTTCGCGAGAATGGAAAGAGAGAGCAGAGGAAGGGGGAAGAGAAACAGGTGTGCAACCTTTTTGTTCTCCTCCGCAACGGAACGGAACGGAACGGAGAAGGGAGAGAGAGAGAGGACGATTCGATAGGAGGCTCAGGCGTCGCAGAGGAGAGCAGAGCAGGGAGTGTCAGAGTGGTGGGCCCCACACGCGGCCCGCGCGAATTTTGAACGCCTGACGCCCTCTCCTACGTGGCACCACGTGTTGATCGCTGAGTGGTTTAACCCACCGCCTACGTGGAGGGTTAAACCCAGCCAATATTTTCTCCTAGCTTCAGGGGCATCGGAGTCGAGAATGGAGAGAGAGAGCAGTGGAGGGGAAGAGAAGCAGCTGTGCGCGAGAATGGAAAGAGAGAGCAGAGGAAGGGGGAAGAGAAGCAGCTGTGCGACCTTTTTGTTCTCCTTCGCAACGGAACGAAACGGAACAGAAAAGGGAGAGAGAGAGAGGACGATTCGATAGGGGGCTCAGGCGTCGCAGAGCAGGTAGAGTCAGAGTGGTGGGCCCCACACGCGGCCCGCGCGAATTTTGAACGCCTGACGCCCTCGCCTACGTGGCGCCACGTGTCGATCGCTGAGTGGTTTAACCCACCGCCTACATGGAGGGTTAAACCCAGCCAATATTTTCTCTTAAAGTGCTTTGTTCGCGATGATGACTAAAAGAGAAATGAGCATCATCGTACGGACGGGTTGCTGTTCCCTTTCGTGCGTAATTATGCGAGCAAAGCGACTTCTACGGTGCACGTTCACCACACCCGGACGTGAAATACGTGGCCGTCTTACCTTTATTTTGCAAAATCTTCAAGTCCACTTCAACCGAAAGAAAAATTTTAAAACTTATCTTGAAAATATAATTAAATAATAAAACTTACAAAGATTATAATCAATTCATAAAATTTATCAAATTGATATAATAGAGACCTCCTATTAATTCCATCCAACTTATTTAACAAAAAATGCTGATGTCACTTTTTTCAATATTTGCTCTATCTTAAGTGACGATGACTTGGTTAAAACATGACATATAAGACTAAAATAATGTTATTTTGGTCCAAATCTGATTTGTATTATGATTTTTATTTAAATTAAATTTTAAAAATAAGGAGAGAGTTGAGAAACCTGCAACATTAGTCATCATCGCCCAACCATCACTTGGAAGGGCATGCAATGGTAGGGCATGGCTAGTGACCCTCGCTCCTTTTTTTTAAATATAATTTACCTTATTTTTAATTTAATTTAAAATAAATTTATACCAAACATTAGATTTGGATCAAAATGATGTAGCTTTTTTTTTTTTATAATAAAAAAGTTACATCAATGTTTTCCATTAGCCAAGTTAGATGAAGTTAACAGCAATAATCGTCTACGTAAATTTAATAAATTTTAAAACTTGATTGAAATCTTTATAAATTTTAAAACTTGATTGCATGTTCATAACAAGACTTACAATGCATTTATCCCTAAGAAATGCATACCCGAGAGATGCTTGAACATGTTTTTCTTCTTCATTTAAGATCTATATTTCAATATTTCCTCATGTGCTCATTCATCTCATGCCGCTTTAAAAATATATATCTGCATCTTTTGTATTTATTTAATCTATTTATAATCAGTAGACTGTCCTAATCTCATGATTTCGAATGAAGGATTCATCAAACCAAATTTATGAAATTTGTATGAGAAACTTACGGTTAAATATTGTCTTGCGAGAAATATTATTGGCCAACACCAATCTACCAGATCAATCCATAACGGAATTCATATAGGATTTCATGAAACCAAGAATTTTCCCTAATATACTTTCAAGGTTTATGCACCAGATGGTTTAACGGTAAATTCAACAAAGGTGGGATTCCTATCTTTCTTTTTTGCTTACGGGTAACTCTATCCACCGAATTCCTGATAATCATTCATTTAATGGGAGCCAACTCTAGGCACGCGTGAGGCACACAAATAGGAACATGTCACCATCGTCATGCAACCTCTTGCTCTAGCTATCTAAGTAATAACTTTCCCTTTTAATTATTATATTTAATAAACGTCTCGAAATATCCATCATTCTTATAATCCAATTATTGTACGCCTAGCTCATTTGCAATGGTGTTTTGCTCAAGAACCTGAACAACTAAAGTCTTTAATAAAAACCCCAATTAAAATTATACAACTCAATTGTTTCTTCTTTTTTTTTTTTGGTCGTAACTCAATTGCTTCTCTGTTCTAATTTTCTTCGTACTTTGGCATAATTTCCAAAGGCAATCCCATTTTTCTTCCAACAGAGTTCGGGAGGTGTTTGCATAATTCGTACAATTTATATCGAGCCAAACAAATAACAGTTTTACCGACCAAAAAAAAAAAAAAATAACAGTTTCAGCTAAAATTGGTGATAGTTCCTTTTTATTGTAATTAGGCAATAGTTACTTATCGCTTTAAATTACTACGACAGGCGAACGAAATTACTAAGAGAAAGTAGGGCCGGACCGTAATTCAACAGGCCGAACCCCCCTTGAAATTCGACAGGGCTGGGCCGGTTGAATGGCATGTCCGTTGACGTTGTTTTCTCTTTGCAACGCGACTCGGTTTTTACAAAACCAATTTCTTCACAAATAAATGACCAATTACGGTGCTCTTTGTTTAGGTCTAGAAAATTAGTCTAGTTAATTTTATGATGTTCGGAATCTAGTCTTTTAGTCTATTAAATAAGTTCGATCATAACACAGCTTTGTCACCCCCACAATTCGATAATTATTTAGGTAATAATGAATTAATTTTACATTTGAAATGATATTTATGTGGTTAGCGAAAACATGAATAATCCATTATCGCAGTTAGAATCTCTTTATAAGCATAAATATGGTTCTATGTGGCTACGATTACTTCTATTTGTTAGAGGAAAATTGATGCCAAATTTATCATTTCTATATACTCCCGTGATTGATGGTGCTTCTAAGTGATTACTATCGATACTATATAAGTGATTCACTCGTTTAAAATCATAAAAAAATATTTGATAAAATCAATTCACTAATGGTATTTCACTATTATAGGTAAAATGTGAACGACACAAGAATTCTTGCAAAATCATCATAATCTTTCGTTCACAATTTTTAATGTGTTGTCGTTCCCCCCCCCCCCCGCCTTTTTTTTTTCTGGTCATAACGTTGGCTTTACTTCATTGAGTATATTTTTATTTAGATTATTTTCCACATTTTGTTCCAGCTTTAGCAATAAGGTTAATATTCTGAAAAACCTTAAATTGGTACACGTATGATAATTTTATCATAAACTAATTTTTTGACTACAAAAAACCCTAAACAACTTTACCTCCAACTGATACATTTGTGATACATTTACCCTCTATTAATTTTTGTTAAATTTTACTGTCAAATTATTAAGTTGAATGACGCGTGACAGTTGGTTAGTGTACTAGTTTGAGATTTTACTCTCCATTTGTCACGATTATAAATTTTTTGTATTTTTTTAGTATATTTATCACAAATATACTAGTTAGAGGTTTTTAGGCGGCCGTAAAAATTAGTCTGGGGTAAATATCAATTTTGGATTTTTTATTATTAGTTTGAGTAAATTTGTCACAAGTGTACTAATTTATGATTTTTTATAATTAAAAAAATAATTTTAAGTAAATTTATCACGCGTGTATCGATTTTGGATTTTTAAAGGTATCAATTCTTAGTAATATCGGTTTCCTGCGTGCCTCCCAGGATTTACTCTCCATTTACCGGCCGTGCGGGATTTCTTGGGTCACAAAAAAAAAAAAAATTCTTAGTAATATCTGTTTTGATATTATTTTTATTGTTTCATATGGTCTATAGTCACTTGGATATTATTTTAATATAGTATTTTTTTAATGTTTTTCCCACCTCTGGACAGCGATGCCCTATGTCTACTCACGTGATCTGACACACCCTCCTAATGTCTATCACGATAAAATATTAAGTACTATGATGCAGCAAAAACCTACTTACTCAGATCCACTTATAAATCGACACATATCAATTAACTTAGAATCAAATAAAAATTAATTAAAAATCAAAATTTTCTCTCTCTTCCTCCTGCATCCACAGCATCCGGCCACGTTTACTTGAGAATCCAATTTAATTTTCTCCACCGCTCGAGCCAACCGTGACCTCCGTTCTCGACGCCCACCATTCCGATGTGACCGCCGTGACAAGCCGTGAGTTCCCTCCCTCCACCTTCTTTCGCCGCCCCACCCTGTAGCATACTTGCATCCCCCTCTCTTTATAAACCCGCTATTGTTTGTGTTCCGACCGACGTTGCCCTGGTGCTCGTTGCCAGTGGCAAAGTTCGATGCCAAATTAGTTAGCGACGCCATTGATCCTTATCTAGCTTGAATGATTTTCCATATTTAGAGACATGGCGCCGGGTCAGCCATACCGACTCGTCCATGACTACAAGCCTTAAGGGAGAGGTCAAGATCCCGATGGCCGTGGAAGAGCTGCCGCAACGGGCAACGTTTGCGGGTTCAAATAACATAGAGAAGAGCATAGGACTAGAGGTCATGCTTAGGAAGACAGAGCCGATCATAAAGACATTTGGAGCGGGTGGCTCGAAGGCTCGAATTGGACACACGACAGTGGTCAGCCTAGCGGGGGCGGCGACTCAGCCTATGGCGACAACGGGAAAGGTGCGGAGTGGGATCCAAGGAAGAGAGAGAAAAATCATATTTTAATATTTTAATTTGATCCCAAGTGAATGGATATATGTCAAATGGGGTCGAAGTGGATAAATGATTGTCACATCAGCTACTTACATAGAATCATGGTGCCACTGAAATTTTTTCTAAGATGAGACAAAAATATCAGAGCACCTCATATTGTATCATTGGCCGGTATAATCGAATTAAGCCAAAAGATCATTTTATTAATAGAGACATCAAATCTACTCTTTCTTTTTTAACGTCAACAACTATCATTCAATAGGTCCTTCATTCTTATAAAAATGAAATTCGTGGAGATTAAAAATGATTTTCTCATCATCTTTTCACAAAATAATAATAATAATAATCTTTCTCCTATTTTCAAAAAGATATCGTTGTTAGATAGTTAACGATTTATATAGAATCAAACTTTTCTGCTCGATGCAACTTATCCCAATTTGAATAAAGTAATGGATTTTGTGATTCAACTAGTAATAACACGTCACCATATACGTTTTATTTTCAACATTAGTACATTTCCTTTTATTTTGATGGAAACCCTGACTTTTGTAGTTATAACTCGATTTGAATTGTTGCAGCAAAAAAAGGAAAAAGAAATGAAAAATAGATAAAAGAAGACTCGATTGAGCAGCGTCTTGGTAGGAGAGTATCAGATTCGATATTGAACGAGTGCTGCCGATGCATTAGGTGGGCGCGCGAAGATGTCTAAAAGGGGAGGCAAGCTCCACTCATTGGACAACCATCGCTTTCTTTCTGATTTGGAGCCTTGACCAGAGGGGGAGCCCCCCGGAGGAGAAAAACAAACATTGGAAAAGTCTCCTTCTTCCTTCCGACGTTTGACTAAGGACATACATAAGAGAACGATTCTCCGGCCACGTCTGCTTTCCATCGGCCTTTATGGACTTTCGACGGTCGGCCCCAGCCAATCGCTGCCCGCCATGCTGCGATCACCTTACCAACCGAGATTGCCATCCCAACCCCGTACAATCGATGCGCTTTTACTTAGGAATCCCATCGATTTTCTAGTATACTCCAACACGGTAGACGTGTCGCCAGTTTTCTTGCATGTCGTGTCGTCATTTCACCTTCATTTCATCGAAAAGACGATTGAATTCCAATCAAAGTGCATCAATCGGATGATTAGATTGAAATTAACAATCCAATGAAAAATTCTCTATTTATGTCATTTAACAGTTGAATTATCTATATTTGGCCTCTCTCTTTCTCCCGTCAAATTCTTCTTTTTATATATTGGTTGGAATTTGAAGACATGAAAATTGGAAACATTTCAATATTTCTAATTCGGTTAACAATATTTCGATTTAAAATATTACTGAATTACGGTTACTTATTTTGATTCAATTTTTGTATTAAAAAATGAAAGCAAATGGATATCCATGCATTGCATAAGCACCAAAATTAACACTCAATAAATTCTTATCTATAAGTGTCCAAGAGGTGCCTATTAGACATAATCCGTCAAGGGCGCGTGTGCCAGAGTGCATGCAAAGGAAGTCTTGCATTGAGGATGCGGTGTAATGTGAGTCATAACTCATTAACTCAAACTTATTAGGTCTAACTAGATATGTTGATAGACTTATGGGTTTTCAGTGCACGTCCCAACATGTGGTATCATAATTAATTATTTGGATAGGCGGGGTCTAAATAGAAGTGGCTCGGCATTTGATGATTATCTCAAGGGTAGAATTTCATAACTAACTCCCTAATTGAAGGTGACAGATGGCACTCCTTATTTCTCAATAAACTTTATTGGATTAAAGCAACGATGTCTTTAGTTTCCTAATAAAGGTATTAGGTTTTTACTGCGCATCCTAACATGCGGCATGAATAATAATCATTTGGATAGGCATGATATGTAGCTTCACGTTTGATATTTTATTTTTTCATTTAACTCGTGTTGAAAGTTGTTAGTTTTTTTTTTTTTTTCCTCACGGGGGAACTTGTTAGTTAACAAAATTCCAGGAGAAAAACATGTTTCCATCTCCATCGCAGGTGAAAAGAAAGGATAACCACAAAGAGAGAGAGGAGAAAAATTAGAGAGTTAAATGTTGAAAGCCTCAAAAAGGAAAGATATTTTTAAAACGAGTTCGGCACCCCCGAACGCCGCGTTTTGGCCCCTCCTCCCTCCTCCATCTCCCGTCTTCAAACCCTAGTTCCGAGCTCCCAACGGAGCTTCTGTTCGATTCGGTTGAGCGCGGCGACGGCAGAGCGGAGCGAACCCGTCCGACCGATCGATCCGCCGTCTCCCGTCCGTACCGAACCGCCCGCCCGCCCGCGATCCGCCGCCGCCACCGCTGAACGATGCCGTCGCACGCGGATCTGGACCGCCAGATCGAGCAGCTGATGGACTGCAAGCCGCTCTCGGAGGCGGAGGTCAAGACGCTCTGCGATCAGGCCAGGGCGATCCTGGTCGAGGAGTGGAACGTCCAGCCGGTGAAGTGCCCCGTCACCGTCTGCGGCGACATCCACGGCCAGTTCTACGATCTAATCGAGCTGTTCAGGATAGGAGGCAACGCGCCCGACACCAATTATCTCTTCATGGGCGATTACGTAGGTCAGTTACAGCCTGATCTTTGTATACTCGACCGGCTTTCGATTTTGTCTATGTGGAACCAATTCGGTAGTTCTTTGCGTCGATGAAGCGGAATCTGCGGCTAGGATTGGCTCCGTTGCTCCGTTGCAATTCGTCTTTTTGGAGCCTTAGTGGTCATGCTAATTTGGTATTTGGGATTTGTGCTGAAACTACTGGAGCTCTTGGGGTTTTCTGTTCCAATACTAGATTAAGGTCCACCGAGCTTATGGCGGTAGCATGAAATGAAGCTCTTCGTTTGATGGAAATGGCATGGCTTAGGTTTGCAATTATGGAGTTCTACGTGTTCCCCACGCCCGAGATGTCTTTAGAGTGCCGATTTGGTGGCATCAATGATTCATTCATTATCTCCATTGAACAACTTAACTCACTTTGAGAAGGATGGTGGACTTTTTTGGGAAGGTGTTAGCAAGTGGGCAAGATTTTCCTTTTTTGATCGATGCTTTGGTCTACCGCAAGCAGCACCCACCATCTCAGTTCAGCGAAACAATAGATAATGATCCCTGGAAACCGAGACAGAAGACTTAAGTTCTTATTTTAGAGTAATATACAAGGTTTTCTTTATACCAAATGATGTACAATCTAGGATGATACTCCAAACTGTCTTTCCATATTATGCAAGCACATCGAAGATCAAATTATTTCTCACCACCTCCCTCATCCGCATGTTCTAAATGCCTTTCTCTTTCTTCTCTGCATTGTTTCATACCCATGTGTCATAAAACTTTTTTTTTTTTTTTATCTTGCAAATTCGGGCTTGAATTTGTCAACTATTGCATATCTGGGATCGACAAGTCAATATGCGGAGCAAGAGATAATAGAAACTCTCAAACGCAGAGATTATGGTGTCGGTTTGGGTTTAATGGCGTGAAAGTTTTTCTAGAGTATATCAATGTTTTTTTGGTAATCAGTAGCCTTGAGTGATACTGAATTCCTGATCGTGAGTGCTTTTCTCTTAGACTTGTTTGATTATTTTTTAAGGAGTCAAATGCATATTTTTTCTCATAAGGATTAATGGTATAAAGTGCATTATCTAATTCTGTTGATTACATTAATGCAGATCGAGGGTACTACTCAGTGGAGACTGTCACTCTTTTAGTTGCTCTGAAAGTTCGTTATAGAGATAGAATCACAATCCTTAGAGGAAATCATGAGAGCCGGCAAATAACTCAAGTGTAAGACTGTAGTTTTGAGTGCATCTTTTGTATTATGACGTTAATAACTTAACATTTGCCTTGTAAGAAGCACGTGGCAGTTGATTTATATGACTAAGAACCTACTTATTGTTATGCATTTAGTGTTTTCAGATAAATATGTGTGCTTATTTTGAGGGGAAAAAAGTATATATCTTAACATAAACTCTGAAGATATTTTTCCCCATTGGATGATATATTAGTAAGTGGCCAAGTAAATTGTGGGCAACTGTAATATGATCGAGTGTTCAGTTCGAACTTGATGCTTAAACTTTGCCTATTAAGACTTGATATAGAATCGAGCACAATGGCATAACGGGATTCGTATGATCAATCCCACTTATTGCCTGTCACAGGCTTGGGGCTTAAGTAGTTTATGGCTGTCTCTGGGTATATTCATTGGTTAAGATAGATGTTACTTTCCTATAATTTGATTTTGGAGGAAGCATTCTCCTGTGACATTTGAAAAGTGGAGAAATGTAGAACTTGCTGTAATCAACTCAGCCTTTGATTTCTCTTTTATCTCATGTATCTCTCATTGCCAATTTCAGGTATGGTTTCTATGACGAATGTTTAAGAAAATACGGAAATGCAAATGTGTGGAAGTATTTCACTGACTTATTTGATTATCTTCCCCTCACCGCCCTCATTGAGAGTCAGGTATTGGATGCACCTTCAAATTACTTTGTAACATTATCAATGATGTTCCAAATGGAAAATATATATCAATAATGTGGATTCTGAGTGATCATGCTTCTTCTTGTGTTGTAGATCTTTTGTTTGCATGGAGGTCTATCACCTTCTTTGGATACTTTGGACAACATTCGAGCTTTGGATCGCATACAAGAGGTATGTTTTGGACCACTGTTCTATGTCAGTATAAACCTGCACTTATTCTCTTTTATGCCCATGTTTGAGAGAATAGAGGAAGATACTGTTTTGCACTTGTAGTCTGACAAGGGTCTTATGCACCTGGAATTTTTTGGAGTTTGTCAGTGCAACTGCCAATTTACTTTGCTTGTCAACTTCTGACCGATTTCGAAATACAAGACAGTAATTGTTCTGATTGGTGGTTTTGATGGTTGGTAGTGGGCACCGGCCAATCCATCTTTTATTTCGTTGAGTTGCTATCCTCATCATAAAATCAACATCTAAGGTTTTCTTTTCAAATAATGTGTAGCATTTTAAAAGGTTTTATCAGAGGGGGTAAGCTGCCACCTGACTCAGCTGTGCGTGGAGTGTAGGTTCCGCATGAAGGGCCAATGTGTGACCTCTTGTGGTCTGATCCAGACGACCGCTGTGGGTGGGGCATATCTCCACGAGGTGCTGGCTATACGTTTGGACAGGATATTGCAGCTAATTTCAATCATACTAATGGTCTCACTCTGATTTCAAGAGCCCACCAGCTTGTCATGGAAGGATACAATTGGTGTCAGGTCTGTGAACTAGGACAACTACTTCCCTTTTTGGTTGAAATCCAGAACAATCCTGGGACATTTATCTAAAGTTTTGGATATTCTTTTTTCCTTTTAGGAGAAGAATGTGGTGACAGTATTCAGCGCCCCAAACTACTGTTACCGATGTGGTAATATGGCTGCAATATTGGAGATTGGAGAGAACATGGACCAGAATTTTCTACAGTTTGACCCTGCTCCGCGTCAGATTGAACCTGACACCACACGCAAGACTCCTGATTATTTTTTGTAATTTCAACAAATTTGCAAGTTTGTAATGCCAGTTCGCAGCCATATCAGTGTAGATGTGCTTTAAGAAAGAGGAGTTTGTTATTTAAATTGAGGGTGATTGTCAATTTCATTCTTTTGTTTTGAGTATGCTCTGCTGTCTTGTTGACACTCAGGAAGAACAGAGAGAGAAGGCACTAATTGCCTTTCTATTTCCTTGTATATTTAGTGAGAGTAGGTAGCAGAAATAACACAATACCTTGTGATGTGTTTGATGATTTGAAGGTAGAAAGCAAAATTTTGAGGTCTTCTGTTTTCCATACGTGCTCCTTTGCGGATTCGGGTTTGGGTTTGGGTTTTGTGTTCTCCAGATTGGCCGAGCAGATAGCTTTTTATGGCCAGGGACTCTTCAACGAAACTCTTCGTCCGCTGCTATCTTTTGCAATTTGTGGATCCGAACGTGTCTATACACAGATGAGCATATGTGACATGATGATGCATGCAATGGTTGACTGGTTCTTTAGATTACTCCAGTTCTCATATCTGATGGACTTCCAACGTAGATCGAGTTGGACATCAGGTTACGGTTAGAACGTTAGAAGACTATCCACTGATCTTCAGAGGCTGCTGCGTGCCTTTCTTAATGATGCTGAATCTTCTTGAATGTGAGTGATGACTCATCATTATTGCCATCCTTAAAGCTCTTTACGAGTTTATCCGACGCAGTGGATATCCCCCTCTCTGATCACAACTCAGAATTCTGGTTAAGCTCTTCGCTTACATGAAAGAGGTCGATGAAATTTAATCACAAAATCACTAAAGCCTTGGATCAATTCTTTCTTCCTTTCAGACGGTGAAGTTCAAAAGGACCGTCCCTTGAAATTGTTCCTTTACACCAGCGATCTTGAGCAGCATACCAGATGCTTAACGTGAAAATGAGCAAGCAGAAGGAAATGGTTATGCACTCTGTGATTTTCGGATAATTCAAATTAAAACCTGTAGTCGTGATGCCGTGTGATGCATTACATCCGTCTCATTGGAAGTAGATCTCCGTTGGCTACCCGAGTGAGAAGAATGAAGAGAAACAGACATAAAAAGTTAGTACTCTGGAAAAGAAAAGGCAGCCAAAAATTCCTCTCAACAAGTCAGCTTCATAGTATTCCAGGTCCAAACCACGAATGCATATGCAATCGAGCACTTTTCATCTTTACAAGGGTTTACAGTGTAGAAAGTGAAAGCTGGAAGAACTTACAGAAAACTGGAGAGAATACGTAAAATTGCCTCAAAGCACTATTATTATACCCTTCTGTTTGGCCAGCTTACTGTCTCCTCATGCTCAAAAGACTGGACGAAATCTGAAAGAATGACCACTTGCAATATGTTCCCCTCCCTTATCTCGAATGATTCGCAGATCACGCAAAGACCTGCCATCAGCAATTCCAAGTGCATACAAAAATCACATGCAACTTGCATGCACTTTTTGACATGTCAGTTACTTACGGGAGACACCTCAAGATGCCACCAACTATGTGACCTAAAATCTAGAATTTGTTGGGATCCTTACTCCTGCAACCCCTGGCATTGTAGTGACAGAACGTTTTTTCCTGAGGTAGATAAATGAGCCGCTCACAAGTAACAGACATAATAGAATGACCTGTCAAAGAAATGAAATGGATATGCATCAAAACCGAAGTTGCTTGAGAAAATCCCGTCTCTTATTCTTATGTTCATTTATGCATATGTACTGAATGCACATGCACATTTCCATTCACCTGAGACTCCGGACCTAATCAATCTATAATTCCTTAAAGCCTCTAAATGCATCAAATGGTAATGCCAATGTGCAAAATTATGAATTGCATGCAACTTGTATGACGTGAAGAACAAACTTTATTGGACTTGGTTGCAGCCATGGAAAGTCAAAATGGAAACTCATCACACTTCGTGTCGCAACACAATGTACATGGCTGAGGCTGGAGCAGCAATTTCTCTGACCAGCAACCATAATCATAAGAGAAAACGATCACTACATCACGTACCTCAAACCCAATGACTGACAACTTCTCCTCATTTAAAGCTGGTATACAGCTTCTGTAAGTGATGTATTCTCCCAGCCCAGCTTTGGATTTGGACGAGTCATCCAGTAAAGCTCTGACACTCATCGACTTAGTAGGCTCAGCATCTTCATGCAGCATGTCAAGTCCCTTTACTTTCTTATGAAAGGTTTCCATCGCCAGGCGCCCACTATGAGATTTTTTGCCACTAACAACATTACTATTCCCTATCTCTACACATTTCAAAGGGATACGATAGCCGGTCTCACTGCAGCGATACTTTTCATCTTTCTACAAGAAGATAATGCCGATTAAAAAATGGCTAGAACTTTACCATGAAATGACAAAAGACAATAGGCAAGCTAAGGTGATTCATTAATTTTAGAGATATGCTGATACCAGAAGCTTACTCCTCATCCAAATCTTATAATAGGGGTTCACTGCCAAGACCTTTCAATCCAAAAGAAGCTAAACTATGTATAAAATGATTTGACAATTTACCAGCCAGAATCTGAATAAAAGAACTTGGACCTGCTGAAAGTTCCAAATGTTTAAACAGAGTAGGTGCTTACATCAAATTCCAGAATTTGCCTCTGCAGCTCATATACGCTTACATAAAAAACTTCTTTCGCCCCATAACACAAGCAAAATCTCACTCAGAAGTTTTAATAACACCATGATGAAAAGAAGAGGATATTGGCTAAGCAGAACCAAAATTTAAGAAGCTTGTAAGGAGCTCTGTTGGCATATGCTGAAGGTTAATCATTGAATTCACGGATAAGGAGTAAAAATACCATCTGCATTTTTTAAGCAGCAAATTGCTTTTAACTAATAAACAAAGAATAGATAACAAGATCCATAGCCATTTCTCAAATGCCTATTCATGTGTCTTTAAGAAATTTTGAGTCATTGATTTCCTAAATTGGCAATGGCAATCCAATGTCCCATGCTGTCAAATTTCAACCAAAAGACATCAGGTAAATTTAGGTAGACATTCAACCCAAAAATAAGAAAAAAAGAAAAAAGAAAAATCTAGGTAGACAGACTAATCTGTTAATAGGTTCTAAAAACCCTACGCCTTTTTCTCCCCTGTAAGTAACAAACTCGCATTTTTATGGTGCCGACTAAAGAAACCAAAATTGGAAGTAGCTAAGCATATGGGAATCTATTAGTCTGTTTAGTAGACAATACTAGATATATAGGCAGATCGTTATGTGCACCGAAAACTCATTGAGTGGATGGTTCTCATGTTAAACAATGATTATTTTCTTAAATCTAATATTTCGATTTCTTAACACCCTTGAGAACACTTAAATTGTTAGTTGTCGCATATCATGTCCACACCATCTACCTGATTGAATGGAAGCTTCAGTTCCACAAGACACCGCCTTGGCTCGTTACATTACCTTTCCTGGGCAATCTAATTCTGGCCCTTAAGCTAAAAGAGTTTGCCAGCACTCCACCATCAGCAAGAATCAAAACAAAAGAAAAGTATGATGGGTCTGGTCAATGAGTGTCCCCATAAACTTTTTCTCTTTCCAAAGCACCGACTCCACATATCACAAGAACTACAAATTTTCCCGATTTGATTATTTAACAAGTCCCCACACACTCGGCGACAAAATCCAAATAAGTTTGGGCAATGTGACTGTTGAGGTTCATACCTAAAATAACAAGGCGCACATAAGAAGAAATATACCAAATTACCAAAAAACATAATCTGGGGAACTTTGTTGGCAAGGTTTAATATTATAGCAGTTTAAGAACAAATTAAGCCATATCAATTCAACAGCAACTCATAAGGCACACTATAAAAGAAATATTCTTGTGGAAAAAAAAGGAAATGATGAAAAAAGAGAGAAACCTTCTCGGAATAAAGGCAGGGAACGCAAGCCCCAGAAGGAGAGCAATCGTAGGAGGTGTTACCACCCTTTGGAGTCTCCTTGAAGCTGAGGAGAGCTCGACGCGCGACGATCGATCTACCAAAAAAAAAAAAAAAAAAAAAGGATAAAAATCGAGTCTTCAGCAACTTGCTCCAATTCAATTGCCCGAATCTTCCACGAAAGGTAACGAACCGCGTAGACACGCGATGCGGAGATTCGAGCTCGGGGGCTTACCTGGGTCGTCCTGAAGAACGTTGACAAGACGCCGGAACGTGAAGCGACGAGAAGATCAAGCAAGAGATGCTCAGCAGGAGCAGAGGAGATTCCCGGGACTTCATGGGATCTATCTTCTTCGCTTGTCCTCTGTATTCTCTCTGCTCTTGCTCTGTTCCGTTCTTTTTCGATTTTTCTCAGAAATATATGTTCTTCTCACAACGAAAAGGCCCACCAATTTCGGCCCACAATGAATTGCAAAAGCCCATATCCATTTCATTTTATTTTTATTCCCCTTTTTTTTGTCAAACGGAGAAAAACTTTTAAAAAATGCAAAAATAAAGAGAAAAAAAAAAAAGTTTATCCGCTCCGACAAAACAAACTTTTCTTTCGTTCAATGGAAGCGGGAACTGCTCTCCTCCGCGACTTCCTTCCCTCCGACCCCCGTCGCCTCCGCCTCCGCCTCCGCCGCCGCCGTCCGGGCCCCGCTTTCCCGCGCTCCGTCAGGGCTTCTTCGTCTCCGCCGGTACGGGCGCCTCCCACCACCGCTTCGCTTGTGCGCAGGATCCTTCGATTCGCGTCCGTTATTCACATGCTCTGCGTTCGTTTTTTTCCGAGCGCAGGGACAGTACAGAGGACCGCAGCCGAAGAGAGATCTCGTCGCCGACTGGGTCCCGAACAACGACGGGACCGTCCGGAGCCTGCCTATCTACGTCGGCGGCGCGTCGTTGCTGGCCGTGCTCTTCAATCGCGCCGTCTCCGGCATCGCTCCCGTGGCCGACGCGAGCAGTTCGCAGTCGAGAGCGGATTTGTTGACGCTCGGGCTCGCCGTCACCAATGTACTGGCCGGCCTCGTCTGGTTGTCTATTAGGCCGAAATCTGTATCTGCGGTGAGCTATCTTCCATTCCATAAGTTGTCTTGGCCCTTTCCGGCAGCTAATTCAGTCCGTTCTGTGATATCCGTGACGTGTACGTATCTCGCGTGAGTTTTGAGCTTGATTTCAGGTGGAGCCGCTGGGTGTGGAATGCAGGAGAATACGTGCGGACTTGCCGGAATCAGTAGTGTCCGAGTTGTTATGGTGAATACTTCTCACTGCAATTTTGTCATTCATATTCTTGATATATCATGACACTGCTTACTCAGTGGCGCTTTGTTGAATATCCGTAGCTCTTGCGGATGTGAACTTGTATTTATCATTACAAGCTGCTTTCTTTCTGTATCACCTGCCATGCTCACTTCCTGAATTGCAGACTAAAAACTAGAAATCTCACCTATCACTGCACATCATGCATTCGATGTTGTTGCATTCTGGTGGCGTGGTGCTTTCTCAATTCGTATGAATGTCAAGTGACTTGCCTGGTTCTTGTGCAGAATCTCTCTCTAAGTATGGAGGCAAGAGAAAAAAATTGAACGATAAACTGAATGAATGGCCTGGTTTCTCATTGTTGTTGCGGTGTTGTTAAAAAGCATCAATCAGGGACTTGTATTACATGACCAAATTCTGCAGAAGATAGTGGTTGTATATAGGTTTTGAATCCAATTCCAATTTTCAGGTTTTTGGAGAAAGAAGTTACGGATCCAATTTGTTTGAGAGTTTATCCTAGGGATCTCACGTTTAAGAGCCACATCACTATCCGATTGCATCTTAATTTGGTTTCACAAGTTGCATTCATCATCAGTATTATTTTCTCATACGAGTATGTGCCTTCATGCAGTATACTTGTAGCCTTGTAGGTGGCATTTTCTACTTCTTTGAACACTGCTTGTGCCTTTTAGATGCCAGCACTGTCTATATCACCATGTTTGATTTTATACATGAATGGGCTGTGGAGTTGGATTTGAAAGAGATTAATGGTGACCTGAGTAGAGGAATTAATTGTTCCTCTTGCTTCATTAGATTTTCTGTTTTATCTTAAACTGTTCCTTCTCAGGGTATGGGAATTGCTGTCTATGGTGACATGCTGCAGGTCTTTGGTCATTATTTATGATGGTCATTGCATCATGCAAATTGGCATGGCAGCTGCTAATGATGGCAAAGCAGAGGATGTGGATGCAAATAAACTGATGCAAGGATCTCTTTATCAAGGCATCATAAATTCAAAAGCTCGTGAGTACTTTTTGGGGATGGTTCTTCTTTAATCGGTCATCTGACTGTTATTTTACTACAATTTCAATAGGAGAAGCATTCTATCAAATGCATAGAATGAGCTGACTGTTGTTTTACTAAAATTTCCAGAGAGTTACCTGGCCAACCTATCTCTCTATCCTGGGAGGTCTGAGCTGCCTTTTTTGCCCACAAACACTCAGGTGAAACTAATTGATTTATGAGCACATAAATTTTTATGGTGGGATATCTTTCATAAGTTTAAACTTTAACATTTGGACTAGTGGAGACAGTGAAAGTTTTTGTCGGTTTATCGCATTGAAAATTGAATCAAATTTTGACTTAACCAGGCAGTGATCTTGCAACCACTTGGAGACAAAGGGATTGCGGTAATTGGCGGTGACACAATCAGGGGCTTCACTACATCCGATCAGGTATCCACTGCATCTCTAAATTTCTTCTCTATCTGTTTTATGACGAACAGATGCCCAATGCTCATCTGTGCTTTAGTGACTTATATATCTGGAACATTAATGCGGCCTTGAAATAAAAAAATTTCTCTCACCTGTGATTATATATATTTATTTGGCAGAAGATGCCTCGTGTGTGTTTGAGATATATTTGCATGAACTTGAAGTCTATATTTCGCTTCAATTTTTCTTTTTCTTTTTTTTTTTTGGGTGGAGTGCGGTTTGTAGTATCTGTTTGCGGAACTCTTCTGTTTATCTCCATATAATATCTTTGGTTGAAGTATTAGACCGGCCTTTCCCTGGATTAAATTACCTTGGGTCAGGTGAACCTGCATTCAAGGGTTTGCCCAGGCAAACTTTGTTGTCTGATTTCATCTTCTTTACCTGCTCATCCTTTTCTTTGACACCCATATTAATAATAACTGGATCTAACTGTTCATAATGTTAATACATGCGGCTAGAGAGTGGCCTGGAGTTTGTATTTGTGTTGTTGCTTTGGGACCAAAGGACTCTTAGTTTTTACCTTTCTAAAGCATATATAGACATAATAATGAAATGGTCTTAGTTCTGCACTCTGATTATACTTTGCTGCTTTCAGACATGGATAACATATATTGGAGAGAAGCTGGATGCGGCACTTGCAAAATATGTAAATGACACCACACTATTTAAGCAGGAAAGATTTTGACTCTCACACCAATAGATGGTGTACTTGGGTATGCAATGTTGGTTTTTGGTTGATCTTGGTAAGATTTTTCTGAAATTGAGACTGAAGTTTAACGACTGTTTTCACTGAATGAAGTTCAAACGTATAAGAAGTCCACTTTGCATCGAACCTTAATGTGGGTAAGTAAAGATTTGATATAACAGTTGGTTGCGTTTATATAATAGAAGAAAAGTCTCTTTGAATTTTGGGCACTAATGACTGATCTATATTAATGTCACAAATTCTGGTTGTTGACTGTTTTCGGTGCTGAATTACCACATCGAGTGACAAAATTTTACTATGATGAGCAAGAGAGACTTCAAATATAATGTCAAAATAGAGGCCGCCGCCGCTTCATCATTTAATTAGTTAAAGCATAAAATTTCAACTTATACCTTTTTTTATGCTAGTTAGTAGTTACTTCTGATTCTCTTCTTATCAATATATCACTGGCACGAAGAAAATGTCACCCTTGCTTGTCAATTCTGTCCACATCAAGCCTCGTTGTCAAAGGTTAGGTTCATATCATCATCCTCCTTTTTTATGGAAAGTCCATGCTCGTATTAGTGTCTCTAGGCTTTAGATCCACTTGCCAAGATACCGTAAAACCTTTATTTGAAGATTAGGCATCTCTTTTCTCGCGGTAGGTACCACCACCTTCCCCAGTTGCCTTGAATGAAACCTTGAAATTTATGAGTTTTGTCTTCAGGCTGAAAGTTCCTTACTTTTTTGTCTGTCAAAACTTGATTGGGTGGTGTAATTGTCATCGAGTGTACCCATCATTGTATTTTTAATGTCATGATTCCCTTTGCAAATTGGACTGAGCAAGCCCCGTTTTTTAACCTCTTAAACCAAAAGAAAAAGCAAGACCTAATCTGGAATTTTCTTCGGGAAGGGAAAACGTAACGGATCAATGTTTTCTGGCGACATTGATTGAGTTGTGCATTTCTAAACTCTTATGATAGCCTCTGATATTCACTCGACTATACTGCTGCAGTGCGGACAATGCCCAGCAAGAAGCAGCATAATTAGATCTAAGAATCCAGCCAGTAATAAGCATAAGAACGAAAGAATCAATTCATGTCGTCAAAATATTACATCTGTGTGAGATCTCTATGCTCTAACATTACATCGTGGCAGGAAGAATGAAAGGTCAGATACAAAAGGATGGGGTCCCCAAAAAAAAAAAAAAAAAAAAATTCACAAAAAAATAATTGGTTCTCTGTATGGTGTCTTTCTGTTTTACAAAGGCAGGCAAACAATCTATGTAAGCTCGACTGTACTTTTGGTCACCTTGAAGGTGAAGATGACCTCTCCCATGGCAGCATCGCACTGGTTGCGGGATGAGCAAAGCTAGCCAAAACAAAGTCTCTCAACCCTGTGTCCCAAACCTCACAGAACTGCAATCTCCAGTCGGGAGGCTCGATGGCCTCGGTCCCCAGCCCCGGTGCCCTGTCCTTAGAGCCCTTGTTCTGATCCTCCTGCCAATCCGCGACATACGTGGCGACCCTCCGGAAGAACTTGGTCCTAAACGTCTCCCAAACCTGGTACTTGTAGTGGTTGATCGCCGCGATGCTCTCCGGCACGTTCAAGTACCTGAACCCTTCCTTCAACCTGAAATGGTGCACTTCGTTGAGGAGGGTCGGGTCGAGGGCGTCGGGCCGCACGATAGACTTGTGCCGCTCCGGGTGCTGCAGCCTGCAGGTGTACCCGACCATCACTCCGCGCGGGGGCGGTGAGGTCAACCCCGACGGCCCGAAGCTATGGCAAACCGTCCTTATCTCCGCGATTATCGAGGACGAGCTCGAGAAGTTGGCCACCATAGCCCTCAGCGTGTCCTTGCCCGGGATGCCGAGGCCCCTGCGGGGGTTGCTCGGGAACGGGAAGTAGAAGAACTCGTCGACGTCGAAGAATCCCACCCAATCGCACTCCTCACTCGCCCTCAGCACGCAATGCGAGAACCCGGCTTCTTGGGTCTTTATCCACGGCCAGCTCTGCCTGCTCACGTTGTAGTTCTGCGAGTCCAGCTCTTCGATCACTTCCTGGATGGCGTCGTCGCTGTTGTTGTCGTAGATGAACCAGCGCTCGATGCCGAGCCAGGCGTGGTACATTATCCACTCCCGCAACGATGCCGCCTGGTTCCAGACCATGGTACAAGCGCAGAGCTCGTGCTTCTTCATCGTCTTCTCCCTCCCCGCTTCCTCGCCATTCCCGTTGGAACTGTAAATCCTGGCCACGGAAGGCATGGGGACGTGAACCGAGGACCTGCCGCGCGTGTGCAAATTGGAGGGCAACCCGATCGTGACCCGAACCCCCTGCGCTTTGATCGGGTTGCTCCGAATGCTCTGCGGCAGCGGGCACCTGATCACCTCCTGCGCCGCCGAGACCGCCTTCGTCGTCAGCACGAAAGTCTCGTCCTTGTCCCGGCTTCCCCGCCCGAAGTGGCAGCTGAATTGCGCCGGGTTGGATCTCCTGTGCGGCCTCAGATTCAGCCCCTTCACGAACACCACCGCAGTCTCTCCGTCCAGCTCGGCCTCATACACCACCCTGTCCCACGCCTGCACTGCCACCGCCGTCCGATTGGACCGCGCACGCTTCCCGCCGTCCGCCGGAGCGCCGCCGCGCCTGCGCAAATCCACCCCGGCAGCCGAGAAATTCGCCGGCGGTAGCGGGCACCTGACGATGGACCTATGCTCACTGTAGACATCGACGGACATCGCACCCTCGGCGGGCCGATCGGAGCCATTCGAAGCCAGAGCGCGGTACACGCACTCCAGGTCCTCGCCGCGCCGTCCGACTCCGCCGGACACGAGGAGCAGCACGTGGTCGGGGAACAGGACCCGATCCTCGACCAGCGGCGCCGACGAGAGCGGGCGGCGGCGGTGGAGGGAGTCGAGGACGGAGTGGCTGGCGGAAGAGGAGAGGAGCGACAGGGTGGTGGAGGCGCTGAGGACGGGGCGGAAGGAGGCGGTGGAGACGCCGCTGAGGCTGCGGTCGGAGGACAGGAAGAGGAGGAAGACGAAGAAGGAGAGGCAGAGGACGAGGGATCTGAGGGAGAACAGCTGGGCGGCCGAGTGGTACAGCGACTTGGCGGAGGAGGCGCGGAGCTTCCGCTTCCGCCGCTGCTCCGACTCCACCATTCTCGACTGGCTCTGTAACGAACAGTCACTGTCGGTAGCGATAACAACAAAACCGAATGGTACCAGAGCAAGAACTAGAAGCAGCAGAAGAAGAAGAAGAGGAAGAGAGAAGTGAGACGTGGAGGGGGCGGGCTGGAATGGGAAGGCTCAGATCTGGAGCCGACAGCGGCTCTTTCTGGGGGAGGAGATTCGGCGTTGATGCGTGTTCTCGGACTATGATATGATTTGAGAGTGAGAGAGAGAGAGAGAGAGGGTTTTTTTTACCTCTTTTTCCACGAAAGGAGGAAATGAGAGTTGCTTTGTTTCTTTTTTTTGCGGTTTGCAGTCAATTAAGTAAGTCGGGGATGGATTGATTGACGGACAGAGGTCGCTCCTCGTTTCGCCAGAAATAAAGGGTAATAATCTCTCTCTCTCTCTCTCTCTCTGGCTGTCACATTTGCCCGCTTAGGCTTTTATCTTATACCCAAAGCAAAAGGCAAAGAACAAAATTAATTCTCCATAAGCTTCACGAAGAAGCCAGCAAGAGAGAGAGAGAGAGAGAGAGAGAGAGAGAGAGGGAGGTTCAATGGCCTCCGTCACAGATTCCTTTCCGGTAAACTTGTCGGCCTTTGGGGTTTATTCTTTTGTGCTTTCTTTTTTATGAGAAAAGCGAAAGGGTTGGTGGTGCGAGGGTGGTGGGATGGTAAGGTTAGCCGCCCCCGAACGCGAACGAGAACGCGAACGCGGATTACCAAAAAAAGCGTGTGGAGAGGAGGACGGCGACTCTGCAGGTCCCGAGATCATGTGCTCCGCTACGGGAGGAACGGCGATTATCCGGGTCCGTGCAGACTGATAGAGAGATAGAGAGAGAGAGAGAGAGAGATCCCCTTTTCGTCGCTGTCAGAGAGGGTTGGAAGAGGAAGAGGAAGAGGAAGAGGAAGGAGGTGGGGACTGGGGGGAACGGCGCTCGCGCTGGCACAGTTCACCCTCCTTGTGTCAGGTTTGGTTTCGCTTTGTTTCTTTTTCTCTTTGTTTTTTTAATACCTACGGTTTAGTTTTCAATTATTGGAGTGCTTTAGGATAAATTAATATGATAAAGTCAAAAAAAAATCCAAATTATGTACGCGGTAACATATTTATCTATAGGCATCAAAAAATCATAAGTTATGCTCGATACATTTACCCTAAAAAAAAAATTTGTAACGTAAAAAACCCTAAACTTGATATTTATTTAACATACTTACTCTCCGTTAAAAAAAATTAAATAATTTTTTATTTCACTTCTTCTCGGGTCCAAATAGGGAGTTTTTAATAATTCTTCTTGACAGAACTTCTACACATGTGCAAGTTTGGAATTTTTGTTTCACGATAAAAAAAATTTAAAATTAATATATCATATTGAGTAGAGTTTGGGATTTTTAATGACTTTTATCGTTAGTTTAAATGGCAGTAGCATCTGCCGCTATGATTGCTCTTTCCTTAACGTTCTTTTGTTTTCAATTATCGTTGACGCTTAATTATTGGTTCCGAGGAATTGAAAATCCGTGCCTGATAATTGGTTGCTGCAACTGGGGATGCGAACCGGCGACCTTCTTTTTTCATCTTTTAAATTTTTTTAATGAAATTATATCTATGTTACTTTATCTGTTTGGCGCTTTCTCGACAGCCCGTGTCATAAGACACTGATTCTTTTCAAGAATGGTTTTTGCCAATTGGATGTGATTCAATTATGGGATGGGAGGGAGAACTGTCAGGCATTAGTTGACAGGGCATTAGTTGACAGGCTCAAAGAAGTTGCATCTTTGATTAATTTAATGCAGATATATTCCGCCTCTCTCTCTCTCTCTCTCTATATTATATTTATTTATTTATTTGTTTTGGTAGAAAAATTCCACCTTTATATTAGTCGACGTCGTATCTATTGTTTCGAAATGAACTTGCCCCCACTAATCCCCGCACTTCATCACTAAAAACGAGATTTCAAGAGGTACTTGAATGTTTAGGGATCCCCACTCAACATTTTCTCTAATCATTCCCTTAACGTAACTCTTAAGCTGCATGAATGATATGGAGAGTTCTCGACATGAATTATTAGAAACAAAAGGACACCTTTTGCATAAAACATGGATTGTTTAGCATCGCATGTCCAAACGGGCTTTCTGCATTTCCGGACAAGGGTCTCTCCAAATCCCCATGTCTGAAGAAACCGCAAATCTGTAGCTGTTGTAAGGGAAGGAAGATATAAGAGTAGTAGAGTCCGAAGAAGCTCGGAGAAAGCTTGCGAAGCCGTTCGTGGTAATAAAAACATTAAGGACGCCATCAGATCTCGGTGGTTGACAGCGTTTGGTGCAGTGGTCCTCGCCGTTTCGTGTGGGCGGGTGACACCGTCGACATATATCATATTCTATTGAGTTTTCTTTTACTTTTGATAGCAACCTATGATCGTAACATCCTTGTTAGATGTGATGGGGGCATCTCGTCTTCCGCGGTGCACATCTTCATTCACTTCCCCTTCCCATCATCTCATTAAGGCCGACAAAGGATAACAAAGAGTGATAATGTCATATCGACACCTTAAGTAGTTGGTTTAGGTCGATCATCAAATTCGAGAGCCATATCTTCGGTGCGAGACAGAGATCGCGACGCAGCCATGACCACCATGTAATTAATGCCTCAGGAGGGCAGGTACCTCGAGATTACGGCCGTCCACCCTCCAATTTCGGATTGGACAAGATGCACGCGTGAGAGAGAGACAGAGAGACAGAGAGACAGAGGGGGATGGTCGCCGAGCATGCCACCGTCTCTCGGTGGTCACGGGATCGGCGGGGTAGTCTCCGGTTGACAAGATTCAGTTTACAAATTCGTTTTGGGCGTTTTTCTACTTTCTCGTGCGACATTAGTGGGGAGACAACTTTTCAAAAGATGCACGAGGGATTTTGCTATTTTGCTTCTCTCGTTATACCTGAATTCATGAGGGTTCGGTTAAGGGGAGGTGGGCTTCCGCGGAATGCACCGCTGGCCGAACATTAATTTCGATCTGTACGACATTCCTTCGGTTCGTTGGCATTTGGCAATGGGGCTAAGGAAAGGGCCTTTTCCCTATCACAATAGGAAACGGACTCCACGAATATTCCTCTTCAAATTCAATATCACGGGAAGGTCTCTACATTCACATTGAGAGGAGCAAGAAATTAAGAATAGCGTGCGAGCGACGTATTTCGCTGTCTCCCTCTGTCTTGTCGTTGTTGCCGGCCCGACGAATTGTTTCAACCGAACGGCATGTGCACTAAGACGAGCGTGAGCATCGGCTTCGGTACCGGAAAAATTGTCTAAAAAGTCTTAAGTCTTTTAATCGTATCAATTGAATCATAAACTTATTTACATTCGTATCAATTAAATCCGTCCGGTTAACTTCAATCAAAAATCGAATGTAAACACCGACCATGCAACGTAACACGGAACTAAAAATCGTTGATGTAAACATCGAATACTAACTTGCACAATTTTTATAATTTGAAAAAAGTAACTTTTTTATAACTTTTTATCTTTCTATTTTTTCTTACTTTATTTTTTTTTTTTTTCTACTAAGTCCGACGAGGGTCACTAGCCAGCCCTCACCAATCACAAGCAAGGACCGATCACCCTCGTCGACCACTAAGTGAGGCTACAAACCACTCAGTAGGATTGGGCAAGGGCCACAACCCTTGCCCACGACCGACCGACGTCTTTGATAGACAAAGGTTCTTGGAAGAAAAAAAGAAAAAAAAATTCAAAAAAAAATTATCAAAATTATCTATCTCAACGCCAACCATATCACGTAGAATAATCGGTTTGGTAAAATTTACCATATGAATTCAAGTGGAAAAATGTCAAATATTTAAGATTTAATTAGCAAATTGAAAGGTTGAGAATTAAATTGATCAATGTATAATAAACTTATGACTTTTTAATTGTAGGTCTTACACAAAAGAAATCTCACTCGGCAATGTTCAGGGTTCATAGATCTTTATGTTTCTAAAACGTAAGTTCAAAATTCCAACACATGTTTATTTGTGCCCCCATCGAATTTCCAGGTGTAGGTATCCAAGTGTGAGGAAATGTGGACAGCAAAAAGCCTCTTGCGAATGATTGCTCCTGTCCATCTCCCGGATTAGTTTATGGGGAAATGATACGTCCTCCGGAATAAGTGGTTGAAAAAGGGTAGCAGCGATGCGGCCTTGGATTTTGGCACGCCGACGATCCCATCTTCGCGAAACGATTCCAGAAGCCCGGTCGACGGGACTTATTAATCATTCATTCACCCAAACATAGATTCGCCGTGTAGCAACAAAACTCGTGTTTGACTCGCCAATGTAGAGAGACGTGGAGGAACGGGAAAACGACATTTTCGGCAATATAAGTTCTGGGCGACAAAATTGACCGTTCCAAATGGAATTCCCGCCAGGGCACGATGGGTTCTCCTGTTCCGTGACGCAGCAAATCTGGACAGCTATCGAGCTCCTCAGCAATATCTCTCCCTATGAAATGTACTAGCTAGCTAGAATATCCAAAGAGTTGGTGAAACCCAGTTTTGCCGGGAAAGGCAGTCGAGTAAAGACCTTACCGACCGACCCCTGCAGCTGCACGCCCGATCCATTTTGTTGGTCCCGCACCGATCGATCAGTTTCTTGTCCGCTTAAAGATGCATGACCAAGGAGGTGGAGGCCACTTACCACAAGAAGTGGGGTAAGGAATTTGACTAGATTCGGGGCAGAATGCGGTTTCGATGCGTCCAGATGTTTGCCGCTTATCCGGACTTCAGCCTGCTCGTTTCCTAGCCCATGAGGTTAATGGGACAGTTCGCCCGGACAGAGTGCTTGGAAGATCAATTGCCGTGGAGCTCTTCCGATCGACAAAACAAAAGCTGATTCCACCGGAGTGATTACGAGAGGCATCGGTGGATTTTCACTAGATGGGATTGAAAGGGACAGAGAAATTAGCCAGATGCGCGTGATGCGGTTGTGGGATGGGCGATTGTTGTTTTGAGCGATTATTCAAGATGGGTGAATGTATGGGAGTGGATGTCGATAGGTAATCACGAAATGAGGGATATAATACAATTGAAACCAAAGTGTACAGGAGGTGCTACCAGCCGATGATCAAGATCAAGATAGATGAAGCTCACCATCGAGACTTAAAGAAATCACCAGCCAAAGATATAAAACTTCGAGATCGTAGAAACCATCAAAGCCTACGAGAAAACCATCAGCCAAGGATACAGTACTTCTTTAGCTCACTACCGAAGAAGAATCTACCTTCCAAGGATATAGAAACCAGGTGTAATCTACTCTCCAAAGATATTCGCTCACATAGAGGAAAATCTCAAATATTCATTTACTCAAACTTCACTATCTTACATTTGAGAATTCGCCATGTAGAGGATAATTACATAGGAAATAGACTAAAAACACAAGAAACTACCTAATTAATTAAAGATATAGAAACTAGAAAATGATAATAATGACCTAGAAACTAGAAAATGCATTAAAATATCTAGAGACTTGATCTTTAACTCTTTGAAAACCACAACACACCTAAGACTCACTAATGACACTTGACTAGATGCAAAGTAATTAAAATAGACTCTAAATTCGTTTGTCTGCTTGGGTAGTTCAATAGACATCTCCAAAGATCGCCAAACAATAAAGAAAATTGTCCAGAACAACCTTCGGTTGTTAGATAGTCTATTAGTAATCTTGAATTCACAATAAACTTGTGTATCGATGTCTTGGTAGTTAATTGGCAACCATGAAATTGATAACTCTCTTACATAATCGACATCTTCAACTTGAATCAATCGACAAAGCCCAATGCTCCTACATCAACACGAGCCTCTCGTAGTGTGGCCTTGGCGCATGGATTGGTTAACCTTCATGCGAGTTGGGTTAGACTCAAAACTAAGAGGAACATGTGCGTCTTTTGAATTAGCATTCTTCAGCCTCATATTATATTCAGAGCTTGCTTTTATCTTGAATTTAAGGAAATTGCTCCATGATATTGAAGCTTGATGGAATATTTAAATATCAAACCACACTTTATTTTAAAAACTTAAACTTAGAGCAGTTGATAATAATCTCAAGCAATACTTATTGTCATTTGCTTCGTATTCAAGTATCTTGACGGTAACCCAAATAGAAAGTGCTTCCATTATACACCAGAGGAATGACAGCCACAATTGTCAAATGCAAAAGATGATCACTCGTACTCAGCCACTCTAGTTTAAATCCTCTCTAATGCATAACACCAATCAGTCTTCTAGACTGGACCGAGCGGGTTCCAGGTGGGTAAATAGAATCGGTAGAAAAAGAGAAAGGCTCAAGGGACTCAACTCTACAAACATAATTCAGATCTGAAGCATAAATTGACATCACGCATCTCCTTGCTTTGTGGATCCGCGCTGTCTTTGCTCCAGCATTTCTAATCGGCCGTACAAGAAGGAGAAAGCAATCCAAAGCGCAACAGCCAAAGCATAAATCTCAATCCTCATATCATGAAATGCAATACCCCCAATAACGCCCATGCTCCCCTCTCGCATCACCTCGGCCATTGGGGTACTTCAGACTGCCGGGGACATAGAGCAACAAAATCACAATGGCCGTAGGCAAGAGGGTCGAGCGAGAGTCCAAACTCTAGCCAGAGGGACACGAGGCGCGAGCAACTCAGGTGAGAGGGTCGAGCAAGGAGATCCGTGACGGTGAGGAGCAATTAGGGCTTGGCCTTGGAGACATGAAGGAAGATCTATGAAGACTAAAGAGCGAGTGTGAGAGAGTCAAGCTATAAGTTAGGTTTAGTCCTTTTCTTTTTAGTATTTTATATATTTGTAAGATTTTTAAAAAACAATGATCTAGTTCGGATGGGTGGTTCCACCCCTGAAACCAAAAACTAGTTCCGATTTTATGGAATGATGAGGAACCGGACTAGTGACCTCGAGAAATGTCCCGGACCGGTCATACCTGGTCCGGTCCAAGTAGTTCTAGTTGCACAGCCCTACTCAAGACAACTCCATTCATAAATTAGAACGGCGGTTGTCCATATCGAGTTATGCTATTGAACAAGCCAATCATTTATCAAGAAAAATTGGAAAGGTCGGTGATGGAATCCTTATGATCCAGCCCAATCTAGGCGGTTCAATCCTTTAGAAGACCACTCAACTTATGGCCTTGGGGATGGATCTAGACTTTATATGCTCAAGCTTTTTCCACATCTAAATTGGAACGTGAGGCCACGTTACCGTTTCGCGAATTTAGGCGACATTTTTTTCTATCATTTTTGCTATTTGCTACAACCACTATCCAAATAATACCAGAGTCCACACGCCTTTGCGTGACTCAACCGGAGACCTAAGAAGGTAGGCGATAGTCCCGGTCAGAAGCGTTTCAAAATCCTTAACGCTGAGGTCCAGCATCTGCTATACCATACGTTTGGCTAAAACACGCTTGTACATTTACCAAACCAATCAGTCAAAACTTTACTCACCATTATATACTGACCATGTCGCTTAACACACCTCCGTGGAGCTGTCAAATAGCCGAACACTGCGCATCCCATTACGTTCTCTCAGTCGCATTCCGCATTAATCGATATAAAAACATTGACGCGTGCGGCAAAACTCGATCTATCTCTTGGCATTGAATTCAACGCAGTATCCACTTACCATAATGTCAGCGAGCAACTAGACAGATGAAGCATTGCATTCCGCACAGAGCGATTCTGCTGAATGGAATGAATCGTAAATGAAATAACTGAGTCATCCTGCACATTCAAAGGCTGCTTTTTTCACGGGGTCAATCTACACCTGTGAGGTGGTTTCTCTTGATTCCAATCAATCCTTATCCTGGAAGCAGCCTCCAAATTAGGTGATGCCTCTTTCATTTCACTTCAGAATGATATGCAATTCTGTTTTCCAGAACCATTTTCAGCCTGCGGTGCTTCACTTTTGTGATGCAGTCGTTTGTTAAGGATTGAGTGTCGCCATCTCTCAGTAGTGATGATGGACATTGAAATGATTCAGTCCATCCAAAAACTATGCAGACAACCTGACAATGAAGCACAGGAAATTTTTACAATTGATATGGAACCAGATTGGAAGTTACAACTCACGAGCTTGCATATTGCAATTCATACAGATTATTCGATATAGATTGACAAAGGAGACAACGCGAGATCACAAACGTAGCATAGATATTTAGCAAATACAGTCTTATGATGATTTTGAGCCATTAAGACAAGATCATACATGCAAAGGGAACTTTAAGATGTCGAGACAATCTTAACAAGCAAAACTTCTATTAGAATAAAGGAAAGAAAGACGAAAAAAGTCTACCTGCTGCGTAGATTTCCCAGTGCCCTAAAATTACCAGATGAAGGCCCATCGATCCCATTGGCCATGTGAAATTGCATTCTCTCAGTGCTTAGGACCATCCTCTTTGATGTTTTGTTTGAACATGACTCCAAACTTTCCCTGGAATTACTTTGAAAATCTGTTTCCTGATTCACAACAGATGATCCATTGTATTGGTTATGTAGCCGTCGACTCCCTAGTTCGTGATTTTCTGCACCGGCACTTTTATTGCTACTACCAAGCAACACAGTTGTCGATGGGACACCGTCAGAAGAAGAAAATCTTGGAGTTGAACACCGGCCTTCTGCCCTTCTCCAGAATTTGGAACTCAAGAATTCCGTACCAGGCAACTTGCAACACGTGTTGTCTGCACTATCCACATTGGGAAACCTTCCAGTAGATAATGCTATATCATATGAAATCTCCTCTATTGCCATCTCTAGACCATGTACACGAGTCTCCAGAGAGTTCATCCCACTTTGAGATCTTCCAATATAATTCTGGATTTAACAAAGTACAAAATTTAGTATAAAGGTGAGGTACTTTGTCCAAACATTAATGAAAAACATTAAAATGTCGGCTATAAAAGCTACCTGCTGCAATGCTCACAATGAGATTCCAAAACCAACCAATGGGAAGAGTCAATAAATGCTACCTTACCAATGGTTATTTACAGTACACCAGAAAAAAAGGCCCAAGCCAGAAAAAGGCTGAATTTTGTTTCATGGAAGTACAAAGGAAACCAGCAACCAAAACTTCTACTTTCCATCATGGCGATGAGTTAATTGCTATAATCAAAGGAGTGACATCACAATAGCACATCGAGCAGAGTAAGTGGTGGATATGCTATGGTTTCGACAATGAAATGCTGCATGAATCTCACACTATAATCTTGCCTTAGAATTTACTTATATAGGTAGCGCTCAACATGAAAAGAGAAAATGAGAGGAACTTTTAGCCAGAATAATGCAAAGGACCTGTATCGTACCTGAAGGAGGTCGAACAGACTGGACTGCTGATTTTCAATTTGTGCAAGTTGTTTTCGGATCAATGATAAGTCTTCCATTTCCTCATCTCTGACTGCAGCACTCAAATCTGAGTCCTTCAGATCATCAAACGGTACCACACGAGAACCAGATTTAGAAGCTACAGACTTCGCAACTTTGTCATCCGCAATCTTACCGAAGAGGGCACGTCTCACTTTTCCTTTAGTGTCTTCTTTATCATCACGCTCTCCTGTTTCTAAAACTCTGCTCTCAGTTATCTTGATGTCATGCTCATGATCAAACTTTAAGGGGGTTGAGTGTGGCTGTGCAATTTGAACTTTCAAACCAGTCGATCTCGCCTGATCCAAAGTAGATGGGATGGAAGAACTTTTATCACCGTACTTTAGGGGAACTTCCTTTTTGGTGAAATTTTTGGACAGAGATGACAGACTTCTCGACGGAGATGACCTGTTGATCTGCTTCTTTGGCTCAGGAGTTGTAACGCTAGTGTCTTGCAAACTTTTTGACGAGGCAGGCAGGCAATTGGCGATGCCATTACCTGGGCCCACAAGAAACCCAAAAAACCATATGAGCAAAATGAAGTATGAAAACTCATGCAAGTTAATGCTCAACTGTAAGAAAATCAAAGGGGCAAAGACAAAACCATCGACATAATCTTCTTTTTGAATTCGATTTTAAGTTTTTAACAGTTTGAATTCACCCAAAGACCTAACTCTTTTCATTGCAAATTAGAAAGAGCGACGAATAAGAGAAGCAAGAAGACCATGTTTTAAGCAGGGCATTTTTTTTTTCAGAACAGTATGAAACATGATTCACGCAAGTCTCTAATCCCTATTTGATGATCGGGCAGGATGAGTATCGATAGAGTGATAGTGAATAAATTGAACCGACTGTATCAGATGATCCCTCTGAAAACTGAGATGCAACTCATGTTGCTAAGCTGATCTTAATAGATCAAGAAAATTATATTCAAGAAAAAAAAAAAAATGGACCCACACCGATGCCGCATCTTTCCTATGATTAGCTCCAGCTACCCCATTAGTCATTGAAAAACCCATCGTCTTTTTCTCTGCCCAATAAGATGCCCTAAAACAGTTGCATGAACAGTGTATTAATCATTTTTACCGGATGGAGAAGACAGGGATTGGGGAACGGCTGCGACGTCTTCGCAAAGATCTGCAACCCCCTTCCACAAATCCAAAGTGCGATTCATTGTTTCTCGAACCATTTTAACCTGTAAATCAGAGTTAAAGTCAGGGTCTAAACTACAGGATAAACTAACTATTTGATTTTCTAGTGCATTATTCTCGGATCGACACTAGAAATGAAAGCCCACACCCAAACTCATCGTCTCATCTCCATCACGAATCTTCATGTACCTGCGCATTCCTAACTTAGAGAAACCCAACAATTTAGCGATACCTTGTCGAATCTCCGGTTCTCCAAGCACTTCACGCAGGAAGCCTTGTGTTCCACCACAAGTTCCTTCTCCGCCACGGTGGCGACTCTCCCCAGCGCCTCTGCTGCCGCCTTCCTCGCATTCCAGTCCTCGTTACTCAAAAACTCCAGCGCACAAGGCACCAGCCAATCCAAAATCCCCTTATTCACCACTCCACTAACGCCTACAATGCTCCCTATCATCCCCACTGCAGCGGCCTTCGCCTTAAAGCCCTCGCTCTTCAACAACTTCGCAACCCTCGGCAACGCCCTCCTCAGCACCTCCACCTCCGGCTCCGGCGCCGCCTCCACCGCCGCCGCGATGCACATCGCCGCGCCGATCTGCGAGTTCGCGTCCTGCTCGGTCGTGAGCGTCTCCATCAGGGGCTTCATCAGCGACGAGAACGGCGGCCTCGTGATCTTCGCCGCAGCCGCCGCCGCCGCGGCGACGCAGGCCGACCGCACGGCGGAGTCGGCGTCGCGGAGGCGGCGGGTGATGATGGAGACGATCTTCGGCAGGTGCGGGGAGAGGGCGTCCCCGTGGGAACGGGAGAGGAGGGCGAGGATGCCGACGCACTGGCGGCGGACCGGCGACCGGGACGCGTCGTCGGTGTTGTGGATGCAGCTGAGGAAGGAGGAGAAGCCGTCGTTAGTGAGGCTGAGGGCGATGGACTCGAGCTCGGAGGTGGCGAGAGCGAGCGTGTCGCGGTCGGCGAGGCGGTTGAGGCAGGAGATGACTCGAGATTTGAGGTCCTGAGCTGGAGCTGGAGGCGGCGACGGGCTCGGAGACGGGGACTTCTTGCGGGAGTACATTGTGGAGGCGGCGGCCTTGGCTCATGTACTCGGCGCGGCTCCGGTGGTGGTGAGCGGCGGCTGCACCGCCGGCGATCGGCGACGTGCGGTGGTCGCGAGCGCTCTCGCGGTGGGAGGGAGAGGGAGAGAGAGGGAGGGGGGGAGTGGTGACGTGATTGAAGCGCCAGTTTATAAATGTTCGTGCAGAAGGAGAATGGGGGTGGCAGGTCGGCCCCCCCTTTTTTTTATTTTTTATTTTTTAAATTTTGCCACGATGAGTAATATTTTTTTATATGGGGGAAATAAATCGTGTCCGAAAGGTACCGATCGGAGAAGTATCGTGAGAGTCGAAAGTTTCTGAATACGATCCGAAAAAATACAGCGGAATAACTTAACGAAAAAGAGCCTTCTAATGGTATCCAACTTTCGATCTTGAGATCCTTTTACGGATCGCTTACATGGTATCCCTATAACTTTCACACTCGAATCTCATACACTGAGAAACATTATAATAGACTTTATATTATACATGATTTACTTTTTTGAGATTTTATATGCTCGGGGTAGACATTCATTTTACATAACCACTTAGGCACGAGACACAATGCCCGAAGGTCGGCACCAGGGCGCTAGAGCAATGTCTAAACCTTGACAATAGTGAAAATAATTTAAGTTGCAATACAACATTGAAATCTCAAAACCTAAAGCATGTCAAATTGCCATCCTTATGAATTCGCATATTTTCGATTTGAGAGAGATCTCTTTATGACACAATGATATCTTTTGTATATTAGACATATCGTTTGGTATATTAGACATATCGTTTGTACGTGCCTCCCAGGGTTTACTTACGCAGCTGTCGGCTGTGCGGAGTTCCCTGGGTCACCAAAAAAAAAAATGATATCTTTTGTATATTAGACATATCGTATGTCAGTGTTACACAAAGAAAAATATAAGTTTTGAATTTTAACGCAAGAATGTGATCAAAATGCAAATAATATAATTAATTGATTGCATCGTGTCAGTCAACCGATCGATACATTAAGTATTTTTATTTGTAACGAATTTTTATCAATAAACTCGAGACACCTTCTAATGAAAAGAAAAGACCTCGAGACATTTGAACAACACATTTCGATAACGATCTTTCAACTTAATTGGTTACCTCCTAGTGCCGCTCCACAATGTCAATTGGCACAGTTGTGGGTGGCGTAGGCCCGCGCGAAGAGTATGCATTATTGCAAATCTTTTAATTGGGTTGAAAGCTCGGACCTTGCTGTACGCTGAAATACAAAGACATGAGAAAAAGAATAATAATAAAAATACAGGCGAGACGCTATGATCATGTGAAATCAAGAATTGACTATATCCACAAGCTTATAATAGACGGCCGAAAAGACAAAGCTCATCATAGGGAGTCTCCAGCCCGAACATGTTCTTCCAGTTGTCATCTAATCTAGTTTGCCCTTAACGACCCTAAAAGAGAATATAAATGTATATGATATTTATATATATACACTTTACTTAAAAAGAAAGTTAATTACTCCTATAATTTATCTGACCGGATCGAGAAAAAGTTACTTAATCAGTTATAAATTTTTCAATTTTGTTAATTCAATTGTTACCATAAATTACTGATGTGACATCTAGTTATCGTTAGTTATTCTATGTGGCAATAATTTATAGATCGCCACATCAACGATTTTCAACAGTAATTAATCAAAATGACTACATTGAAATTTCACATGAAAGTTCACAAGTATATTGATAAAATTAAAAGATTTATGATTGAAATAGCATTCATACCATATATTTTAGGGTTGATTGGGTAATTTTTCATAAGGATGATCATAGAAATAATTTTTTTTTTCTTTCCTTTTTTGTGCTAGGGAAGTAATGGCGGTTTTATGCCACCATTGGCGTTACATTCACGGTCCGATCGTTACTTGAGCTTTGACGAGATTCGGAAATTGTGTCGTTTAAGTTTCTCTACAGAGATTCTCATGTGCCGGACAATATACAATGGAGACCCCAACCGAATGTCAAATGAAGACACGACCTTATCCACGTGCGGATCACGTGCGGTTGTGAATGGCTTCACGACATTGTTAGAGCATCTACCTCCGGAGGCCATTTCATCTGGGTACCAAATGGCAAGAAGCATCATCGCTTGGAGCGATCGAGAACTCATCGAGGTACTTTTCAAGTATATTCTCTCTTTATTTCACGAGTGCGCTAGAACATCCTTAAATCATCCGGTAAGTGTTTTCATATTTTGCAGGAAATAATTAGATCTAAGGAGTAAATATCGGAACTAAAGGATCTCGTGATTTTGCGAGGAATCATTCTTCGAAGAATAATCTCGTTTTTTTATTATAAATTTTTCGAGTATCCGCATGTTAAGACATTGATACAATGCACTTGGGTATGTGGCGTTCACGGGTTGGTCAGTCGAGACAGTGGAATGCCTGGGTATATACAGATAAACTATGGGTAGGCAGAGCACATGGATCATGTGAGGGGTCGATGCTTTGAAGCTGACATCGGAAAGAACGAGCTCGAATGGGCGGTCACGTGACAGCGGGAGTGCATGTTCCACGTCCTATCTCTATTATTCTGTATAAAGTAAAGTCGGGCGAAGATGCTATCCCGTCTCTAAGAGTAGGCTCAGGACCCATCCCTCGTTCTTGCTTGGCTTTATCTTGCTTGGTCAGCAACCGGCCTTGGTAGAGCTTTCTTTTTCGCTCGAGTTATTTATTTAGCTTGGTGCTTTAGTAAGAGCTTCACCTAAACCTAGTGTACTTTTTATCGAGATAATTCTAAATCTTTTAATTTTACCAATTAAATTCATAGTGTGGTAGTTTAATTAGCGCTAGCCATTTTATGCAACACGAATAACGAAAATGTGAACAAATTTTATTAAATTTTTTAACATTTTTGAATGTTTTTATTAATTTTTATTTTTATTTTGTTTTGTTTTGTGGTTCAAAGGGCCGACGAGGGCCTAGCTAAGGCTTGTGATGCATTTGCTAAATTTGACCCTCACCAGCAACAATAAGGGTGGCGAGGGCGCAAGGTTGTTAGCCCTTAGTCAGTGGTCAACAAGAGTTGTTGGCCCTTTAAACCAATAAAAGAAAAAGAAAAACCAATCATCACGATGCGATGGCTGGTTAGATAAGGTTCCATGTGCTTTTTGATAAGGAAGAGAAGTTTGAATCCCATTGATCGCACGAGATCTTAAGCGTAACGTTAGATGTGGTGGGTCATTTGCTAGTGTCACCCGGGTTTATCTTTGTCGGCTGCCGCTACGCGGGTTTCCCGAGTTACAAAAAAAAAACAAAATTTTAAAAAAAAATATTTAAATTTCAAAGTAATACAAAATTTTAAAAAATAAAAACTTAATTGGAATAAAAAGTTTATGATTGAATTGATAAAATTGTAATAAGTTTAAGGCTTTTTTTTATAATTTTCCTCATATAAAAAAATGTGTCTCGTGTTAATAAATTCGACAACAAGATATCTTTCGCCAAAGCTGTCTTTCGGTTTTTATTAAAGGAGATAGGTTTCTAGATATGAAATACACAGACAAACAAAAAAGTTGATAATTTCACTTTGAATAGAATTATACATGCACAAATCATGTTGGAATTCAATCGATGACAGAGTTTAAGAAATACAACTACTTCAATATCATCAAACGAAAAATAAATTATGCCGAAATTTAATCGACGACAGAGCTTGAGAATTCATAGATATAACGTTGAAATTTATTCAATGATGCAACAATGAGATAAAGGAACACGCTAGAATTTAATCGACAACGCGAGTTTATAAACTGTACGGTGCAAAAAAGTAAAGATAACTTAAAGATAGATTGATTATGATGGAGGCTTACGAAAAGTATGACATGGCTATTTAAAACTTACAATCAATGGTTATCAACAAAGGTTACAAATGGCTACCGGATGATTACATTGAGTTTACTACCTTAACAGTTTTTGCGAGTCCACTATCTTGATGATTGCTATATTCCATTATGTTAACGATTACTTCTTTTATGGTTGCATCCAAGATTATTGACTCCGCATTTTGTCAATTCCTTCAAGTTATCGATTCATCAAGTTGTCAATAATTCTATCTATAAATGACCAAACTCTGCTCTTATCAATTAAGTTTATCATATATCTATAATAACCAAAAGTTGATCATGTGAAATTGCAAACCTTTGTACCTCCGAGGGCACGTTCCAAATTTGATGCCTACTCCTAGCAAATCCATCCTACTGAAAATAAAATCTTGATTTATCGGGTGGTTGGAAAAGTAGTGAGTGGAACGGGAATTAGGTCATCCTTCCTTTCCTTAGTATCATTTGACTAGCTGATATAATAAGCACACTCGACCAATTTGCTTATAAGTAGCAATTTGAAATTACCATCACCGAAACGACTGTAATCTTATTTTACAAATCTCTCATTAATACTAAGGTTAAATAGTTATATTCTCCAACGACAAAGTAAAAAATCTACCAAAAATCCCACACTTTGCTAAAAATGACAAATTTACCCAAACTTTTTTTGTAACATGAAAATCCCAAACTTTACAAATCGCGACACATTTACTCTAAACTTTTTTTCATAACACAATCCTCGAATTTGTATTCACGTGACACATTTACCTTAATTATAGGGCATTTTCGTTTTTTACTTTTTAAAATTGTTTTCTTTTTATTTTTTTCTTCTTCTTCTCTCTTCCCTCCGCCGTGGCCAGCGGAGGGAAGTTGGACTCCTCGCCCATCTAGCGAGGGCGTTCGGCGAGGGCCACCCTAGCCAGCTTAGGCGAGGGGTGCCAGATTTGGCGAGGGCAACCCTCGTTCGACGCCGGCCCTAGATCCGAACCCTTGCTAGATCCAACCCAAACAAAGGCCACCCTCACCAGATCTGGTGAGGGCAACACCCACGTGAGGGCGGCCCTCACCTAAGTTCGGTTTCCCTTTGTCATGGCTGGCAAAGGGAATAGATAAGAAGAAAAAATGAAAAAAAAAAAAAGAGAGGAAAAACATAAAAATTAAGATGAAAAAAGCCTTTTGTGAGGGTATATATGTCATGATCAACAAGATTTGAGGTTTTTCATATCAAAAAAAAAAAAAAAACGAGATAAATTTATCATTTTGAGTAAAGTTTGAGAATTTTTATGACTTTTTTCACTTATCACACTCTTTCTTGTTTTGTTAAATATTTTCCAATTTTTTACATATAGATTGCTCGTGCTTCGTTGACAGGAGCGATAGCATGGAAAAGCTGGCGAGAATCAAGGGTAGTACTGCGTCGAGATTTTAGGAAATCCAAAATTTACTCTCCTCCTTAAAGAGATCTCCCATATCTGTATTGAATTACCTCGAAAAGCACCAAAACTTTTGGCGCGTTGGCGATTGTCTGCTCCAAGGTTTCATACTTTCCCGTGAAAGTATTGCCTTTTTGACAGAAGCATAAGGTCTATAACGGCACGAAGTGTCCCCATTTTTTATATTTCCTTTTTTAAAGAAAAATTTCAGATAAAGAATGATTATGATCGTTTGTAACAACGGGCTTGACCTCACTAGTTGCCAACCGGTTAAATATTTTGATCTATTGGGGATGTTTTTGTCTAAGTACAATTTTGATATTAAATTATTTTTTATTCTTTTATTTTCTTTCATTCTTTCACTTTTTTTTTTCCCGACAAGAGCTAGCAATTGCCAGTGAGTGCTAAGCGACCCTCATCGGCCATTGGGGAGGATGGCCTCACCCAAGCCGAGGCCGTCCCTTGCCAATTGTTGGCGAGGGCAGCCTCCCCTACGAGGGCCCCAGATGAGGCCTTGTCAGATCTGGATAGAGTGACCTTGCCTTCTGTTGGCAAGGGTCGCTCCGCTAGATCTGATGAGGGCAACCCTCGCCCAACCCTTTCTGACATCATCGATGATTGGTTGACCACCGATGAAGAAGAAAGCAAAACCTAAAAAAGGGAAAAAAATGAAAAAATTCAAAAAAATAAATCAAATGACTAAAATGTCATTGACTAGTCGAAAAATTAAGCCCTTATTTGAAATAAACATAGTCACTTTGAGCCTTTATTTAAGATAAAACAACACTGCAAGTCCTTATTCGAAATAAAATCCGTTTTAGATCCTTATTTGGAAAAATGAAAGAACTTTAGGTCCATATTTGCAATTTTCCCTTATTTTTACATATATATTGCTCACGCTTTGTTGATAGGAGCATGGTAAAGCTAGCTAGAGTCAAGGGTAAGTCCTGCGTCGAGATTTTAGGAACTCCGAAATTTACTCTCCTCCTTAAACAAATGCCCTACATCTGCATAGAATTATTACCTCGAAAAGCACCGAAACTTTTGGCGCTTTGGCAAATTGTCTGCTCCAAGGTTGCATACTTTCTCGTGAGAGTATTGCCTTTACGAGAGAAGCATAATGTCTATAAGAGCTCGATCATTTGTCACACAAGAAAAGGAAAGATAAAAACGAGATGCTGGATGTAATCAGATATATGCACGTATGATAAGCAACATTATGCAAGATAACCGAGGCAGGTCCAAACATTAGCAAGCAACAGGGTCACCATCCACCTGCCACCTACCAAACTAACTACTTAGCCTAATCATGGCTATTAAGCAGCATAAGCGACAGCATCTAAATCTGTAAATCGCTTTCAGTTGGGAGATATCAAAGGTGAAACATCGAGGCCATCGTTAGGTGCAAAAAGAAAGGGAATAGAAAGATAGCCCGTGAATCAAGTGGGAGCAGTTTGATAATGAGTTCGAGCATGAAGATGGTGATGGGCAACCCGATAGATATGGAAAAGAATTGGGGGAGTGCTGTTGTATCTGTGTCATGGTCTCTGTCCCCTTGATTGAAGGGGAAGGCAGAAGATGGAGACGCGAAATGAGCTCGCGAGCGCATGTGGCCCCCTTCTTTGATTATGATGCGTCGTATGGATGTTTGGCAATTTTCGGGCTTGAGCTGTTGTTTTCAGTTAGCTCATTCTAAGTTTTCCTTTGTGGTAGGAACATGGTCGGAGTTGAACCCAAAAAATCAAAAAGGATCGGATGAGGGGAGTGTCCACAATTTACAAGCGCCCGAATTGAGCACAACTCCTGAGATGGAGGTACTGTGCTGGAGGGTGCTTGCTCCGCATTAATCGTGTATTTGCTTAGTCTAACAGTCCAAATAACGACAACGTCGTTCTAAGTACACCAAGTAAGTGAGCAATATATAAACGATACATAAAATATATGGCAATGACCGGGAAAAGCTTTTTCGAATATATTCATACTGACAATATAATTCACTCCAATACATAAAATGATTTTTGTATGCTCAAGGGGTATGACCGACCGATAAACATCGGAATCTTCTTGGACCTTCATGTTCAATATTTCATTTGGGAATGAGAAAGTTGCAAGATGCGTGCTCGAGTTTGTTGTTTAATCTCTACCCTTGGATACCTTTCGTAATCTCCATGCGATCCTTGGTCCAAAACGAAGGAGGACTTCCTCGGAGATGAACTTATCTGGAGAAGGTCGCGTGCTACGAGTGATCGTAAGCCTTTTCTTCGTACGAAATTCATCTGCACAAGCATCGTCACCGTTAGATGCGAAGTCTGAAGACGTTGAAAGGTGTGGACCTCGCGACACGCATCGTCTCCTTCCCTGCAGCATCATTTGACTTCAAGCGCCAACAGGTCCAGTAGTAGCTGTGCCTCTTTATATGCAGACACCAACCATCCTTTCCGAAGTACGTCCCTCATTGATTACCCTTGCCTGGGCACCGCCCAGAATGTTGGGTGACAAGGGTTTAGAAAATTAGATGATGCGTATTAGTTGGGAGCTTAGAATTACTCGAGAGGATGATTACACAACAAGAGAGATGTCCGTTAAAGATGATTGAGATGCATTCATGGTGCCCAGAACTAAGTTTCAAGAAAATTGGGAATAAAAAAAATAAGGGTTCCTCGAGCGGGGCGTGTTGCTAATGAACTTCAGAGATTGAATCGGATTTTTCACTCAAGACTAAATCCTAGGATGCGTATATAGATCAGTCAGCATCATAGCTAAGCAGATTAAATTTTATTAGCAGGAGAGAGTTTCGACAACCCTCGATGTCATGAATAAATAAAAAAACGTCAATCCAAGAAGGAAGAGAACGCTGCAATAATTGTTCGATCGGCCTTTCGAGAGGTCTAGTTTAATATTTCTTTTCTTAATAAAATTCCAAAGCGAAACTTTGAAAACCTAGGAATCGTCAATCGAACTCGAGTTGAGCCATAACTGCATATCCTATTAAGTGAAAATTATGGGATCTCGTCATGATAGGCCTAGATGTGAGATTAGGAGGAGACAGGATATAGAGATATATCCAGTCACATACGCATAGATAGATAAGCAGATGAGAAGAAAAGAAGAAGGGCGACATGTTAGGCTTTTGAATGTTGTGTTTTGTGGCCAATGTCGTTTTCTTTTTTTTTTTCCTTGTTGGTGCGGGTGTTGTTTGACCGAGAGGCAGGAACCGGTTCACATGGGGACCAAGGGGGGCAAGGGGGCGAGGCCACATTTTCCGCCCATCGAAAGTCCATTGAATTCGATCCGATAAAACGTCTCGTGGTTTTGTCCAAGCTCTCCATGTGCGTCGCGCGACACCAGCACATGCCGCTCCTGCACATGCTCGAGTAGAGCCAAAACACATCGAATGATCAGCTCAAGCGTCAAGGGATGGGCGTGTACAGTCTTTCGCATTCACTACGAATTTACTCTGCACATGCTGTTGCTGTTCGATACATTGGGACGAGACCCTCTATGCACGGGATGATGAAAGAGACCATCGCTTTTTCTTCGTTTGCACGTCTATCTTTCTTTTCCCCTTTGAAAGCAAGGAGAGTCGATCACTCAATCGAAAGGAATCGTTAGAACTATGTTCCGATACCAACAAATATTGTACCTTCGACTTTGCAAGTATAGGGACAATGACCCAACATGTACATCTCCATCGAACAACTAAACTCATAAGTTCATCTCAAATATAAATAACTTATACTAAAAAATCTCATTATTAAAATGTCTTGTTGATAACGTAAATGTTCTCGTCTTACATGTTTAGCATGAACAAGTTTCTTCATTAGCGCGTAAAAGTCCATTTATTGACAAATAAGCATAGTCTAGTCAATTTGTTAGTTAAAATAGAGTTTTACTTAATTTTAATATCCCTTTTCAACTATAAGAATACAAATTCAGCGGTTAGAATAACCTTCGTAGGTTGGTTTATAGCTTACCCAGGTGAGTTGTACTTATCTCTTAATTAATTTTGTAAAACTCATGTTTTAAAGTAATAAAAAGATATATTACGAGTTAAAAAGGTATAACATGTTTGATATTTCTTTGAAAAGGAAAAGTGGTGTTGGTAGTATATTTGATGCATGACTTCAATCGCTCTAGGTAAGCAAATTCTTTTAATCATCGATACAAATCTCCAATCATGTATCACTCAATAACATCAAACAACGGAAAATATTCCCATAATTCAACCACTACCTTTATTAAAAAAAAAATTCCTTTTGTCTACAACGAAAACATCTTTCATCTATGTACTTTTGCAACCTAAAAAAAGTAATCATCTTTAGAAAAAAATTCTAAATTGTTGACTTTCCATGAAACGATAAATATCTAATTAAGGACATTCCAGCATGTTACCGTTGTCATACAACAAAAGGCATTGATAATTACCATTTTTTTTTTTTAAACAACTACTTGGTGCAATTTACCACATGCATGCGTCCACATTCTCCAACACGTTACTTTTCGCAATTTTGTATTTATGTTATGCCCAGTCGCAAAAAGTCCCGGCATCAAAGAGTAAAGACCACGTTCCACTTTATTTGAGTCCGTGAATTTCAAAGTTTTTCGAAAAAACCAGGGGCTACCTTGGATCCTTGACTTGGTTATAATGCTATCCTCATCAGGGTAGGAGACTTTCCTCCCTATAGGGGCCTCCTCCGCCTATTTGGTAAACTAGCGAACTACAAGGATACATTCTTATTTGAATGTGCTGGGGCCCGCGTGCCTGATATCTTCGTCTGGAGACTGTATCTTTTTCTTACTCAGTTTTAAGTAGTACGCTCTCGTTACTTTACATTCAAGTGATCTCGAGATCTGAATGAAAAGTCAGATGAAATTTTTTAAGGACATGCTTAGGTCGAATTCATAATGAATGTCTAAAAGATTCTAAAAGGAGTATATGATTTTATTTTTTTTTTTTAGTAGGGACTTCTAAAGGACTTGAGAAATGACGAATTATGAAATTCACATACTCAAGGTAAGTCGAAGGTGGTGTTTACTCTTTTAGACATTCATTTATGAATTCATCGAATTTTTTTTTTTGTCGGAAAATTGATCGATTTATCCTTGAGCTTGCAACAGGAGAGTGTCAGTCAATTAAACCCAAAAAAAAAAAATATATATTATTGCAGAAAAGAAAATGAAAAAAAAAAAGAATAGTTTCCTCTAACATGGCAATGGGTCGATGAATAGTTGAAATTCCCATGTTGCTCAGGCCTCCATATTCCACATGGAAGCTGCAAAAACAATCCTGGCAGAGTTTCCTTGGCTTCATTCTGTAGCCTGCAAACTTCCTTTTCCTATTCAACGGTAGCTAATATGTTTCTGATTCCGACAGCGCACGGCAGTTTTATTTATTTAGGGGGAAATAATCGCGTGATTTTTTATTTAATTAAATGACCTATATTAGGAGGAAAACAGGGCTCAGGATAAATGCAAAGTCACATCATTAGTTAGGAAATAGGGTGTATTATTCAAGTGCATGATATTCGACCTTATTAAAGTAAAAGAAATAGCATAATGAAAGGCGTAGGCAACCTAACAGAAGGTATCCGAAGTTGGGCATAGCAGAAACATTCATTCTTCGCAATTTAAGGAGACAGTACGCCCGATCTGTCGGTTTCTTTTTCTTTTTTTTGCTTTGATTTTGTTTTTATACAGTTAATTTCCATCATCCTTATTTAGTAAAAAACAAATAGCATCATTCGTTTCTCCCATGAGGCTAAAGTTTGACGACTTGATGATCCACAGCTGGGTCTTTGTTCATCGGTTTGCATATATGTGGCTTGAGAGGGAAGTCAACAAAACAATCGAGTTTGACTGGGTAATTTTTTTTTTTTCGATTTATTAGATTATTACCTATGGCTGGATTAGGATTTTGTTCTTGTTCTTATTCTTTTATTTCTCTATTCATCTCGAAAATACATATTTACTAATTACATATCTATCATAGTTATGAGTGGATGTGGGTCCCCAACTAATAGCGACAAATTTCAATTATTTTTAGTCGGCGCAAAATTTGATTTGCAGTCTCAAACTCGTCTTATTATGGACACATGGATTCTCCATTCCACGCAACTTCATGGATATCTTGACCCATTTCAACCAATCAATGGGCACATCATTTACATGTGCCGATGGATGAGAATCGGTTGAGGCATTATCAATGGGAGCATCGTGTGGTCTTGATGGTCTCTATCTCCGGTGGAAACTTGCTATGATTTTTGACTTATTATAGCATACTCTGGTGATATATACAGTGCATACAAACGGCTTTATACACCATTAATTCAAGACAAAGGGTAGTTGTGAAATTCTTAAACTAAGGGCAAATAAGGCCGGTTTTGTTACGCTCTAGTTTTGTATAATATGTCCGCGGCGAACAAAATTATCTCGTACTCCGCATACGAGTGCCAGTTCGAGAAACAACGTTCGGGCATAGTTATCGGGTCGTGGATTTACAAAACCCAACACGAAACTCTGAATTGGGCCGGAACAATAGTCCATGGCAGTCTCGCAATAGACGAGCACGCGCTTGCAAAGTTATGAATTAGGCCGGCCATCACAGCCCATGAATCGAACCGTGTCACGGGCTAAATTCATTGTTTCATCGACACTCGTATCTGGGTCGGGTTTCTTGCACCTGGGCTCGATTAAGGTTTCGTTAAACTCATCGATCGATGGACCCATGAAAATGGAGATAGAATCCTGCCCAGGCCGACGAAGGTATCATGGGCCTTAGGCGGACGTGAACTCTGGTCCCTTTCTCCATTTTCTTTCCTTCATTGTTAAGATAAAATGGTCCTGATTTTCCTTTTTCGGCGGGACGGATGGACAACATGGTTTTTCTTAAAGAACCATATCGCTCGACAAACTATGGAGTTGGTATCTATCTTGAAGGTGGTTTGGCGTCTAGTTTGTGTTTCTGTTCTCCTCTTTTGCTACAATGTGTCCTTAGATTTATAAAATTTTCGCCTTTCGCCGATGACAATTGAGTCAGAACAAAAAAGAGCTTCATCAAGTTTACTCTCGATAGAAAAAGAAAAAAAAGGTCTTACTCATTTCCTTAATGGAAGACCAATGTGTGAAAGAAGTTGGTCACACACTCATTTGATAACAGTAAAAAAGTTTAAGAAAATTCAAAATAATGATCCGAAATTGATCATATTCTAAATAAATAAATGCTTTAAGTGGATTTTATTTCAAATTAATATTTGAATTAACTATTTCAATTTCAAAAAGGGCTTGATTTTAATTGGTCAAAGGCATTTTCGTCCTTTTATTTTTTTAATTGTTTTTTTTTAATCTAGTTTTCTTCTTCTTCTTGGCCGACGGCCAATCTTGGCCATTGACAATGCCCAAAGAGGGCTGGATGAGGGTCATCGGGTCTCACCAAATATGGGCAATAGTCATCGACCCTTGTCAAAAATTAAAGAAATAATAAAATAATAATTTTAAAAATGTTTTTTACTAAAATACCGTTGACTAGCAGGCGATCGACAATGTCAAACCCTTATTTAAACCATTCATGACCATTTTAGGCATTTTTTGAGATTAATATGGTTATTTCGAGCCCTTATTAAATAAAACAATGGCACTTCATTCTTTTATATTGAATTTTCCAAAAATGTTTCTATCCTTACTCCAACGAGAGCCCTACTTATTGTCCTGAGGCCCATAATGCAAAAGCCCAGCTCGAAAGCATCGGTCCATTCCATTGATCACATCCAGGCTTGGAATTTGGAAAGACGAATCACGCAATATTGCTCCTGCCCTAGACTTATAATAAGTAATCATTCTTATATTATTTTTCCACCAAACTCTGTGAGGACATACATGGTCGGTTGCATTCGAAGCATATCCCATATAAAATAAATTCGAGCTAGTCTTTTAGACACCACTCAAATCTATTTTCCCATTTCCACCCACCCATCAACTTCAAAATTTTATCAACATCAACTTCACAGCTTAACTCCCAATTTCACTGTTCCACAAGATCACAAAGCTTAAACCCAATCGCCTAAATCAAATTTTCACGAATGATGTAAATATCATAGGCTTTTCATGTATTTTAAATTTAGGCTCAATTGCAATAATGGGTTTATGTATTTTTTCTTTCTTGTAAAAGTAACTTTATTTTTGGCAAAAAAAAGCACGATATGAAATAATTATTAAATCATAGATGCTAAAGTAAGAATAGTAAACAAAGAAGTCATCCGATACGCATCTTCCATCTCTCGTCTCCTCTACACAAGCCTTAAGCACCATCCATCTTTGACTAGATCACCAGACTTACCACCAAGCCCCATCAGCCAATATATATATAATATACTTTTTTTGTGATTGCAAATTGCAAGTGGAAAGCAGACTGGCAAAAGACTTAAAATAAAAGAATAAAAAAAAATAGAAAGATCGACTCTAACGAAGAAGCCCAACCGTGGTGCCCTAATTCCACAAGGCGGGGGACGCTGACCGCCTACAGCCGGTACACCGCCCGCGCTGGGTGACCGGCAAAGGGACCGCCCGTCCCTCCCAAAATGGCTATCGCCACTCTCCGCCTCCTCCATCTCCCGCAGAGAAGAAGGAAATAAAAGGAAAAAAAAACAGCGATTTTAATTATCCTATTCCCTCCCTCTGTCTTCTCTCTCCCCGTTAGGTTCTGCACATATCTCCGCAAACAGCATCATCATCTTCACACGAAACTCTCAAATCTCTTTTGTGCAATTTTTCCTTTTCTCCGCCTTCGGTTTCCGCCTCTGCTCCCTGCGCCTTTCGCAGAAAGCGAAGGCGAAGGAAAGTCGCGGTCGTCGTCTTCTTCCTCGTCTCCTCCTCCTTCCTTCTTTCTTCCTCCTCGCAGCAAGTTGCTCGTTCCGCCACTCGACGATCCTCCTGCCGGCTCGCTTCGCGGGAGCTTCTGCTCTCGACATTCTCTCCGCTCCCCGCGTTCGTCTCTCTCCCTCTCCCTCTCCCTCCGCGCTTTGGAGTCGTTACCTTTATCTTCAAGCAACGTGGGGAACCAGCTCATCGGCCTCGAGTGTTTCTTTCTTTCTTTTTTTTTTTTTTTTTTTTGGGGACGCGCTGGAGGGCACCGTCGTTGCGGGAGGCGATCGGAGTTGGCGGCTCGAGGTACAATTCCAGCGTCGTTGGTTTTGCGTTTCTTTGGCTTCTTCCAGAACCTGCGCGGTTAGATCTGCTTCGCGCGTGCTCGTTTGGTTTTTCAAACATGAGGTCGCTGATTGCGGGATTTCGGATTTGATTGGAGCAGCGGGCGTGATGTGGCGCTGAGATAGTGGAAGGGAAGAGGGCTCGTCTTGTGTTTTTTTAACCCCGGTGTTGAAGATGAAGAGGTCTAGGGATGATGTTTACATGAGCTCTCAGCTGAAGAGGCCTGTGGCCTCTTCTCGCGGCGAAAAGTAAGTTCTATCTCTCCCTGTCTCTATGTATTTTGCGTTTTGTCGTGCGGATCGACTTGTTTGTGGAGGATTTGATTGCGAGCTCGGTAAGACTTGTCTTCTTGAGGATGAGATTAGGTCCTTCTGATCGGGGCATTGTTAGTGCATCCGTCTTCTGTATGCTTGTTTTTTACGCTTTCGCTTGATTAAAATTTGTTCTTGGATGAAGTTCCAGCAAATTTCCTGCTCACGACCTGCTGGAACAAGATCGGATTTTTGTCAGCCTCGGATTGCTTGGATATCTGGCACGTTCTGTTTCTTGTTATAGGTTCTATGTTCACTGAAAGTCTAAAGTAGGAGCCGTTCTAGATGGATTCGCACGGATGGACTTTTGTATGATTGTTGGTCGATTATCTATTTTTAAGAGAGCTCATGGTTACATCTATACAGAAACATGTTACTGGGTGCTGATACGAGGGAAGGGTTCGTAAATCTCAAAAGAACTAATTTCCTTTCTTTTTATGTGAAGCTCTGGGCAAGCCCAGGTCATGGGAAGTGGAAGTGCACAAAAGCTGACTACTAATGATGCCTTGGCATACCTTAAAGCAGTGAAAGACATTTTTGAGCACAATAGAGAGAAGTACGATGACTTCCTTGAAGTCATGAAAGATTTTAAGGCTCAGAGGTAAGATAGCGTGACAAAGTTTTCTGGGTCTGCTGGCATGATCTTGGATAACTTTCTGACCAAATAGTTGATTGTGCTGACAGAATTGACACTGTGGGTGTCATAGCAAGGGTCAAAGAGTTATTTAAGGGATATAGGCAACTGATTTTAGGTTTCAATACTTTCCTGCCAAAGGGATTTGAGATAACTCTTCCTCCTGAAGATGAGCAAGAGCAAGAGCAACCACCTCCACAAAAGAAGCCTGTTGAATTTGAAGAAGCTATTAACTTTGTGAACAAGATTAAGGTAGAGATGGATGTCACTATTGAACGCGGTGCATTGATGCTTTTGAGGTCTAACAACCTGCATTTTGTGTGTAGACAAGGTTTCAAGGCGACGATCGTGTCTACAAGTCGTTTTTAGACATTTTGAATATGTATAGAAAAGAAAATAAGTCCATTACTGAGGTCTATCAGGAGGTAAGGCAGTTGCACTCTCAACCTCACTTATTACTGTAGTTTTATATATTCCTTGTTCTCAGATTGCAAATGAATCACATCTGTTAAAATGTTATTAGATTTCCATTTCCTGGTATCACTTTCTCTTTGTCTTTGCAATTAGTGGCATGTTCCTCACTTGCGATGGCTATTTTCCCCCTGCAGGTCGCCACACTTTTTAAAGACCACTCTGACCTCCTTCTGGAATTCACACACTTTCTACCTGATACTTCCTCTGCAGCGTCTAATATGTATCCTCAATCTGGAAGGAACTCTATGCTCCGTGATAGGAGCTCCACCATGCTGTCCATGCGGCAAATGCATGTTGACAAGGTTTTCATGCACTCAATTATGCTGATTTTCTCATTTCTTATCTAACCCTGGCTTATACATGGTGAAATTGATTTTCAGAAGGAGAGGATATCTGCTTTGCATGCTGATAATGATCACAGTGTAGACCGACCTGATTTAGACCATGACAGAGCTTTGCTGAAAGCAGAAAAGGAACTGAGAAGGCGCGGTGAAAGAGAAAAGGAGAGAAGAGATGATAGAGATAGGAGAGAACAGGAGCATGATGAGAGAGAATTTGAACATGATAGCACTAGAGACATCAACCTGCAGCCGTTTTCCAACAAACGGAGAGCATTTCGCTCGGGTGCTGATCAATTGCATCAAGATGGCGAAGTGGAAGAGAACTTCAGTACACTTCCCAGTTCATCCTCATATGATGATAAAAGCACTGTTAAAAGTGAGTTTTTACATGCTGTACTTATTTACAAGCTACTGATTTTCGAAGTAAAAAGATGGATTATGTAAATATCCAAGGTGAAAAGCTTTTGCTTAATGAAATATTTCTTCTTTTTCCAGAAGAAATATTATGTTATAGATCAGCCTATCACATATCAAATTTGTATTTATTGATTGACTGCCACTTACTGCTGACTTTTGTGTCATTGCAGATATCTATAGCAAAGAATTTGCTTTCTTTGATAAAGTAAAGGAAAAGTTACGTAATCCCGATGATCACCAGGAATTTTTGAGGTGCCTTCATATTTTCAGTGAGGGGATAATTTCACGGCAAGAATTGCAAACACTGGTATGGCTGTGAACATACTTGTTACGAGTGATTTTATTTCATCAATTTTCTAGACTCTTTGTAGCAAAAAATTGTTTATGCTTGTTACTTCAGCTGGTATAAATCATAGACTTTGGCACGTGGCCACCACACTATACCACACCAAAGTGGCCACAGACCTCTGGATTTTGACCATAAAAAATGTTTGGGCTTGAATGGCATGTTTGGCTGGAGTGGATCCTTATGGTAGATTCTGTACTTGTAGTTCCTTGAGTGTATTGGCAGTCTCAGTATTAAAATTCTAATTAACTCAAGGCTTAGTTGCGCAGACCCTCCCAGTTATAAGGTTTATTGGAAAAACCAATATCCGTTAGATTTAAACTAGTATACACATAGCCTTTCAATTTTTTCATTTATAACCCCAACACCCCGCCACCCCCCTTTTTTTCCTCATATTGAATGGTTTATCTCCCACTCATCATGGAAAAAGGCCTTTGAAGAGGTTGAAAGAGTCAGGTTGGAACAATTTGAAGTTTCATTGGGACAGGATATTTATGGAACAGATATTATGGAAAAAATTAGAGGACGTGGATGTATTTGCAATGGACTTCTCGGTGTGGGGAGTTATTTGTAATTAACCCTTACTTTAATTGAGCCCGAGTAGATGTAGAAAGTTGAAGAACGTGTTTATTTGGTAGAGAATGCTCATTTTAGGGGTGCTGTTGGTGCCTTTGGGATGGATGATGCAATGTAATCCTTGATACTCCAAGATAGGGGATCTAGATCAAAGACAAATATAATGTTCTCACTTAGCAATTGCAATAGTCTCCTTGCCCTTGTAAAACAACAAACTTTTCATGTGTAGCAAAAGAACATTCTTCTTTTTGTATAATTCTAACTTTATCACCATAAGTGCCTCAAAGTTGTTTTGTTCCGATGATATTGTCTTTTGCCCCTTCATATTCCTGAGAATTTCTCCTACTAATGTGTATCTTGTTCAGTTCGTGATGATTTGTTGTAACTCCTATCTCTCCAGGTGAGTGATTTACTTGGCAAATATCCGGAACTTATGGATGGGTTAAATGAATTTTTAGCACATTGTGACAAGAATGGTAAGATTTGAAAACATAAGCATCCAGCTGTTTGTTCTTGAACATGTATATATTAAATGGTTTCTCTTTGTTTGTTTGCAGAAGGGTTTCTTGCTGAATTCATGAGCAAGAGTACGTTAACATATCCTTTTATTTATTACTGTTTCTTTGCATGATCCTTCCAGTTCGGTAGGAGAGATTTGTTCCATAAATGCATGATTTTCGATTTTTGATTTTCGTAGCCACATTTTTCAGGCATGATGATTGCTGATGCTTATTTTCTGTGCATTTTAATTGATTAAGGACACCTGCCCAGATCAGTGAAGTCTGAGGAAAGAGACAGAGACCGTGATCGTGAGAAGGATGGAGGGGTTAAGGATAAGGATCGTGAAACACGTGAAAGGGATAGGCTTGATAGGTCCAGAGATGCTCACAAGACGTCCTTGTTTTTAAGCAAGGATAAGTGTTTGGCTAAACCAATTAATGAACTTGACCTCTCTAACTGTGAGCGCTGTACTCCCAGTTATCGCCTGCTGCCTAGAAATGTATGTGAACTTACATCTTATAACCTTTATACCTAAGTGATGAGATATTGATATGGGAACTAAAAATTTTTGATGACCGGCATCCTGCAGCATCCTTTTCCCTCCGTGAGCCAAAGATCAGAGCTTGGTGCTGAAGTGTTGAATGACCATTGGGTGTCTGTAACTTCTGGAAGTGAGGACTACTCATTCAAGCACATGCGCAAAAACCAATATGAAGAAAGCCTGTTTCGTTGTGAAGATGACAGGTCAGAAGTTGCTTGCAACATGGTTTACAGACAATGTGCATTCTAGTCAACTGCATGATTTGCTTGAAATGATATGGGCAAGTTTCATTTTGTTTTTTGATTTTGTCTTTGAAAAACCTTTCAGGTTTGAATTGGACATGTTGTTGGAGTCTGTGAATGTAACTACTAAGCGTGTTGAAGAACTGCTAGAGAAGATTAATAACAACACGATCAAACCGGACAGCCCAGTTCGTATTGAGGAGCACTTTACAGGTTATAACCGATTGACCTTTTGTGTGTAAATAATCTAGTTATGTCCTGTTTATGTCGCATTCTGATACAGCGCTCCTGGTTTGTTGTTCTTTCAGCTCTTAATTTGAGATGCATTGAGCGCTTGTATGGTGACCATGGGCTTGACGTGATGGATGTACTAAGGAAGAATGCGCCCCTTGCTCTGCCTGTAATATTAACTCGTTTGAAGCAGAAGCAAGAAGAGTGGGCAAGATGTCGTTCAGATTTCAATAAAGTTTGGGCTGAAATTTATGCCAAGAATTATCACAAATCACTCGATCATCGTAGTTTCTACTTTAAGCAGCAGGATACCAAAAGTCTGAGCACAAAAGGTAATGGTACTGGATATATAGTGATTTCGCTATAATGTCTACTTAACACAATGCATAACTGCTTCATTATTTGTGATTCCTGTTAGTCTACTAGAAGTTAGTTTTTACTGTTAAAAGCAAGTACGTGGCCCATTGAACGTTTGAAAGCTAAAGATGTTCCTCCTTTGAATAACTCTTCCTGGGCTTGGGCCAAATTATCCTTGTGTACCTCTTATTTGTCAGCAGCTTGTCAGCTTCTATAAGCTGCTTTATTTGCATTAATGATTTGATAAGTTACTTCTTGAAATGGATTTAGTGTGGATGTCTAGCACATGCTTATTGAAATTTTTGGACTAGTTTGTCCAATTTGCTTGATGACACAGTACATTGAATAAAGTTTTCAAATTCTGATGTCTCCTATAATGTTTTGCAGCCCTGTTGGCTGAGATAAAAGAAATTAATGAGAAAAAACGTAATGAAGATGATATACTTCTGGCTGTCGCTGCTGGAAATCGACGAACCGTTGCTCCAGATTTGGAATTTGATTTCCCAGATCCTGAAATTCATGAAGATTTGTACAAGATTATCAAATTTTCCTGTGGAGAAGTTTGTACAACTGAGCAAGTGGATAAAGTCTTGAAGATTTGGACCACTTTTTTGGAACCAATACTGGGTGTTCCTTCTCGGCCTCAGGGTGTCGAAGACACGGAAGATGGGGTAAAGGCTAAAAGACAAGCTGGTAGAGGTGGTACTGCCAATAGTGGGCATGATGATGGTGTTCTGAACACCAGACAGGCAAATCATCTAAAAAACGAGGATGGCATAATTCCTCCAGAACCATCAATTACTTGCAGGGCATTGGAAAATGGGGATGGCAGGGATGCTGAAGTCCCTTCTCTTGGCGTGGATCATGTTGCTTGTAGAACTTCTGAACAAGGAAAAGTACATGATCTTGCATCCCTAGCTGATGAAATGTCGGGTGTTAGTAGACCAGTCAACTCAAATGAAAGATTGGCAGTGGCGGAGCAAAGTAAGGGGAAAACTGGCATTGACAATACACCAGGTTTGCCCTTTGATGATTGATGCTGGACAAGCTGCCTTAAACTTATCTTGATACCATTTGGTTTCTCATACGATGGCTGAAGTTCTGAATTTTTTTTTTTTTTTTAATTTACCCTGATTTCAAAGGGCTGAATTCTGCCCCTTCTAGACCTGGTACCGTTGCTGCAGAGACTGCTGTGGATATGCGATCAAGTAATGATAACTTACCTTCATCAGAGGTATGATTTGATGCAATTTTCTCTTCTACATCGAAAGCATCTTGTTTTCCCTTAAAAAATAGATTTTGGTTTACTGCTTATATCTGTTCCTTTGATGGGCTTTTGATTTTTGAGTCGGGTACCATGGAACTACAGTCTTGCTAAAATTGAAAGCTAGAGGTGTGAGCATGGTTTGTGAGTCAGGGCAGGTGGTTGTAAAGATTGCTTAACCTGTGTTGGGGTTGTAGATTGCAATTTTATAGAGGCAAAATCTCAGCATTTGCATTTGATGTGTTGTGTTTGTTGATGTGTGTTTCTATGCATTTATCAGGGTGATGAGTGTACGCGGGCCAATCTGTCTGCCAATGGTGTTGTGAAGGATACCAGCAGCATTCATAGGTACCATGAAGAATCAGTTGGGCACTCAAAAGTTGAAAGAGAAGAGGGTGAATTATCTCCTAATGGGGATTTTGAGGAGGATAATTTTGCTGCTTATGGGGAAGCTGCTTTAGAAGCTGTGCATAAAGTGAAGGATAGTGCAACCAGTAGGCAATACCAGACCAGAAATGGAGATGCAATTAACTGTCCTGAGGTGGCAGGAGAAAACGATGATGATGCAGATGATGAGGGTGAGGAAAGTGCACAGAGGTCATCAGATGACAGTGATAATGCTTCTGAGAATGGGGAAGTCTCGGGCAGTGAGGAATGCTCTCGTGAAGAGCATGAAGAAGATGGTGACCATGATGACAACAGGGCAGAGAGTGAAGGTGAGGCTGAAGGGGTGGCAGATGCTCATGATCCTGAAGGAGAAGGAATTATATTACCAGGTTCAGAACGTTTCCTTCACACTGTGAAGCCTCTGGTGAAGCATGTCCCCATGGCTTTGCGTGAAAAAGAAGGGGATTCTCGGGTTTTCTATGGAAATGATTCCTTTTATGTGCTTTTTAGGCTTCATCAAGTATGGCTCTTCATATTCTTCTGTCTATATTTGTTATCCATTTGAAGTGTTTGATATTCTTGTTATACTTTTATATATGTTACCGTGTTAACATTTTGTTACGCTATAGACATTGTACGAGCGAATACAATCAGCAAAAATCAATTCATCATCCGCCGAAAAGAAATGGAGGGCTTCAAGTGACACTTGTCCCACTGATTCCTATGCCAGGTAGCATGTGTGTTTTTCTTTTCTTTTTTCCTTTTAGGTGGGGGGAACTGAATCGAGACTGGAAATTTGACGAAGTTTGTCATAAGGGGTCATAACTGTGCATGTAAAATTGAAGCTCGTTTCTTTTTTCCCCAGGTTTATGAGTGCTCTCTACAACTTGCTTGATGGTTCTTCGGATAATACAAAATTTGAGGACGACTGCCGAGCTATTATTGGAACTCAGTCCTATGTTCTGTTCACATTAGACAAGTTGATATACAAGCTAGTTAAACAGGTGAGCTAGTATTCTCTCTTTTCCAAACTTTTAGATGTTCCTCCCTTTTCCAATGGATAATTTTTCTCAATCTTGTGTTTTCCAGCTTCAAACCATTGTGACTGATGAGATGGATAACAAGCTGCTCCAACTATATTCATATGAAAAATCCAGAAAACGTGGAAGATTTGTTGATGTTATATATCACGAAAATGCACGCTTTCTCCTTCAGGATGAGAACATATACCGCATTGAATGTGTAGGTCTAATGTCATTGTTCCGGAATCTTCTTGCAATATCTGCATGAAGCTGAACTTGTGAAATCTTATTTGCTTGCAGTTGACAGCGCATTTGTCAATACAACTTATGGATAATGGACATGATAAACCTGAAGTGACTCCAGTGTCCATGGATCCTAATTTTGCGGCCTATCTGCACAATGACTTTCTCTCTATTGTTCCTGACAAAAAGGAGAAATTTGGGATTTTTCTGAAGAGGTAGATAATTGTGAATTTTCAACAATCTTTGCCATCTGGCTCTGGCTAACCGTCGCACATGGCTGCAGAAATAAACGGAAATCTGTGCCCGATGATGATGGTCATGCTCTGGAAGGAGTTAAAGTCATCAATGGTTTGGAGTGTAAGATCGCTTGCAATTCATCGAAGGTCTGATTCCTCAGTCTCTCCATTATTTTTAGATATAACTGTCAATCTTTTATAGAAATCTACTGGTGGAGATCACTGCCACATTGTGAGTTGGAATTCTGAATGTAGCAGGTATCATATGTTTTGGATACTGAAGATTTTTTGTTCCGCACTAAAAGGAAAAGGAAAGCTTCCATTGGAAAGAACTCGTGTCAGGACCAGACAAAGTCTCAGAATGGTGATTCGATTAGAATACAGAGGTTTCATAGATTGCTCTGCAGCTCATAGCAGAACGTAATATCACTATGTTTCTCCAATTAGGTATGTGATATTTTCCTCAGTTCAGCGATATTTGACAATATGGAAAGTGTGAACTTCTCAAATGACAGAATGATGCTCTTAATTTCCCGTGGATTGTACAATTCATGGGGTTTTGTTGTTTATATTGGTCATTTTGGTTTGGGTTTCTGTTTCAGACATTAAAGCCAAATCTTGATTTCATTTTTCTGCAGTATCATTCCGCAAGCATTGAGTATGCGAGAGCCATACTTATTGATGGTGCCACGTTGGGAAATCCTTTCGTGGGGATTGTAAGATTTTCAGGTTTTTATCTTTCACTCAAGACAGTTCATTTTACTGTCTCACCGAAAGAATAAGGGATCGAGAGGAAAGCCAACCTTGTTCAGAATTTGTAGAGTAGCATAATCTCGTGGGGGATTTTGATCCACCAGTGTAAATAATGTCATATCGTGATGTAAAATTGAGATACTTGGTTCTTTTCATTCATCAACCATTCTTGTTAGATATCTTTTTGTCACTAAGCTAATGAAGGATCTTCTTGCAGTTGTTTGACCGTTTGTTGCTCCTCTTATTGTTTGTGCAATCGGTTGCATTCGTCTCTGGGTTCTTTTTCCTGTGTAAAATTAAGGCAGAACCATCACACACATTATACGGGGTGGTTGATTCTTGATCTGGTCTAGTCCCATCCGAAAAATCTGACAATTAGTAATTAGACCAATTGGTCTAAGTCCAGTTCCCAAGCGGTTCAATAGAATCGGTGGATTCACATAATTTTTTGGATTAATTGAATTGTCAATTTGTGTCGCAATTTGAAGGTGGGAATTCATCCAAGATTTGCAAAGAAGATTGAGAGATAATGGAGCTGTGAATAGGGGAAAGCTGAACAAGGAGGAGGATTCAATGGTTTCTTTTCCATAAATGGACTCACTAATTTAAAGAAGGTGCGAGTAAGGGAGGTAAAATTAGTGGGTTTTTTCAGGAAAAACACAAGCAAGAGACAAAATGAGGTAGTTGGATGAATCAATGTAGCGATATGAAAGAAATAAAGATTTGCTTAATCATTTAGAACAAGCAATGTGCGAGAAAAGATAAGGGTTCAAGTTTGCACTTTACTTGTTTAAGAAATAAAAAAATAAAAAATTCTAAATTGGTCCAATCCAGTTAACACCTGAAATAGGGAATCGACATTTTCAATTTTATAGAATTGGAAGCAGGACGACACCTCTTAAAACCACCCAGAATCAGCCGCTTCGGTCCGGTTCTAAGTGGTTCCATATGCTCAGCCCAGCGTAATAGAGTGGATCAACTTGGAACAAAGTTTATAGCAGACAGCGATCTTAGGACGGTGGGTTGACATAACTTGCTGGTATAGATAAGCAGGGATGAGAGCTTGATGCGCACTTTACTTGGTCCGTCTTTATTTTGTCTTAAAATTCGTGGGCTCGGAACCAGACAGGAAATAATCGATGAACATGCAAAATCTTCACAGGAAGTCTCCGCATCATCTCCTTCCATGAAGATGCAAGATTGCGACAGGAAATACTTGCTTGAATTATTCCATGCAATTGATGCAGCCTTGTCAGTGAATAAATCGCAACAGAAACCTTTCTTTTTCTGTGATAAACAATTAGGAAGGACTTTTACAAATGTCGAATGGTGAGCACCAATTTAACCTGCCAACTCACTTATGGGTGGACGATCCATTACGTTGGATGCGGCAAGCGCGTTCTTTTGCAACTGTGGATCAATATCGGGCAGCTTAGGAATCTGAGCAAGTAGATCGATCGTCCGCCTTAGGAGACGAGCCAAATCCCCCTCGTCCATTGCACAATCCATCATGATCTCCTTCCATGTCAATCCAGATGCCCATGCTTCGACCATGCCTGAGAATTGACTGTCCAGACAGCAAGGTATCTGCACTCCATGTTTCTCTTGCAGATTCAAAATAGAATTTCTTTGATCATCCAAGAGATCAATGACATCAGTCACCGTCGTGGACGGTTCAAATATATAGGTGTTGTTTTTCCAAGGTCGGACTTTGATCCCTTCTGAAACTAAACCGGCGCAGACAGCAGCAAGCTGGGCTGGTTTCAAGCCCAGTAAAATTTTACTTCTCAGAACCATCGCAAGCCAGAGCTCATTTTCTCCCCTTACCGCAGCGGCAGTTTCCCCAAGAGGGAATATAATGTTCGTGTTGACATCAAGTGCTCTAGATTCATGAATAACATGGCTCACCTTCAAAAACTCCTTCCATCCAGACGGTTCGATCTGCTCTATACGATTAATTAGGCGCTTCGATCTAGTCTTCAAGCGCTTTATTTTTTCCTCGGTGAACTTGGTCATGTCTATGATCTTCTTATATTCTCTAAAGCCTTCTGTACGAGCTATCTTTTTCTTCAACCGTGCGACTTTAGTCCTTTGTGCTTTGTAGCATTCTACAGCATCATGGAATTCTTGAGACATGTATAATGCCTCGTCTTTGTCTGAAAGACTGTTCAAGACGGGCACATTTAAACTCCAAGACCACGTTTCCAGTGACCCTTCTCTGTACCATAAACCCCCAAATCCACTGTCACTAAGCTTCTCCCACTGCATATCATCCTTATCTAGAAGTGTCACCATAAGTTCCCGAGGCAAAGCATCTCCATCAGTTAAGGCCACATTAGGAAGACCAGTCCGATAGACTGTTCTAATCCACTGTTCTGTAAATAAGTACCATGAGTTATCTGAACCAAGGGCCGCGTGATAAGATGGTTCAAATCCCTCTGTTCCCACTCCACTTATTGCAAAAGAATCGTCACCAAGAATTCTGTTCTTGACTTTTGACCCATTGAGAGAGTCAACCTTCCCCAAGTAAACAGCCGGAATAGAGTGTAAAACTCCTTCAGAATCCTTATATTGCAAACATATAAAGGGCAACTGTCCATTCTCCAACTCCTCAAGTAGAGGTTTCACAGCAGATATTCTTTTCAATTCCATCTTTTTGCGTAGTTCAGTCCGAAGGCGTTTCTCAGTCCTTAGTTCTTCCTGTAGATCAGCGATCTCCTTATAAGCTGCATTTGACAAAATACTTCTTGCTTTTCTGTCTATAGCATCATCAGTAATCTCAGACGTTAAAATCTCAATCTCCTTGTCTATTTTTGAGAGCTCCTCCTTGGCAGCAAGCATAACATTGCTGCCCACATAGTTACCAAAACTTTGCTCCACTAACTTCCTAGCTTCTTCCAGTGTTCGTCCTGCTCGAGAAATTTTCACTTCACCCGACTCACTTGAGTGACTTGTGAGTTTGGCACCAGCCAAAAGGTTCAGCACCATTCCATATGAAGCAGTAAACTGTGACACCAGAGGCTCTACCCCAGCAAAAAGCAGCTTGCAGCACTCTTCAGCACCATCATAAGCAGTTTGGACAAGGACAACATTACCCCTTTTGTCAATGCCTCTGCGACCAGCACGACCGGCCATTTGAAGCAGTTCATTCGAGGTTAATTGAATACGTCCACTGCTACTTCTCTTGCTGAGAGCTGCAATTACTGCTGTCCTAGCAGGCATGTTGATTCCCGCAGCCAGTGTTTCTGTAGCAAAGACAACCTTGACAAGTCCTCGTCCAAAAAGTTGTTCAATAAATGACTTCCATAAAGGCAAACACCCTGCATGATGTGCAGCAACACCGCGCCTAAGTCCTTTTACAGCTGATTCCCTGACAGCATCAGGATACTGAATACTGAACCGCTTCAAAGCCAGTTCAACTTCACTCATCTCGCAGCTATCCAGGAGATTGCATCCTTCAAGGTACTGAACAGCTGCATCACAGCCTCTCCGGCTGAATATGAACCAAATGGCTGGAAGCATATCCCTCACTTCAATTTGATGCAGAGTGTCAATCACCTGAGGAACCTGAAATATATTTCCGTTTTATTGGTATGATCATGCTTTTTAACCCTATAAGGGTTGAATACGTATAAATTCTCTAATATTACTTGAGAAAAAGAGAGACTGGAGAAAAAGACTATTGACGACTTTTTCTTTTCTGCGGCAATGTAAGACAATTTTTTCTAACCCATTGATGAACTTAGTCCATACTTGTGAACGGCGAATTGCATTCATGTTGTTCTTTGAAAGAGGAGCTTCCATGGTGATACCATCAACATTGTTGATGTTAATATCACCCCCGCGTCTTCTTGATTTCCTTCTTTTGATACTATCATCCTTATATGAGTTACGCTCCGTGGCATGAAGTTGCAGATAATTAAGTGATAGTTTCCTGTTCCAAGGTTAATGGGAAGAGACGACGTATCGTCAGCATATATAGTATATTACTTATACAATTCAGAAACAATAAAAAAAAAATTAAGATAACTATGATGAATAATTTTCTTTTCAGGAGGGGTGGGGGAGAGTACAAAACGTTATCTACATAGAGAAGCAAAGCACATCACCAACACTGCAAAGTTTTTAATTAAAAAGGATTATAATTAGCTGTGTGCAGACAAAACCAGGGAAAAAAGGTGCCATGACTGCTGCCATTAACTCATTTTGAACTACCATCTGGGATGAAAAATGGTTATTATTTCATTTCACATCTCCAAATCCACCATACTTGGAAAAATGGTAAGAACTACAAAAAGAAAATCATCTACATTCTTGATGAATACCACAAGCTAAGAGTGAGTGGACCGAAATAGAATGTTCATGTAGAGCATCTTAGTGAAGGAGTAACATTTATGTACACATTCAAGGTAAATATAAAGCCCTGCAATTAAGTATGACATACTGGTTCATCCGCTTTCCTTTTTCATCAAGAAGGGGTAACAAGGAAGTCCTTGTGGAGAAGTGCCAAGTCAGTGGGACTGGACGTCTTGATGAGGTAACCAACTCTGTTTTACCATGGATCTGAGAACAAAAATGCAAGCATGTAAATGATGCTACACCAGGAAATTTTTAAAGTGCCTGTATGTATGGGTGAATCGATGTGTTTGGATTGAGCAAAGCCCTGAGGGTTGCAGATGAACAGAGTAAGACCATCTCTACAGATCAGCTCTTGACCTCTCTCTATGCTTTGGTTCCAGGAAAATCAAGGAGTCTTTTTTATCCTTTTTTTGCTTTTGCTTGCTAAGCAAGTGCTGTATTCCAAATAGCTACTCATTAACAGGTGGATTAAGCCCGTTAAAATTACAGTAACTCTTACAATCTGCTTATTATCAATCTGTGTCTCACTTTGTTATATGTGCATATGATGTGTAAGCAAAAGAAACTATAGCAGCCTCCAGTTCCCACATATCTCAACATGCTGCAAACTAGGACCTATCTCCTTTAACATCAGACAATCTATACAATACATCAGTAAGGATCTTACCAAAAATAGATTTACCATCAACATTGAAACCAGCCACATGAATCAATGAATTCCTAGCAGCCCAAATATGACAAGCTGCAACATACCAAGCTATCTTAAGGATTAAAAGAGAGATGGATTTCCCTCTCATATATTGAGAAGCCCATTGTAACTCCAAACTCCAGCTTTGGATGGTACTTCCCACTCTAATTTACTAGACATAATTCCAAATGTCCTTCACAACCAGTACATGAACAAATCCACAGAATTTTTTAGCCTCAAGTTCTACTCAATTTTTAGAAATTTTCCATTTAAAACTTCACAAGAACCTGGTCCAAAACGTAGCATCCCTCCCTAACAGGCATCAATGTTTCAGTATTATCTTGAAGAATCACCAAAAAGAGCATTACAAATTAACTACTACCTCCATAAAGAGTCAGTTTAATAGACTACATGATATTAACGATATCATTTTTGACTTACCTTTGACGTAGAATAAGCAACTTATGTGAATTTGTAATTTGCTTTACAAGTATACTATGAGGGAGTGACATTTTCAAGACATTATCTCAAAAATTGACAAGGAACATCGCTAATGTCAGGCCAAATAAAAAAGGCTGGTGATACGAAGGGGTGAGTCATGGCAGAGTACCATGTTGATGAGAAAGAAAATGGGGTCGGTAAGCTTTAGTTAGATCATAAATGGGACAAATACTTCTTATATTAGCATGGTAATTGTCTTCCTAGTATGAAATCAAACAGAATTCTGGATCAAGAACTCTCCCTTAAAAATAAATGACTCCCTTTTCAATGCATGGAAAGAAGAAAATATTGGAGGCAAATGTAATCTGCATTTCACATGAAGCTGCAACCCTGAATCTAACTTTCACATAGCTATCAGTATTCAGTAAACTAACTTTGCCTGAAAAAGTAGAAGAAGTTTTAGAGCATGGTTTGACAACAATCATCTGCGAAATTTTCACAACAAATGACAATGATTTTAAAACTAGCCCTGTTAAATAACTTGTGAAAGGCAAGGCCGTGACCCAACTGTCTGCTCTGAGCTCACAGCAAATCATCCATGCCATTGCCATAACATCATTGGACTTATGAGGCAGAGGAACACAAGTATTTTTAAGAACGCTTCAATTATGTTTTGTCCAACATTATGACAATTGTACTCCAACATATACACTTGAGTTTTTTTTTTTTTGGTGGATGAAGAGAAGACTCTGAATGGGCTCGACAGAGTTGATTGATCTGCCAATGTTGGCAATTAGTCGGTAAAACCAGTTTTTACCAGGTTTCTATTAAGGAGTTCAGTTGAACCAAGAGATGAGCAGTTTCCTCTATGTTTGTTCAATTGGAAAATCTGCAATCTTTTTAAAGAAGCTGCCAGATACAGCACAAGCAACTGGGTAAAAGCAAAAGGAAAGTAATCTAACAAACATTTGAAGTAGTGTATTACAGGACTGCTTAAGCAAGATGTTCCTTTTTGGGCATTGAATCAGACAAAGCGTATTGACAGTTTCAAATTTATAAGCATTGAAGGGCACTTAGCAGTACCTGGCCAATCCAGCCAGCAAGCTCATCTGCATTTGCAACTGTTGCTGACAGACATATAAGTTGGACTTCTTTTGGGGAATAAATAACCTGGCACATTCTTGCCTATTCAGTTTCCATGGATAAAAGCTTAAGCAGAAAATTTGCAAGCTGCTGAATAGAATGGGGATAAAAGGGAGGAGGAGGAGGAGGAGGACGCGAGACAGAGAGAGAGAGAGGGAGGGAGATTACGCACTATTTCTTCCCAGACTGTCCCCCTAGATATATCACTTAAATAGTGAACTTCGTCCAAGACAATAGCATCCACCTGAAAAAGTCCACTCCCTGAAGAGGCCTTTCCAACACTGTGCAAGAAGACAAATTGCACAATTCAAAATACACAAAGGAAGATAAAGTTATGCAAGGAATATCAAAATTCAATATAGCAATGTGGAAATGATGATTAAGAACTTAACCCATCCCTTGTATACAGGGAGTAGGCATAACAATCAAGAATCAAAAGCACTACTGAATGATTTTTGTGGATCCTAAACAAGAGAGAGATATATCCACAATACCCAAAGGCTGTTCTTAGAACCTGATTATACCTAAACATCCTAGTCACACACAACCAAATTAAACCCACAAAGTCTCAAATTAGTACAGCTATACTGAAACTAACAGCTTCCTTAAGAAAATGTGCACCTCTGATACAGCATATTCCGCAGTATCTCTGTAGTCATGATAACTACTTGAGCATCCTTGTTTACTGCACTATCTCCTGTTAGAAGGCCAACATAATTGTCTCCAAATGTTTCACTGCACCAGGCAAGTATACAGAATGAAAAGTGGCAGATGATTAACAAGAGCAGTGACTTTAACAGTTGATGAAACTCCAATCCACCAACCGAAACTCGCGAAATTTCTGGTTAGACAGTGCCTTGAGAGGAGTCGTGTAGAACAATCGCCTCCCTCTGGCTACTGTGGCCACTGCTGCAGCTTCCGCAATCAATGTCTTTCCGCTGCTAGTAGGCGCCGAAACCACGACAGAAGACCCTCTCAGAAACGCCTCGATCGCCAATCGCTACCAAAACCAATTCACAAATCACTACAAAAACCGGAGAGTTCGAAGAAAGCTCCATAAGTCTCGCCTACAAGACACGGTCCTCCAAAAAGGAGAGGAAAAAAAATAAAAAATTCACCACACAAAAGCGGCGAAACACAATGAAGATGTGAACCTGGAATTTGTCGATGCGAAAGTCATAGACCGAAGCGAGCTCGTCGAAGTCGATGAGCTGAGCGCCGAACTCCCTGACTTCGCTGCAGAGCTTCTCCACTCTCCGCGACTTGGATTCGCTAAACGAGGCGCGCACGCTCGCCGCGGCCTCAATCTCATCCTCGCTCTGCTCGGTTCCGTCGTAGGCGTCGCCGGAGACGTCGTCGTACTCGTCGGCGGCGAACTCTTCGCCGTCGTCGTCGTCGTCGTCGTCGTCGTCCTCCGCCTCCTCGTCGGCGTCGGAGAGCTGGGAGTCATCGGGAAGTAGAGGGGTTGGGGCTTTGTAGCGAGCGCGAAGGAGTGGTTTGGTGCGCAAAAACCCTAGGGAGGGAAGGTAGCGGCGGGGAAGATGGCCGGTCCTGTTGCCGGAGATCGGGAGAGAGAGAGGAAGGGGGGAGAGGATAAAGGAGAGGCTGCGCATGGCGGGAGATTTTTCCGCCGCCGTAGAAACTCCCATGTGGCTTTTATTCCGGATTTGTCATTTCTATGGAAAAAAAAAACCCCTAATTAGTACCCAAAATTAATTTTTTAATCGCAAAAAAAAAAAATCTAAATAAGGTGTCATAAACTAATTTTTTTATCATAAATTACCAAGAATTAGTACATTTACGATAAATTTAGTATATGTTAATTTTTATTAAATTAGATTAATATTCAAACCCGATCATTTGTGATAAACTAAATGTAAAACTTCAAATTAATAAATCTGCTAACTACAGTGTGTTATCCAATTCATTAATTTAATAGTAAAATTTAATGAAAACTAATAAGATGGCAAATTAATTGTAGGTAAACCAATTTGAAGATTTTTTATGGATACAAAATTAATTTTGAGTAAATTTATTATAAGTGTATTTGTGATATTAATTTTTCTTTTTCTTTTTTAATCTAAAGAAGATTTTACACAAGTAATCTACATATTTGAGGAGAGAGAAGGTGAGTGTTACCCTCTTTGATGGAAACTTCACAAGAGCGTAAAAGAATATTTTTTAAATCGGGTGCATTCGAATTTTGAAGTGAATGTAAAAAAAAGAAAAGGTGAATGTGGCTATATTATCAAATTGGGCGGCCTCGAGCGGTCGTTAATATTGCAACTTATCATACTCTGGTTCATAATAGCCTTTTCACTCAAATCACGTTGGCTGGTAGTGCAGCCTCCCCCTACGGCCCAAGACGATTGTCGCCTGAGAGCCATAATCACTATGTTCTCTCTCAAATCGAAAATGGTCGTGAGTTAGCAATAATCAACACCAGATAATCACCCGAAAGCGGGAAGAAATCGCGAATCTCTCTCTCTTTTCCCCGTTGGATTTAGATGGGCCGGAAATTATAAATTGAGCCCATGTTATTTATATGGGCTTCGATCCTCTTGCTCTTCATTGGAGCCTAAAATAACTTAGCGCATCTTTATCCTTCGTAGCTTTGGGCCCCACTATCCTTTTCTCGTGTCCTTTCTCATGGAATCGGGCGCATTTGTCGCTGTCCGTCCGGAGCCGCGAAAGCAGTCGGCGGAGATCAGATCACCCATCTTGCCCCAATGCCAGGCTAGCACGTCTTTGTTTACTTTCAGGAGGAACAGGTCCGGGCAAACGACGTCGTTTCGTAATTGTAAAATATCTGAATGGCTCTCCTCTCCCGAACATCCCTGTCTTCCCATCCTGCCCCCCGTCGATCGGAATGGTCAGAGGTCAACTCTCCGCGGTGAAAAATTTGAAAATGCAAAACTGGGATGACAAGTCAACTGACAGAAGACATGGAAATGAATAAACTTTAGCATCGAAACCGGAGGAAAAAAAGAAAAAAAACTGAGAAACAGCGTTGGAGAGAACACGGAAAGAGGGCTAATAAAACTTCACGGACTAAATGAGTTCGACACAAAATGAGTCAAGCCTATTTATTCATATCTAGGGATTTATCAACGTCGAGCTAGCCAGCATGACTCATTAACAGCCCATGCCATGCCATGCTTAGGTTCGTCCATATGTTCATATTAACAAAAATCATAATTAAAAAAAATCGGGGACTTCGATGCGAACGCCATTTTGAAAGTATAAAAATGACAATTCTATTTTGATAAAAGTGTCCTCTAATTTTTTTTGAATTAGGAAATACTTCAAGAAGAATCCCAAAAAAAAGACCCTAGTACACAACCTAATCAAAGCGCTAAATAAACATCCCCGAAAGTACTATTAAACCTGGAAATTTTCTTACATCCACGAACTCAATTCCTAAGCTCGCCGCAGACGTTTCAGCGTACAGCGCTGAAAAAGCCTCCGAGGGCAGCGATGTCAATTCATCTATATTCAGCCAACGGCAGCGCGACTTTATTTTATTGAACCTCCGCGTGCGTGCTCCTCCTCCACCTGCCTCCACCACGCCCACCAAACCAGACCTCCCTCCGCTACCCCCGTCGCTATCTCCCGGCTCTCGCCTCCGCATCTCGACGCCCGAATCGACCGGAAATGGCCTTATCACGGGCAGCCTCGTCTCCGTCGCGCGCCGCCCTCCTCAAGCCCCTCGCCGCCGCCATTTCCTCCTCCCTCTTCCGCCGCCCGATCTCCACGGACACCACGCCGATCACCGTCGAGACCTCCGTGCCCTTCACCGCCCACCGATGCGAGGCCCCGTCCCGGACCGTCGAGACGACCGCGGAGGAGCTGGTCGGCTACTTCCGCACCATGGCCCTGATGCGCCGCGCCGAGATCGCCGCCGACTCCCTCTACAAGGCCAAGCTGATCCGGGGGTTCTGCCACCTCTACGACGGGCAGGAGGCCGTCGCCATCGGCATGGAGGCCGCCATCACCAAGAAGGACTGCATCATCACCGCGTACCGCGACCACTGCATCTACCTCGGCCGCGGGGGCACGCTCCTGGAGGTGTTCGCGGAGCTCATGGGGAGGCAGGCCGGCTGTTCCAAGGGGAAGGGAGGATCCATGCACTTTTACAAGAAGGATGCTGGATTTTACGGCGGTCATGGAATCGTCGGGGCTCAGATTCCGTTGGGGATTGGATTGGCCTTCGCGCAGAAGTATAAGAAGGACGAGAGCGTGAGTTTTGCCTTGTATGGCGATGGCGCTGCGAACCAAGGGCAGTTGTTCGAGGCGCTTAACATGGCCGCGCTGTGGGATTTGCCGGCTATTTTGGTCTGCGAGAACAATCACTGTAAGATTTTGAGGGTCTTGATTTTGTGCGATTGCTTTGGCGGTGGTGGATAGACGGTCATGCAATCGTATGCGTTTTGCAGATGGAATGGGGACGGCCGAGTGGAGAGCTGCGAAGAGTCCTGCATATTACAAACGTGGAGATTACGTGCCGGGCTTAAAGGTGATTTCTAAGTTTCATTCGATTCTTCCCCAACGGTTTTTCGCATTCACATCGATAGGCTTTCTGTTTGTTTAACGAATTAATTTTTCATTTCTTTTGCCCTATTTTTGGTTTTTTCACTTGCTGCTGGCTGTTCCAATTGTTTCGGAGTTGTTGTGTTGTTCATGAATAGTTCCGATTTTTTCGGAGTTGGTGCAATGTATACTGAAGAGATATCAAGATAAGGGATTGTAGATAGGTTAGTTTATGTAATTTTAACTCTCTTAGGTGTTGTGTTTGCACTGCGCTTGTGTGCATGTACATCGAGAGGATTGTTTGGATTCTGATCTTGCTGAGCAGTAGCATGCATATTACGATATCACTAGGTGCTGAGGCGAATTGATTGATGTCAATGAGATGGGATCTCTCTTGTGTTGAGTTGTCCTGTACTGTTCGCAGATAAATGAGGGACGGGTGGAAATAAATCATACGTAGGTAAGTTTTACCTTGCTGGCCTTGCTCTTAAAGTTGTTCCAGTTACAGTCATATGCTGTTCAATATAGGACCATATCGATGGTATCACCTAAAAGAGTGATTCAGTGTGTGCTGGCTTAGAATCCAGAATTTTAGCTAATCTTCAAGATTCGGGAGGACCTTTGATTGATCTTGCCTTGTAGCTGTTATGAAGGTCCAAATATTTCTACGAATTGTTTGGTATGCTGACAGCTGAAGTACTGAAATGAATGATTTTTGGAAGTATGGTAGTGCACAGAATTTACAAGGGTAGGTTACTTTTAGGAAGAAAACAGCTTGCACTATACTTGGATGTTTGATGTTGTGGAGTAGTGGTGGTTCAAAGGTATGTCTTTATCTTCTTAACTGATTACTGGAAGATGTACTCTACTTTTCTGACAATTCTAGTGCTGGATCATTGTTCATAGACCCAAGTTTTTGTCATATACTTCTTCTCATACTCGAGTATTTCTGCAATGTTCACTTTCTTTTTACTCACTTAGTCCAGTGTTTATACCTTACTGCAGGTGGACGGTATGGATGCCCTTGCTGTGAAACAGGCATGCAAATTTGCTAAGGAGCATGCTTTGAAGAATGGCCCTATTGTGAGTGATTTATTTTGTTTTTACATGTTTACCTGCTTGTTAATCATCATAAACTAGTGTTTTCACGATCTTAATGCTTGTACTTGCTACTAGTGTTAGCTTTAGAGATAGCCTCTTCTTCCTCTTGGAGTGTCCACTAGTTATATGAGGAGGCTGTAAGTCATCGAGACAAGGACAGTTTCAATTTATTTGTAATTGGTGCAGTCTATATCTTTCCCTCTTTGCTAGGCTAATCAAAGTAAAAGTGACACTTCTTTAGTATCTGGCCGACTAACTGGTTGTCTCTTACTACTACTAAATAGTGCCCTCTCGAGATATTCAAATTGCTACCATAGTTGCCAGGATGTTGTTCCGCAATAAAAGATAGACTGCTGGATTCTGCAAATCAAAAGAAGTGGAGAATGATGAGGGTATAGTATCTCGATGACTTGAGAATAGGTTGGAGGCTTCTAGCACCCATGTTATTGAAAGTGAATCACACATGGATAGAGGTTTGATCGAATTTAGAGATGCGGACCGGCATTTGCTTGAGATTCAACAACATAAACATAGAAATTGAAGGTATGTTTTGGTTCGTAAATGACGTGGATTGTTTGAAGGAGCTATTAAATGGTCATTACCAGCATCAGGCAGTGTAGAAGTAGAATGTTTGAGGTACTGTTCACTTAAGGATGTGATATGTAAGACATTCTTGGGAGGGAATAGTGGCAGTTGAGTTGTGACTCAGCCCAACTTCACGGGAATGTGTGGGCTTGAAAGGTGTTGAGCATGTTTGGGACATGGGAGCTGGGTTTTATGGATGCAGCATCCATTTTTTCACCTGCTGGTGCTGCATAGTCAGGTTGTCATTCTGTGATTAAGTGCACAAAAGTATTTGCTTATGTAGAGCCAGGAAAGGCCAAGGGGGCTACATGTTCATTCATTAAAAGCATTATAGAATGTCGAAGAATAAGAAGTTCCTGGAGTTGGTGATTGGCCATTATCGTAGCATCCTCGTTGTCATATTGTCCTGTTCATAGGAATGCAACACAAAAGACTCATGGTACTTGGCTTGTTCTCTGTCCACTCTCTCTTTTTTTTTTTTTTTTTTACGGGAAATTGTAGTATGGAATTTCTAGTGTTTACTTGAGCTTTCTAGTTAGGTGCAAATTGAGATGTAAGTAGTCAGTTATTCCAACTGATAGTTACTTGCCTTGTCTGTACTTGATTTTCCCTCTAACCTCTGTTACTCCAACTATTAGGCCCCACACGCTTGTTTTGACACGATAGAACATAGATGATAGGTAGGAGTATGCATCTGCTTCGTCTCTCTATCTCAAGGATTGCATGCCTTTTGAGAATTCATCATGGACTCCCTCTTGCATGAAATCATGCCATGCTTAAATGATGGAGAGAAATGCTGAAGTTTACAGAGTTTCAGGAGATCATCCACACTGTTTTAGATGTTCTCTGACAGGGGAATGTATCCACAGATCCAGGTTTCTAAATAATTTATTTAGAGGATTCATGCTATCAAACTTAGAATTAGACTACTCTGACGAGCCATTTTCTCATGGCACCTGTATCTTCAATCCAAGAAATATGGATGTTATTAGGTGCTGAATTGGTGGCATCCCTTGCAATTTTCTTTCAGGCAGCTGGTTCTTCCAGCTGTCTGAAGCTTAGCGAATCTTCTCTTGCTATTTGGCATTTTTCTTTTCTGGTCTTGAGCGACACTAGGAAGCATCAGTGTCCCTTCTTTGCGATGTGCTCTTGCTTTGAGTGAGTGAGTAGAATACTTGAGGCTGCCGGGGAACTTTTTTGTTAGCTTATGTTTAACTTTCTTCTTTGATTTTTGTAATCTGTACCTTCAATCTCATATTTAAAAACATTTAAATTTGATATAACCTACTTATTATAGCCATGCTCAGCTAAGAGAGTTCTTTATCGTGTATTTACTGTAAATGGAAAGTATGGATTTTTCTATTTTTACAAACTAGTGCAAATATCAATTCATCATCACATTTGATGCTGTGTTCAGATTCTTGAAATGGACACCTATAGGTATCATGGCCACTCCATGTCTGACCCTGGGAGCACATACCGTACTCGTGACGAAATCAGTGGCGTCCGACAGGTGAATACATGGTTGTGTTTGATAAGGATTTTGCCATTGTTGACTTCAGGATTTAATATCGATATTATTTGCCCTTTAGGAGCGTGATCCAATTGAAAGGATTAGAAAGCTGCTATTATCTCTTGACCTGGCAACAGAAAAGGAGCTGAAGGTAACTTTCTCAATCTTGATTCATGTATACGTGGGACATGGTTAGCACCGAATATTCCATAATTTGCATGGTTAAATGTCAAAAAATTCATTTATGCTGAGGATAGTGAAGAAGCATTTTGGAGTTCAAAAGATTGTCGCAATGCGGATATGAAGCCTTTACTTTCCTTTCTCATTCTAATTTGCTGTCCATATTTCCATGTTTTAGGATATCGAGAAGGAAGTAAGAAAAGAGGTTGATGATGCCATTGCTCAAGCCAAGGTAAGAATCGTGTTTAGATTATTCTGATTGTTGGGAGGTAACTATCTTGAGCAAAATTAATAATCTAATTGGTCAGTTTGCTTAGCATTTGTTGGAAGTAATTGTCCTCACTTATTATTGTTGATGCCATCACGTGTTTTTTCCTCTTCTCCAGGAAAGTCCAATGCCTGATCCATCTGAACTGTTCACCAATGTGTATGTGAAAGGTTACGGAGTTGAGGTAATTTTTATTAGATTTGTCTCATGTCATTTATCATGTTTAGGGAGTTTTTCTTTCAGAATTTTTCGTTTGGGCCTGCTATTGGCTTGGCCAGTGAGATGGGGCACAATGCTATATGATAGTTGGTAGAGCTTCCAAATTCCAACTACAACAAAACGTGTTTTCCTTATTAAAGCAGATACTTGATATGCTGAAACATGCTTCTACAGATATCTTTCAATCAAATATTGCCTGAATACTTTGTATGATAATGTTTTACGATATCCGTGGGCCAAGGAATTGGAGATACAACTCCTGTGGTCCACCATTTTGAGGGTTCAACTTGAAAATTTGCTTTTGGTCTTGAAAAAGAAATAATTCCATGTTCACATAACTATACCATCAAACTATTTTTTTATTAAACGCAAGTCTTTTTATATAACAAGCTTGCAACATGAATTGAGGACACACAATGGAATCAGTTGGATCAGATGAAGGATGTCCTGTTTTTCCATAGCTATCTGAGTGTCAGAATGCTCTGGCATTAGTTTTCGCCTCGGATGAACATGAGATCTCAGTGTTCTTTGTTGTCCAACTAATGACTTTTTTTTGCATAAGAATACTATACAAGTGAAGTTGCTGGGACTTTTCTCTTTTAGGATTTGAATTAAATCTTTTGTATGAATGAGGCAAATCAAGGAGTGGAATTGGGTCAATTTCTGCACCTGGATGTAGGAAGTTTTCTTGTGTATGCAGAAGAAATCTGCAATCAAGGAATGACTGAGCGAAGATTTTAACATGGTTAACTAGGAGACCTACTGCAAATAAATTTGATATCAAGATTAATTCATTGTTTTTCACTGTGTAGCCCTCATAGAGAAGATAAGCGTGCGTGTGTGTATAAGGTCCAGAAATGCATTTTTAAATATAGATGATTATCTTTATATTTCAATTTGTAATCCTGGTTTCTGAATCTACTGCAGAGCTTCGGAGCAGATAGAAAAGAAGTGAGAGCTGTGCTTCCGTGAAAGTGAATTTTTTTGGGAAGCATCAAGAAGTGTTTGACCTCTGCAGATGCAGATGCCAAAGTCACGAACAAAAGGAAGAATAACAGGTGGAACCAAGATGATTGCCAATTTGTGGCCTCCCTGTTGTCTTCTTTTTTTCTTTTGGTATGTGTAGCAGAGGGAAACTAAAATAATTTTTTACTTTTCACTTTGCCTTTTATGCTTTGTCTATTTTTTGGGGTTTCCCGGTTACTTCTTTTCTTGGGTTGGAAAGGTTCAATGAACGTGCCAAGGTTATTTTGAACACATATCATAGTGACCTTTACGAAGGTCCGTTAGCAATTGCCATGCTGTTCGTGTTCTGCCAAAATAAAAGAGCATTGATGAAATTCACTTTTACTCTGAGCACAACGAGAGTTTTGGACCAGCGGTTGAGGGCTATGAATCTTTCCACACATTCTCTGGGTTGTGCTCCTTTAGTATGGCTGTTGCCTGGATGGGCCGCTAGGTGACATCTGGTTCCCATTTTTCATTTCTTGGTTGGACAGGAGTGCTACAATGAAGTCCTGTGAATTTCTCCCAGGTTATATTGCTCTGAAGTGAGCAGAGTCTTGATTTTCCTGTGTAGTATTTGAATATTTCCTTAGCCATCCTTGGTGCAATTCTGGGGATCTCTCAGCTTTTAGTGTTACCTTCCTTGTGTTAAATTAATCAGTACCTTTCCTGTAGAATTCCTCTAATTTATGTTTGCTAGCCGAAACTGTTGTGATATCGATTCAGGGTGGTAATTTGGAAAATCCTGAGCAATATTTGCATAATAAGATGCTTCGTTTCATGGATTGGTAACTAAACATATTCTACTTTTATTCTTTCTTTCCACCAAGTACAGGCAATGAGCCCTCTTCATCTAATAGGGTTCTGGACTTCTCTCTGTCAAATCCATGCTGACAGCAAAAGAAGTTGGAGAGAAAACGCTTGGGCATGTTCTCAGTCTTTCCAAGCAGTACTGAAGAGTCTGCTTCTTATAATGTTATGGCAAATGATTCATAGTGAGATAAAGGGTAGGTCTACTCGGTAGGGAGTATACTTTCTAGTGGTTGTGAGTCTCTTGGTACCCTTACTGGCTTTACCTGACATAACGGCAAGTGTATGTAATCAATGCAGTAAGTAGCCACCGGCGAATCTGTTGATATTTGGTTGAGGCGTATTGTTTACTTGCTCTTAGGCATGTCTGAAAAGAGATTAGTCTTCCAACTGAAAGAACTCAATTTTCCTTTTTCTGTGACCCGGAATTTCTGAGGCTGGACGATGTTACGGGAGGTAATTAGGTCTTTGATGGTCTCGTTGTGGACGGTTTCACACTAGATAGAGTCATAGCCTCAATTGCTATTATGTTGATTTGGGTGTTGAAATGCATATTCTCCGAAGAAAAGAGTAATGGTTGCCAGAATTCGGAAAATTGCAAAAAAACTTTTTTACATGAAAATGAAATGGAAGTTCATACTGGCGTATGTTTAGTTGGTCTCGTATATGCTTGCTGGGCATGTCATTTGCGATGCTTGTTAAGTAGTGCAAAGCATTTTCACACAACATTTCTGTAAAAATTAAGCCATTGTACAGCGTAACAAGCTCTCATATTCAAGCTCACCATTAATGCAAGTCAACTGATCAAATCCTTCTGTCCAAAAAAAAAAAAACTGATCAAATCCATCCTACATAATTAAAAACCTCATCATGAGGAGCATGCTTTTCCACGAGTGAGAATTGGATAGCTTCTTCGTGCTACTAGAATAATCCAACCAACGGCTGTATATTTTGTGGTTTCTACTAGTAGGGACAGCTTTCATCCTCCAAGGTTCTTGCGGATTTTGGCTATGTCTTGCCCCGTAATCTGGAACGCTTTTCCTAATACTTCGTCAGGTATCCATGGTTTCGACATGAACGCAGCAACTGAAGCAATTTGAGCTCCTGGGTTTTGACTACTGAGTCCTGAGATGGCCAATGCTGGGTTTTTCGAATCATAGTTGTAGAGGTAATGAATCAGACCTTTAGGGAATACAAATGACTCGCCCGGTCGCAGTATTTGCGTGAACAGGCGGTAGGAAGTGTCCACAAAGCCAACACCGATCACCCCCTCGAGGCAAATGGTCACCTCCGAGGCCCTTGGGTGCGAGTGGGGTGGCACCAGCCCGTTGCCCGCCATATCAATTCTAGCCATGGTCAAGCCCATGGTATTGAGCCCCGGCAAATTGGCTGTGTTTGTGAGCGTGACATTGAACCCGAATTGGTTGGCCTTTGTGTTGCCTCGCCTGGATAGAGCAGAGGTGGTGAAATGGGAAATGCTAGCTGAATCTGGGTTGATGCAGGGCGCACCGTTGACCGAATAAGGACTCTGGTTTCTCATGTCCGCAATGCAGTAATCTTGAAGCGGATCTGGGTCGGCTCGGGCGTGGCTCAATATAAGAGCTAGGACGACCAGCGTCCGAAGAGGGGAAGGAGTAACCTTAACGAAGGCCATTGGGCTGATATAAAGATATGGGTTTTTGGCGCCCGGATAGGACTTTAGGAGGAGCCGTCGCATGTTATATATAGAAGCTGTCGGAGGGTGATGCGTTGATGCGATAAGAATGAAGATGTTGTGATGTCATGGGATTGAGTAACTTAAGAGCATAAAAAAGAAGGGGAAAAGGAGCAAAGGCAAGTCTAAAGGGATTGAGTTTCAAGTCACAAAATGGGCCACAAGTTGTGATGGCACGTGCTATATTTCTATTGGTCAAGTGGGGATCAAACTAGCAGAAGTTTCTTTAGGATGCTCTTACTTCAATGTCCGAAGGACCGCAGCCACAAAAGATGCAGGAAATGAAAGTGTGTTTGATAAGTACGTGGGGCACAGAAATAAACGGACAAGTTTTATCTGGGCCCATTTCTTAACCCATGTTAATTGAATCATAAATGGGTTAGTTATATTAAATAAATTAATTCGTAAGTGAGTTTGGACATAATATGTGCATTAAAAGAGTCATAAACAAGGTTACAGTATACCTAAACTTAACTCACCTTTATGACTTTTTCTTCATTTTTTTTTTATATCATTTTTGCTCAATCTCGTACTCGCTTACTTCATATTCTCATCTTAGTTTGGGTATGATTTTATAATAATATGGGTTGGGTTTGGTATGAGTCATTAGATTTACATTACATAAAAACGGGTTAAAACAAGTTAAATTAGTCTAACCGAGTCGAACCATTTTCAATCCGATTCATCTGTATGATGGGTCTAGCCTTACCTTGAGTCAAATTAATTGGGTCTTAATGTATCTCTTGTGCAATTGAATGTTGGACTCAACTATGCTTATTGTGGAGGATAATGTTTGGTGTGGATTTGAAGACACGTTTGTTTCACTGAAAACTTAATAACAAAGAAAATATTTAGGAATGAATTATCTTCAAAGAAAATAGTTAATTTTCATTTGTTTGGTAATTTTGGTAAAGTGATTTCCATCTTACTAGAAAAGAAAGTCATTTTCACATAACTAAGCTTGTTGATTTTAGTTTATGGAAGATGTTTTCTGTAGATCTATTAATTTTCATCATCCAAATACTAAAAAATCGGAAAACAATTTCTGTGGAAATAGGTTTTCCTTCAAACAAACAGACTTAAGAATTAGCTTATCAAGAAACGTTACTGGTCCTTATTAGTGGTTGAGTGTAGCTCACTTGTCTCGATACCCGCTATAATCTAACAATTCACATACTACTTTAAGATAATAGTAAATGAAAAGCTAATTGCTTCATAACTAGAACAGGGGATACTGCAGTAACCAGCACAGTAAACGAAATGCTTGGATCTAATACGTTGCCAAAATCTATATGTTACATTATATAAGACTTGTGACCATTCGATGTTACACTAAACATACATAAGTGCCCAACTCAAGACCTTGTTCAACCTGACCATTCAATCCGGCATTTAATAAGCTTTTCAGGAGCACAGGACCAGGAGTGCATGTCAGAAACACATGCTGGAGATTAGGACCCGGCCTTTTCTTTTAAGATCTCGGTTATGAGTGGAAAGGAGGGTCAAATCTTCATTTGTCCAAAGTCAAACCCCCAACTTTTCAAAGCGTATCGATTTTGACTCACTTTCTTAGAAATCCATAAGAATGATTAACGAGTCTTTGCGGCGCTCTCGATTGGATTAGGACTTATTGCCAAAAATAATGAAGCAATGATGGATGTTACCACATACGAGGTGAATAATCGAACTCGACATACTAAAACCATCAAAATCGTGACAAATTTAATGACTCGAACCGAGAACAAGTACCAAAATAAAATCCTCCTTTAATCCACCATCTACCCATAAACATCGCATTCGTACCCCACTCTTTGCTTATGCTTCAACTTTCATTTTTTTCCCTTTTCTGCTGGACTTCAATTTTCGCAGTCGTAACCTAAGAAGCACTACACTCTTTTGGAAGCCTCCGTGTCGTCCGACACGCTCCGACACGTTCCGACACGTGGACAACTCTTCCCGATACGCGAGTCTGAAATTTTAACACACAACTCCGACACGCACGGGGTCATTTTAAAAATTTCAATACTTGAGGGATCGAAATATAAATATATGAAAAAATAATGAAAATAACAAAAATAAAGGGAAAATAATAAATTTTTTTGACCTTCCCGTGAGTGACGATGAAATGCCCCTCTTCTCGCCGGTGTTGCTCCGCTGCCCCCGCATAATAAAAGTTGTGAATTTTTTTTTACTTCTTTCCACCTCTTTGCGAGCTATCTCTTTTGGTCACATTTTCCATGGTGAATTTAATTGTTTCCTTTTCTTTTGGTCGTACTTTGAGAGTTTTTGTCTTGGATTTTCATTTTTCTCGAACCTTGTTTTGCAAAGGAGTTCAAGTCAATTTATATCATGAACTCCGAACTCGGTTTGGGACTATAAGAAATCTCATTAATTTCCGATAAATGTAAGGAAATAGGACATGTTCCTTCAAATTTACTCTTTTGTGTTTGCAATTTTTGAATTTCTAATTCAATCTCTCAAATTAAAATAATAAATGATATTAACAAATGTTGGATTAATATTTTTAGTATAAATTAATTATATCTTTCTTTTATTATTATTTATTTATTTATATATATATTTAATATATAACACGTCGGAACGTGTCGAAATTTTCTATTTTTAAAAAAATAATATATCGTGTATCACGTGTCATTTTACATAGGTCGTGGCTCCCCACTGAGCTGTCTAACCATCAGCGGCTGCAATAAATTCAAAGCGTCGTTTGTATTTATGATCCCACTAACATCGGCACCAATATCCAAAGAAATTTCTTCTGAAGACGGAGGGAGTTCACGGTATTTTGCCCTCCTGATGCATTGACCGAACGCCCCTTTTTTGTTCTTTGTATTCATCACCGCGATAAAGATTTCAATTTTCGAGGGGATGGAGTGTCCACGTCGCATTAGTTGAACCAATTCAATCCGGTGGCCCCACAGGAGTGGGGAGCAGTGAGATGCGTCGTTGAATCAGAGGCTCATCATAATGTAATTCAGACGGTCCCCATCGGTGGTGGGGCCTCGCCTTACCATCATCTCCTTCCGAATCTCTAATAATAAGATGTGCGCCTCAGCTTGATCCCGACGAAATGATGCAGAAGAGTTCAAAGGGGAACCGTGGGAAAAAGGTTGCAAAGAGCCAAAAAGAGGCACCCATATTTGGAATTTTGGAAGGAGTTCCTGTTGCCCCAGCTTCATCATTGAGCCGCAACAGTTCGCACAGTACTAAGGAAAAATGCTTAATTTTCTGATCATGGAAACTGCTCTTTGGCTCGACCAGAGATCGCATCCGAGGAAGCGAGGAAGGGGTCTAAAATCTGGCCAAGGCAACTATCACACGATGTTTCATGAGATTTAGGCATTAGAAAAGGGTATTCTTAAAGAAATGATTTTAACCATTGGATTTGCTCCAGTGGCCACCCTTCTAACATGGAAGGGGGAGGTGAAGGGTTCAAATCCCTACCTTCTCAGTGGGATGGGATTGGGACGAGTAAGTTTCTAGAGTGGGTTTCGACTCTCACGCCCTGTAAGAGACAGACAAAAGTCTGACAGTGAGTGTAGAGTAGGTATAGAGTAGGACTGACCAAAAAAAAAAAATAATTTCGACACTTTTTAAATATACTCGATAATAAATATTTTGATTTTCATACTGCTAATTATTCATACCACTGAAAAAAGCAGCGACATTAAAAAAATTATAGATATTCATTATTTGGTTGCTAGATAAAAAGAAGTCTTCACGATATTTATTTACCAAAACGGCATCGCCCATCCTTTGTGCGGAAAGCAGGGAGGGGAGTAAACATGACAAAAGCCAAAAAAGGCGGTGGCGAAAATCTCCGTCTTCTGATCATGGGCTTCATCATCATGTTAGGTGTCTCCACAAGTACCGCAAGCGGACAAGGTTCTCTCTTTGAGTCAGTGTGGAAAAAAAAAAGCTGTGGGGGAGAGAGGAGAGAGAGGGTGCAAAGCCTTGCAGGCAAGCAACACGAACCCCAAACACATGCTCGTTCGCTTCTTCTTTTTGTCCTCATCGTTCCCGATGATCTCTCCTTCTGACCCATTTAAGAAAAAACGCCTCATTCATCGTCCTGTCGCCGTGCATGTAGTTGAACGAAGTTTGTCCCTTCTCTAGTTACCCTGAGGCGGTGAGATCTTGATTGAGGTAACGCCCGTTTGCGCTTTGGAATTTGTTAAAGAACCCAGTTGGTTGAATCTTGGTTTTGTCCCTGTTGTATGAGCATATCTTTGTTCTTTTCTCCTTTGATATGGGGGTGCAATCTCGTTCTGATTAGTTTTTGGACTGTGGGTAAACTCTGTTCATCTTGGTGGTTTCTTCTTCTGGTCTGTGATCCGAGCAGATGGGTGAGAGTGGAGCTTCAAATGCTGCTCTCGAAGTGTCGGTTTCGTTCGGTAGGTTCGAGAACGATTCGCTCTCTTGGGAAAAATGGTCGACTTTTTCGCCGAATAAGTACTTGGAAGAGGTCGAGAAGTGTGCGACTCCTGGATCAGTTGCCCAGAAGAAGGCCTACTTCGAAGCCCATTACAAGAAGATTGCTGCCCGGAAAGCAGAGCTGCTGAATCTGGAGAAGCAGATGGAGAATGGCTCTCCCGGATCAGATGACCGGGAATGCAAAGATCCGGGGAGTGAAATTAATGAGGGCATCTTCGAGATTGATGGGTCGAAGGATGAGAATTTGGGTGGGGTGATTGAGCAAGTCGGGGACTCGGCTGATGAAGTCGGTCAAAATTCTATCGAAGAGCAAATTCATGATGTCGTCGTCGCAGTGGAAAACCAAATCGCACCGGTTGAGGGAGTCAAAGAAGAACCAGATTCGAGCCGGAGCGTAGATCGGCTGAACTTGGAAAAGTTAGAAGATGATGAATTTGTGAAGGAGGTAGTACAAGAAGTTCCAAATGGATCTCCAGAAGCGAAGGAACTTCATCCAAATGTTAAGAATGACGTGGTCAAGGCCAAAAAGGTTCAACAGGAAAATGTGAGATTGAATCTGATCAGAAAGCCTCAAAAGGTAAGGCAATCAAGTGTCTTTCTTTTGTTTTCTTTTTCTTTCTCTACTGAATCATGACTGTATATAGTCAGGTTTTATATGCTTTCTAAGTTTGACCTGCTCATTAATCTCTCTGTGCTTATGTTTTATAGATCAATCCAGCCGGTAAGGTGAGAAACACAACGAAAACAAAGAAAACGCCGGATTCGCTGGTTGTCAAGTCATCATCACAGGCATCTTTCCTCAGGTTATCTAAGCCAACTTCCGCTTCCACTGCAAAATCTGGAGCGAATCCTTCGGCAAAGAAGGAAACAGTCCCGACGTTACCCCGGAAGAAGAACCCTCTCAATGTAGAGATCAAGAAAGTTCCTCCTAAATCACTGAAGATGTCCATTAGTTCAGATTTCACAAATTTCAGTCGATCCGATATCTCCACGTCAAGGAAATCTCTAATTATGGAGACAATGGGCGATAAGGACATTGTTAAACGGGCATTCAAGACTTTTCAGGGCAGTCCGGCATTGTCGAAATCATTCTGTGGAGAGAGATCTTCTGTGCCAAAGCCAGTGAGTTTTCATCAATCCTATCAAAAGAACTCTTGAGCTGCTCTAGTTTGCATTTCCAGACTTTAGTGAATGTCACTCTGCAAGAAGTTGAACCAAACTTTCGATGTGTGATTCTCTTGAAATTTTCCATGTGCAGGCCCCTTCACTGGTGACTGACGCAAGGGATTCTAATGCTGCGACCGAACAGAAAGGCAAAGACGGGTAAAGTTAGAATATAATAGCCGGGGATCATTTTGAAGAAGCTTACTTACTTATAGTAATTATGATAGACCTTTTAATTTGTAAAATAGTAGTTAAGCAATCATTATGATAGACCCTTTGAATATAACAATAGGGGATCGTTTTGAAGAAACTTACTAACAGAAAACCGAAACTACTGAATGGGGGCAATGTGATGTAATTAAGCAACTTGTCTTCCTCTGTATTGTTAATATAAAGCAGACCAGCTAATATATAGTCAACATGATATTTTCCTTAGGTTCAAACTGAAAAAATCATTTACCCGATTCTAGTTTACAAGAAGTCTAGTTTGGATAGTTTGGTTGCTCATAGAAAGAGCTAGCGGCCTTACTTTGTTATAGGACTGAAAAGGAAATTAGTCTCAGTTCCTTCACAACAATAATGATGACGAAATTATGGATCCAGTACTGGCTTTTGCAAGTAAATTTCCAAAAGCTTATGACATTTTCTCCTTTTATAGCCAATTTGTTGGTTCATGGGATCTGGTCCCTTGAGCGCCCAGACGTGATTAATGTTTCTTTTTATGTAGTGTGTAATATACCTGTTTTCCATATCAGCTTCTTGGATTATGAGAGACTGTCCAGTTCAATTTTTTTATCTTATTGTTGTTTTTTTCTCTGGTCCAGCAAGAATAAATTCATTCATACTAACCATTCTTGAGAATGTCTGTGTCTTTCTGGCATTTGACATTCGGCAACCATATTCTGTCAAAATATGTTTGCATTTGCTTTTTTCTTTTCTTTGTTTATAGACCTAATCATCTTAATGGTCCTGTTGCATGAGTTTGACGCATCAGCAACACAATAGTTTGGGAAATTAGGAACTTCTGTTGATTCCTATTTACACCATTCCTGAAGTGGAGATATGTCAAAAACGGGGTCCATGTTATGCCTAAAGACTTTATAAGACTGCACATTTCTTTTTGCACGATTCGATTTGCTAGCTGGTCTAGAGTTCCAGTCTCGTCCTTTTATTCTGTCAAATTCTCACTGTGGGAAACCCACACAACAGGCAAACCAAAACTGGAAGTGTAGGCAAAAAGGTTCCTAAAATTCTTCCTTCTTCTTTTGGATCGAGAAGCGATGGACGGGCAGAAAAGAGGAAAGAGGTATTTTAGGAAATATCATTTACAATTCCCCTCTCATTTTTCTGTCGTTATTCATAAATTTATCTCTCTTTTTGAATTCACACCAGGTTAGGAAGAGCCTGGAGGAGAAATCTATTGTCAAGGAAGTAGAGAAAACACGCCTTCAATCAAAACCAAAGGTACAAATAAACGATTCACATGATTTTGTTGGTTGTGGTATATTTTGAAAGCTTTTGTGATGAAGCTTTAATGACTTTGGCCTGGATGATTTTGGATGATTACTTTTCCTTTGATCCACTGCTTCTGTCCAAACGGTTGTGCAATAATTATAAAGATTCGTGGCCTTTTTTTCCTGAACCTGAATGATTCTGTCCAGGAAAAAAAGGAGGAGGAGATGAAAAAATTAAGGCAAAGTCTCAATTTCAGGGCTACGCCCTTGCCGTCTTTCTACCAGGGGCAAGCTAAATCAAAGAGCTATGTTGCTAAGGTAAATGATCTCTATTCATATAGTTTGCACAGATTGGGCATCGTGTTGAATTGTTCTTCAGCTCTGGAACTTTAAGAACTAATATCATCTAGTAAGACTTGGCAGCCCTTCATTGCTTTGCCAATTTGGAGTAAGGCAAAATCCCACCCTGATTTTTCTAGGCACTCACTACGCACAATTTCCGAGAGATCACGAACCCTTATTTATTGACAAGTTGTCCTAATGTCCCCAATAAGAATATAGTGGTTTTATTTTCTTTTGGTTTTGTTAATCACTATGGAGAGAGAGAATCCATAATTACACATCACAAAGCACCACCACTAGGTTTGTGAACATCACATAATTTTGGCATGAATTCAGCTTATGGTGTTTCAAGCTTGCCATTTTCAGAAACAGAATTAACACTGCTGATAAAGATGTTTATGAATTCAATTTCACAAGATTGGCACGTGTTTTGTTTACAGGGAGGTTACAAGAGTGAAACTCGTGGTTGAGCAAAGTTGAATTGGAAAGAAAGACAAGCTCTCCATGAACAGATGATCGGATAGAGAGACCGAAAGGTGTGTTACTGATATGAAGCTTGGACTGCTCAAGCAGACAGGAAAATGTAGCTGAACAAGTTGGACCGATGCCTTGACTCAGTTATCCAACATTGAGTCCAGGGTGAGTGGCGGATTGTACATAGGGATATCTAGAGCATAGACAATAATAACAGTCAGTGTCAATAAGTCGGTGACTGTCTCAATAATTTAATGGAGTTAAGGCTTAGCTCTCTTTCTAGTGTCATTAGTTAAATTACATGTCTCTAGTTTATCATGAAATTATATGCACTGGGCAAGTGAACTTTGATGCTTATATGATATCAATTATGAAATCTTACCAAGATTTCTTCATATGATCTTGATTTGATACATGAACATCATGGAAATGATGTGAATACCAACTGAATTCTGTTCAGTAATGAAACAAGTTCATGTGTGTTTCTGTAATCCATCCAGCCATAAGCCAAAAAGAGGGAGGTATGCTATGCTGAAGCTGAGACCGAATGAAAGAATCTTTGGTATTCAATGAAAGAAGATATGATTCTAGTAGTTGACAATCACAAAAAGGGCGATGTACATTGATGATTTACGAAAGAATCTGATGTCTATCTTGGATGGGTGAAAATCACTTTGGTCAATTCATCAATATGGTGAATGAGAACTATGTACAGCAATCGATTCGTCACCGTTGAGGTTCTTTACAACTCCGCATCAGAGTCGCTGGAAGTGCTTCTCTTAAACTTCTTCTGCAAGAAATACGATGACAAGTCTGGAAACCTTGCGGGAGACTTCGCCGGTGACTTTGGCGATGCCGACGGCGGCAGTGCAGAGCTTGCCATGGCGGTCTTCCTCCTCTGCAAGTTCCGAGTGATTTCGACGCACACCTGATCGACCATCCGTAGAAAATCTTTGACCACGGTGAACAAGTGAAGCGGTTTCTCTCCACTTCGTGCAGATGCTCCCGATTGATAATACTCAGTCGTCCTCTTCACGAGCTCCATCGCTTTCCTCTGCTCTTCCCTCAAAGAGCTCAATTCTTCTTCGGCCGATTCAATGAATCTCCCCAGCTCCTTGCCGAATCCACTGCCGTCACTTGCACATAGATCCGCAACTTGCCGGATCTCCATGATACCGCGTGCTAGTTCCGCGCAAGAGGAGGCGAAGCTGTCGTAGTCTATCATCGCTGCTTTCTTCACGTTAGAGAACTCGGCGCTGAGTCCTCCTACTATTGGCAATCCCATCATGATGTATTCGTTCTCTCTTTCGTCTTTGGGTTTCGAATTCCCTGAATCTGTGCTTGAGCTGGTGCTTCCACGACTGCTCGTTCGGCTCAAGCTATAATTCCGATTGAGAACACACTGCTTCCCCTCGGATCGCACAACTTGTTCCACTACAAAGTGAAGCAATGTGGTTTTGCCGTCGGTGCTTTTGACGTCCGACAGCTTTCTCAGTGCATTGAGGTTGAATGCTTGCGCGTTGCCTCTGGAAGTTCCTGCATTCATTCGGTTTCCGGCTTTGAGGATCGCTTCTAGAAGCTTTACAAAGAGTCCGCGAGTACGAAGCTCCTCGCATGCGAGTTCCAGAGTCCGGATAGATCCCTTCAGGTGGAGGATGTCCGACTCGAAGTTCGATCTGAAAAGCATGGCATTAAAGCGAGCAAATGCCGATGGAAGTGATTTTAGGAGGTGGTACAGGTAGGACTCTGCATCCGCAAGTCTGGTGGTGTCTCCGTCGAATTGAAGGATCTGAGACTGTTCTTCTTTCGTCGGCGCAACCTTGTTGAGCTTCTCGAGGACTTCGATGCTTAGGCCTTGATCTTCTGTGACCGCATAGAGGATCTCGTCGCGGGAAACTCCCAGGGTTTTGAGCACAATTGCAATGTTCTGCGACTTGCGAGAGTCCAGTATGAAAATTTTTGAGGATGGATTCGAGACGGATTTGGCAGTAGTAGTCGAACCCGAGGAGGTCCCTTTTTCTCGAGCGGAGTTCTGATTGCCTGGAACGAACCCAAACAGATCTTCCATAAGATCATCATCGAACCTGCAAGTGCACCCAAAATTACATTAATCCTAGATTCGTCGAGCCTGCATAATTTTGGACATGATCGAACTGTTACATTATCTGAGCTTCAGGGTTGAATTGTCGCGATCGAAGTCTAAATGTATAGGTGTGATGTTCATAAATGTAACTGCTTGCAGACATTAATTCAGAAACAACTCTGCAATTTAGGTGAAAAGAATCAGAATTTACCTGAAAGAACCGTTGCCGATCTTGTCCCAAACCATGGAGTGATCGACATTGGCGTCAAACTTCTCCCAGTGAAGAGGTTTCAGTTTCATCTGACCAGGCGAATCTGAAGGCTCTCCCTGTTTCCCCTGCTTTTCGAGTCCTTTTGTTAGAGCCGGTGGTCTTTTCGATGAATCCAATCCGCGCAGTCTACTCGGTGGAGGCGGTGGTGGTGCTACTGGTGGTGGTCTTGCTGGCGGTGGGGGAGGTGGTGGTGCCGCTGATGGCAGACGTGATGGAGCTGCCGGGGGCTGTGGCGGCGGCCGCGGCGGCGCTGGTGCTGCTGGCAGTGATCGCCGTGGCGGTTCAGCAGTTGAAACCGTAGAAAAAGTCGATGGTTCCTGTGGTCTCCTAGGTGGTGTCGGTGGCGGTTGTGGTACCTCTGATGGCGGACGTGATGGAGCTGCCGGGGGCTGTGGCCGTGGTGGCGGTGCTGATGATGGCAGACGTAGTGTAGGTGGTGCTGGTGGTGATGGCGGCGGCGGTGCAGCAGTTGAAACCGCAGAAAAAGTCAATAGCTCTTGTGGTCTCCTAGTTGGTGTTGGTGGCGGTGATGGCGCCTTTGATGTCGGACGCGATAGGGCTGCCGGGGGCTGCAGCAGCGGCAGTGGCTCTGCCAACAGCGGACGTGGTTGAGGTGCCGCCGTCGGGCGCGGCACTGCTGACGGCGGACGCGATGGAGCTGCTGGTATTGGCGGCGCTGGCCGTTCAGCAGTTGAAACCGCAGAAAAAGTCAATGGCTCCTGTGGTTTCATCAACGGCATTGGCTGCGGCGGCGGCGGCGGCTGAATCGGTCTGGGTCTCTCGACGGCCGTGAGGGCAGCTACTTGGGCCGACGGAGGGGGTGGCAATGGATACAAAGCTCCCTTCGCGCTAATTTCAACCTCATGGACTCTCTCTCGTTGAGCTCGAGCATCGTCATCTTCCCAAGATGATGATAGCTCCTCTCTCAGCAAGGGCGCTTCTTGAACGTGCTTGTCCAAACGCATGTCCCCGTCTCTCCTCCCGCTCGCATCCCCGCTTCATAATGGCCTCCCGAACTCCGCACGACCACCTTGCTCAGGCTCTTCATCAGGCGACTCCCGGTCCTCTCCGCATTCCTCTGGAGCCTCCGCCAGTAAATAACGTCCATTCCATTCTCATCCACGATCAGCCCCTTGATCATATGCCCTCCGAACCGCGCGAAGTCCCCGCGAGGCATCGGCGCGAAGCCTCCCGCCTCCGCCGGCCCATGGTCCGGACCCTTTCGGCGTCTCCGCCTTCGGATTGCGAAGAAGAACAGCGTGGCGACGACCAGCGAGCTGGCCGCAGTGGCCGCCACCGCCTTGACGATCGTCTTGCTTGAGGATGACGAGGAGTCCGCCGGCAGCGGCTGCGGCGGCGCTTGGAGCGAGTCTCTTACGGAAGGAGGAGGAGAGTTGGTGACGGTGGCGGCGGTTGGAGGATAGAAGGTTTCGATGTTCTGTTGAGAAGAAGCTAGGCCAAACCAGCAAGCCGAAAGGAGTACCAACTTACAGAGCAAGAGCCTGGGCTGGAGACGAAGAATCGGAGACATGGCGGTTTGCTATCTGGGCTTGAAGAGGAAGAGAAGAGAAAACATGTGGTAACACCGAGTCGTCTGCTTTATCTAGTCACGGCAAAAACGAGGAACGCTCCAACTTCAAAGCCATCGTCGCGTTAGGGGCACCGTTGACCCTTTCCATCCATACGAGCAACCCCTTTCATCACTTCTCTATTTTTTTTATCGTTAAGTGGTTCTCTTCCTAACTGCAGCCACCCGGGTCGCCCAGTTGACCTCTTCTTCCGTCTCCTTTTAGGTCAGTACCCAATTCATCTGTCTGTGCAGCAATTTACGTCTCGACCCGTTCTTACCGACGCAGAACCAGTCGCGCACAGTGACTCCCTAAGCTCGTTCCTTTGCTCTTCGAGAAAAAAACACGCGATGTCATTCTAGAAGTGGTCGGTGATTACTCCGTCAGACTAGGACGAGGAGGAGTTGGCTTGGGATGGTACGTACCTAAGAAGGCACCGATATAATTTCGGTCCCCATCGATTCATCGTCACCGCGAGCGTGCTGATGACGACCAATGTAAGCTTTTGAGTCCTGGGCATATGATACGACTTCTACTCCGAAGCAGACGTCAGAACGAGAAGCAAAGCTAGGGGAGACCTCCGTTCCGTCGGTACCTAATTACTACACTTTGCTCTCCAATCAACCTTCAGAGTTTCTCACCTGCAATAGTGGCAAAGTCAAACCAGCTGTGAAACGTGGCGCCCACATCGCGGGTTCAAGTTTTGCAAATTTGGTGTTCGGTGTTAGTTAATGAACCACATAGATGTCGGTCAAAAAGGAACGCTCTTCGTTAACCAATTTGGTTATTTTCGGTTGGTCAGTGCATTAACGAAAGTCGGGTTTTCCTTTAAAAGGTCTTCCGACCGAGGGATTATAGCAAGACGATTGAGAAAAGAGAAATGATTATGTGACGGTTTTTAATTTATTACGAGAAAATCAATAGTAAATTCATCATTCTTAAGATTCTACAACTTAATATTGTAACTGGGGAGTTCACAAATGTTTTCATACTGCTATTGCTAATTGAGCTTTGTCATCTGCTATATCCATGTTTGCACAAACTCCACCTCTCACGGACCTCGAGATGAACGATAGCGCGACTTGACCCCTCGAGGTCTAGGCTAGACCGTCTAGCAACGAAGAGATTCTTTAACTTGCTGGGAAGGCCTGATGTATCGCTGAATGGACGAGAGTTTCTGGTACGCAAGAACTGAATCCCCGTGATTATCGCTCCTCCGTGCACTAGTGCTTGAAAGTTGAAAGAGACTGACGGAGAGGCACTGGCTACAGGGATTGCGCTGTACACAGCTGACTCATTTGAAAGGCCACCTGATGCAGTTGCAACTTGCAGGCACATGGCTCATCACCATCTTGATCATAGAGGATAATGGGTTCCTTGTTGTAAAAGCACCTCTTGCGTCTTTGAACAACGTGTGCCTACTCCACTTAAATTTGTTCCAATTAGACCTTTGCAAGTTTGCAACTTTTGGGACAACGCGGCAGCGATCGATTCAGTTTGATTTTGATTTCACTTGCTAGTGGAATGGATAAGCCATGCATGACACAATCAACCCTTTCATTGACGGGCTTGTTCTACGAGGATACAATTTGTGGATTTGCTTGCAAGATCATTGATTGTGCAAATCATGATTAGGACAAGATAAATTCGGATCTCTCGGTGGGTTTTAGGAATTTCACTTTTTATTGGCTATACTTGAGACCTAAGCACGATTATGATGAAATCTAGTAAATCGATGGTGTCATTAGTCAAGGTGGCATGTAACATGAGCCTTATGTGTTGGTGAAGGAAGTCCAATAAATTATGAGCCCAAGTACTTGAGCCCATATGATAAATCATAAAGAGATATGGTTTCTCACTATTATTTATATGATAACTGCAAAGAACGTTTAGTAGAGACGCATTAACAAGAGATAAAGAGAAAGTTAAAAATCTGGATTGAGGGTAGTGTCTAATTTTCACCAAAACTAATATTGGAGGTCTATTTGTGATCCAATTGAGCTGAAATTTAGTTAGCGTGTTAAATTAAGACATGTTTCTAATCTGAACAATTTGATTTTTCTTTGAAGCTCCCTACATTAGTTTTTTCATGGATTGAGCAAAACCTACGGTTTTTTGAAAATTATCATTGATTTCTTATGAAATTTATATGTATTATCAAGAATGATGTTTTGAAGTTTTTGTTGCTATGTACCTCTAGTGTTTATTAGAGAAGAACTTTGTTCACTTATTTTGTCGATAGGGAAGATTTTTGAGTATACTCCGGTCCTATGGTTTTTTTATCTTCTTATATCGAGGAGGGTTTCCATATTAAAAAATCACCTTGTGTTTGCGTGTTTGATATTTATGTTACTCTATTATATCATTTCTTGTTAGGTTTTACAATGACATGGGAGATTGTTTTGTTTCGCTATGCTAATCCGATATTGTTTAGATTCTTATTGTTATCCCAACATTGTGATCACATGCCTCTCGACCACTGCATGTTTCAGTCGATTTGCTTACATCTCGTAGTGAAAAAACTGCATTCCACTCTTGTTGATGTTTATCCAATCATTTCGCAAGAGCGATGAACGTTCCATTTAGAAAAATGAAGGAAATGGTCAAAATTGTACTTTGGAACTCTTGCACTAGAAGAGAAGGCCATGAGAAAACGCTCCAACTCGAACATCACTGACCGACTAATTAGTAATTACAAACAAAAGAAAGGCATAAGGAAGCCCATCATTTCCTTTCAAACTTTTGGGCCTTGAGCCCAATAAGTCGGCCCAGCTAACTTAATGTGGGGAAAAAGGGAGTGCATGTGATATTGTGATGATCGATGGACAGAATAAGGGAATCTGAGAGTCGCGACCTTGTGTTTTCATAGAGTGATTTTGTCTATCAAGTCCGACAACAAAACCTATCTTTGCTCGATTGAAAGGTGGCCACCGTGCGAAAGTAGTTTTGGTTAACAAAATCATCAGGACCTGACATGTTTAAATGTTTCATTCTGCCTCAAAATTGTACCATTCGCTAGAAGCGAAAAGAAAAGTACTAAGATCTTGAAAAAGGGATTAATTTCTTTGAAAACTCTTTTAACTTTAGGTCTAATTCCAATTTTGGTCTGAACTTTTTTTTTTAATTTTAGAAATAATTTTCCATGTCACCTTACTTATGTGAATTTGCTATCGACATGGAAATGCCACATCAAATTGGGATTGAATCATGGCCATAATTGAGAATAAATTGAGAGTTCATGAATTTTTTAGGAAAAAATTCAAAATGAAGTTTGGGACTAGCCTTAAAATTTGGGGTAAAATTAATATTAGACCTAGGGTCGATTTTTCTTCTTCTCAGAATTAGGCCCTTAAAAGTGGTTTGTCTAACATTTTACTTCCTCAAAAAAATGAAATTGTGCCACGATTTCAACACCTATAAAAAAAAAGTGCATATGATTTTACACGTAGAGATTTTAATGCTGCTCACTAAAAAAATGCCAAATAGCGAGACCTAAAATTTCAAGGAAAAGAAGAACAAGAAGAAGAGAGCTAAAAAAAATTTTGCTCCAAACAAACCAACAAGCTCGCGGAAATAAAGCAGACCAAATTCATCATGTTTCTTACATATAATGCACGAATGAGAAGAATCAAAGCGACAAAAGCTCAATTCATTTTTCCTCCATTGCTCCAGACACTCTGTTACAGGCTTAGAACAGGGGACCTGGAGGGGAAAAGGAAAACACATGGCAAAGATCGGGGGATGTAAGTGGATGTACCGGCAAGGAGAGTTGCTTTCATATCTTTCCAGATGGTCCATCCTCCCCTTTGTGAGCTGTGCGATCTTCAAGCATCCAGCACATCCCTTGTTTGAGGGAAAATCAACACGATCCCCCAAATCCACAATCATAACCAATCCCTCTCTCTCTCTCTCTCTCTCTCCATCTGATATATTTTGTAGGGTCCAAAGATCTTCCTTTCCCCTTCTTTTCATCCCCTGTTTCTGGGTCCACTGTAGCCGTTTTGAAGCTGTTGAAGGCGTGAGGGAAAGTCGCGGGCAATTCCGATGCGCATGCTCCCCCCTTCTCCTCACCTGCTCTTTTACCCACTTCGGGACAGCTGCCGGTAAATGTGTGTGTGTTCTCGTCATGCGACGCATCACAGCAAGAGACAACCGGACACAAAGCACTGCCCCCACCTTGGATCAGGGCAACACATGACATGCTCTTACAGAGAATTGTCCGTCCATCTCATGATCCCATTCCCATCCCCAAATATTCTCTCCCACCAGACATATCATATCATATCATATCACACCGTATCCGCCTTCTTTCTTCCCTCTCTAGTCTCCTTCCATCTCTCGCTCTCTCTCAGTTTTAGCACATGTTCTTGTAAAGAAGAAACTGTCCACGACTCATAATTGTTTCACCTCCTTTGATGTGAATTATACATCAGATAGTGCATGGCCTGAAATTTACTCGATTACTTAAAACGACGTGTGGGGTTTCTATGAAACCCGTCCATTCGAATTTCAAAAAGACCTGCTTTTGATCTTAGTGGGAAATAGACTCGACTAATTTTATCCTAGTAGAGATCTTGACCATCCCACCATTAGCGGATCCATACGTTATGCGTCGTCGTTAGCAAGAAGAGGAGAAAAGCGATCGATATCCATGCATCCACGATCAGTTCATATTTCTAAAAAATTATAAGAGACTGGGGCGGTCGAGAGGCCCCGAAAAACGAAACAGATCGAGTGGACAGATGAGACGCAACAGATATAACTGTAAAACTTGAGCTGCCAATTCCAGCCCAAACCAAGAAACAAATTGAAAACAGAGAAAAAGTTGAAACTTGGGACGACGCTAGTCACAGCAGCTGGTCATTTTGAGCCGTCTCGTGGGAGATTCCAGCGACGACGGCGAACTTGGTCCCGAGGACCCCGTAGATGGCGACGGCGATGAGTGCTCGGACAAAGAAACCGACGGCGACGGCGACCGAGACGGCGTTGTAGGCTGTGAGGAGGACGACGATGACGATGCGGAAGAGACGGACGGCGAGGATGAGGACACGTCGGAGCTCTCTTGCAGCTTCCTCTTGTGGGTGGTGCCTCCCCCGTCGCTCCCCACTCTATCTCCGACGTCTCTCGTCATGAAATCCCTCAACCGCTTCACGTCCGACAGCTTCACCGGCTTCACGATGAAATCTTCCGCACCTTCCTCCAAACAGCTGCATTCATATGTCAAATCCCCAAAAAGATCAAATCTTTTGACCGAAAATTCGAAATTTCGTGCGTGAAATTATCACAACGATTGAGAAAAGGAGATGAATCGAAACAAAAAAGAAAAGAGAAAGATGTACCTGTCGATTCGTGCCAAGACGTTCTCGGACGACATGATCACCACCGGAATTTCCTCAGAGCAGAGGATTCCTGCTCAACAACAAATGAACTCCACATTTAGCAAACCATTGTCCCATGATTTATTCTCTTTCTCGAAATATGTAGAGGAGATTTGCATGCATTCGATGGAATTTCCGAAGTTTTGATGCCCACTTTGAAGAAATATTTATGAAAAAAATGATTAAATTACCTTGATTTTCTTGAGCAGCTCGTAACCAGTCATTCCAGGCATACAATAGTCTGTTATTATCAAATCCACCTTCAACCCCTGTTTCGAAGCAGAGCACACGGGAGTAACCATCAAATTCCGGTTTGGGATACCTGTACTAAGCTTCATAGCTGGAATCATTAACGAGAGAGAGAGAATGAAATTTCAGCTCACGTTAAAATCGCCAGCTGCTTTCTCCTCGTCAAGGCCAAGAAATTGAAGGGCTCTGATGCCACTATCCACCGCCGTAACTGCGGATTCCATGAGAACAGAATGATGCTTTTTCTTAAGAGAACTCAAAGGAAACGACATCATCTCTAGCGAACTGGTGCATGAGTTGGGGTACCTTTGCAGGAAGAGATCTTAAGCAAGTGCTCGATGACTTTCCGGTCGACGAGGCTGTCGTCGACGGCGAGGACGTGGACCTCCTCGGACCCGCACGGCGACGGGTCGTCGAACTGGTCCGACGACCTCCTCCGCCACGAGGCCACGCCGTTCCTCGCCATACCAGTTTTTACAGAAGAAATGATCCCCAAGCAGAAGCCTAGACTGTGTTCCGCTTCTCTTTCGGAACTCTATTCTTCGAAGCAAAAGCAAAACAAGGTCGTGCCACACCGTGCTCTCCGCTTTATATACCGCTGTTAACGGTGTTCTAATCGCAATAACACGGAGTCAATTCCATGTCAATGTCAGTGTCTCGCATTTTTCTTTTCAGACTAAGATCGCGAGAAAAAGAAAAATACCCCAAAATCCGAAATCTTCCGATTCTTTTCACTTTCAGAGGAAATCTCAAATCTCCCTCCTCTTTATTTATTCATCTCTCGAAAGTTCAGCTTTAATTAAAATAAATAAATAAATAAATAAACTAACAACAGCCTGCCTGCGCTGAGATTCCGAAATCGAACTTTTCTTTTAATTTTTTTTTCTGGTTCTGGCGAGACCTCCGAAATCAAAGAAAAAGCCCGTGTGTTTCACGCCCAATCGGGTCGTCCCGTGCCTTGTTTCGACGAAACCGCTGAGGGTTCGGCCCGTCTCGAGATGGGTGTCGGTGCATTCGGTCGGACCGGAGGTGGGAACGGGGGAGGGCGGGTTGACCGGAGGTCAAAGGAAAGGACGACCGCCGTCAAATCAAGGGGACTCGGAAACGAGCATCACGGTTTCCTAATCGGCGGCATTGACGAAGGAGGTCGCGAATTCCCATTTTCGGTTTAATTTTCTTCTTCTCGCCCCCACATGCGATCGTACTGTAATTTCATGCTCGAACTGTGTGAACAGATGAGATTCGCTCGACGGGGTTTAGGACCGGGGGCGGGGGGGACAGACAGGATCTTGACACGATCTCTGTGATTTTACCCCAATTTTTCCACACTGTCAGTGCGCCCCTCCTGACGTACACGTGTTGCCTTGGCCTCTGGGGTGGACAGGACAACGGAGCGAACAGAGCTCGTCTCCTTCTCTCTCTCTCTCTCTCTCTCTCTCTGGTTCTTCTGCCCTGTGCTGAAAGTTTCAAACGGCAGGAGAAGTTGCTGTATTTGTTTTTTGTTTTTTTTTTTAAAATACGAAATGCATATCGCACAAAAATAAAATGTTCACTGAGTTTCAAGCAGGTACTTATTAAGGAATTAATTAAGCAGTTCTAAATAGTTAAGCATCGATCGTGCTCGTGCTATGCACGATCACTATTTTAAAATTAAATATTTTTCAAATTAAGAATATTTAATAAGTGCTTTTTTTTTTATGAAAACGATAATTTAACACTTCGTTTGTTTGATTTGGAAAAAATTTTTCTTAAAATTAATCACTGGTATCGTTTATAAAAATAAATTAACGAAAAACATTTTTTATTGTCTATGAGAATAGCAGAAAATAAATTGTTGTCCATTTTCATGAGTAATTATTTAACGTAATATAAGTGATTATTTTTAAAGAAAATTTTTTCAAATAATTTATTTTATGCGAAATAATTAAACCTAAATATTTTACAAAGTTTATTAATGAGACTTTACAGAGAAACAAAGATTGAAAAGGTGAGAATCAACGAATCATTGATAACATGCTCTCAACTATTTTTAATAGTAAATTTCATAAAGCATATGGAACGTTATAAAAATTGTTAGTCGGTTGTAATGGCTTTTGACTTTTTTGATGTTGTGATCATGAGCTATCTTCACGCACCGATTCGGATGAGTTTGAAAAAGAATTTTCCAAAACAATTTTTAAACTTTGAGCAAGAGCAAGGGAGTAGTTGCTTTGAGAATCCAAAGCTATTTATAATTATTTTTTGGCAAACTCAACTTAAGTCCATCTCTCCGATACAATCAAACATAGAAAGATACTTGCCTTGAAACTAAAGAGTCTCAAAAGAATTACCTCTTTGCAAAATGATCTAAAGTACCACCAAATAAAATTTAACCCAACAACAACTTAAAATTGCGTTTGGAATTGCTGTTTACACGATAATTTCAACCTTCCAAAATATCTGGAGTGAAATTTTTGTGTTTGACAAAAATACTTTGGACAGCTTGGGTTAAAGTTTGGGTAGGCAAAACCCAAGGCAGGTACTAATTGCTTTGACTTCGGAATTTTGGAAAACCATTCCTCTCGACTAGTTAAATATTTTTATCCTTGCCTTATCCTAAAGCTATTTTTTCAAAAAAAAAAATCTCAAAAGTACACTCATCTCCTTCAATCTGCACGGTTTATCGCAGCAGGAAAAGTGCCCATTAATCGTGGCGCGCGCGGCAACACTGCTGCCAGCACCCCTCGGCTGCTGTCGGCCGGCCTCAGGGAAGCTCGCCGAGGATCGTGTCGCCTCTTTTCTAATATTTTTTTTCTTTCGTTTGTGCTTTTCTATTGGTTAATCGACCGGCCATCGATATGATTAAACTAACCGAGAAAATGTCTCCTGGGAAAATGGAAGGCTATTGAATTTGGGATTTGGAAGGAGGCAAGAGGACAAGGTGGAGGAGGGGAAATCGGGGGCATCGCCTGGACTTTTCGACTCTTGCGGATCAGATCTTCTGGTTCTGGGAGATCGCTTTTACGTTCCTTCCGAGATTGATTTCCATCCCCTCCCCCGCCCTCACGTAATGTCATCCCAAAAGGAGTCAAACTTCGCGTCGTAACTCGTGACTACGTCCCTATTTGTTTCGGTAATTACGGACTTTAATTCTCGAGATTTACGGCGCCAGTAATTAACAAGACCGAAATCCCTTGACACGAGCCCGATTGCACGACTTGGTATTGATGAAAAATCGATCAACCGACAAGAATGTGATACGGATTATCTTGATTTTCCAGGAAACACCAATCGCGATGGTCCATTCTCGAAATTAAATCAAGTTAGAAGAATATTCACAAAATCATCTTTAAAATCCTATCCCGAAAGTATCTTAAAAAAGATCCAATGGTTTAGTAATCATGCCAAAATGGAATATATACAAGTCGTGTCAACCCTACCAATAAGTTCAATATCGGTTGGACACATACCCGATAACATAATTTAATATTATCATGGTTTAAATCGAAATTGATCTAAACACATCTTATCTCTATCCAAAACTCATATCGGTTTATCATATGGTGTTGAAATTGCCACCTAATTGCAATTTCAATGCATAAAGTTGATAACGGCGATTTCACCAAAGATACCATTTAGATCTCTCTCTCTCTCTACACTTTTGGGCTCCACATATGTTCGTCCTCGTGTCTTTAGGCGCAGGTATGTGTAATGGATTTTCCACTTGGGATATAAGATCTCAATTCCATCTCATTTGGGAAGTACTTGAAACACACTTTTTTTAGTTTGGTTATAGGGGAATGTCTTTGGGAAAATGTAAAAGGTTTTGGGCTAAAGAGTTTTCAAAATGCAAGTAATAATTGGTAAAGTGCATTTTAATCACACATTGAAAAACAATTTTAACATAAACACCATTTATAAAATTACATGTTGTAACGAATTTTTTTACTGCTACTTTTTTTTTACAAAAAACTTCTGTTCTTTATGCGGTTTCTTGTTGCTTGTCAATACACACCAACCAAACCAATGTCGCACATTGGCTGCCTGCCGATTACTTACCAGTGGCTGAGGCAAAGTTGATGTCTTTGAAGACATTTTGAAATTATGAATTTCAGCCGGTAAAGTTGGAAAAATAATAAATAAATAAAAAGTCCATTTACCTTCTAGAAATACAGCATTCAAAAAACTATGGACTTGCCTTGGTTAAAGAATCTTAGAGAGCATATTTAACTTTCTTAAATATAGTCTTTTTGCACCATTTGATTTGTATACGATATTATCTCTTGTGAATAATTTGTTTACAGCGCATGCGTGTTCGCTATACGGTTTCTCAATTTTCACTTGTTTTACACTTCTCTTCTTGCATCTCTGAAATAAACACCTTCCACCCTGAGTTTTCTGAAAAACCTGCACTTTACACTTTGAAAATCTAAGAAATTATAGAAAATAAAGGGTGAAGAGTGTGAGATACGAAAACCAAGGGATGCCATTAAAAAGGAAGACAAGGACCTTGTTCAAAAAACTCGTTTCCATCACTTATGGTGTCGGGATGATTTGAATGCAACGGCCGGAGAGAAAAGCATAAGATTCACTACGGCAAGTGAATTTTTATGACGAGAATTATCAATTTTGTGTTTTATGACCCATCGATAAAGCTTAACCTCACGGTCGCACAGCAACTGCTAAAAATTACTATTTATAGTCATTTCATTGAATAAAACAACTTAATGGGAAGAGCAAAGAATCTAAATAATTTCCCTAGAAACAAAAAAATCTGAACAGATTCCTCATGCTTTGAACGTTTTGTCGCGCAAAACAAATTTCACGTAATACTATTCCTTTTTTCGCGGTTTTTGGAGTAAAAAAGACTATGGTCATTTTTCATTAGTCCTTCTATAAGTTTTATTGCTGTGCTAAAAGTAAGTATTATTGACCATTCATCATGTACTATTGGGAAAGGCGCTTAAGACCCGCATTAATTCACTAAACCAATTGGAGTTCAAGCTTTAAAGACAGCCATATCGCATGCCAATTGATATATGGATCTCAAGCTTTTATGTTGTTTGCATTTTTGACCTGCCTTTATTATGTGCCTTTAATTTCATTATCTCTAACCGAGCACGATGCACGGCCCGATTGAACAGTCCACAAATCTGTCGCGCCACATCCTGACTTCCCAGCAGAAGATCTCATCGAGTGCATTAATCAATTAGTTGACTTTTTAATCCGTGGAAAAAGCAAGCTAGACCGACTGATCGATTAAAGCTCATCGCAATTGCTCGACCAAAGATTAACGAAGAAAACCCAATTCTCTCTCTCTCTCTCTCTTTCAAGTCAAACAGAATCTCTCAATCCCCACCAATTTATATTTTCCTGTTTACTTTTCCATGATTATCAAATTGTCCCAATTCAAATCTTGTGGGGGCCTTTCAACCAGAGAGATAACATAGGATCCAGTTCCAACTGCTTGGTTTCATGGCGGTGGTTTTATATACCACCACGTTTAATTTTTAAAGGCCCGAGATTTATGTAATTATTTAATGATTTGCGTGTGCATAATGTGATGTGTGGCCAATGTGAGGCCTATGTGAAGAGTTGGATGTATGGCAGACCAACTGAACTAACTGTATGATCGAAAGAAATCCCGTGTTTCTTTCCGGGATATCGAAAACATGGAGAGGATCTTCGCGGATTTGACAAACTTCGCTGAATTAGCTCACCAAAGTCGTGTTGTTTCTTTCTTTGTTTTGTTAAAAAAAGAGGTCGGAATGAGGTGATGAGAAAAAGATTGAAATTGTTCAGGGGCTGTCTATCATCACGCGGAAGATTTGCATATGCTTTTCGCATATTTGAGTGTGATATGGAGCATCGTTTTTTTCGATTTTTGTTTTCTTTCGTCTAGCTTGATATTTTCTCGTACTATCGGTTTCGTTTAGGAACCTTTGGATCTCTTTTTACCCTTATCCTTCTTTTCAAACACTATCAATAAAAGTTAGAGCATATATGAGGAAGAGACAACTAATGATATGTTTAAAAGAACCATCCGATGTTTACATCATTTTATCAACGCGCTATATATTTCTTGTCCGCATAAATGATGCCAACCAAATCTCGCATTGTCAAAAGATAGTCCTATCATTTAAAATAATAATCTGTAAATTTTTGATGAAGATAACGTAGTAAAGAAAGGCATTAAGCTTTTCCCCCGTGGGGGGAAGTAAAGAGAAAATATATGTGAAATTTTATAAAGTTGAATACATTTTAAGAAATTGCATCCAAAGACTACTTACAAGTGGGTTTAATGGGACCCCTGCTCTTTCTCGCAAGAAACCATTTTCAGGAATCAATGTAGAATCAACCTAAAATAATTACACTTTGAGATACACGGTAGAGCTCAACGGGAATCATACTGCACACCATCTTAATTTACTTTATTGGTTTGTCATGTCAACTTCAAATACAAATACTTATGCGAAGTGTCCATGAAATCTGGTGATTTGTCATATTATGTCTCCTTTCATCCTCATCGAAAGGATACTCATATTTACACGTGTGTTTCACCAGAAAAAATAAAAAAATTCACCAAAATAGTGAAAAATCATTCACAAAAAACATTTTCTTGAGGTTTATTTGTATCAATAGTTCGCGATAATTTTGAATAGGAAAATGTTTGAAAATTTCTAAAGAAAAAATAGAAATGGGCACAAAAAATTTAAAATCTGAGAAAATAAATTTTGCCAAGAGATGAATGGAAATGAAAAACTTATTATTTACATGTCTCTAAAAATCAAATCCTTATGCATCGCATTTTTTCCACTTCTCTTTTAACTTAGATGCTCCCTTTTTATTCTTATATTTAATGTAGTCTAGCAGTGTGGCTCCCTTGTGTGGCTCATCACTTCTGTTGTATTGTTTTTTTAAAATTTTCCTCTCTTCTTCTTTGTCTTCTTCAACCTTCAACCATGGGGAGGGTTGGCGTGGCGGAGATGCACTCTTTCTTCAGAATTTGAAGAAGAAAAAGTGAAGCTTTCCTAAAATGCAAATCCCTAATAGACTTTTCTTTAAATTGAAATTTAAAGACTTTGACAAAGGTGGGAATTTAACTACTGCATATGTATGTCACAGGTTGATCATTTGGGATCATGACCGTGCGACAATTTAGGCTCTTTTGGATCACTTGGATAGTGAGATGCCTAAGCCAAGCCTTGTTCGGATTGATCACTCACTCACTCATGCGGATTGTAGAATAAGAAAGCTTCTAGAGAAAAAAGCTCGAAAGAGAAAGAGCTTAGATTACCGAATAGTTGGATGGATATAAATGAGGAGAGGGCACCCTTCTTATACCCAAGACTCTCATATTACAACCATTGATCGTATTTCGATCCGGCGGACGAGATCGCATCTCCTAATCTACCAACTACCGACATTTATGCCGAGAGAGTTCTAGATCTTAACGCAATTATCATATCGTCCGCCCTTAGAATGTTCCTGAAGTTCTTGCAAGAAACCTTGGCGATATTGGAAGGTCTTCCTTGAAAATGCACGGTCCCGACGCCCTTGTTGGTCTTAACTAGGAGAGTGGTCTTCTTGGCACGAGTACGAGCTCTCTTGTTCCGATTTCACTTGATTCTAAGTCTCTCAAACAATGGACAATATGGTTCCAACTTCGGCTCGAGCATGGCACGACAAGCACTCGACCTCGAGGAAGAGTGCTTGGATCGGCATGTTGCGAGTTAGAGTAAGAGATTCCAATCCTACCTTTGGCTTCTCCGAGGATGGTGGCTTTGATTATGACTTGATCGTGCATTTCTCAGCCTTCAGACTTTTGTCGAGGTGTCAGATCGTGGCGATGGTCTTGGTGTTGACCGCTCCTTTCACCATGGGGATCATCACCGGGCATTGTGGATCGAGGATCATAATGGTCTTTATCATTATATCGATCATGGACCTCACACTATGGAAGACTTGCCTACCAAAAATGAGATCATAGTGATCGAGGGAATTACCTCGAAGGAGAGCTTGCCCTTCCATCCTTCGATTCAAACGTCCACGTCGGGAGTTGTTCCTACTCTGCGAGCCCATCCAAGTTGATGGCCTTGAATGATTTCCGTTCAATTCCACCCAAAGTCCCAAGGCTTTAGCTACCTTGGTTGACATGAACATGTTCAAAGTGCTCATGTCAACTAAGGCGTATAGGGCTCGCCCACATACCTTAATCTCCACAAAGAACATGTTTGTGTTTGGGCAGTTCCTTCTTTTTGGATGATCGGGCTTGAAGCATTGATGTACTTCACGGTTCCAAGCCGGATTTGCCGCTTCTCTTCTTTGCCCTTATTCAAGCACTTTTGGGTCCAATGTGGACCTTTGCAAATAAAGTAAGGAGATGTGGGTTAG